>CAVLGL010000001.1:67718982-68918982 GCA_963668995.1 Parnassius mnemosyne
TTTATTTTAATTTGGTAATCTTTCGTTTGGTTAATAAATTTTTCCTCAAGATCCTTTATTTTAACCTCAAAGGTTTTCACTGCATTCTTAATTAATTTCTGAAGCATTTTCATCTCATCTTTAGACTTAGCCTTAATTGAGGTTGATTTTTTCTTATTTTTAGCCATTTTTAATTTTTATTTCCACTTGTTTTTTTTTTGTGTCCTTCACTTACTTTAATTGAGTTTTTCCACTTATTTCACTATATAATATATAGTATTGCAGTTTTTTTTTTTTACACCTGTTGTGTCCTTCACTTAGTTTAATTGAGTCTTTCCACTTATTTCACTTTTTATTATTTCGCTCCGTTATGCACACACCTTCTCCTATATTATTACTCAATTTTAATATTTAAGCCCCACCCCCAGACTCTCAACCACCCCCAGCAAACACCACTCTCCAAGACACCTCTCCATTTCACGGACAACAAATTGTAGGCATATAGCCTACCTCATAATTTTATATCACCGGCCTCCTATTTAAAATTTAACCTCTATCCTGGTCACGGCACCAAATTGTAACGAACCCCCCCCCCCATCTTTTTTCTTTTCTCCTATATATCCACTTATACTTGTATTTCTTTAGAATCTATATCTGTAAGATATATAAATATATCTAATTTACGTGACCAGTATAACTTGATCTTTCTAAAGGTTTAAATATAGGCCGTTTAATAAATTTATGGCGTGATCGTCTTAGTTAGGACCCTTTTTTACGTTGTGTTTGTATAGTAACTTAGTTCTTTTAGGTGTATCTTGGAAGAATGAATATTCAAGAGAGCAATCGAAAGCTGTTGGTAGGAGTCTTATAAGCTAGAGAACCCCGTTCACGAAGACAGAGCTCAAAAAGGTTAAGAACAATAAATTGTCCCTATTCCACTTGTATCTGGTTCACAACAGTCACTTCCTTATTAATTAATCCCTTCCCGCTTGGAAAAGGCTCACAATCTTTATATCAAATACCAGTTACAAGGGCTTCGCTCTCCCACATTTTAAAAAAAATGTGGAGGAGGTACACAGCCCCACACACGCCGCGCACGGTGAGCGCCAACCATTTTAATGCGCTCTCCCCGAAGGGTACGCAAAGTTGGGAACTAGACCGTAGTCCACAGCAAAATAACTGGCGAACCAGTAAAAGAGGACTTGGCCCCTTGATAGTGCGTAAGCACAAACATCGACCGAAGTCGCGCATGTCAATGCGTGTAAACGCCATACAGAATACGATCAAATCCAGCCACAGTGAAATGTACGTCACACGGGTTAGGCAACAATAGGCACACTGGCCATAAAAAGCCTTCCGTGAGCGCCACCACCTGCCAGACCGCCGTTCCTGCAGACGTAATGTAAATGTAAGGCATCACCACCAATTGCATGGTCAGCACGGCCAATTGGCCGCAGAGCGTGTCATGAGTCTACCGCTCACCTCAAAGGAATGGGGTCCCACGTTGCGCGGCTTTCGGCCGCAGCCTTGAGAGCCTCCTCAGATTCTCCCTCCAGCTACCACCCGCATGAGGTCGACACAAGAAAATTTTTATCCATTTTTTCTATTATATTACAAATGTTATTTATCTTTGTTATTGCAATATAATCGACTTGTATTTATATGATTTGATATATTTTGAACATTTTAAGCAGGTTTTTAATAAATTTAGAGATTTTTTGAGACATTTTATGCGTTTACTAATATATATATAATATTCAATATTCCAAATGGATATTTTTGAACTTTATGCTTATTATTTGCATTTGATTGTTTAAATTATAATTTCTATGACATTTTTAAATGTCTGTATAGTGAATTTAATTATTATTTATTAATAATAATTACGAGGCGTCACAAGCCACCCCCAAATTTTATGTTAATGATCCACATAGTGGAGTCGTTAATATAAAATTTTAGTATTTTGAAAGCATATACACTACACTCAAATAATTGTTTATATATCTGTTCTTTCCTCTTTTAATCTGTTACAATACGGCATATGTTATCAAATCCCCCTGCCCCAGAGAATGGCCGCCACCAACACCCCTTCAACCACAATTATCACAATGTGATAACACCATAATTCAAGTTATTGTATATCGTGTTGTTAATAAAGTTTGCAGTCAATTGTCGATTTCTTATTTTATTAATTTATCTTTAAATTTTTGAAACATTATTTCGATAGTGTCACACTTTATGTGCATACAATCCAGTTTGATATTTGTTGAGGTCAGTTCGATACCATATAGGATAAATGTGTTTGAGCCATTCGCCCTGACCCAACTCCCATATTTATTTAATAAAAATAATTACAAAATTATCTTACGATCTATATTTACAACTCTTCATTATATATTAATAACGTTCTACTATCATATAACAAATCTCTTGCTCATAACTTTAATAATTTTAGACCTTTAACTTAAACAATTATTTCCATGGGCCACCCACAAAACCCTTTTATGTTACAATATTTATTTAATTACTCTAATTTATACAAAAAGAAATTATTATTTAAAATATTTTAATAAGTGAATAGCATTGAAAATTCCTCTAATTTCGTTTGTCTCTGGATTTGCTAAGGTATATACATTGTCAAATGGTACGGCTGCTATTACATAAGGTCCTTCATATGCCAAATTGAACTTACTCATAACTTTATCATCAGCGTCTGATCTACTAGACCTTGAAATTTTTACTAAGTCACCAATATTATATTTTATTAATCTATTTCGCTTATCAAATTTTGTGTTTCTTATTCGACTTGCCTCTTTGAAGATTTTACGCACTTGTTGTCTAATTTGTTCGACATTATGTTTGTCTTTACTTTTGGAAATTACTTTGTCAAAAGACATCTCATTAGACTCACCATAAAGAATCTCACAAGGCGTGAAGCCTGTACTATTGTGATAAGAATTATTATACAATTCTTCTAATTTCGGCAATATTAACGCCCAATCTTTGTGGTTAGTATGACAAAGCGTCCTAAATAATCTGCTCAACTCTTTATTTACTCGCTCTGTTGTATTTGGTCTAGGATTTCTAACTGTGGTATATATTGGCTTTATATTTAATTCACTCATTGATTGTTTCCAGTGATTACTTACGAACTGTTTTCCATTATCTGTCATTATTGCCTTGGGCTTTATAATCTCAACAAAATGCTTTACTTTTGTTACAACAGACTTTGCTGTTGACTGTTTTAAAGGATATAATTTGATAAATTTACTGAATGAATCTTGAATGACAAATATGAAAGTGTACCCAAAGGTACCTGATACAAGCGGTCCATATAAGTCTGCCATGACTATATCGCCAATGTTTTCTGTTATTATAGATTTGCAGGGACCCACATATGTTATATTGCTTTTCTTAGATAATTGACATAAATGACAAGCCCTTAATTGGTTTTTAATATCTTTTGTTAAACCTTTCCAAAAGAATCTGTCTCTCACATATTTAATTACCTTATAGGGTCCTTGATGACCCATTTCGACATGCACTTGATTTATAATATCTTGTCTCAATGCTTTAGGTAAATATATTACTTCTTGTAAATTCGTTTTGTAATATAATACATCATTTTTCAAACTATACCTTTTAAATTTATTGTTTTGTTTTATTATGGAAGTATTTAATGTCTTTAACTTTTCAATAATAGCCAACGACTCTGAATCTTGTAATTGATATACTGATAAGGATTTTAATTTTTCTATCAACTCAATATTCGGTTCGCTCTCTGTGTTAGCAATTTCTAAACTATTATTTTTATCCTCTTGTATTAAATCGCCATCAGGAGGATAACGTGACAGCACATCTGCAACAATATTACGTCCACTCGATATATGCTGTACTTCATAATTAAATTGTTCTATATACAAAATCCATCGGGTTACTCTACCATTGAATAACTTCATATTATTAATAAACAATAATGCTTTATGATCAGTTAGTATTATTACTTTACTGCCCCGCAAATATGTTTCAAATTTCTTTAGGCAGCTTATTACAGCATAAAACTCTTGTTCAGTAACAGACCAATTTAATTAGGGGCCTTTTAAGGCTTTACTATGATAGCCCAAAATTCTCATTTCATTATTATCATCTATCTGATATAGTACTCCGGCCATACCCACACCGGAACAATCTGTTTGTAAATAATACGGCTTATTAAAGTCTGGATGATGCAATTGTATTGTATTAATAAATTGTTGTTTTATAAAATCAAATGCCTTCTGTTCTTTACCGCTCCATTTGAACTTTCGTCCCTTTTTAAGTAATTCACAGAGCGGTATTATGCTCTCGCTGTAATTTGGTATAAACCTTCTATAAAAATTGCATAGACCTAAAAAGGCCCTTAATTGTTTAATATTTTTAGGTGCTGGAAACTCTTGGATCGCTCGAATCTTATCGGGATCTGTCTTTATGCCTCCTGTTGAAATTATAAAACCCAGCATTTTAATTTCTTTACAAATAAATTCACATTTCTGCAAGTTACACGTTAAGCCAGCTTTGTTCAATTTACTTAAAACAATATCAATGTGCTCCAAATGTTTATCTAACGTTCCTGTTGTAATAATGGCTAGATAATCTAAATAGTTCACACAAAATTCTTGGACTTCTGGTCCTAATATTAAATTCATGGCTCTGCTAAAGCTTCCTACTGATGTTTTTAATCCTTGCGGCAAAACATTATATACATATGACTTTCCATTGAATGTGAATCCAGTATATTTTCTACCATCTTTATTTATCGGAATTTGAAAATATGCATTATTTAAGTCAATGGTAGTGATATAATTCGCTCCGTGAAATGAATTCAAAACATCTAATTGTATAGGTGGTTTCTCTGTTTCTGCAACCATTTTCTTATTTATGCTTCTGGCATCAAGCAGTACTCTAATTGAGCCGTCTTTTTTAAGAGGGAATGTCAATGGACTACTGTAAGGCGTTGATGTCCTTGTGATGATACCAGCTTGTTCCATTTCATTTAACTTTTCTTCCATTTTCGCTCTATTTGCATATGGAATGGGATAGGACCTAGTAACTATAGGTTCATCATCGATCATTTCAATTTTATGCTCATAGCAATTGGCTCTTCCCAATTTGCTCGAAAACATATTCTTATGCTTTTCCAAAACCTTACTAAGTTTTGCCCTTGCAGAGACCTCCAATGTAGATCCTATTTTTATATTTATTAAGGTATCATCGGTACATTGTTTGATGCAGTTATTATATAATACAGATTTATTATTATATTTGAAAGGTATAAAGTAGTCTTTGTTTTTCACTTTAAATTCTATTCCAACAGTAGTATTTCTCAAATCAATCAATATTTTATTTCTCTTGAGCCAGTCAAAGCCTAATATTAAAGGTCTTATTAAATTACCTACAACTAAAGTTTGTGTTTCAAAGACTACTTCATCTATCTTTATAGGCAATATGATCATTTGTTGTATTTTTGTGCTGCGCTGTCCAACAGCACCTTTTATTTGCATTGCTTTAACTGGCATTATTGATATTTTACGATTATTATCTTTAATTTGTAAATATAAACTTTCTGAAATGCATGTAACATCGCTCCCAGTGTCGAGGAGCGCGTCTATTTCTTTGTCAAATATTGAAACTTTAATTTCAGATCTCATATTCCCTATAAATTCCCTTTGATATTTATCTTCGTCTTTCTCGAAGACGGTTTGCACGAATAACTCCGTTATGGGCAAGTCCGACCTGGCTTTTAAGGTGTTTAATATGGTATTTACATTTTCGTTATAACCAAGGCCTTCTCTGTTAAAATTTGCTTTTAAAGTAATAGTTTTTCGCAACCCTCTATTGTTTTTACCCAATGTTTGACCAGGTCGCCAACCCAGTTTTAATAACATATTTAATGCTTTGTTCCCTTTTACATTGTAAGGGGTCGAATCGGGAACTAGTTCGACCTCTACAGCTCTAAATTTGGCTCAGGGGCCGTAACATCAGGTTGGTCATTAGTGAAATGTATTTCATGTACTTCATTAACCTTCTTTTTTCCCTCTTCGGGTTTACGCCATGTTTTGTATGATTGTTGTATTTCTTTATGTTTTTGCTCCGTATTATTATTAAACTTCCTCCTTTTCTTATTATAGTAAGGTTCATGACCTTCATCTTGTTTGTCGATGTCATCTAAGTTTCTTAAGAAATCTGTCGTGTCTATTATTGTCTCAATTTTAGCTATTCTCCATAATTGCTGCACAGTTTTAGGATAATGTCTGATGACATCAGTTACTAATTGTTTTTCAGGTATCGGATATGATAATGTTTGTGCCTTCTCAACCACATAAAGAAAATAACTAACTATGGTGGGGTGTGTACTTCTATTCCATTTATTTTGCACAAGGAATCTCTTTACTTTATTTTGTTCTTCTTCACCTCAAAACACTCTTAGGAAGTCAGCTTTAAAATCATCAAAAGTTGTCCAACGCACATTATTAATGCGCGCCCAATACTTGGCTTCACCTACTAAGCACTCTTGTGCAATCGAAATTTCGAGACCATTAGATGGAACTTTCTTTAAATAATTGGTGAGATCTTCCAAAAATGATACTGGATGAGTATTTCCATTTCCAAATTTCGGCTTTTCTATTGTTATATTATGTACATTATATACAATATTTTGTCTAGGATCATTTACATGAGAGGTGCTCGCCCCGGACACCTCTCCTTGATTTATTTTAATTTGGTAATCTTTCGTTTGGTTAATAAATTTTTCCTCAAGATCCTTTATTTTAACCTCAAAGGTTTTCACTGCATTCTTAATTAATTTCTGAAGCATTTTCATCTCATCTTTAGACTTAGCCTTAATTGAGGTTGATTTTTTCTTATTTTTAGCCATTTTTAATTTTTATTTCCACTTGTTTTTTTTTTGTGTCCTTCACTTACTTTAATTGAGTTTTTCCACTTATTTCACTATATAATATATAGTATTGCAGTTTTTTTTTTTTTTACACCTGTTGTGTCCTTCACTTAGTTTAATTGAGTCTTTCCACTTATTTCACTTTTTATTATTTCGCTCCGTTATGCACACACCTTCTCCTATATTATTACTCAATTTTAATATTTAAGCCCCACCCCCAGACTCTCAACCACCCCCAGCAAACACCACTCTCCAAGACACCTCTCCATTTCACGGACAACAAATTGTAGGCATATAGCCTACCTCATAATTTTATATCACCGGCCTCCTATTTAAAATTTAACCTCTATCCTGGTCACGGCACCAAATTGTAACGAACCCCCCCCCCATCTTTTTTCTTTTCTCCTATATATCCACTTATACTTGTATTTCTTTAGAATCTATATCTGTAAGATATATAAATATATCTAATTTACGTGACCAGTATAACTTGATCTTTCTAAAGGTTTAAATATAGGCCGTTTAATAAATTTATGGCGTGATCGTCTTAGTTAGGACCCTTTTTTACGTTGTGTTTGTATAGTAACTTAGTTCTTTTAGGTGTATCTTGGAAGAATGAATATTCAAGAGAGCAATCGAAAGCTGTTGGTAGGAGTCTTATAAGCTAGAGAACCCCGTTCACGAAGACAGAGCTCAAAAAGGTTAAGAACAATAAATTGTCCCTATTCCACTTGTATCTGGTTCACAACAGTCACTTCCTTATTAATTAATCCCTTCCCGCTTGGAAAAGGCTCACAATCTTTATATCAAATACCAGTTACAAGGGCTTCGCTCTCCCACATTTTAAAAAAAATGTGGAGGAGGTACACGGCCCCACACACGCCGCGCACGGTGAGCGCCAACCATTTTAATGCGCTCTCCCCGAAGGGTACGCAAAGTTGGGAACTAGACCGTAGTCCACAGCAAAATAACTGGCGAACCAGTAAAAGAGGACTTGGCCCCTTGATAGTGCGTAAGCACAAACATCGACCGAAGTCGCGCATGTCAATGCGTGTAAACGCCATACAGAATACGATCAAATCCAGCCACAGTGAAATGTACGTCACACGGGTTAGGCAACAATAGGCACACTGGCCATAAAAAGCCTTCCGTGAGCGCCACCACCTGCCAGACCGCCGTTCCTGCAGACGTAATGTAAATGTAAGGCATCACCACCAATTGCATGGTCAGCACGGCCAATTGGCCGCAGAGCGTGTCATGAGTCTACCGCTCACCTCAAAGGAATGGGGTCCCACGTTGCGCGGCTTTCGGCCGCAGCCTTGAGAGCCTCCTCAGATTCTCCCTCCAGCTACCACCCGCATGAGGTCGACACAAGAAAATTTTTATCCATTTTTTCTATTATATTACAAATGTTATTTATCTTTGTTATTGCAATATAATCGACTTGTATTTATATGATTTGATATATTTTGAACATTTTAAGCAGGTTTTTAATAAATTTAGAGATTTTTAGGGACATTTTATGCGTTTTCTAATATATATATATAATATTCAATATTCCAAATGGATATTTTTGAACTTTATGCTTATTATTTGCATTTGATTGTTTAAATTATAATTTCTATGACATTTTTAAATGTCTGTATAGTGAATTTAATTATTATTTATTAATAATAATTACGAGGCGTCACAATATGCAGAAGAAACTGCGTTGGTAATAGCACGCAGCCATGTGGAACACCAGCATTAATAAGATTGTAGTCGGAGCATGCACCGTCTACAACGACCTTGATGCTCCAATCTGCAAGGAAGCTGGTGATCCCATTTCTTGGAAAGCCCATGGGAAGGGAGCTTTGAAAGAAGCGCTTAGTTCCAAACCCGATCGAAGGCCTTTGCAATGTCCAAACTAACGGTCAATGCCTCCCCCTTGGACACTACTGCCTCCACTAATCTATGAGTCAGGTAGACCAGAAAAACACCAGCTGATCGACCCCGACGAAAACCGTACTGGCAGTCACTAATGAGCTGGTGATCCGCAAGGCACTTCATCAGCTGGCAGTTTATAATGGATTCCATTATTTTGGAGAACAATGAGGTGATGGCGATAGGCCTGTAGTTGGAAGGGTCTGAGCGGTCGCCTTTTTAGGGATTGGGTGGACAAAAGCTATCTTCTTTGATTTCAAGACTATGCCTAGGGAGTTGAAGTACCGGAAAAGACGCGTTAGAACCGGTGCCAAGTCCTGAGCACACGTCCTCAGCACAATTGGGGGGATTCCGTCGGGCCCACTCGACTTGAGGATGTTCAAAGTGAGGAGTGCTTTGCGAACCGAGCGCTGTGACAACCGCACATCCGGCATGGAGCACTTACACCGCGGGATAGTCGGCGGTGTGTTCCCCCCGTCATCAAGAGTCGAGTAGGACGCAAAAAGGGAGCCTGAAAGATCGCGGCGTGAGCCAGTGAGTCGTCCTCCCTGTGCAGAGATGGTAGTGATGGCTTAGAGGAATTCCCTTGGACACCCTTGGCGAGAAGCCAGAATATACGGGTTTCCGAAGGAAGGCGAACTAGTTTCTCGCCAATTCTGCCTATGTGCTCTGACTTTGCCTTGGTAATAACTCTTTTGAAGGACCTGGAGGTGAAGTTATACTTCTTTTTAAGCATGCTGGTGTTTACATCCCGAGCCGCCGAAGCCTCAGCCCAGGCCATATAACACTTCTGCTTACTGCGTAATGCAGTCTTACAGGCTGAGATTTGCCTCCGATGGGTACTACAGTTCCATTCTCTGTAGCACCATATCAGTGACAGAGAGCGCTGGGTTCATCAGAAGCATACCTGCACCCATGTATAGGATGCAAAGATAGGCCGCATTTTGTCCCAATACATCGAACTGTAATGCCAAACATGGCGGCAACCTGCAGAATGCAACCACGAGGGGAGCGTGAGGGGCACCACTCTCCGTATCAGACAATGGTCTGAAGAGCCGAGAGGAGCATCGACGGAAACGTCAGATCATATGTCAAGGCAAAGTAGTATCAGATCTCCCGCATGATCGGTTAATCGTGAACCGAGCCATTTGGCGTGGTGGGCGTTAAAATCGCCAAGGATCAGGACCTCTGCGGATGAGACCTATTGTAGCAAGGAATCTGTAGCCATTTGTACATAGTCGATGAGTCGGTCTATTTCGGCATTACCGCTATGGGAGCTATAGAGGCATCCGTAGACCCGTGGATGGTCGTCGCTGTCTACGCGTAGCCAAAGGATGGACAAGTACCCATCGGAGGGTACTACAGTTCCATTCTCTGTAGCACCATATCAGTGACAGAGAGCGCTGGGTTCATCAGAAGCATACCTGCACCCATGTATAGGATGCAAAGATAGGCCGCATTTTGTCCCAATACATCGAACTGTAATGCCAAACATGGCGGCAACCTGCAGAATGCAACCACGAGGGGAGCGTGAGGGGCACCACTCTCCGTATCAGACAATGGTCTGAAGAGCCGAGAGGAGCATCGACGGAAACGTCAGATCATATGTCAAGGCAAAGTAGTATCAGATCTCCCGCATGATCGGTTAATCGTGAACCGAGCCATTTGGCGTGGTGGGCGTTAAAATCGCCAAGGATCAGGACCTCTGCGGATGAGACCTATTGTAGCAAGGAATCTGTAGCCATTTGTACATAGTCGATGAGTCGGTCTATTTCGGCATTACCGCTATGGGAGCTATAGAGGCATCCGTAGACCCGTGGATGGTCGTCGCTGTCTACGCGTAGCCAAAGGATGGACAAGTCCGAACCTTCAAGACTGCCGAGGCGTCGATAACAGATGTCCTCTCTGACGTATACGCAAACTCCAACCTGAGGCACAAAGGAGTGCTCCAATTTGTACCCCGGGTAGGTGAGATACGAAGTATTATCCGGAGAGGACACCCGCGTCTCGATCAGAAAGAGCAAGTCCAGCTTCGCCATCTCTGGATGGTAGTGGACGGCGTTTAGGTTCGATTGAAGTCCCCTGATGTTGTAGAAATTCAAGGATAGCGTGGCGGGGTCATCTTGGTCTTGTTGCTCAGTTTGCCCCGAGCAGTTATTGTTTTGAGCGCAATATATAACCATTCCTACACGATGTGTCCAATGATGACATAGGGATCTGAGATGTGGTTCTTTACAGCTGGCCGTATAGAAGCACAAGGTCGCTCACCGAGTTATGCATAGAGTTTATCTGCGTGATAAACTTCGTAATGAGGTAAACCGAAATAGAACCAGAGTCACCGACATAGTCTAACGATTCAGTATGCAGAAGTCGCAATAGGCTGACCATATGGCTAAAAGAACCACCCGATCGGAAAGAAAGGTTTCCGAGTGGCAGTCTCGTACTGGTAAGCGAAGTGCGAATCAGACCCCCATTAGACTGAGTGACTACCTAGTAAAAGATGCAGAAAGTTGGTGGTTGGGACCGTGCAGCATACGGAGCATTCCTTGGTGTAGGCCTATGTTATGTGGACTAATTATGAGCTGACATGATGATGATAATGATGACTCTTCCTTGAAAATATTTGATATATCGCTTACATAATATGATATATCGGTTACGGATTATCAAGGGTAGAGTAAATGCCTCCCCGTTTGCTTTTAAATACTAACGGCACTATACTTTAGCCGGCCAAGTTGACTGACCTTGTGCTAACCATGTTTTTCGACGTCAGTAAGTGATGCTATAGCTATATTATGGATGCAGCAAGAATTTTGCTACTAGACTGGGAAAGGATTATATTCTCACATAATACCAGCGTAAAATAGCACCATAATGATGCTACATTATGGTCCTCATGGGTGCCAAAGCCAAATAAAGTTATATCCAGTCTATTATAATAAACAGTCTTATCAATTACTAGCTGTTCCCCGCGGCTTCGCCCGCGTGTAATTTAGGGCTTTAATTATATTGTTCAGAACCCTAATTCTTTTTCTCAAATATAAATAGCCGAAGTTACTCCTTAGAACATCAGCTATCTGCCAGTGAAAGTCCCATCGAAATCGGTCTAGCCGTTTCGGAGATTAGCCGGAAAAAACGGACAGACAGACAGACGGACCGACAGACAGACAAACAAAAATTTTAAAATTGTATTTTTGTTATAAGTACCGTATATACATTCATATTATGCATTTAGTAAAAAAACTGTTATTTTAACATTACAAACAGACACTTCACTTTTATTTATTTGTATAGATTATGGTTCGATCCCAGTACAATCTAAAATTGAGGATTCTAAAATTACTTCCTATTTATAATAAGCAACTTTGTGTTCAAATAATTTGTGATAATACGCTAAAGATTGATGTATAATCGATGCAACCTGATCATGTCTGTGCTTATAATCGGTTTGTGCTATTACTTTACATGCCCCAATAATATTTTGAGTAGTTGCAGAACTATTTTAACATCTTCGAAATTTATCGTCCTGTAGATTGATTTCTTTTATTATATGGTCTTCAATTGCAAGCATGAATCGTTCTGTTTCAGGAAATAATTCACCACGTTTTAGCCAGGCGTTGGATTCTTCTTTGTCTATGCTTGCACCCATCAAGTCTAAACGGTGGCGTCCGTGAAGAGTTTTTGTTGCCATATCTGCAATTTCTCCTGGTTTATCTTCTCGGTCAATTCTACATTACTTTTTGCAAGGGTAAGAGGAGTGAGTCTTTTGTCAGATTTTACCTTAGCCTTATGTTATGAAGATTCTTGCGATCGTGAACGAAAAAATGCTCTCAGTGAAATTGTGTTTGTTGTTTAAGTTACGAATATCTATGAGTCCTCTTCCTCCTTCTCTTTTGGGCAATGTCTGTCGTTGTATACATAAACGTGGATAGTATTTTCTATATTTAGTCATAGTGGTGTTAATTAAGCGTTGTAATTTCTAAGTTCAGTCTGTAATCATTTAATTATTCCAAAAGAATGGTTTAATATAGGCACCGCAAATGTGTTAATGGCTTTAATTGTTTCGGGAATTCAAATGTAGATTTTGTTAACCTGTAATGTATTTGTTGGGATTGTTGATATCTTAAGTATTTGTATCTTTCGTTTGGATCTACGGGACCTATGATCTGAAAGCTATTGAGTTAATTATTATTATATTCAAACTTTCCTCTGCGTACTGATTGTATTTTACACTTATCTAGACTAAATTCCATATAAATGTCATTTGATAAGCTCTGTGTTAAGTCAGCTAACTTATAAAAATCGTCAAGGGAGCTACCAAATAGCTTTATGTCGTTCATATACATAAGGTGCGAAAGAGTGTAATAAGTATCATATTTAATTTTATATCCCATTTTACTGTGATTCAAAATATTTGAGAGTGGCTTAAGTGCTAGGCAAAACCATAAAGGGCTGAGAGAATCCCTTTGAAATAGATCTCGCTTAATATTAATGAAATCAGTGTAGGTATATGAGTTATTATACTTTAATTTCATTGCTATTTGCCAGTAATCCATAAGGTGCTTGAAAAAGCGTACATGTGTTGCATGGATTTTATAGTGTTCTAGAATAAAAACTAACCATGAATGTGGAATTGAGTCGTATGCTTTTCTATAATCTATGTACATCGAGTATATTATACGTTTATTAATGAATGCTTGTTTTGATACTACAGCATCTATCGTTAACTGCTCTTTACAACCTTTACTTTCTTTCTGACATCCCTATTGAGCTTCCACTAGAAAATTATTGTCAAATGAGAACTTGTAGATTTTTTCTTTTATACACGCTGTAATAATTTTATATATGGTTTGAAGACAAGTTATTTGCCTATACTTTCCTGAGGTTATTGAATCCGTTTTATCTTTTGACAACATGTAAGTAAATCCTTCTGTGATGAAGGTCGGTATTGTTTCTGGTGATTCTATATATTTATTTATATGAAATAGAAGTAACTTGTGAGTAGATTAATTTCTTGTACCAAAAATTATGTTTATTGTCCGATCCTGTCACTTTTCAATTGTGTGTGTTAGCAATAACAGCTCTAAAAAGTTCTAGGTTAGTATTATCATATGCCATTTGTGGAAAATTGTTTCTTTTCTGCGTCATTTTCTGTCCATTTATTATTTGTATGCCTTACCCGTTCATTCAATATATTTGACCAGAATAATTGAAAATCTTCAGGTGTTGGAATTGTTGAACTTTTTGAACTTAATACTTCACCGCCTTCTACTAAGTTCCTGTAAAATTTTCATTGTAATTTCTTTTTTGTTTTGTTGTTTTCTTTGTATACATTGTGTATATCTTTATAATCGGTTTGCCGTAGAAATTAATTTCTGTTTGAGTGTATCTAGAAAATGCGAAAGATCTGAATTTACATGTTACGAACTTTTGATTGATTGACACAACATTGAATGCGTTTGATAATTATTTGTAATAAATTGGACTTCTTTTGTTACTTTTTTGCTTCGATTTCCTCTCATGTACTGCGTTAACCTACCTATCGTTTTTCTTTAGATTATTTATTTTATTTTGCAAACGCTTCTGCCAAGCAGGTAAACTTTGATTTCACTCCTACTATAATTATTATTAAAAAAAATTGTCCCGTTTACCTGGCTTGCTGTATAGGCGGTGCAATAAATAGCTGTATGAATAGTTTCAAAATCACTTTTACAATGTACATATTCTAGCAAAATTTTTGATTAATATAATTTACAATATTTAATAGTTTTTTAGCACATTTTTATTTTGTAATATACGGTATGTTAACAGGATCACACGCTGCATACATTTGATAAGCTTGTAAATATATTTGTTGTATCTTTTGTTTTTCGTTTTTATCTAAATTCTGTGATGAGACTTCCTTGTTGTGTTTTTTCCGTATCGGGTTCAGTAATAAATTGTTTCGCTTCAACTCAAAATAATCTTTTCTACTCGTACTACTTCGCAATACATGGCTACCTAGCGGTTGACTAGTTGATGGTTCCAGGATTTTGTTTTGTGATCTATCAGATAGTAGTTGTTAATTTAAAACAGATGTTGATTCTACTGGTGCTCCTATTGTGATGCTTTTCTTGTTACAGTTACTTGTTTCATAGCTAGCTTGCAAAAACTTGTCTGTAATATATTTTCTTGTTTATCGATTTCTTATATTTACGCGAACACTACACATTTAAATAAAACTAGTTTTACGAATTTTATCGCGTATATTAACTTTTTTTATATTCCCGACGTTTTTTATTTCTTGTAGCCATGCACCCTTCGGCACGGGTCGGATCACATCTTAGATGAGATTGACAAATTATGCTTGGAATTACGATTCGGGATTAAGACAGGAAGAGAATTGGGTTTATCGCAAGGATAGAAAAATGGATTATTGGGTAATCGGATAATTGGATGATTGGGATCGTTAGTTAGAAGGTATATATTTGTTTTTTGTTTTGGTCTAGTTGTTATGGCCGTATAAATTTAATATTGTACGTATAGGATCGCGTGGACTTATACTTTGACAAAGGAGAACACCTGCGTATGGCTACTCCCCCTGGTTTTCCGGTGGCTCGCGTTGCTCTAAGTTTCTAACTGACGAAGATATCGCATAAAACACATACAAAAAGACAAAGAGAATTGAATTAGGAACCTCCTTTTCTTTGAAATATCGGCTAGAAATTCAAGTCAATATGAATCTAACTTAAAGTAATTTACGCAATAGTTCTAAGTTTCAGTTGCCTCACTTTTGTTTGCCTCTTATGATTCTGTTCGTAATTATTCTTAAAGGTCCTATTACATGTGTGTAAAGTTGGAACTTATAAAACTATGCACATAGTGTCCGTAGATGAGTGTGTATGAGATTAGTAGTAGGTAGATTTCCTTACCTCATATGATACTTATAAGATTTTGTTAAAAGACGGTTAATTAAAGTATTAGAACATTTCGCCGCACATATAGTTATGAATTTTAATTGAAAATAAGATAACGGAATAACTGATGAGGAGCGCTTTGCGAATTCCATGGCAAATATTTAGATTTCGCCAGTCAATTTCATTAAGTCATTACTAATTAAGCAGCACCGCAACGAGTTAACCTTGAATCAAATACCGTTTGTATTATGAAATTCAAACAAATTACAATTACAACATGCCTACACCAACAAAATCTAGGGTTACCTTAATTCTAAATTATTTACGATTTTATAGTTTAAAATCTTTTTAGTTTGCATAAAAAGTAATACAGATTGAAACCTCCTTCATACTATTTAAAAAAATTTAAAATGTAAAAAGAAGCGGCAAAATTGTTAGTAATTCATTACGTCAAGGAAAATTAAAATTGTTTTACTGGTACTAATAAATGAAAAGGTATTAGATTAAGAGTCAGCAAGAGCAGTTAGCATGTATGAAAATGTGCTATTCAACGCGGCATTACTGAGGCCCTACACACCTGCCAAAACGTGATACCAAGATTGTGGTCACGTTATCGTAATACTGGGAATGTGATTGAACAGCACACAGGTAGATATCGTGTTACTATGCAGAGACAGGATCGATTTCTCCAAATGACCGCCAAAAGACAACTCAATGTCACAGCGATGCAAATACTACAAAGGCTCCAGGCAGACCACCAGCTGCTGGTAAGCGACCAAACCGTGCGAAGGAGGTTGCATTATGTTAATCTTCATGCTAGAAGACCGCAATTGGCGGCTCTCGTGGGCTTGGGAACATTTACCATGGAGTGACGAACATAGGTGCTGTTCACCGATGAGTCCCGGTTTAGGTTTCATCCAAATTCACGAAGAACACACGTTTGGAGAACTCCAGGGAGAGTTAGCTGTCTACGGCACCCTCAAAAGGTCCACTCATACCAAGGCGGGACACTCATGGTGTGGGCAGGAATTCGTCTTGGCGGACGAACCATTTGGATCCTAGGTAGCATGACTGCACAAAAATACCTCGAAGAGGTAATAGAGTCTGCTATTGTCCCACACAGAATCCAAATGGGCCAGGAATTTCTACTCATGCACGATATTGCTCCTTCCCATACGGCGCGACTGGTGTCGGCCGCGCTCCGAGACCACGATATTCAAGTTTTGAAATGGCCTGCACAGTCGCCCGAAATTAAATCCTATCGAGCATGCCTGGGACATGTTACAACGATAAGCTTTGAGAGATATCCAGTTTTGACGCCTCTTATATTAATTACACATCGACATCGATTGTTAATACATAAAATTAAATTATCAATATCTTGCTGCGGTATGACCTCCTATGTTCTTTGCAAGTGTACTTAAATTAACCCACTTAAAGAAGATAAAATATAGAATGTAATTTTAGTTGTAGCTATAAAGGTATCATTTCAGTTGTTATGTAGACCTTGTAATATTGCTTATTCCACTCAAAAGGTTAATAAAACAAAACTCTTAATAAAACATTTTTGAAGACGGTTCTTAGACTTCAACAACTATATGCAGTGCAGTTATATTATGGTTGTAGCACGACTAAATCGGCTCGACAGGGAGAGACTACGCTCTCACGGAATACCAGCGTAAAATAGCTGCTTAATAAATAATTAATAAGCTGTTGTGTTGCACATGGTCAGTTAAGAGAACCGGATACCCTTTTTACTGGAAACGAGGTATTCCATATTAGTCCTCTGGGGTGTCAACGCATCTGCATTTTTACTTTTAATCGAGGATAGATTAGGTGGAATGTTTGCCACTATTATTCTATAAAACAATATTTCTTATGTGAAAAATGGCCCTTTGTGTGTAGTTGACCCAAAGGGAGCACGAATAGAAAGACAGGCAGTATGCCTTAATAAGAGTTATTTTAACAGCACTACTGCATCGTGCAAGCCTACAGGCCAACATATTATTCCGGGTTGCTAAAGCCCTACGCTCCCTCCCCATGTCCATTTTATCACGCCAATCCTCGGTCACGTAACCAAGTGAAGTTAGGGACTTTCAAGAAAAGAGCCTACTCCTTTTTAAAAGGCCAGCAACGCATCTGCAATACCCTTGGTTCCCCTGGTGTTGCAGTTGTTCATGGGCGGCGGTAGTCACTTACCATCAGGTGAGCCGCATGCTCGTTTGCCCCCTCTCCTATTAAAAATAGTTTCTGAATTGTGATACCCTCTATAAAGCAGTGTTCTAGACTCTGATAGGTGGTATGTACGTGAGACTCTTGTTATTAGCTTTAAACAACACAAACTCACTTTTCTTTAAATTATAAATTAGACCGTGTTTATTTGCATAAGCCTCACAGATTGCCAGAAGCTTCTGAGCGCACTGACCGAGGGACTCAGCAACACCATGTCGTCGGCGTAACTTAAGTTGTTGACAAACTTTCCATCCACATGGCAACCGACCCTAGTGCTGCTGAGTCTCTCGCGCAGCTCATTTATATACAAGTTAAAAAAGTTAAGGTGAATTTATTCCACCTTGTCTCACGCCACATTTCAACTCGTACGCTTGAGAAAGCTTATCGGCATATTTTACATGATTGGTTTGACGATTGTACCAATAGCAGAAGATACCCAGGAGATCATTAGAAAAATTACATTCAGCAAGCTTTTTCCATAGAATGTGATACGAAATCAGGTCAAAGGCCATCCCATCGATAACTTGTTTTTGATTTGCTAGGAGATTTTACATGCTTGACATTACTTGGTGTTACTTGGTATAAAGGACTTGATACGTTAAACCTTGGTAAAAAAATCACTTACTTGTTTTGCTTGATTTTGAAAAATACCTTGTTTCGCTTGCTTGATATGCTTGTGCTTTGCTTGTGAAATCCTTCTGCTTGGTGTGTTTAAAAAAAAGAAAAAAAACATTTATTCACGGTTTAATCACAATAGATACAAAAGAAAGCAAAAAAATGGAATTAAACAGAAAGTAAAACAATATTTCCCTAAATTAACAAAAATGTAAAAATAATATAAAATGAGTCTGTGTCGCAGCATAAGACCGTGAAATGGACAGGATTCAGTAAAAATCGAGATACATAAACACGAATTGCTCTAATCCTGACACTGGTTTTCAGTCCGGCCCGCACTCCTAGGTACTCGGACGGCTGCCTCAGTGCAAATGCTATAATGCGACGCGAAATACATAAAAAAATATGTGTTTTTAAATTTTTATTCACATGAATAGTGGATATCATTAGTCTAATGAAGGTAAGTACACAATAGAATTAACGTTTTCCTTCTAAATATATCAATTTTATTTATTAAGGATGCGGAATAAACGTTGGCTAAAGAATAAAGGTAAGAAAATGATTGTCACAAAAAATAAATTTATTATACAAATATTTAAATAAAATAGTTTTATATATTATATAAAGTGAAAATTAAAATATCTACATAATTTATGGGACTGAGATTACTGACGTGTTGAAAGAACTTAACCTCCTACCAGTTTTTTTATAGATCGGTATTTTTTTGTACCGAAAGTAAGTGTAACCTGTATTTGATTTTAAACACACTAATTGTTTTCAGGTCACGCAGTGGAGGCGGGAGGTTATTCCAACATTTAGTGGCATTATATTTAAAACTACCTCTGAAAGCGGCCGACCGGTAGAAAGGATATACTAACTTGTAATTGGATGATCTGGTATTATACTGCTTATTTTGATCTTTAGACCAAATCAACTTATTATATAAATATAAAGGTTCTTTATTTTTAATAATCCCAAACAAAAGTGATGCAAAGTGTAGACGCCTGCGACAGTCCATTTTTAAAATATTAGCGTTATTAATGAAAGGGGTTACATGTGCACGTGGTGGTACATTGAAACAAAATCGTGCACAGGCATTCTGTACCCGCTGTATTATTTGCCGTGTTCGAGATAATAGTCGTGGGCCTATGAGAGAATCCGCGTAATTGAATTTTGAAAGCACGATAGACTCGCAGAGATGTATACGTAAGGTGACACTTAGGTACTCACGAATACGATAAAGTACTTTCAACCTATAAAAGCAGTTACGTGCAATATCCATTACATGTTTCACAAAACGAAGTTTGTCGTCCATTATTACCCCCAAATTTCTGACTTCAGAGACTCTCACAATAGGTTCGTTGTTTACAAGAATGGCAGGGTGGCTTAGTGTGATATTTTTTATTTGATTTGGCGATCCTAGAATAAGGTACTGCGACTTTTTTGGATTGAGAACCAATGCGTTACGCTCTGACCACAAAGATATCCGACCCAAATCCAAGTTCAATTTTGTCACTGCTACTTGAACATCACAAGGCTTAAACGATATGTATATCTGTAAGTCGTCAGCGTACATGTGGTACTTACAATACTCTATATTTTTAATAATGTCTGCACTATATATTATAAAAAGTAAGGGACCTAAAATGGATCCTTGCGGTACTCCTCGGTTCACAGGTCGCTCCCCAGAAATAGTTTTACCTTTTCCATTTAATTGTATTTCAACTTGCTGTGACCTATTTTTAAAGTAACTGGCAAACCATTGGGTTGCGTTTCTGCTTAAACCATAAAAATATAATTTTGAAAGAAGTAATGGGATATTGAGGGTTTCAAAGGCGCGCGAGAAATCAAGTAATGTTAAAATAGTACCCTCACCACTGGCTTGTGCAGTCAGTATATCATCCACGACCTCTATAAGCGCTGTGGTAGTGCTGTGCTTCTTTCTAAAGCCAGACTGCAGCTCAGGAAGGATGTTATTTGCTTCAAGGTACTTTGTTAGCTGATTACATGCAAGCTTTTCTATTATTTTAGAAAGGCATGGTAGAATACTAATTGGCCTGAGATCCGACATAGAAACAGGGTTACTAGTTTTTGGTATAGGTTTAACGATGGCTTTTTTCCAGAGATCCGGATAGGTATTTGTCGCAAAAGATTTATTAATTATGTATGTTATTTCTGTAATAACATCTTTAGGTAATAACTTTAACATATCAAGAGAAATGCCATCGCACCCCACTGCATTAGACTGCAAAGAGTTTATAACTTTAACAACCTCATCATCCGAGGCTTCTTTGAAATAAAAAGAGTTATCATTAGTGCCATTAAATTCAAAGAAAGTGAGAAGAGACAATGATACTTCATTTTTACCAGGAATATTAAGAAAATGATTGTTTAAAGCATCAGGGTCACTGAAATGGGATGGCAAAGAAGTATCCTTACTTTTTATTTGAACTTGGTGTTTAATGTGCTTCCACATTATTTTAGGTTGATTTAGTTTTGAATTAATATAAAATTTGAAGTTGGCAATCTTTTCTGAAACTATCGCTTTATTAACTATTGATTTTAGTTCCCTATAATATTCCTTATGTGGAGCAAGTTTTGTTTTCCGGGCTCTCACTTGAGCCTCGTTGCGTGTCCTCATCATACATCTTATGTTATGCGTTATCCATGGATAATACTTTTTTTTTATATAGACAGTTTTAGGAGGGGCGTGAAAATTAAAGATATTTAATAATTTTTTGTTAAAGGAATCAATCATATCGTTTATGTTATCTGACGATGCACAGTGCCAGTTAATTTGTTTTAAATCTTGGTTGAAAAGGTTTATGTCTATATCCCTTAAATATCTATACCTGACGCTTTCAGGCTGAAACTTAGGCTTGGGAATGTCAAGTTCACATACAATAAAGGCATGGCTACTGAGGTCACTAATATAGTCCACACTTATATATGACACCGATGCATCTGAACATATAACATCTAACAGTGTCTCACTATATTCAGTAAAGTGTGTTGGTTCCTCAACATATTGCACGAGGTTATTGCATGTTAGGAAGTCCGAAAGCATTTTGGTACTAACACAAATTTTATTCAAAATGTCGATATTAAAATCCCCAAGCAGAACTGTTTGATCGTAGCCTACAAAAGAACCTAAGGACTCGCTCAGCGCGTCCAGAAATAATGTCACGCTCAACCATGGGGGACGATAAGCAGTACCGAAGACAAGGGACTTGCCGTTAATTTTAATATTTAACCACATCTGCTCCACCGCGGGACAAATAGGATGTTGAATAATTTTTGACGGCAAGCCCCGTCTCAAATAAAAACCGACACCGCCGCCACGCGCACGAACTTCGGGAGGTCGGGGTACGTGAAGCAGTCGATACCCTGGAACAGAAGGCGCCCGGCCTTCCTCCCCTGTCCGAAGCCATGTTTCATTGATAGCCATTATGTCTACAGAGTGATGCGCCATAGCAGCTAGGAATTCGTCGTGCCTAGTACCAAGAGACCCGGGGTTCAAGAAGCCAATTTTCAACTTATTTAATTTAGTCATTTTCAAAGAATATATAATAATACGAAAACGTTATAAAATTAATAATAACCCAAACAAAACCATAATAGAGGAGACTATGATACCACTGCTTATGTACTGTCAAATACATTTCTATATATGGGCCACAGTTATAAGTTATAAATAAACATAATTGATTGGCGAATATATTATCCGACAATATCCTGTCGTCATTTCCCGTTATGCTGCTACACGTTAGAAAGCAAACATTAAACCTGTCACCATATTCACTATAACAAGAGACAAAAAATAAATGTGATAATATTAAAAGTGTAACTACAAAATAACAGTCAAAAAATTTACTCCATACTCCATAAACGTATGCAAAGCAACTTAACAAAAATAAAATGTAACCTAATAATAAAATGTAAATAAAATGTAGTCTAAATAAAAATAAAATGTTCTCGTAATAGCAGCTACGTAGATGCGTAGGGGAAACAATCATTGAGAAATAATTATAATCCAGACGACAGCCAAATTGATATCGTGCAAGAAGTAACATAAAGAACAAGATTAAAATTCGTTTCAAACTATTCAATCCCCAAAAATTTTGTTTATATCTATTTCTGTTCGAATTCTATAACGGGGTGAGCCAGAATCACGACGCGCAAAAATGCATCCTTCCCGCGTCCACATATATCTCCAGCCTTTGCGGCGCCCTTCTTCCCGTACTTTATAAAATAATTGCCTATTGATTGAGGTGAGCCGCTCATTAACATAAAATCGGCGCGGCTCGCCACCTAAGTTCAAATCGGCAGTATCCGCCCCCCGCCGAACGCGCGCTTCGTGAATTAGTTTATCTCGAATCACTCGACGAGCGAGACGGACAACTAACGGACGCGGCCTCCGCTTGTCACCGCTGCCTGGTATTTCCTCGCGGCGCATGCCTATACGCCTTGCACTTATAACATCGCGCTCATCTAATTCAGTGCCAATTTTAGCCGCAAGCATAGTGACGAGGTGCAAGGGGTTTTCGCCCTTCTGTTCTATTACACCAGATATTTCCAAATCGTTTAAAAGTAATTCTTGATCACGCTCGTTAAGTCGACACTTTAACTCCGCTACGCTATCTTCGACCTTGGACCCTCCAGGTTGACTCGTCAAGTTAGTTGCCTACTCCTCAAGACATGCGATCCTTTTCTCGACGTCGCTAACCCTGTTACTTATTTCACTAACATTAGAATTAATGTTAGTGATTTCCTGGCGAAAAGATACCATTTCGCGGGCAATAGTAGTCAAGTGCTCGCGTATTAATTTTAGCTCGTTTGCTAAGTCGACATTAGTTTCACAGCGCCCTCTATCGTCGGATCCAAGCTGTGCATCGCCGAACTCTGTGTCCGTGCCGCCCGAGCTACACGAACTAGGCGTAGCAATTGTGTTCACCCCACTCGCACATACATTTTTTGCCTTACAACCGCTGCATTGTCATTTATTTGATATTCGGCGGTCAATAGGAATACTAGCACATTTGCGATGAAATAAATGAGTGCAACTTGAGCACTTTGTCGAGTCTATTGTAGAAGCAAAACGACCACAGGCGCCGCACTTATTTGCCATTTTTATTGACAAGTACTTTATTTAGATGAAAGTTAGACCAATAGATGTCGCTGTACGAAGTTTGTATTGATTATGTAATTTGATATGTATAACTATAAGAGTCTTTAATAATTAGCGATTTACTATATACTATTTACCTTGTTTACATTTAACTATTTAAGGTTTGTTAAATAACTTAAATGTTTACAGCAGCAATTTGCAATACGGTTTAATGACAAACAGTTGATCTTGTTACGAACAGCTGATCACTATTTTGCACTGTAACAACCAACGACCACTGTTTTCACTTTATTCTACTAATGAATCTTATAACACTACTAAAATTGTTCTTAAATATACTTGTTTACTCATTTAAAAATGCTGTTTTATATTTAAAATAATTTTTAATACGGGACACAAGCACTTGACAGCCGACCAAGCTACCCTCCTTAATTTGATGAATGCTTGAAGAGTGCTTGCTTGGTGAATGCTTGCTTGGATTGCTTGGTGAATGCTTATACTTGCTTTAAAATTTCTATGCTTGTGGTATACTTGATATTCTTGGTCTTGTGCTTGGTATTGTTACTGATTCTCAGTATATTTGCAGACGCTCAGTACACGAAGAGCGCCGTCTCAATTCGGCTGGTGAGACCCGCTAGTGGGAGGCCAACCAAATCGATTACACTGCATTTGAGATCCACAAACATTGATCAGCTTCCTCGAAGGGCCATACAGATGTTTAATTTTTGTTTTAATGTTTGATTTTTTCTTTAAGTGAAAACAACATGCACATTAATTAAAATATTGGTATACAAAACGACGAGATTCTTCAACAGAAAACTTAAATAAATTCAAATATTACATAGATAAAATTAGATTTACAGATGTTTATAACAGTAGTTTATCTGGTGAGGCTTTTAATAAGTTTTATAATGAATTTAAATTATTTTATAATCTTTGTTTTCCTGTTAATCGAGCACGAATTTCAACAAATACGAAACAAAAATGGATTACAAAAGGCATACAAATTTGTTGTCAACGTAAGCGTCACCTTTTGTGACAATATAGAAGAAATCCTAATAAAAGAATAAAAATATGCTAAGGATTTTTTCAAATAGATTAAAAAAATAATTAAATTAACACAAAAAGCTCAAAACAATCACAGTATCAATTTATCACTTCATAAGACTAAAACAACTTGGAAAATTGTTAATAGTTACAGAAAAAATTATAATAAAGAATTTAGTAGAAATTTTATAACACGTATTAAAATAAATAATAAATTTATAACGAATCCAAAAGACATTGCGCAAGCATTCAATGATCATTTCACTGATGAAGTATATGCAGTAGATGACAAAAATAATATGACATATTCTAATAATTTGACACATATTAAATACAATTCATTTATCTTTAATTTTGTAACACCTTTTGACATTCTACTAACAATAAAAGTATTAGAAAACACAAATAGCACTAGTTTTGATGACATTTCGACGAAAGTAATAAAATACGTAGG
The DNA here is from genome assembly GCA_963668995.1 of Parnassius mnemosyne. NCBI lineage: Eukaryota > Metazoa > Arthropoda > Insecta > Lepidoptera > Papilionidae > Parnassius > Parnassius mnemosyne. The sequence goes on from CAVLGL010000001.1 coordinate 67,744,191, forward strand.
AAACACAGTTGCCCCCGTGAGTGAGTCATATTATAAACCTATGTGTTGAAGATGGTGTATTTCCTGAAGTTCTTAAAACGTCCATTATTAAACCATTATTCAAAAAAGATGACAGGGAGGACTTATCCTGTTCTCGTCCGATTGCTATGACTTCTATATTTTAAAAATTATAGAAAAAGTAATTTATAAGAATCTATATAATTACTTTGAAAAATTCAATATTTTTGCAAAAGAACAAAAAGACTTTCGTAGAAACAAATCTATTAATGTAGCAATTTATGAAATTTTATACCAAGTATTTACAAACATTTACAGAAAAGTACCAGTGACAGCCCTATATATGGACATTTCCAAAGCTTTTGATTTTGTCAGGCATGACTTATTACTTATAAAATTAAATAAATACGGTATAAGAGGCAAGACACTTGATCTCGTAAAATCCTACTTGACAAACAGGATTCAAATTACTCAAGTATCACGGATTTGTCCAAAGACTAAAAATTAATAAATTTATTGCTCTTATCCTCGATCCCAAAATTTTGGTGTTCCTCAAGGAAGCGTACTTGGTCCTTTATTATTTTAATATATATTAACGACTTACCCAAGAGCGTAAATTTTCCTATGACTCTATTTGCAGATGATAGCTCTGTGGTGTTTACATGTACAGATATAAATAATTATGAAAATGAAATGAATAACAGCCTGAAGAATATAATTAACTGGCTTAAGTCAAATAATTTAATAATAAACTTATAAAAGACACAAATAATGAATTTTTATCAACGAAAATGGCCCCTTGATTTATTTAACATTAATTACGATAGTGAGACCGTTAGTGAAATCAAAGTAACAAAATTCTTGGGTCTTTATATTGACAACAACTTAAAGTGGGAAACTCATACAGCACATATTTGCAAAAAATTAAACCAATTTTCTTACGCTCTACATGTATTATCTAAAGTAGTTAATGAAGATGCTTTACGGACGGTATATCACGGTTTTGTATCTTCTACTGTGCGCTACGGTATAATTTTTTGGGGCAATGCTACAAGGCGCGAAGATATATATATAGCGCAAAAAAAGTGTGTGCGTTCTATTGCAAGTATACTGATTACAGAAAGCTGTAAACCACAATTTAAAAAGTGTAAGTTATTGATATTTCCTGCAATGTATATTTATGAAGTTGTGACATTTGTAAAAACTAATCCTGAAATAGTTAATGATTACTTAATAACAAACAATCGACGTAAAAATAAAATTCATACAATTTCATCAAAGACAGGTTTACTTAGAAAAAGCGTTTTCGGTATACTATCTAAAATCTACAATAAGGTTCCATCTAAGATGCATGAAATGCAAAATATTCAAAAATTTTAAAAATCATATATAAAAGGCATATTATAATGGCATTGCATAAAATATTATTTTTTGACATTCGATTAGACTATATATTATTGTAAATATCCTATTCTATTTAATTATTACATCATTGTTAAATATTCTAATATAAATATGATATAAATAATATAATGACATAATTTAAATGTGGAAATGTATTAGATATAATTGTAGCTATAATATTTGTACACCTACGGGTTGAATGCAGCGAACATTTTTTTTTAAGATCTATTCTGTCTCATTAGCTATATTCACAAATAAATAATGTTTGAATTTGGTTTTGCTATACCACACCTTTACTTGATCTGATAATGTATGATTTTAAATTTCAGACAAAAAAAAAACAAAGATTTATTGAAATTTTGCAATATAATAGACTTGGTAAAAATATAAGGTTGAGTCACGCGACCGTATTGGTAGGCAAACACCAAAACACTAAAATGTAGAATATTAATAAATAAGGTCAGTCGTGCATAGTGTCTTATTGCTAAAATACCAACGCGGGAGAATGCACGGTGTTGCACCGGTACAGCTAAGACCCAAAAAGCGGGTGCTTTTAAGGCATGCATTTGTAATTTTTTTATAAATGAAAAGGGCTAAAATAAGGTGATTAGACATTGAAAACTTGATTAAATCTAATATATTATATATTATTATAAAAATGTAAAAAAAATTAACAAACGCTTACTATTTTACTATGCACGAACACATTCGTGGTCGATCGGTCGGCAAAAACGTTGTGAATTGAACCGCACACAGAGGAGCGCGCGTAAGCGTAGTTGTTGCCCATAAATCACATTCAATTTGGAATAGTTTCAAATAAAAGTTGTCTTTTTTGCTCGTATTTTCAAAAACTGTAACAATGGTATATCATTATTTATATAGTTGAACTTAACTTTAAAATTTGGCTACTCTTTGAAAAATAACTGCTAGGTGAGGGAAAATAAGTTTAAACGAGAAAAGTTGGCAGGATAGAATCGATAAACAGGTTGATAGTGATATTACAAACATAACATAAACACTCACGCCTGTCACCCAGAGGGGTAGGCAGAGATTATGGACTTCCATTTGGCACGATCCTGACACACCTCTCTCGCTTCCTCCACATCCATATACCTACGCATACACGCTCGTCGGTTAAAGGTACTCTTGATTTGGCCCATTTTTAATATATCGCCAATTTGGTCGATAAACTTTCGCCTAGGGCAACCCTTCCCGACTATGCCGTTTACCTCTGCAACATAAATTTGCTTTGTCACTCTTTCCTCATTCATTCTTTCTACATGGCCAAACCACCGAAGCATTCCTTTCTTAATCCTGGTCACAACATCATCTTACAAACCACACTCTTCTCTTATTAAACAATTTCTCACTCTGTCATTCAGCTTCATCCCTAACATACTCCTTAATGACCGCATTTCTACAGCATTTATTCTACTCTCATGCTTCTTCTGCCACACCCAACTTTCACTACCATACATTAAAGTAGGTACTAACACAGCATTATGAATTGCCATACGTGCCTTTTTGGACACATTCTGACTTTTCACAATAGAGTGTAGAGCCCCATTCACTCTATTTCCTGCATTCACTCGTCGTTCTATATCCTTATCATATCTACCATCCCTGATAAACACACATCCCAAATATAAAAACTCATCTACTTGCTCTACCAATTACACTTTAATCTTAGTCGTTATGAATAATATTCCTGTGAAGTAATAGTATGCAAAATTCTAAAGTAAGGTAATTCAAATCCAAGTATTACAAAAATACGTAATATTGCACAAATATTTTAACGGTGGTAGAGCCACGCGGCACTTTGTGCTGTTGCACGTATGGGCCGGCTTGATCCGGGTTGGTACTACGACCTCACAGAATACTGACGTGAAGTAGAAGCTCTGCTACTGCGTTTCGTCTGGTGAGTGTAGGTGGCCTGAGGCCCAATGCCCTAGGGGGGGGGCCCTACAAAAAAGGTGTACGTTTAAAGTATATGTAAAATATACTGAACTAAAATATACTAACTGTAGTACGTGTTTTGATATGTGTATAAATATGCATATATCATTCCAAACACGAAGGCTTTTTCAAGTTTTCCTTAAAGAAAAATACAAGCAGTGATTCCGGATTTATATTTTAAATTATATACTGTGCAGCATATCACCTAGCATATTGACTATCGTTATATATAATAAAATACTAACGTTCCATCTCTCTTTTAGTTTAATCAGTATATTATGTAGCCAAATGTATCTTATATTATATTGTCTTATAATACACATACAGGTTGTTTATAAAATGCTCCCGAAAACGAAAGTTACAAACCTTTTCTTTCACATACCCCCCCAGAAAGAAGTCTAATGGGGTCAGATCTGGTGACCGAGGTGGCCAAGCGTGTGGTCCTAGTCTCTCAATCCAGCGATAATCAAATAGCTGGGTCAGGCGCTCACGGACAAACTTTACGACATGTGAAAGTCCACGATCATGCTGTGCGGCGATATTCAGCCAACGAAAGGTCGTCTGAAATATTAACCAACTGTCCATGAACGTGAAAAGAAGATTTTTTTCTTCGGGATCGATTTTCTCTCTGAACCATCATCAAAGATATCGTTAGTAGGTACTATTGTCTGTCTTCGTTTTCGGGAGCGTTTTACAAACAACCGGTGTATCATCATTATCATTATTACAGCCCTTCAGTCCACTGCTGAACATAGGCCTCCCCCAAAGAATACCACAAAGCACGGTCCTGAGCCACCTGCATCCATCCCGGACGTCAGTCTGAGCGAGATTAGAATGGCTCTCCAGCACCTTAAAAACGGCAAGGCCCCAGGCCAGGATGGAATTACAGCGGAGCTTCTGAAAGCGGGTGGAAAACCGGTACTTGAAGTCCTTCAGAAGCTCTTTAATTCCGTCCTCCATGGTGGCATTACACCGGAGGCGTGGAGCAGAAGTGCGGTGGTCTTGTTCTTCAAGAAAGGCGACAACGCTCTCTTGAAGAACTACAGACCGATTTCCCTTCCAAGCCGCGTCTACGTGCTGTTTTCGAGAGTCATTACGAATCGTCTCGCGCGCAGACTTGACGACTTCCAGACTCCCGAACAAGCCGGTTTCCGAAAAGGCTTTAGCACCATAGACCACATACATACCCTTCGGCAAATTGTACAGAAGTCCGAGGAGTACAATTTGCCACTATGTCTGGCGTATGTGGACTATGAGAAAGCCTTTTATTCCGTCGAAATTTGGGCGGTGCTGCAGTCCCTTCAGCGATGCCAAGTTGACTGTCGGTATATAGAAGTGCTGAAGTGCTTGTACAGTAGGGCTACGATGGCTATCCGAGTACAGAACCAGAGTACGAAACCTATCCAATTGCAGAGAGGTGTAAGACAGGGTGACGTCATATCCCCGAAACTCTTTACCGCTGCATTGGAAGATGTTTTCAAGCTTCTGGACTGGAAAGGATACGGTATCAACATCAATGGCGAGTACATCACTCACCTTCGATTTGCCGACGATATAGTCCTTATGGCAGAATCGCTGGAGGACCTAAGCACTATGCTCAATGACCTCAATAGTGTTTCCCAACGGATAGGTCTTAAGATGAACATGGACAAAACAAAGATCATGTTTAATGTCCATGTCACACCTATGCCGGTAGTTGTTGGGAACACTAAGCTCGAAGTTGTTGACGAGTATGTTTACCTGGGACAAATAGTCCGACTAGGTAAGTCCAACTTCGACCGAGAGGTCAATCGACGGATTCGACTCGGTTGGGCAGCGTTCGGGAAATTACGGCACATCTTCTCGTCAGGTATACCTCAAAACTTGAAAACGAGACTGTACACCCAGTGCGTGTTGCCAGTGATGACATACGGAACTGAGACGTGGTCCTTCACTGCTGGCCGGATGAGGAAGCTCAAGGTCGCTCAGCGAGCTATGGAGAGGGCTATGCTCGGAGTTTCTCTGCGTGATAAACTCAGAAATGAGGATATCCGCAGTAGAACCAGAGTGACCGATATAGCCCAACGGATTAGTAAGCTGAAGTGGCAATGGGCCGGCCATATAGCTCGAAGAACCGACAACCGAAGAAAAAAGGTTCTCGAGTGGCAGCCTCGTACCGGCAGGCGAAGTGTAGGGCGTCCCCCCACTAGATGGAGTGACGACCTGGTAAGATATGCAGGAAGTCGATGGATGCAGGTCGACCGGTGTATATATTATAACAAAATATAAGACACATTTAGCTACATCATATACATAACGATGACGGAGCTTAACAGGTTTGAAGCAATTTTAGGTAATGAGCGCGCACATTCGGCTTTTTTTTGTCTAATGCCACTTTTTCTAAAGCGATGGAAGGCTATATATATTACTGTAGGTATATTTTATATGTATGTACGTTTGTGTGTATATGTTTTCTTTTATATACATATCCAGTGACGTCCAGTTTCGTGGTCACTTGGAAGAGAAGGCCAAATTGGCCTCTAAAAAGCTTGGCGTGCTCAGCAGAGCGGGACATTATTTCATGCCGGCACACTGCCTGCAACTTTACAAGGATCAGTTTCGGCCTCACATGGAATACTGTTCCCATCTCTGGGCAGGGGCTCCCCAGTGCCAACTCCTTCTACTTGACCGAATCCAGCGCAGAGCAGCTCGAATCGTCGACGACTGAGTTCTTTCCGATCGGCTCGATTCATTGGCACTGTGAAGAGATGTTGCACCCCTTTGCATTTTTTTCGCATTTACGACGGGTAGTGCTCTGAGTAATTGTTCGTATTAATCCCAGCCGCCAATTTTCATGAACGCACATCGCGGCAGAACTCCCGATACAATCCACACCATCTGGATGATTGGCGGTCTACCACTGTGCGATTTAGAAAATGTTTTCTTGCTCGCATAACTTCCTTGTGGAATCGATTACCATCAGCGATTTTTCCGGACCGATACAACTTAGGGACCTTCACGAAAAGAGCCTACTCCTTTTTAAAAGGCCGGCAACGCATCTGCAATTCCCCTGGTTCCCTGGTTGCAGTTGTTTATGGGCGGCGGTAGTCACTTATCATCAGGTGAGCCGCATGCCCGTTTGCTCCCTCTCCTATAAAAAAACATATATTTATGTTCTTTGTAATAACCTCCGTAGTTTTATAACTGACCTAAGGATTAACTGGCAGAGAGTGCTTTTAGCATTAAATTCGCCTTTTGATTCCATACTGTTGAAGGTTTTAATCAATTAATTAAAACCCACGATCGCTCAAGGGCACCAAGCTCTCGCCGTTAATTTCACAGTATACAAGCAACAGCAATACCAATTAAATTGGCAATGGTATTTTAAAGTGATCTGACAAGTGCTTGGCGGTGAAGGAAATAATTTTGTGGAAACCTGCATATCTGAAGAATAAAATATTTAGCAGGCATGTAAAGTCCACCATCATGCACTGTAGAAGCACAACTGAGATATTGCTCCAAAACCCTTTTAGAAGTGAGAGCAGGCCACTGCCCATCACTAAAACGTATATGGGATGTAACTTTAGATGTAAATACGGATTCCATCATATAATGTAAACTTACGGTCAATTAAACCAACGAAATTAAAATAAACTTGTAAAACTCTAATCAAATATTGCGGCTTAGATGGGTTAACGAAAAAGGGCAAAAGTTAAACGCAGCACCAGAAATTAAATAAAATGTCGTTGTAGAGGTGTTCCGCAAACATCCGTTCTCGGTCTAATGAGTCCCGGTCCCAACTTTGTTTCCCTTTAAGATTAAATCAAAGATTGCGAAAAACCTGACCCGCGTTAAAATTAGTATGACAGCTACAGCCGCTGATTAAAGCTTTGCAAAAAATTTACGCCATATAGATTAGATGAAAAACAGAAGCTTCAAGAGTCGTAACCCGTTAAATTTGATACATTAATATAATTCTAACCAAAAACAATTCTCAATAGTATTGCATCAATCTTCATATACACGCTTTATGAGTATACTTTTACAACAAAACTATAAAATGGGTTATAATATTAAGGAATTTGTGGTTGATAATAACCCATGGAAATGAGATGATCGCTATCAAGCTATTTTATAATTTAATGATTTCTTATTTAATGTCCTTTTTGGTTAATATTTTTACACACGTAAAAATGAGATTATGTTCTCTGCATTTCTTCAAGAAATTTAATTAAATTTGATTTTTTTTATAGGATAGGGTGACAAACGAGCACACAGTCCACCTGATGGTAAGTGATTACTGTGACCCATAAACATCTACATCTAACCTCAATAAAGATTCAAGATGCAGATGCGTTGTCACCCGTGAGGATTAAGATGGAATGCCTCTTTGCCAGTAAAAAGGGTCTCCGGTTCTCCACACTCACCATACGAAACACAGCAGCGTTAAGCTGCTATTTTACGCTGGTTTTCTGTGAGAACGTGGTCCTTCACCGGTCGAGCCAACCCATTCGTGCTACAACTATATTACTAATATAGCTGCAGCATGGCTCTACCACGTAAATAAATTATGATGTTATACATCGCTGTGACGCATCGATGTGGTACGCTTGGTCTTGAGATCTTCTAATCGGCGAATTTTATTTGCAATTACCAGTCCGTATTTGTTCACATAATTATGTCTTATATTTACGCGAACACTACAAATTGAATAAAACTAAATTGGGAAATTCTTATCCAACGCAAATACAAAATTTTATTGGATTTTATAAAAAATTTATTTAATCGTATATCTAATATAACATTTGAAAAGTGCAACATCAAACGAATTGGAGAAAAGAGACAGAGTCACCGATCTATAAATAGGATCTGGTAAGTAATTTATTAAGATTAACTTCATTATGACGACCAGACGACAACTGTTCATTGATGTCTCTGTGATCGTGAGGGTGAAAACCGGTAGCGATCACCGAATGGTTAGAGGCACACTAAACCTAAACGTTAAGTTGGAGAAGTCTCGTCTAATGAAGTCAACGCTCCCGTCCCCCTCGTGCTATGTTCCAGAGTCCCGAAACCTTTCAGCTCGAATTACAAAACCGTTTTCACTGCCTAGAAGACTGCAATGAAATAGACGATATGAATGACAAGCTCGTGGATGTCCATGCGGTCGGAGCTAAGTTTTGCTAGACCCGCCGCAGAAGAACACAAAAACTCTCCGACCACACTCTTAATCTCATGGAGATTAAGCTACAGTCTTCAATAGATTTAAGAGCATACAGGCAACTGAACAGACAGATCTCCAAATGCACGTGGCGGAACTTGTGCAACTTCAATACAGCTTGTATTGAAGAAGCAATCGAGTGGAACCAAGGCTCCAAAGTCTTTGCTAGAGATCTGTCTGCAAGAAAGAGCCAACTGTCAAAGCTGAAGACCGAGTGTGGTAGCATAGTTTCCGGGACACCTGAGATTTTGAGTGAGATTGAGAGGTTCTATGGGCAGCTGTACACGTTATCGTTGGAACCACACGCAAGTGTGAGTAACGATACAAGAGCGAGTCTCATCCGACACTATTCCAAAGATATCCCGGAGGTCAGTCTGAGCGAGATTAGAATGGCTCTCCAGCACATTAAAAATGGAAAGTCCCCGGGCGAGGATGGAATTACAGCGGAACTTTTGAAAGCGGGTGGAAAACCGGTACTTGAAGTCCTTCAGAAGCTCTTTAATTTCGTCCTCCATAGTGGCACTACTCCGGAGGCGTGGAGCAGAAGAGCGGTGGTCTTGTTCTTCAAAAAAGGCGACAACGCTCTCTTGAAGAACTACAGACCGATTTCCCTTCTGAGCCGCGTCTACGTGCTGTTTTCGAGAGTCATTACGAATCGTCTCGCACGCAGACTTTACGACTTCCAGCTTCCTGAACAAGCCGGTTTCCGAAAAGGCTTTAGTACCATAGACCACGTACACACCCTTCAACAAATTGTAAAGAAGACAGAGGATTATAATCGCCCACTTTGCCTTGCGTATGTGGACTATGAGAAAGCCTTTTATTCCGTTGAAATTTGGGCGGTGCTGCAGATCTTTCAGCAGTGCCAAGTTGACTGTCGGTATATAGAAGTGCTGACGTGTTTGTACAGTAGAGCTACGATGGCTATCCGAGTACAGAACCGGAGTACGAAACCTATCCAATTGCAGAGAGGTGTAAGACAGGGTGACGTTATATATTAACGAAACTCTTCACCGCTGCATTCGAAGACGTTTTCAAGCTACTGGACTGGAAAGGATGCCGTATTAACATCAATGGCGAGTACATCACTCACCTTCGATTTGCCGACGATGTAGTCCTTATGGCAGAATCGCTGGAGGACCTTAGCACTATGCTCAATGACCTCAATAGTGTCTCCGAACGGGTAGGTCTTCAGATGAACATGGACAAAACAAAAATCATGTTTAACGTCCATATCACACCTATGCCAGTAGTTGTTGGGAGCACTAAGCTTTTTTTTATAGGATAGGGTGACAAACGAGCACACAGTCCACCTGATGGTAAGTGGTTGCTGTGGCCCATAGACATCTACGTCTATCTTCGCTTGCGAATCAAAATGCAGATGCGTTGTCACCCGTGAGGACCAAGATGGAATGCCTCTTTTTCAGTAAAATGGTCTCCGGTTTTCTACACTCATACGAAACACAGCAGTTTTAAGCTGCTATTTTACGCTGGTATCCTGTGAGAGCGTGGTCCTTCCCCGGTCGAGCCGACCCATTCGTGCTACAACTATACTACTAACATAGCTGCAGCGTGGCTCTAACACGTATAAATTATTGACAAAAGCTCGAAGTTATTGACGAGTATGTTTACCTGGGACAAATAATCTGACTAGGTAAGTCCAAGTTCGAACGAGACGTCAATCGACAGTTTGAACTCGGTTGGGCAGCGTTCAGGAAACTACAACACATCTTCTCGTTAGACATACCTCAAAACCTGAAAACGAAATTGTACAACCAGTGCGTGTTGCCAGTGAAGACTTACGCATCTGAGACGTGTTCCTTCACTGCTGGCCGTATGAGAAAGCTCAAGGTCACTCAGCGAGCGTCGCGAGCGAGGGTTTCTCTGCATGATAAACGTAGAAATGAGGATATTCGCAGTAGAACCAGAGTAACCGACATAGCCCAACGGATTAGTAAGCTGAAGTGGCAGTGGGCCGGCTATCGAGGAACCGAAGATCGATGGGGAAGAAAGGTTCTCGAGTGGCAGCCTCGTACCGGTAGGCGAAGTATAGGGCGAACCCCCACTAGATGGAGTAACGACCTGGTAAAACATGCAGGAAGTCGATGGATGCAGGTGGCTTAGGACCGTGCTTTGTGGCATCCCTTGGGGGAGGCCTATGTTCAGCAGTGGACTTATGAAGGGTTGTAATGATGATGATGAAGGAATTTATTGTTCATAGCTTTTTACTAGGTTAGGTGTCTCTTTATTACGCCAGCATTTTCCTAAATTAATTAAGATATAATGAGAAAGTAAACGAATTTCAGGGATTATTGGATGATTGGAAAATTGAAGAACCCGAAAAAAAAGCATCCGATAAATATTGTCGTCTAATTAAAAGTGGAGAATCACCGCATTCAGTCTGCAAGGTATTGATAGGTGATGCATTCGTTGTACCTATAATTAATCTTAAAGACTTGTGTTGAACGTTATCTAAAATTTTCAATCCTTTTTTATTAGCAAGTTCAAGAAGAAATGAGACATAATCTAATCGACTTCTTATAATTGCGTAATAAAATAATTTAAAAAAATAAGGATGGGCACCCCTACCATACTCCGCACCAAGCTCTTAGAATGCTTATATTTTTTTCACATTTTTGGAGTATAAATTATATGAGGCATGCTGGATAATTTATTATCAAGATAAACACAAAGGAATTTAACTTGATGAAATACTTTCGTGCGAATAATTAAAAAGATGAACCTGTATTTCAGGTAAAACTTTTTTGCTGGAAATAATTACTGTATTACTTTTATTTGGGGAAAGTTCTAGTCCATGATCATCTAACCACGTGGCCATAGAGAGGAGATCTTTTTCTATCACATTAGCACAGGATTCTATACATTTATCATTTACATAAACTAAAATATCATCAGCATATTGCAAAATTCTTCACTTTTAAAGGACTGGTCTAAAATCTCTCGTATAAATACTGTATGATAAAGGACTTAAAACGGAGCCTTGCGGAAGGCCTTAGAAAATTTAGCAAGTATAGTTTAAATCATCATCCATTTTAGTATGTATATACCGATCTAAAAATAAATTGATAATCAAATTTTTAAGTTTTTTGGATATATTAAGTTTAAACATCTTTTCTCTAAGGATGTTAAGTCTGACATTATCGTAAGCTGAGGAAATGTCAAGGAAAACAGCAATGACCGATTCGTTTCTCGAAAATGCTAGTCTAATATCTGTTGAAAGACTGTCATATGTGCTTTTACCTTTACTGAATCCACATTGAGTATTTCATAACAATCCATGACTTTCTACATACTTTTAATTAGAGTTAGATAGAGCAATCGGTCGATAGAAAGAGCCGTCGTTAGGGTTTTTGTTAAGTTTCAAGATAGGAATAATTACTTGAATCCACCAAGAGTCAGGAAAAAAGCCTATATCAAACAAAGCGTTAGTGATATTTAAATATGAGGTTAAATTTGATCATTACATTTGGCATGTAATGAATGTAAAATACCGTCTAGACCAGGAATCATGAACGTGAGAAAGGACAAGCTTTAATTCATATAGAGAGAATGGACGTTTTAAGGGATCAAAAAATAGATTCCCATTGAATACTCTGAGGTAGCTACTCTCTCGAAGGAGAAGAAGAGGGAGCAAGATTGTCTAAAAAAGAATTTATTGATTCAGAGGGAATGGCACTACTGTAAGAACAAGATGAAAAACAACAGCAAAATTTTCTTACAGTAGTATAGTTGTAGCGTGAATGGGTCGGTTCGACAGGGGAAGGACCACGCTTTCACAGAATACCAGCATAAAATAGCAGCTTAACACTGCTGTATTTCGTATGGCGAGTGTAGAGAACCGGAGACCATTTTACTGGAAAAGAGGCATTCTATCTTAGTCCTCACGAGTGACAACGCATCTGCATTTTGATTCTTTATTGAGGATAAATTTAGATGTGTATTGGTAAAAGCAGACTGTGTGCTCGTTTGTCACCCTCTACTATAAATGAAAATTATAATTGCGTTTGCAAATTCTTCAAAAATTGAAGTTAAATTATTTTTTAAATAATAATATTATACAGGTTCCAGTCTGCTCTGTTTAATTTGTATTTTATACATCGTTTTTCGTTAATTTCCGCCGATTCTTTGTTTGGAAAGGAAATCATAATAGGAAAATAATCTCTGCCGTGAGAGCTATCTAAAACTGTCCAATTTAAAAGAGGGGTTAAATCAGGAGCAAATTGATAAATCTACAGCATTTCTAAATGAATTGGGACAAGAGCGATTGGTGATTTTACCAGTATTTAGAATAGAATAGAATGATTTTTATTCAATATGGATTATTACATAATACTTATTGAAAGTCATTATTTTATTTACCACTGGTTCGGAAAATACCTCTGTCCTGGGAAGAACCAGCAAGAAACCCAGCGGGACTTTTTTTTTTAAACATAATTTCACTTAACATTAATTTTGTTTATACAATTTTAAATGAATTTTCATAGAACCAGCATGGTGGCGATCACCTTATTCCCAGGGGTTATTTTCATTCATGTATTCCTTGATATTATAATAACCCTTTTTGTACAGTTTTTCTTTAATAAAACTTTTAAACTTGTTTATTGACAAACTTTGAACATGTTCTGGGATTCTGTTGTAAAAGCGTATACATTGCCCCATAAATGAATTACTAATTCTGTGGAGTCTTGTAAGTGGCATTACAAGCTTATGTTTGTTCCTAGTGTTTAAGGTATGAACATCCTTATTCTTATTAAAGCTATTTATGTTTTTATGTACATACATTACATTTTCATAAATATATTGCGATGCCAAATTTAATATGTTTATTTCTTTAAATTTTTCTCAAAGGGACTCTTTACAATTTAGATTATAAATCGCCCGTACGGCTCTCTTTTGCAAAACAAATATAGCTTCAATATCAGTCGCATTACCCCATAGCAAAATTCCATAAGACATTACGCTATGAAAGTAACTAAAATACACTAACCTAGCTGTCTCAACATCTGTGATACTTCTAATCTTTCTTACAGCATATGCTGCAGAACTAAGTCTGCTTGCTAATTTAGATATATGGGGGCCCCATTGAAGTTTCGCGTCAATAGTAATACCGAGAAAAACAGTGGTATCCACAAGACTCAACTCCTCCCCATTTAAGAGCACATTGGTTTTCGAATGTTTAACATTAGGTATTGTAAATTTAATACATTTTGTCTTATTGTCGTTTAAGAGCAAATTGTTGGTGTTAAACCATTGTACTAGTTTCGATAGAGCATTATTTACATCGTCATATTTAATTGACTGCCGTTTCAGTTTGAAAATTAAAGAGGTATCGTCAGCAAATAATACTATATCGTGATTGTCCCCTACAAGATAAGGTAAGTCATTAATATAGATTAAGAACAGGAATGGGCCAAGAATCGAGCCCTGAGGAACGCCCATTGATACTACTGATCCGGAGGAACATTTACCATTAATGACGACTTTTTGAGTTCTGTTACTTAAATATGAAGTAATAAGTTTAAGCGCCAAATTTTTTACACCGTAATGTTGTAGTTTTTTTGATTAATGTATCATGATGAACACAATCGAAAGCCTAGGAAAGGTCACAGAAAATACCTAAGGCATCTTGTGAATTCTCCCAGGCATTAAAAATATATTTCATAAGCTCAACACCGGCGTCAGACGTCGAGCGACCCCTTGTAAAACCGAATTGATTTTTATGAAGTAATTTATTTGTATTAAAAAAAAATAACAATTGATCCAAAATTATTTTTTCAAAAATTTTACTGAGAGTTGGTAGTACAGAAATAGGTCTATAATTAGCGGGGTCCAATGTACTACCAGATTTAAATAAAGGTATTACTTAACTATACTTCATTAAATCAGGAAACACACCAGAATCGATACAAGTATTAAAAATAATAGCAAGATGAGGTGCAATTAAATCTATTATGGACGCAATCACTGTAACGGAAATCCCCCACAAATCTGCGGTTTTCTTTACATCAATGGTTTTGAAGTATTTTACAATATTATGCGGTAATACTTTTTCAAATCTAAATTCTTTTAAACAGGTATTAACATTCTGTTTAAGTAATGATTCGGCGACAGTTGGAGAAGCATTCAATGATATTCATTTTTCTTTTCTTTATTCATATTAAGGACACCAATGTTAATTTCGTCAATTATTTCAACTAACAAACAGCCGTATCTGTCACAATTATCACTCCATAAATAATGATGGCAATTAAAGTCACCAAGAATTAAAAAGTGTTTGGGGAACGAGGCTATTAAAAATTTATTCTGCAAAACGTATGGACAGAAGGGGAGGAAACACAAACAGAAACGAAAGTAATATTTTGAATTCTTTCTGCTACTATATTAAAGTCAAATGTTTCATCATCAGTATCTACAACGGTATAAGCTATATTATTTTTTATAAGCAAAGCACATCCGGCATAACCATTAGATCTGTCATTTCGAACACAACAAAACCTTCTGATGTTGCAATCCGGTTTCAGCCATGTTTCTGAAATAGCAGCAATACAAACAATGTATTTTTTAATAAATAAATTATTTCAGTACGTTTATCTAAAAAGCTTCTACAATGTTCTTGAAGAATCCTTGAGAGAGCGAAAGTCATCAAGAATTTCAGGTTCAAGCGAGCAACGTGGACGGTAACTTTGACGAATATGAAGATATGAATATGTTAATAAGGGAATGTATAATGCTTTCTATAGAATAAAAAGTAACCTGTGAAGTATTATGTGAAACCCGAAGAGCATAGCCACCCTCCGTTTTGAAAAATCTTAAATAATTTTTGATGACTTTTTTGTTGTATCTTATTTGTGTATGGTGACGGAATGATTTAGGAATAAATAATGATTTCTTATAAAAAGTTTTATTAGATGAAGCAGGGTGTGAAGGAAAATGATCCATTATAGGATTAGTAGAAAGAAAATAATTTATAGGGTTTTTTAAGATCAGAACATCGGCATATGATTTTGATGAAACTTGGGGATATTTTTCTGATGCTTATAGGTATGAGATTAAATTTTGTGCCATTTTGATTTTAATACTATTTTCGTGTCTTTGTGGTAACCTGAGCAGAACTAGCAACAAAAGGTCCCATTATCTTTGCCGCAAGTAGAAGAAGAGTGATCATTGCCACATTTTGAGCATCTTGGCTTGGAACGACATAAATCTTTAGTGTATCTAAATTTGCAACACTGAAAACATTGAATCCTTGGAAGCTTATGAATTTCAAAAGGGATGGAAAAATGGCAAAAATAAACTCTCGAGGGTAGAATATGACCGTCAAATTAGATTATGACACTTTCAGAGCTTTCATATCTGACTTTGTCTTCATTGCGTACTCGGTAATTTAATCTTCTTACTTTTAATACAGGTATGGTGTTTGGATATGTATTCAGAAATAATCTCTTCTGGTGTTCAATCTTTTGGTAAACTTTTTATAAAACCCATATGAGATACGTGGAAGGATGGAATAAACGTTTTGTATTTATCATTTACAGATGGATTTTCTAAAAATAGATTTGCATCAATAAATTTAGAGAATTCAATCGTTTTTTATTCCTCTCGATACGTTTTAGGTCTCCATTAACTATATTTTGAATATTAATTTTTTTCAAAAAGTGACCAAATGAAATTTTAAATTAGCATTTAAAGTCTTACCACAATTAGGAGAATTTCCTTTTACTTAAATATGAACGATAAAAGGACCTGAATCTGTAAAATTATAAGGGCGAAGAGATTGAAATTTTTGTGAATCTGTTTTTGCATTTTCGCTATTTATATGTATGTTAAGAGATTTAGAAGAAATATGACTAAAGGCAAAATTTAAATATTAAATTTTTTGGGAGAAGAGTTTTAGGTGATTGTGAATGATTCATAAACACTTTGACCAGATATGTTGCCTTGGTTAGAGTTATATCCCATTTATTTTATTTATTTATTTATTTATTTATTTATTTATTTATTACAAAGTATAGTTATTTAATAACATCCGACAGTACAAATAAACTTACAAAAGTTTTTCCATGTACCGCCAATTCGTAACTTCGATCATGTTCAATCGGTTCGCGTTGCGACAACTTATTTAATGACGTATATAAATGCTGTGACAAAATAGCAAGATGTTTTTTTATCTAGGTGTGTACCAAAGCAAAATATGGTTAGTATTAAATGAAAATTAGTAATTTTTTTTATTTATGTATATTATATTATTGTGTGTGTTAGTGTTATATGTTTAGTTTTATATTTTAGTTTAAGTTATTATTAGGTATCGTTAACAGTTTGTCGATAAAATACTGTTTAAGCATATATATTTTTTTTCAGTAAGTTCATTTTTTATTGGTTTGGGAATTTGGTTCAAAAGAGCGGGAATTTGATATAGTAATCTAAATTTTCCGTACATATTTTTATATTTTGGGATAATCATATATGGATTAAGGGCTTGTCGAGTAAGTTTTGTATAAATACGGCTAATTTTTAATTCTTCCTTGCCATAATTTTCAAGTAGCAATAGGTATTTCACTTTGTCGTGTACTGGTAGTATTTTGCAATGATGGAAAAGACCATAAGGATTTTTTTTTATATTTATCTTTTATTTTGAGAGGGAGGATACATTTAAGGATGCGCAACTGTAGCTCGTATATTTTTTCAAGGTGGGTTTTATAAGTGCGTCCGTAACTGCTCAACCCGTACGAGACTATTGATTCGCCGATTACATTATATAGTAACAGTAACATCTAGTAAGGTACTTTATTCTTGATGAGATAAAATTTTGCAAGGATTGCTCGTAGCTTATTGCATACAGATTCAATGTGATCAGTCCATTTCATACGATCATCAATTATTAAACTTAAATACCTACATTTTTCTACTATTTCAATTTGGGGACATTCACAGTTGTTATTATGGGCTGAATTTTGGATATTATGAAGACATGTGTGATTATGAGCTATAAGAGTAATATTATGTTTTAATCTATTTTGACTGGAGCTAACGTACATCATTTTAATTTTATTCGAATTAAGTACTAGACCTGCGTCATGTGACCACGCATGAGCTTCGTAAAGTCTTCTTGTAACAGTTTTACCGCCTTATTCATATTGTGGTGGGCTACCACCAGACATGTATCGTCGGCAAATTGGAAAATTTTTGAGTTTTTAATCAATTTATTGATATTATTCACGTAAGTGATGTAGTATAGCGGTCCTAATACTGAACCCTGTGCTGTACCTTCACTTACCAAAACTTTAATACTTAATGTATCCCCTACTTTGACATAATAGGAACGATTTTTGAGATAATATCGACACCAGTCAAGAATTGGCCCTCTAATTCCACAGTCGTCTAGTCGCTCTAGCAGTACATCATGACGTAAAGTATCGAACGCCCTACTATAGTCGATAAATAACAGCAATACATGTTTTTTTTTCATTAAGATTTTCATATATGTTATCGGTAAATAGGGAAAGTAATTGAGTAGTGCTTTTTTTGTATTGAAATCCAAACTGTGTGTCATTTAGAATATTATTCAGACCATAAAAGTTATAAATTTGTCTTGCTATGTATTTTTCTATAATCTTGTCTATTATAGGCAATATAGTTATAGGACGGTAATTATCGTAGTCCTGTTTACTTCCCTTTTTGTATATAGGTCTCACGATTCCAGTTTTCAATTCGTCTGGATATTTATTAGTCTTTATACAAGCGTTGACCAATTTTGCAATAGCCGGAGCAATTTCTTCGCAAATTTGCTTTATATCTATCGCCCGTACTTTGTCGAAACGCGGAGCTTTATTAACGTTTAATGTTTTTATAATTTTAAGGATGTCTTTAGGTGTTGCTTTTCGAAAATTAATTGTTACGTTCACAGGTTGTCTGTATTCTATTTTATCTAAAATATTATTTTTACATTGAGGTATTATATTTTGAACACCACTATGAAATTTATTCGCAAAGTTATTTGCAATAATGCTTTCATTTTTTTTTTGCCTCCAAACGCATTTAAGAGAACTGTATCTACTGTTTTACGTACCCTACCTGTTATTCTATTTAGAATAAACCAGAGTTGATTTAAATTATCTTTATATTTATTAATTTCATAATAGATGTATTTATGTTTGGAGGATCTGATTAACTTATTTGCATAGTTTCGCGCTTTATCATATTGTGTTTTTAATATTTTATTATTATTATCTTTGATCCATTGAAATAATAGTTTATATCTATACTCACAAGCTTTTATATTGCGTAAACTTATCCATTTATTTTCGTTATGTTTTTTATTGGTGTTTTTAATTTTTAAATTAATTTTTGCATCGTTGTAGCATTCATTTATATTTTTATATATATATTGTAGTATTTTATCTGGACCAACCATGTCATCAACTTCCTTCCAGTTAATATTATTTAAGGAACATTTTAACCTTTCATTGTTATATATATTTTTATAAGTAGTTTCACCCTGTGTACGCGCATGAGTTTGTCCCACACAGGCAAGGACTACCGCCCGGTGGTCCGCCAGCATAATTCCAAGCGCTGCGGTGTAAACATTTTGCGTGCGTGATCTCGCGTACACATGGTCAATACATGATTTAGTTATTCTATCGTCAGTTAATTCAATTCTAGTGTACTGTGTAATCCCGCACGTAAGGCCGTAGTTATGAAGCATGCAGTTATATTTATGTATTATAGGAGAATAGGTTTTTAAGTCTATGTTTATATCTCCGAGTATAAATAGTTCGCACTTTGTGTCCATACTACCGATTAATGTGTGAAGTTCGTCGATAAATAAGTGTTTACTTAGATTAGGAGGGCGATAAATTGCACATACAGTTGCCGCATAAAAAGATGGAGTGCTAATTTGAAATAGTATATGTTCAAAATGTTTTGTTGTTACGTTTCTTATTCTTGTTAACTTATTTTGCTTGTGTATATATGCTATAATACCGCCACCCCTTCGGTTTTTACGCAGCACTGTGTGCATTTGATAGTCCGGCAGGTGATACCTGTCTCTTAGGGAGTCAGGTATATTTAGCTTCCGTCACCAATATAATATCTATAGATGCGTTGGATTCGTATACACATTGTTCCAATGCATCAAAGTTTTTAATCAAAGACCTTATATTTATGTGCATGCATAAAAGGTTAGTTTGGCAATTTTTAAAAGGAATATGTTTTAGAAATGAATTAATGTTAGTGCAATTACTCAATTCACAAATATCGTCTAACTGTATGTCCATTTAAATTATATTTTAATATATTTTATGTGAAAGGTAGTACCTGTATAAAATAAATTATTGCGGCTGTACATGGACTTCCTTTTGTAGCAAAGCTTTAATGTCATCATCAGTTCTAATAATTATTGATTGATCTTTTTCACTTTTTCTTGCTCTAATTACTCCTTTTTTGCACCACACATATTTGTATAATCCGCTATTCTTAAGTTGTCTTCTTGCATTTCCAAGTAAGGTCTTATTATATGCAGTTAATGCCCCATAATTTTAATTTTAGATGATGAAATATATCCAGTATCGCAGCCCAATTCCGAGAGTGAGTAATTGGTAGAGAAAATGATTTTTTTCTATTTAAGTGATCCCGATTAGCATGTTCCTCTTTCTTCCTTTCTTTCGTTCTAAGTTTTCTTTTCTTTTTATTGGAAATAATTTTGAAGTTGCCATCAAAGATTTCTAGAGATAATGACCGCCATGGTTTTTTAAATGAACCTTCTAAGTCATTTTCAATTTCAACATAAGCAGCTGGAGAAGAAATATTGTTAGGATCAGAACAATTCGGATCCGGTGGCTTAGGCAGAATAGATAGATTTAGACATGGCGACTGCGAGAGTGTAACGCTACGTTAAGCAATTTTGTAATACTAAGAAATTGTCGCTAAATGAGTGATAATATGAAATTACAGATAAATATTATTAATATATACTATAGTAAATTAGGAATGTAATCAGAATATTAAAAATAAACTTGAAGCAATTAATAAGACACCACAAACACGTAAAACTGTTACTGATTACCCGCACATAATATTTTTGAATATTTTCAACAAAATTATCAAAAATGTTGTAGCTAAATTGTCAGTCCTTTTTAATATAAACACTCACACCTGTCGCCCAGAGGGGTAGGCATACCATACATTAAAGTAGGGACTAATACAGCATTGTGAATTGCCATACGTCCATCTTTACGTGCCATCTTTTTTCTTTGGTCCCGAATGTTTTTGTCATCGAATCTCAAACAATTTTGGAACATGTAAAACCTCTCCCGTGACACTAAAACTATTACGTATACCATGATTATACTTAATGTTTTAAGTAGTTTAAATACACACAAGTTTGCACTAACAACCTTATAAGTATACTTCCAATTTTCTAATATCTTTATGTCAAACTTCAAAAAAAAAACAAATCCAAAAGTGCACGACTCACAATGCCCAATACTAGTGAAAATTTAAAAAAAATTGTATATTGTAATTCTATTCATCAATGAGTTCCAGAAGCAGGCAACGAAGTACACCTTGAAGTCAGTCCGTCAAGTCCGGAGGTAAGGTCTACTATATATATCTATTTTATTCTATAACCAATATAACGAGACTAAACTTGGCACATTTAGTTTATCTCGTCGAGGAGTTCCAGTAGCAGGCATCAAAGTACCCTTTCAAGTTATTATTATTTCCGGAGGTAAAGTCTCATCATGACTAATAAAACGAGTCCAAACTCGGCATATATAGTTCTCCTCGTCGAGGAGTTCCAGTAGTAGTCATCAAAGTACACATTCAAGTCACTCTATCAAGTCCGGAGTCATCAAAACTAACAAAACGAGCCCAAACTCGGCACATCTAGTTCTCCTCGTCGAGGAGTTCCAGTAACAGTCATTAAAGTACACTTTCAAGTCACTCTATCAAATCCGGAGGTAAGGTCTCATCATAACTAACAAAACGAGCCCAAACTCGGCACATCTAGTTCTCCTCATCGAGTAGTTGTAGTAGCAGATACCAACACATCTTCAGGTCTATAAAGTCCAAGACGTATAAATATATTTATTTATAAATCCTGCGTGCCCGGAGTAAATATAATACTCTGTAGCTGTGGCTTGGAGTGTGGCTGCGGCCTATTTAGTAAAATAAATCAATACAGGGCTCCGAAAATTTCGCCATCTCTTAGCCGAAAAAAATAATTATAACTAAACTAAACAAAATTAAACTGCCATTTACATTCCATGGCTTCCCACTTGATAGATGAAGAGTTTTAAAAATAGATTGATTTGAACAATTGATATTTTCAAAAGTTATCGTGTTTACGCCGCCACGGGGACTTGATAAATCCACAGCATAAGCCAATAAAATCCTTTTTTTTATGTAAAATAGTAATTAGTCGATTTTAAAAAATATTTATAATTTCAACAAACATTTATCTTTCTGACGATGTGCTTTTTATACCATTTATATGTATACGAGTAATATGATTGCTAGATTTCATGCGGCAAAACATTGGAATCTTAATTTTTAGGCCTTAGCAGGACATATCTGCGCGCGTCGCGCTTATGGCATGCAATAGTCCTAAAGGTTTTAACTCCTGTACCATCCGTGTCTGGATGTTTGTACTTGTGAAATTTATGTACGTAAACTGTGAACGATACAGTTCAAAATCCTAGTGTGGAGGTAACGTTTTTTTTTAAATTACTCATCGACTTTTGTTTGTTAATCGAGGATATACTATGTAGGTGTCTATGATAGAGGATATATGTAGGTTACCATCAGGTGGACTGTGCACACATTTTTCACCCTTATTCTATAAAAAAGCGAGAGAAACCCATGCCTATCAGGCTTATCTGCAAACTAATAAAATAAAAAAAGAATTCCATTTGTCGTACCGAGTCTCAAAATAAAGATTTCTGAGTTTTATTTTTATTAGTCTCTAAAAGGTTTTGCAGCTACGAGTTGCCGAAATTATAATGTTCTTAAAGTAATACCTCAGGTGGGTACTTCTCGTGTAAAGTGAGAAGTTTCTCAAAGTGTGTTTGGGCGCATAGACTTTAGAGGCTAATTTTTACTTTTTACTACATGAATTCAGTAAGTCAGCCTTTGGGCAATGCGGGAAGTAATTTCAAAATTAGCAACAGTTAACATCTTTGAATTCAATGACAGTTATAATAACAAAGATCAGCATTACCAGTTCAAGAATATCCCTTCAATTTATTTTATAGAATAACTAGCGATCCGCCCCGTCTTTGCACGGGTGATTTCTGGATCTGGGCCAAAGCGCCACCTACCGAGTCAAATTGTGAATTTAAACTATTCTCGAATCATCTTAATCACACACACAAAATTTCATCAAAATTGGTCCAGCCGTTTAGGAGGAGTTCAGTCACATACACATGGACAGAAGAATTAAACATATGTACTCATATAAAGACTCTCTATGCCTTCATTCGCATAGAATCTATTGATTGTCTTAAAGCCCATGGGTAGCAGGGGACTTATACTTTTAAATGTTTAAATAAGAAGAAAGAAGTACGATGTTTGTGACGATCAATCTTACTATTTATTTACTATGACCCAAAGTCTAGTAATCGTGGGTTTATCTTAGCAACATAAATATGATTAATAGAATTTGGTAAATTTAGTAAAGCTTAAGAATTTTTATTTTCCAGACGACAAGACAATGATAATTTTAAAACTATGTAGTGTTATACTACTTACGTATCATTTTACATTATTTTAAATTCATTTTTCCATTCTGTTTCGATTTTCTGCATTCACCTCAAAACTGGATATTTTACATCACCTTTATTTCCACAGGATCCTGTAACGATTTTAAACCATAAGAACACAATAACAAATCATTTTTACTTCGTATTTTCACATTATCAGCACTTTTAAATTGGTGTCAATGGAGTCTACCTTTTTTCGATCTTTTAGCTAGTTTTCCGTAACTCTACAATCTTGGACTTTGTGTGGGCAGTTGCGCTACCTTTTTTCCTATATCAATAATATCTCATTTTCCACTTAAATCTTATAGTTTTCTTATTATAAACCTAAAACAAAAATTGGACATGTTTTGTCTTTCTTATTTATATCGTTTCCATGGTAATTATATTCAAATTTGCTACCGATCTGTTATTCCTATTTCGATAATTCCACATAAATCCTCTTTTCTCTTGACCATTTACAAAAAATTTGCGTATAATTTAAATAATTTTTCCGTTCTCTCTAGAAAGGTATAAAAGCCATGGCTTCAGGCGCTGCGTGCCGTCGCTGCTAAGAAACCTACTTCTACAAACGCAACGTGTGTCGCTTCGACTTTTAGGCCCCACTACAACACTATATTCCCCTATTCTCTCACCTTTATTTTTTTTTTATAATCTAATTGTACTCTCACCTCATTCATCATCATCCTCATTTCATTTTTTTTATAAAATTGTAAATACCTTTTATAAATTTAAATATATTGTTTTCTGGCTCTACTTTTGTTGTTTTGTTGTACTTAGGTTAGGTTCTATTTTTTAATATTTTTTTTATTGTCGCTTCACGACAACTAACACATATTATATATATATATATATATATATATATATATATATATATATATATATATATATATAAAATCACCTTGTGATATTTGCAGCAGTAGTAGTAACTAAGTTTAACAAAATTTACGATTAACTGTGTCCTCGTGAACGCTTTGGCAAACTTCACACTTTGACTTTGTCCGAGATTTTCTCGAGAAATTACTTCGAAAGTTTAATAAATTAAGAAACTTGGCGGAGAAAAATGAGGTACTACGAAGTGACCCGTAATTACAATTCACTGAATGCTTAGGTTACCTACGTGTCGTATGAAATTAAACTAAAATAAGGTTAAAACATACATACACATACATTCAAACCGTGTAGTGGCAGTTTAAAAATATCCACTTCCCCATAGCATCCCGTAGGTGTCGTAAGAGGCAGAGGGAAACAAATCAGGAGATAGGCAGCAGCGTCTTCTTAATATCGACTAAAAATAAAAAAGCGGCTGCCAACCCGCTTGCCAAGCGCTGTTAGTATGGAAAAATCCCCCCAATGAGGCAATCTATAGGGGAGTCCTATGTTCAGCAGTGAACTTTAAGAGACTGTAATGGTAACGTTATACATACACATATGTACATGATACATATCTCCGATGGAGTAGTCAGATACCAACAAGAAGCAAGCTACTTGGACCACGCTTAGGCAAAATAATAGAAAATCATAAATGGCTAGCCCATCGCCTATACAATTACAATCCTAATATCCCAATTAGTCGCCTTTTGTGGCTAAGCAAATAACACAGCACATTCATTTTGTTACAAATCCCACATAAGCATTAGACCCTATAAATTCCAGACGAACATGGGACAAGTACAAACCTGGGGTAATATTTTGACTCCTGTGTGTCTTTTACCTCGCAGATTAATAATGTTAGTAGAAACTTGCGAAAAAAAATATATACAACGTTTTTTATCGTATTCCTGCATTGTCATCCGAATTTGACCTATATTCAAAAGTTAGGTTTCTAGCTCATCGGAAAATAAATATATAATAAATATAAAAATAAATAAATTTCACCCGGAGTGACAGACAGACGGATAGACAAACAAGAAAGTGACTAAATAAAGACGTGGTAAAATGCTTGCAGCTTTAAGCTACTTACGTTGATTACCTAATTTTTTTCCCACATTAACTAAAATTGCTTTTGCTCAATCCCTAATTCTGCCCATCTTTTACTATACCAACATGCTTCCTTGATATATCCAAGAAGCAGATTAATAAACTTGAGCGTATTCACAATTTATGTACCAAGTTTGTATTCTGGCCCCGCAAATATGGACGCGTCTACCAATTTCCCAAGCAACTCAAGTAGCTCCAGATTCTTTCGTTTATTGAAAAAAAGTTACTTCCACACTAGAATATTCTCCTGTATTGTGGGGGCATCATGCAGACCCGGAACTTGTGGGTTATAAATATTTGTTCAGTGCGAGATTCGGGAGAGGTGGGTTATATGTGTAAGAGGTTATATTAGCCTGTGGCACCTGCAGCACCATGATTAGGCACTTATTGCTAAGAGCAGTAAACACTTCTGGTAAGCATTTGGTAGTATTTCCATCCAGAATTGATTTTACTTCTTGTACTGTTATTTATTCTTAAATGGTGTTACTACGATTTCCTCAAGTTTTAGGTGATATTTGAAATCATAATGCAAAAATGTTCCCAAAGCGGATCTATTTGCAAAATCCGTTTGAAAAATCTATATTTTTACTTATAGCCTCCCGAATAAGCCGATTTCTGAAAAGGATTTAGTACCACAGACCACATACATACCTTTCGGCAAATTGTACAGAAGTCGAAAGAGTAAAATCTGTCACTTTTCATGTTGATAATTCAACGATCTTTTTGAAAATAAAAATGGACGGCAATTGCTCAACGTTTTTCCCAAAAAAGTTACCGTTACGGTTACAGCTTATTAAAGTTCACTGCTGAACATAGACCTCCACCATATATTTTTATATAAGATAAGGGTGACAAAGGAGCACACAGTCCAACTGATGGTAAGTAGTTGCTGTGGCTCATAGAGATCTACATCTATCATCAACTACGAATCAAAATACAGCTGCGTTGTCATCCGTGAAGACTAATATAGAACGCCTAGTTTCCAGTATAAGGGGTTACTACACACACCATATGAAACACAGCAGCGTTAAGCTGCTATTTTTATGCTGGTATTCTGTGAGAGCGTGGTCCTATCTCGGCCGAGCCAACCCACTGGTGCTACAACTATACTACTGAAATTTTTTTTAAATGATGTCGTTGCCCATTTGCTGATTTGTTTCCCTCTGTCGCCTTTTACGACACCCACGGGATGATGTAGGGTAGCATATATTCTTACACTGCCACTACATGGTAAAAAAGTGGTAAAAACATTTTATTCATTCATTCATTGTTGTATGCATAAATACATTTTTGGCAGATTTCATTCTTCACTAAACTTTCATCTCACATCTACCCCTACACGATAATTCAATTTGTTTACCAGTGGTTTACTAGTCGAAATAAACTCCCTAAATTCAACTTTATATACTTTCCGTCTATATTTTATCACCAATTTTTTTCCGGTGTTGTATACCAAATTATCTTCACCAAATAGTAATAAAAACAGACTCACGAATGGATGGACACCGATTTCACTTCATAAGTGTTACGTTTTGCTAATTTTGAGAGGCGACACAAAAACTCCTTAAATAAAATCATATTAACCTTTCCTTGAAAAAGTAATAAAAATGCGAGAAAAAGTAATACGTTCTGAAACAAGTTCACAATAACATATTACACATCTTTTAGGATCAATTTAATATATATTCCATCCAGTTGCTTCTTTATGCCGAAACAGCTCCTTTATATAAAATGATATGTAATATAATAAATACATATCGTGAGTTTGACTCTCCTCCGCTTGAATAATTGGAAAGTTTACAGAGATTTCATTTCATATTAGCAATCACGTGTACGGAATATTGTATTTCCGTTTTATTTATATAACTTGTCTACTAACGACCTTAAAAATTGAAACATAATTTCAATTCCCATAGTAAATAAGAAGTCGAACTGACTGGTACAAGTGATCTTTTACTAACTATATTTTTCTTTTCTTTATTATCAGTCCGCAAAGTCCACTGTAATACGCCTTCATCATAGTAGAGAGGATATGCCATAAGAGGATACGCTTGGCAAGTGCTTTCGATAAAAATTCCAGACGTCGTACGCTTTGGCGCTAATGGAAGTAAGAACTATTGGATCATTTTACATAATATGTATATAAAATGATTTGACTTAATTTATCGTCATTACATAATGGTTATAATGTCGTCTGCCGATTGCCTACATTGGCATTTTTCTTAATTAAAACTTCACATGTCCTCGTATTGTCTTTTTTTTTAATTTATCAGTCATTTTGAAATTAACTGTTTAAACGTTGTCTGCGGGCATCAAACTCGGTTCGATTATATACCATTAAATTTATAAGTTATCACTTATCCATTGAGTTACAGAGGCTTTGGGGTTATGTGAAAGTCTGCAAGCACTTGTTAAAGCACCGGGGTAAACTCATCCAGGTCCTTAAACTCTCTTAGGAATGTAAAGGGATTGCTAATCCCATCAATGAAACGTATCTAGGCTGTATCTTTAGATTTTTTTAATCAAATTTTGTTATCATTAGTTTTAAGTACAACAATGATAATTCCAGTGTGAGATGGCTTATTTACGTACGTATATAGTTCAGCAACCTGCTCCATCGTGATAAAATTTAACAAGAAAGGGATATCGACCCAGTTTCAAATATTACTACTAGAAATTTATATTCCTATATTATTTATAACTGTATAGCATGTTGGAATATAAATATTCACACCACACAATGACCGCTTTGTGTTGTTGTTCTTGTAGATTAATGAATACGAACCAACCCCAATAACTATTGTTGAACTTTTCTAAAAGTATTTCTTATTGTAGGTTTTCTAAAAATCTTTTGCCTATATGACCAAGCGCTTGAGAATATTCACAGTCGCTAGCCCTCAGTTTTAACTTTCGAATTGCTGTTTCTACCTCATATAAAAGATTACTTTTACTGACGGTTTTTGCGAACCGATTCAGGTGGTTTGCCTCCTCTTCTATAAAAAAAACTGGAAATCGCTTCCGAAGAATGGTTGTCGTTAAAACTGTACATCGGTAAGCTAGTTTGTTTAATATGTAAATATATATATATATATATATAAGTCCGATGGTTATTGGACGCCTAGTTATTTAGATGAAAATCTAAATTGCCGTTCTTCTCTTTCAATTTAGTTCAAAATATGGTAATTTTTAATTATATCAGACCAGTTCATTCAAATTTCCACCCAAAATTTGTCTCATAGTGTCTTTTTTAAAGATTTAAGCGTTTATGAATGAAACGAAAATGTTTAGAAATTGAATGAATAGTGGCATAAAGCACTACTTCTACTTCTCCTATTTGACTCCGATGTGTGCGAAAGAAATAACATCGATAAAAAATATGAGATAACAATTAATTTTTACATGGTACGATATTACCATATTTAACGATGAGAACGGAAACCGCCTGAGAAAATATATCGACATTCGACAGTAGTTTATTTAACTACTCGTGAGGCTCCTGTTCTAACAGACAACACTACAACGAGGCATATTTCTTAGGCTCTAAAAACGAATAGTGATACAGGTTCCACTGAGGTGACAATAACGCGTATACTTATCTAGAAGTGGCCAAAATGTGTACAAAATAACATTTCAATAAAAACAATTTCTAAATATATCTATCATCAATAACGGTGTTTATTAAATTTCCGTGACCCTTATCAATCTGTAAATGTCCTCTGCACTACCCAGCGAAGATTCGCCAAAATTAACTATACCATATAAATAAGCAAGTTGTTTTTGCATTTAATGTTTACTATTATTGCATTACAGTGCCCAAATGTATGCGCAAGTTTAGGTACACTCTCTATTCCCTCACTCTCAAAATCCGATGAGACAACAATTCGAGATGACCGAAGAGATCAGACGCAATAAGGACCAACGATTTAACGTGTTTTCCGAAACTTGGGGGTAAAATATCACCAGTTTCCTGACTCCGGGCTTCTAGTGAGATTTTTTTAACATAAACACCCAAATTTTTTTGGCTAAACTTACGACTACTAAACACAACACCACAAACACACTACAGTCAAGTCAAAATACATAACCCATACAGCAGATCAGCATCCACGCTATCAATAATACCTACGACGCGCGACAAAATTTCCCGGGAGCGCAATACTAACGCGCTGAAGAATAACCAAGTGAATGTGAAGTGAATCATCATCATCATTATTACAGCCTTTTATAAGTCCACTGCTGAACATAGGCCTCCCCCAAGGAATATCACAAAGCACGGTCCTGAGCCACCTGCATCCATCAACTTCCTGCATGTCTTACCAGGTCGTCACTCCATCTCGTGGGGGGTCACCCTGCACTTCGCCTACCTGTACCAGGTTGCCACTCAAGAATCTTTCTTCCCCATCGGTTGTCGGTTCTTCGAGCTATATGGCCGGCCCACTGCCACTTCATCTTACAAATCCGTTGGGCTATGTCGGTCACTCTGGTTCTACTGCGGATATCCTCATTCCTAAGTTTATCACGCACAGAAACTCCAAGCATATCCCTTTCCATAGTTCGCTAAGCGACCTTGAGCTTCCTCATACGGCCAGCAGTGAAGGACCACGTCTCAGATCCGTAAGTCATCACTGGCAACACGCACTGATTGTACAATTTCGTTTTAAGGTTTTGACGTATGTCTGACGAGAAGATGTGTATATGAATGCATGGCTTTAGAGATATCCTCGTACATTTCCTCCACCTCCTCATCGGGATGTGCTGAGGTTGCTGCGTAAACCTGTATGACCTTTAGCGAATACCGTTTGGTGATTCTGAGTATAAGATACGCAACCCTCGTCGACATACTCCCGATCTTTACAACGTTGTTAACGAGAGACTTGTGGACGATAAATCAGACACCTCCTTGGGACAGATGGTCGCCCTCCCGGTGATAGAGCAAGTTGCCGAATTCGAGGATTACCGTGTCCTCACCCTCTCTTCGGACTTCGGATAATCCTATTATATGCCAGCGTAACTTGTCTATCTCTTCTTCCAGCTCCACGATCTTCTCTTCAGTCCTCAGGGTGCGTGCGTTGTACGTTGCCAGGTCGAGTCGTCTAAGGTGGCAACCGAACCTTCACCGGAGATTCTTAGCACCCCTTGCCCCGCCGTTACCATGGTCGCACTGTAGCCAGGAATAGCGGTGCCGCTAGGGACTGGGGGCCGTCTCCT
Source organism: Parnassius mnemosyne (assembly GCA_963668995.1). Classification (NCBI taxonomy): domain Eukaryota; kingdom Metazoa; phylum Arthropoda; class Insecta; order Lepidoptera; family Papilionidae; genus Parnassius; species Parnassius mnemosyne. The sequence continues at coordinate 67,774,710 of CAVLGL010000001.1, forward strand.
TGTTACTCTTTTCATAGGGGGGTATTTGCCATAGTTTCCACGCTTGGCGAGCGGGTTGGCAACCGCAGTATTTTTATAGTAATTTTGGCTATCATCAGGAAGATGTTGCTGCCCATCTCCTGCCTGTTTCCCTTTGTCGCCTTTTACGATACCCAAGGGAAGATATGGGGTAGTGGATATTCTTGACCGCCACTACACGGCGGTGAAATGAATATTAACATTCAAATTCCTTCTCTTATATGGGCGACGTCACACTAAGCTTTGTAACTAGGCAGTGTTAAATATGAAAAGACTCATTTGGCTTTCAAATATTAACGCCAAATATGAAAATATTGTTTGAGAGTATTTTCCTGTGTGAAATTTCAAGCACTTGTAATTCATGTTCGTTTCATAGGAAACGCATGTAATACTCTCTTATTTTGTTGAAAATCGAGCCTTTTTACCAGATGATTTTTTTAAATTGTTTTAATCCAGTGTTGAAAAGGTAAGTGAGTAGAAGTAGACGGTCGCATCTAATCGCGCTATCTTATCGCAACAAAAGCATATTATTTATTTATACTTAAAGATTTCACACATCAATGCAGGCAAGTAATTAAGTACATGATCCATCTTGCTGTTCGTCGCGCCAAGGTCATGCACGACACACGACGCAAAACGCTTGACGTAAGTCAATAATTACATATGAATTTTAGCCATTGGCGTGCAAATGCCTAGAAAATATTCTCGGTGTAAAATCTTCATCGATCCGTTAAAAATATAATTTAAGATTAACCTATCTAATTGACTGTTTCATAATTGATAAAAATCACTTTAACAGTGATCCCGTATTAATTATAACCAGATCCGAACATGACTTAAATCAGGTTATATATTTTTATATTAATTTCTCTTTTTGTTCAATTACAATGGATGTTAAGGATGTTGGTGTCTCCAAGCCAGAAGTAAATAAGCCACCGCCTTCGTAGTTTTATCACTGTCCTAAGGTTGACTGGCAGATAATACTTTTTGCTTTACATCCACCTTTTGATCCTGCACTGATGTGAGAAATCTTTAAGTATAAATAAATAATATGCTTTTGTTGCGCTAAGATAGCGCGATTAGATGCGAATGTCTAGGGATTTATCACCACTTACCTTGTCAACACTGGCTTAAAACAATTTTAAAAATATATCATCTGGTAAAAAGCCTCGATTTCCAACAAAACAGGAGAGTATTACATGCGTTTCCTATGAAACGAACATGAATTACAAGTGAAGTGCTTAAAATTTCACATAGGAAAATACTCTCAAACAATATTCTCATACTTGGCGTTAATATTTGAAAGGCAAACGAGTCTTTCCATATTTTACATCGCCTAGTTACATCGGTTACTGTAACGCCGCCCATATAAGAGAGGGAATTTGTATAGTAACATTCATTTCACATTCACTTGGTTATTCTTCAACGCGGCTTATTGTGTATTGCGCTCCAGGGAAATTTGGTCGCGCGTCGTGGGTATTATTGATAGCTCGGATGCTGATCTGCTGGATGTGTTATGTGTATCATTTTTATAGTTTTTTGACTTGACTGTAGTGTGTTTGTGTTGTTGTGTTTAGTAGTCGTAAGTATCCCGGGTTAGCCAAAAAACTTTTTGGGTGTTTCCGTCAAAAAAATCTCACCAGCAGCCCGCAGTCAGGAAATTGGTGATATTTTACTCTCAAGTCTGGAAAACACGTAAAATCGTTGGTCTTGCCTGCGTCTGATCTCTCTGGTCGTCTCGAATTGTTGTACCATCGGATTTTGAGAATGAGGGAAGTGTACCTAAACTTGCGCATACAATCGGGCACTGTAATCCTGCCCTGTGTTGATAGCGAGCCTCCGTTAAGTGGCCAGTCTCAAAGACGACTCCCCATCTATGTCAACGAAATTCGGTCACGAAGACATTATTATTATTATATGGTAATAGTTTTCTAAAATCTTGTAGTAATTAAAGAAATTGCATTCGTCACTCAAGACTTAAGCCGATAGTTACAACGGTTAAAACGAAAGAAATTTAATAATTGCAATAATAGTAAACAATCAATGCAAAAACAATTAGCTTATTAAGTTAATTTTGGCGAATTGACATTTAGAAATTGTTTTTACTGAAATGCTATTTTGTACACATTTTGGCCACTTCTAGAGAAGTATACGCATTATTGTCACCTCAGTGGAGCCTGTATCACTATTCGTTTATATAGCCTAAGAAATATGCCGCGCTGGAGTGTTGTCTGATAGTACGGGATGGATGTCTCCCGAGTAGTTAAATGGACGACTGTCGAATGTCGATATATTTTCTCAGTGGGTTTCCGTTCTTATGGTTCAATACTAGTATCGTACCATGTAAAATTTATTATTCTCTAATATTTTTATCGATATTATTTCTATCGCACACATCGGAGCCAAATCGGAGAAGTATAAGTAGTGTTTTATGCCGCAATTCATTCAATTTCAAACTATTTTCGTTTCATTCATAAAACGCTTAAATCTTTAAAAAGACACTATGTGACAAATTTTGAGCGGAAATTTTAATGAACTGGTCTGATATCATGAAAAATTACCACGTTTCGGTTTCGGCAAAAAATCTGCCGAACCTTCGGCGGCGCCGAAATTCAGTGTTCGTGGATCATTGTACGTCTTTCGGATGAGTTCGTGACTTGTGTATTATTCATAATTATACAGAAAAACAAAAACAGAAACTTTTTAATTCAATATAGATTGTAAATAATACGTATTGAAAGTCACTATTTTGTTTAATTACCACTGGTTCGAAAAAAAGCCTCTGTCTTTGGAAGAACCAGCAAGAAACTCAGTGGGAATTTTTTTTATATAACATCTTACAATCAGAGGCGTAGCGTGAACTTATATAAACGTGGACAAAGTTGCATCAGCGAGGCCCCTTTTTTCTCGTTCCAAGGATCTACCCAATAGATCTATCTTACTAAACATGAATTGACACGACATACGTACTTACTCATATCTATTAATTCCTGACAAGTCTCGTATTCCGTTACTGTAACTATCACGATCTTTGAAGGTAGTTACAACGGCCTCGCAGTCACATTTAAGAGGGGCTTCTTGCGAGGTCCCAAACAAATTCACTTAAATTTGTGACTTTCTTTTTCTTTAAAAGTGATCAATTTAATTAGTCGTCTGTGGTAAAGTCTATGGGCATTGCATTTTAGGGGGCCTCGTCATCATGTATAACACAATTAATAACATCAAACAAATTAGAAATAGCTTGGTAGTGATCACCTCATTTCCAGGGGTTATTATCATCCATAAATTCCTAAATATTATAATAACCATTTTTATACAAACTTAGTTTATTAAAGTTTTTGAACTTTGAGCAGGTTTTGTATATTTTCTGGGATTTGTTAAGTTGTGTGTATATTGTGTGTAAGTGTGTGAGTGTGATATATTAAGTTAATGCTCTCATTGAATAATATTAACAACATTGTGAACACAATAAAATATGTTCTCAATTAGCGAGTAACTTTTCATGTTGCTTTTTCTACAAAATTGACTTAAAAAAAGTATTTCTTAACGTTAAATTGTTGATTTTTAATTTAAAATAAATAAATATATTGCTACATGACTATTACAGTATAACTGTTTTTCATTAACATGCATTACTTATCTGTATATATGTATAAAAATATACCAGATTTTAGTATACAATAAAAAAATTAACATGTCTAAATAAGTTTCGGTTTCGGCCGAAACTGACACCCAGACCGAAGGTTGGTTTTCGGTTTCGGTTTCGGCTGAAAATCCTGTTTCGTTCGGACACTAATTTCTAGACAATGCCAGCAGGGTTGCAATCCTCCAAGGGAATATTGCCACAGGATGTTTAAGAAAAAGCGCTAAATAAAACGTGACTGCTTATAAACAATAATTCAATAACGCTTGACATACCTTCATCTTGAAAGAATGCAAATTACCTTAAGAGCATGTAAATTGAAAAGCGTGAGGAATTTGATCCACATTTTAGAGGCTATGACGATATAATGAAGTCGAATTTTTCACACGGTTCTCCTTCGATCTATTTTAGTTCAATCTTATCAGGAATTTTATTCTGAAATCTAATATACTAAGTAATACATAAATATACTATGCATGGAGAATAAAATTAATTAACCACTTTAATTTTTATGCGACGCCATATTGTGAAAGAGAAAAAAATGAAGGTTAGGTTTCTCTAATAATTTTTCATTTTGAATGACCATTTAGGATCTATAACGATTTAAAGTTAGTTAGCAACCATTCTTACTTAAATTAACAAAACTTATAATAAAGCTGTAATAAATTTCTTATATAATCATATAATAGATTTTATTAGTATTTTTACGCAATTAGGTTTTTTTTATTAAACAGTATATAACCATTAAACTTGTTAATAGTCAATTTTCATGACACTATAATGAGCAAGGTTATATACTCATTGTTAAGAGGCGCCGCAATTTTGAGATTATTATTAATTCCGTGGCGTAGTGGCTTTGCAATGAGTTGATACGCTGAGGGCCGCGGGTTCGAATCCCGCACGGAACAAGTATTTGTATGGCCTACAAATAATTGTTCCGGGTCTGGATGTTTGTCCTTGCGCAATTTGTGTTTCTAAACTGCCTCCACGATACAGGAGAAAATCCTAATGCGGGGGTAACGTTTCTTAAAAAAAAAAAATAAAGAAATAATAATAATAAAGAAAGAATTAAATATATCTATAATAAAAAACTGAATCGCTGAATGTATTGCTAAGCGTAAATCTCGAGAGCAGATGAACCGATTTCGTAAATTTTTTTTTATAATATTCCTTGAAGTACGAAGATGGTTCCTACGGAGAGAAAAATTTAAAAAAATGCCTGAAAAAGTCTAAAAAGAACACTTTTCTATATTCCCATACAAAAGATTCCTAATACTCGTAATACTTAAAAGTCAATTTGAACTTTAATACCATACCATAAAGTTTAAGTGTTAGTGGAGGGGTTTCGGGAAGGCAATACAATTTAGTGACGTTAGTATCTTATAAGTATTAATGTCAATCTTTGTCAATATTTATACACACTGACAGATAGCTGATGTTACACACTGACAGATAGGCGAAGTCGCGGGGAACAGCTAGTATATTAATATAGATTTACATAACGTGGTAGAGCCATGCTGCAGCTATATTAATAGTATATTTGTAGCACGAATGGGTCGGCTCGACCGGGGAAGGACCACACTCTCACAGAATACCGGCGTAAAATAGCTTAATGCTGCTGTGTTTCGTATGGTGAGTGTAGAGAACCGTAGACCTTTTTTACTGGAAAAGAGGCATTCTATCTTAGTACTCACGGCTGACAACACATCTACATTTTAATTCGCAAACGAAAATGTAGATGTCTTTGGGCCACAGTAACCGTTTGTCACTCTAATTCTATAAAAAAAATGTTTTTAAGACAAATCATAATCATTATAACCTATTAAAGTCTACTGAGGACCATAATCTTTTGTTTCATAGATTGCCTCACAGGAAGGATATTTACTATAGTTGCCACGCTTCGCAGACATACTAACACCCTCAATATTTTTATAATTTTTATTTGTAATCAGAAAAAATTTGCTTCCCAGTTTCAATTTCCCCCTTTCGCTTCTCACGAGAACCACGGGACGATATCTAGTTGTAGACACCGGATTCTGTTACGCCGCCACTACATGTCGAATATTTAATGAAAATTGTAATTTTTATAATAATTCAATATAATAATAATCATAATTTAATTAATAATTCAAAATTTATATTTTGCATTTCATTTGAGTGCGTAATGCAAAGCGATATGTCAGTCCCATTTTTACAAAGCAGAATTTTGTCTGAAATCATTTGTTTTGTTACCAAAGCATTTGTTGTCATGTTCACGCATTACGTATAAAATCTAATCAGCCCTGTTGACAATTTTTCCTTTACACTGAATTAATTTACATTTGTAATATTCATTTTATAAATAATTTAACACCATCCTCCAGAGTCATTTCCTCGTCGCTAACATTATGAACTTGGACTTGAATGAAACAGTTGTTTAGTAATGACAGACTGCTTTATTATCTTTATTAAAATATACCGATTATATACTCTTTGACCTCAGATTTTTATTAATAACAATCTATGCAAATTTCTTTTATTAGTAAAGATCTATTAGATCAGGCTCAGGGCTTAAAAATGAAACAGGGCTGGGTATGGATACAATGTTCGAAATTAATTAAATATATTTGGTGATATGACTTTTCTATTCCCGGATGGATTTGTCTATTTTTAAGCCTAAATGGAAATGCAATTGAATTACTGTGTATTTTGTCACTTGTAAACAAAAGGTATGTTGATAGAGTTATCAAAATCGAACAAAGAATCACGTTCAAGCTAATGTCATTTAATTAGTTCTATTTACAAATTCACTAAAAACCGGTTCTTAACCTTTTATTAATGAGGGACCATTTAATCGATTTTATCTTGCCATGGACCACCAACATTTAGATATAATTTAATAGTATGGTTGATTTTTATGTTTGTTCTATGAATAAAACACATACTTTTTAATATAACAACCAATGATTTCAAAGGGAAGGATACGCCCATCTAAACATTTTACTTATACCTTCTTCGTACAAGCAAAGTAGCACCATCTGTCATAAAACAGACGAACTACATGAGTGTCGCGTTGCATTGGTAAACGACGTAACCAGCGCTAGATTTCAAGTATAATAACTATACAAAGGGTGCAGTATGTAGTATCGTAATAAATAAAATAAATAATAAATAAAAATAAAAATACATTTATTTCTCAATAATACTGTTTCACTAATTAGTGGTGAAACAACCCCAGACAGTAATTTAGTTCCTCATGTTAGGGTGTTTCACTCTTACCTTGGTGCTTAATTTTATATTGTACTACGCCACTATACTACGCGAAAATACCATTATTTTATCTTCAAGTCGACCGAGTTGTATTATTGGTGGTCCTTTCACTTATTAATATTTATCCTACAATATCGATCATTTCTGTATGTTCGGCAACACCAAATCAGTCAACGACAGGGTAGGCGGGAATTCTTCATGTGATGTTTTACGATCCCGGTCGTTCTGACAAAGACGATATCATGTTCATAGCAATATTTTTGAATTTGCTATGAACATGATATCGTAATGCATTTCCATTCAAAACAAAGACGCCGAAAAATGAAACGTATAGATACGCTCGACGCGTGACCCAAAAATCCCAGCGCATGGGAAAAAGACATGAAAAGTCAAACGTGGTATAATTTTGGAAAATAGTAAGTATAACTATATTTTCGATCTACAACATTTTAAAGAGTCTCAATCCAACCCTGGCGTAAATTAAAGTCGCGTTGGCCCTAAACTGTCATATTTTAGGGCCAACCCATTTGCGCGATTTAGTTGTGCGGTTGGTCTGGTCCTTACGCTAGTAATATACAATTCTATGGTAACAACACATTATACAGAAACCGTATCGGCAGTATCTGTATACTGACTATCATCTTCAGAAATGTTTGATACTTTTCCTTATGTAAGAGAATTGTATCATGCCATCGCGGTCCACTTCAGGTGCCTTTAGGGACCACCAGTGGTCCATGGACTACCGGTTAAGAACCACTGCACTAAACACATTTGTTAAAATATTTATATTTTTAATAGGTTATTATGGTAAGTTTTATACGGTTACGATTTTTAAGAATAAACGTGAATTGCATTAACAATCTTTTAACACGTATAGTAAGTATTTATGAAAGGAATCTTAATTATAAGTGAGATCGTTTTGAAATTACTGCTTTCAGCACTTCCACAATGAACAAAGAATGCTCTGTAATAACAGATGAATTGCCGGAATGTCCATTGTCTATTATTCGTATGTAAGAAGCAGACTAGCGTATTGTTCGCTACAATTCAAGTGCATCATTTTTTTCTATAGAAGAAAAAAGAGTTTTATTCTTTAGTTTTGCGTGTCATCCATCAATAAACCAACTATATTATTAGTTATTATAGTTATTAGGTGGTAGAATTCTTTTTTTGCCTAAGAATCTGTCTGAGTAGGTACCAATCTCTTACCTTTCATCGTGGCAGAGCCGTGCTGCAGCTATATTATGGTTGTAGCACCAATGGGTTGGCTCGACTGGAGTAGGGCCACGCCCTCACAGAATAGTGGATAAAATGGCAGTTTAATGATGCTGTGTTTCGTATGGTGAGTATAAAGAACAAGAAACACTTTTTACTGGAAACGAGGCATTCTATCTTAGTGCTCTTAGGTGGCAACGCATCTGAATTTTGATTCTTAATCGAGGATAAATGTAGATGTCTATGAGCCATAGCACCTATTTATTATCAGGTGTACTGTGTTAGGCATGGGCAAAAAATATCGATATCGATATATCGACATTTTCTTCTAAATATATCGATATGTAATTACACACAAAAAACGAGGCATTCTATCTTAGTGCTCTTAGGTGACAACGCATATGTATTTTGATTCTTCATCGAGGATAAATGTAGATGTCTATGAGCCACAGCATCTACTTACTATCAGGTGGACTGTGTAAGGCTTGGGCAAAAAATTTTAATTTTAGAGTATCAAATTCGTATAATTACATTATATTTTAAAATGATGTATTAATGGGCAAAACATGAAACAACGAAATGTGTGGTTGTCGTTTTTTTTTCGTCGTCCTATTATCAGTAATGTTAAATTTTGGGCCTTATTCCTTTCATTATGTAAATGATGCCGATATATCGATATTTATCACGCGATATATATCGATTCTATTTAAAAATATCGATTATCGACTGTGTTCTGGTTTTTCACCCTTATTCCAAAAAAAACCTATTGCTGTCGCCAGTGCTGGCACTGCTGTGTTCCAATCCGAAGGGCATATAGAACCTGTATAATTACAGGTTGGGAGGCATACCATATTAGTTCTCAGAGGTGACAACGTAACTGTAGCGTTCTTTGTTCGAAGTTGTCCGGAGGTATCCATGAACTGCAATAACCACTTAGCATCAGGTAAGTTCGATTGTCACTTCAGTTCCATAAAAGAATAAGGAGACTGCTTCTGGAGAAAAATTCTCTTAATTTCCCGCAATGTTCCGGCGCCAACAGTGTAGCTAGAAAAGGAACAATAGAGCTTTGGATAAAAAAAAGGTTACATATCGAACATAAAACCTTGCACCAAAGTACTTCGGATTTTAACTAAAGTATAAAATACAAAGTAAGGCATTCACGATATCGAATCAATTGTCAAATATTGATCGCCGTATCCTTTACAGAAACTTTATACTTGGATTGTCGTAGAAATTCCCCAAATCCTTCCCACTTTTGACGCTCGGATGCCAGAGATGTACTGACATTTCCATAGTCACATCTTAGGAATTGTAAAATAGAGGATTGTAAAATAAAGGATTCTTCCACCATCACCTAATGGAAAAGTTCGGTTTATTTATTCAAGAAGCATAGAAGTTCTAAAGTATTTTGTTCGCTCTCGTAAACTTGTTTTTAAACTAATGTCCTGCATTGTTTCTCATTTTTAACAGACTTCAAAAAAAGAGGAGTCTTACATGTCGAATATATTATGTTCTTTTTTGTATATATGTCATGCGATAACTTAGTCAATTGTAAACCGATCTTGATGATTTTTAGGGTTCCGTACCTCAAAAGGGAAAAACGGAACCCTTATAGGATCACTTTGTTGTCCGTCTGTCTGTCTGTCTGTGAAGACCCTTTTTCTCTGGAACGCGTGGAGGTATCAAGCTGAAATTCATATCAAATACTCAAGTCTACTGTCCCTTAGAGCTGTGAAAAAATCAAACTTCTAAGCCAACGCAATCAAAAGATACAGTCGTTTATGCCGCAAATTTTTGACATTCGCAAGGGAATCAAAACCTACAGGGTACTTGCCGTGAACTCAGAATGTTGAAACATGGTACGAAGCAACGTTTTATAGCACAGATAAAGGAAAAATTGCAAAAAGCATAAATTTTCAGTTACATCATATAATAAAAATATTTTTAATAATTTTAAACTTATATATCTACGGATTTGTTCGCAACCCTCAGTGCGCGAGTTCGACTCGCACTTGGCCGGTTTTTTTTAATTTAATAGGATATACTTCAAGAGTGGTTCCATATAAATTTCAGGAAAATATCAAACCTCAAAGGGTAGAAAAATAGAGGACGAAATTTTGTAATTAACTATTTAAACGATAATGAATTTATGACTATGTGATATTCCTTGGTGCACGTAAAGGGATAGAAAAATAACAATCAAGGAACTAAAGATAATAAAATCGTACGTGGTAGATCTACGCTGCAGCTATATTAGTAGTATACTGTAGCACGAATGGGTCCGCTCGACTGGGGAAGGACCACGCTCTCACATAATACAAGCGTAAAATAGCAGCTTAACACTGGTGTGTTTCGTATGGTGAGTGTGGAGAGCCGGACACTTTTTACTTGAAAAGAGGCATTCCATCTTAGTTCTCACGGTTGACAACGCATCTGCATTTTGATTCGCAAACGAGGATAGATGTAGATGTCTTTGGGTCACAGCAACCACTTACCATCAGGTGGACTGTGTGCTCTTTTGTCACTCTATCCATAAAAAAATCATATCCTAAAGTGGAGACTTTAATTCCTCTATACACTATGCATTGGCACCAACTTCAGAATGAGAAATTGTCTTATTGTTTTTAGTCCTTTGAATACTTTTTATTAAAACTTTCTTTTAGCATAAGTTACACTACGAGAAGAATACCTATATCTATAGAAGACCTATAGAAGTATAACGATCGGATCAAAGAGGAAAAAAAAGCGTTTCTTCAATATAATATAGCAACCAATCATAAATATATAGTAAGGTAGCAACGTTCCCTTTTCGAGCTCAGGGCTACATTGAATTAATTCAATATAACTTTGTGCTCACAAACTTTTGTTTGAATAAACTTCGTCGAAACTTACGCCGAGTTGGTCTCAGGTGCAGTCTCGTCAAGTACGTCGTGGTTGATTTCCCAAGAAGTACGGAAATGAGTGGGAAATCCAATCGCTGCCGCAGACCAACGGAGCATGGGAGAAGTTTAACATTGGTTGAACACATAAACCGCTTAATACGTTATTTGCTAGTGAGATATCTTTTTTATTAAAAAAAAAATGAATTTACAAGTTTATGTATGGTTGTGAAATATACAATTAACAGTGGTAGAGCCACGCGGCAGCTTTTGCTGTCGCACGGATGGGCCGGCTCGAACCGGGGTGGTACCACGACCTCACAGAATACCAACGTGAAGTAGAGGTTTACCTCTGCGTTTCGCTTGGTGAGTGCAGGTGGCCGGAGGCCCTTTTTACTGGAAATGAGGCATTCCATCTTAGTCCTCACGGGTGACAACGCATCTGCATTTTGATTCGCAAACGAGGATAGATGTAGATGTCTATGGGCCGCAGCAACCACTTACCATCAGGTGGACTGTGTGCTCGTTTGTCGCCCTTATCTTATAAAAAAAAAAATTAACTAAAATAAAATAGTTTTTTAACCACGAGATGGTGTTTGTTCAACATATTACAGTGATTATAAGATTTTTTTGTGTTCTTTTTCAACTGAATAATTTTATGAGAAATGTTTATTTTGAGTAAACTGTGGGTAAACTGTATGCAAAGGTGTTAATTGAAAGAGTTATGGAAGAAACTGATGGAAAAATTTGGGATGTTCAAGCTGGATTTAGAAAGGGGATGGGGTGTACGGATCAAGTCTCATCCATGCGCATGATAGCGGAGAAGTTTTTGGCCAAAAACCAGAAAGTTTTTTGTGCGTTCATGGACTTGGAAAAGGCTTAAGATAGAGTAGACAGGAATGTGTTATGGCAAACACTGAACTCATTTGGGTTGAGCGCTGGCTTGATACAGGCATTAAGGTCTCTTTATAGGGACTCTAGTGCTTATGTCAGGATCAACGGGGTCTACTCGGACTGGTTTGGCATTCATAAAGGTGTCAGACAGGGATGTGTGGCTTCCCCGTGGCTGTTTAACCTATTTATGGACAGTTGTTTGCAAACTTTGAAAGTTGAAGAATGTGGGTTGAGAATGGGTGAGTCAACCGTCAAATGCCTTTTGTACGCCGATGATCAAGTCATATTTGCATCGTCGGCGGCCGAGTTGCAAATGATGGTTACTTTAATGAATTGGTCATTGAAAGAAAGGGATATGAAAGTGAACGAAAGTAAGACGAAAGTGATGGTTTTTGAAAGAGAAGAAAAACTAAAGTAAAACTTTATGTGAAATAAGAATAGAAGGGGAGTTGATTGAGCAAGTGGATGAGTTTGTACATTTGGGATGTTTATTTAGCAGGGATGGTAGATATGATATGGATATACAACGACGAGTGAACGCAGGAAATAGAGTGAATGGGGCTCTACACGCTATTATGAGGAGTCAGGATGTGTTAACTATGGCACGTATGGCAATTCATAATGCTGTGTTAGTCCCTACTTTAATGTATGGTAGTGAAAGTTAGGTCTGCAGAAGAAGCATGAGAGTAGAATAAATGCTGTAGAAATACGATCATTAAGGAGTATGTTAGGGATGAAGCTGAATGACAGAGTGAGAAATTATTTAATAAGAGAAGAGTGTGGTTTGCAAGATGACGTTGTGATAAGGATTAAGAAAGGAATGCTTCGGTGGTTTGGTCATGTAGAAAGAATGAACGAGGAAAGAGTGACAAAGCAAATTTATGTTGCAGAAGTGAACGGCAGGGTCGGGAAGGGACGCCCTAGACGTCAGTTTATCGACCAAATCGGTGATACATTAAAAATGGGCCAGATTAGGAGTACCCTTAACCGACGAGCGTGTATGCGTAGATAGAGGTGAGAGAGGTGTGTCAGGATCGCGCTAAATGGAAGTCCATAGTCTCTGCCTACCCCTCTGGATGACAGGCGTGAGTGTTTATGTATGTATGTAATTTATTTTGAGAAATATTTTTATAAAATAAGGATGACAGGCGAGCACACATTCCACTTGATTTTTTGTTAGTGGATAATGTAGCCCATTAACATTGACATATATCCTTTATTAAGTATCAAAATGCAGTCCTCTGAGGATTAAGCATGAATGCCTCGTTACAAATAAAACGGATCTCCGGTTCTCTACACTCATCATATTAAACACAGCATTGTTCTACTGTTTCACGTTGTTATTCTGTAAGAGCGTGGTCCTACCACAGTCGAGCCGATTCATTTGTACTGCAACCATAATATAGCTGCAGCGTGGCTCTGCCACCTACAGCATGCTGCAAATATACTACTGTGAACATGTACTATCGAAACTAATATTAGTTGTATATCAGTAGTAGTAATATCAGTTGTACTGAATAATGTGATGTTTATTACACAATCGTCCTAGAATAAAAAAAATTCATGAAGTTCGATAAAAATATTTAAAAGAAAATTAGCATGTAACCCAACTCATAATCGGAAGTTAAAACAACTGTATCATGGGCGAATTAACTAACTTACGCTAACACTGTTAGTGCCTTACATAACAATGTTTGTCTGATATTGTTACCGCCTCTTTGTGTGCCACGTGTTCCGGTTTTCTCTGAAATGTTTACAGTCAACAATTTTGTTCACGTATCTTCTGTAACCTTTCGATATAAAACGTGTAAGGTTGCGTACAGATTAAGTAACATGTTGTGTAACTTTTGTTTTATAACACGTCCACATTATGTTACATTGTTTTTCAATTTACATCACAAATTACATCACATTATGTTACATTGTTTTTCATTTTTTTTGTCCGATTAAATCGGGCCGTCATGTGACATATATAAACACTGCTACACACTACTGACATGCACATACTTAACGCCTGACCGCGCCTTGGGGTCGGTTCTCGGTTCGGAACCAGGTAAGTTCTTATTAATTGCCTAGCCTTATATCTATTGTGTAGAATAATAAGTCTCCATAGGCCGTTGGCCCCCACCCTAAGTTGCCTGTCGAGTCTACAGCTGTATGGGTTCCTGTATGGTCGACTTTTGTCAGGGCGGCTAGGGGCGTGTATAATTTTGGTAGCAGAAGCGCGGTTGATTGTTTCTACAATCACGCCCGGCCATAATACGTAATAATATAAATATTTTCTTTTGTTGTTTACTTCCTTTGTTTGTTAGCGGATAGGTGGGTAGATTAACTACGCCCGTTAGGCTGCGCAAGCAGGAGTTTGTTAGGGCTAGGTACGCGTCAAGTATTTTGGGTAGATAGATAATTGTTATCACGTAATCGGATAATTATCGTTGTCGTATAATTATAGTAGATTAATTGTCGAAGGTCGTCTGAGCGAGGCATCTTTGCTGATCGAATGTAGTATGTACTTTTATTTGTAGTGTAATTTGTATTTGATTTAATAAATAGTAATTTGTATTTAACTTAATTTGATCGTAATTGTATTTGTTATTTGTTAATTTGGTTTATATTTGAGCCGCGTAGTAATTTGTAAATTTAGAAGTAATGCCATCGCGCGGCTAAGGCTATCACCATGCCGTTTTGTGTCTGGGTGCGAACGGCGTTTCCTCTCAGGGCTCTCCGGGCCTTTGAGTCCCACGGGCGGGGGTATTCAGCCGCGCCCCCTGTCGGGGGTTTGTTCCCCCAGGGGCGGGGGGTCGTCACCCCCCTCTCTCAGTATGTTGAGAGGGACTTCACTGATACTCAGCGGTCAGCTAGACCCTTCTCACCCCCGTCAGCCCAGTGGCCGCGACTGGGGTACCACCGTCCCCCCTTTGATAGAGGCAGCCCCAGCTAGGTAGCTGCCGCCCTAGCTCCCACCACGGCCGCCTCCACTAATCCTTTGAGCCGTCAACAGCTCACTTGTCAAACTGTTCTATTGCCGAGGGCCTCAGTGAGGGTGTACAACCCGAGTGTCGATTGTTTAACGGTTCGCGCTCTATTGGATTCGGGTTCACAACACGGTGTGCCCTCCACTTGGTTGTTGGGAAGACTAGGGCTCCCCTGGAGTGTTGACTTACGCTGTCAAAGAGTATTAGATTAGGTTTTGGTCGAGCACTTAGTTAATAATGCTTTAAATTAAAAATAAAAATGCTTTGGGTTTTCCGAGAAATATTTCATAGTTGTAGCGGTTGTGAGTAAAAAGGCGAATTAAATGTGCTCTTTGAATACGTGTAAATATGTTTTTGTAAATATATTTGATCATTAAGTTTGCTTTGTTGAAGAGAAAATTGAAATTCTATAACACTATTTGTGCCGATGGGAATAAGAATCAATTCTCTCTTTGTTTTCACATTTTTGAATGCACTGTCGAAAATATTTATTTGGAAAGCGAAATAGGGCTGTCTCTAACGTTTATCGTTTTGTTTAATTCGTCTGTTTGATCTAGGCGCATCGGTAAATTAATTTGTTTGAATTAAATCAGTGGTTTGAGTATTGTTACTTTTGAAACTTGGTTGAAATATAAGCATAGGACTTCATGTCTAAAAGTCTAGCTAGTTGGGAGATTATCAGATTGAAATCAGCTGCCGTACAATTTAGTAAATAATTATATGGTAGATGGCTTGGTTATGCCTACTTGCGTGAAAAATCATACTAAGGACTATCTGTGCGTTTCGTGTGCCTCTCCACAGATGCCGTTCATGTGGAACTTGTGGGTGCCCTCTGCACTAAAGATTAGGTGGTCACGCTGGGCCGCTTTGTATCGCGTCGCGGTTTGCAGACCTGATCCGATCGGATTGCGGAACGAATCATAGGGGCACAGATAGGTGTTTGAAAGAGGTCGTCGGACTTCTGTCCAGTAACAGAACTTATTTAGGTGCTACGATGTCCAGGAAGGGCATCCAGTGAAGGTTCGACCCTCCGGCTTGCCCACATTGGGACGGTATTTTTGAGGCGGTGGTTAAGATTGCAAGATCTGATAGGGTGCCTAAGTTTTGGTTGTAGATTCGGTCTTGCAACGTGCCGTAGCGATCCTGTCCCGCTCGCTGATTTGCTCGCGGATATAAGTCCTTATGACCGGGACGGTGGTTTGCTTAGGCCAAACAATTAACATTTGAAATTTACATTCAATACTCGTGTCCTCCCGCTGACTTTGTAAAGGTCACCGTCGCCCCATTCCCGTGTGGGTTATTCGGCAGCGGGCGCGAGCGCAGGACGCGAGTGCGAAGTCAGTAGCTTGACAGCAGCGGCGCTGTCGATTAGCGAATTTTTGTGGCCGATGCATCAGTTTCGCGCGGCCAGGTTTTTGGTTTTGATTGTCTAGAATTTGATTATTTGTGCGCGTTTAATTTACTATTGAATTTGGGTTTCGTGTAGACCGCCTCGAGTTAGTTTGTCTAAGTTGTACGTTTCTTGACAAGAGGCTTGTATTGAATTTGACTGATTAAAGTAATTTCGTTTGCAAGTAATTACGTCAATTGTATAGTGATTGCATGATGAAGTGCACTTTGCAATATTTAACTTGCTTGTGTGCCGTGGAACCTTGCGCGCACGCCGAGTGGATATACGGCCTGGAATTTGATGCTCGCATTATATTTCGAGGGCGTGGCCCGGTTAATTGTTTTTGGAAGTTAAAGTTGATTTGTAACGTCGCGTTAAGTGCCTGTTGTGTGTCGACTGTTGTCTATCGTTTTACGTGTCAACGAGGCGAATTTTGAATTCTGATTGCGGGCGTGGTATGTAATATAATACGAAGGAATTTAGTTTGTAGTTTGGAACGCTGAACATTGTGACTCGAGAAGAGATCGCATTCGTTCCCTGTTTGTAATTTGGTGCTAAATGAACCCGGAACCTTGAATATTGAACATTGAAAGACTGTTTGTTACTTGTGTCGGGTGTCACGTGTTTGATTTCGATGAACGTTGAATTTAGTTGAGTTTTAAGTTAGTTAAATGTACAATAAAGTTGATGGATTGAAATAGCGTACAATAAAGTTGATAAACTGAAATAGTGAAATGAAGGCAGAAATTTTCCATGAGTGATCTACGACTGGAGGGAGCGTGCATTGGGAGAACATCAGCTCCAGTGGATTTTCTGTCTGATTAAATCGGGCCGGCAGGTCACATATATAAACACTACTACACACTACTTACATGCACATACTTAACGCCTGAGCGTGCCTTGGGTTCGGTTCTCGATTCGGAACCAGGTAAGTTCATATTAAATACCTAGCCTTACATCTATTGTGTAGGCTTATTGTCCATAGGCATTTTGAACCCCACCCTTAGTTGTCCGTCGAATCTACAGCTGTATGGGCCCCTGTATGGTCGACCTTTGTTGAGGCAGCTAAGGGCGTGTACAGTCATTCTGCAGTGCTATTCACAATGTCGACACAAGAGGACGTTTTGCAAGCTGCTGCAGCAACTCTTGTACTTTTAAATAACAAAAGAAAAAACATAGATACTTGATTCGTCCTAGTTTATTGACTAGAGAATAATACTCTCTAGTTATATAACATTTATGTCACGCCATATAATACGTTTTATAACTCTCAGTCTCTACATTACTGAAACATGTTATGTTATATAATAAGTACGAACCGTAACAAAAACCCTGTGATTCGACTTAAGTGCGTTATCAGAGTATGTATTCAAACGTAGAGAAATATCTTATATTTTTTTTAAATATTACATTAAAAAAATAATTTTAAATTAAAGAAATAATTTGCAAATTATGGTTTTATTACCACTAACTGACACGAGCATCGATAAAGGTGGAGGTCTTTGACAATCCTTTTACTCCCCGGAAAATGCAGGGGTAATAAAACCACATACAATTTACAAATTATTTTTTTCAATTAGTATAAAAAATTTAATGTTCAAGTTTTTTGAATAAAAGTTATTACTCTACGTTTAAATACTGACTCTGATAACGCGCTTAACGGCAACCACAGGATTTTTGTTACATGTTGTATAAGTAGTATCGTATGAAAATTCACCTCCTCATCCATATTTCGTCTTGTAAGTGTTGTGAAAGTACGAGTACTTAAGGAAACTTTCCGCTAAAAGGTATCGAGGAAGAACGGCGGACTCTACCTTATCCTTCGTTCTCCTTTTACGAAACCATCGAAGGCCTAACCAGTAGTGAGACGTATTTAGGCCTCTTCTATCTTAATTTAAGTCTTAGATTCATTATTAAATTAGATTTGTGACCGAAAACCTAGACTTTTGATCAAGAACTGGAAGAAGACAGTAATATTATTACTTAATATTATCTCAATAACCTGATATAATAGGTTTATGATAAAATTTACCCTTATTTTAGTTTAGGTTTATTTTATTATGAAATGAAATCAGTCTAGGTTTTTGATTTAAAAAAAAAATTGGATTTTCGCAGGTTTATGATAACATAAAGTAGTAATTTGGTCTTATTGCGGTTTTTGATCAAAAGCCTAGGTTTTTAATCAAAAACCAGGTGTTATTATAAACCTGCGATATACGAGTATATAAAATTCTTCTTTCCGTGTGTATGTGACTGAACTCCTCCTAAACGACAGGACCGTTATTGATAAAAAATTTTATGTACGATTAAGTCGAATCGAGAATGGTTTAGCTTCACAATCGGGCCCGGTAGGTGCTACTGTCGAGATTCATAAATCACCCGTACGAAGCTGGGGTGGATCGGTAGTTTTAAAAACCTAAATAGTATATATATAGTATAAGTATAAAATAATTTCTCCTAACCCCATATTAATTTATAACACTATACAGATTCCTAGCCCGACACATTCTTTTGTATTACTATGGAAATATTTGTATGTTTTAAAAATTACAACGTAGGGTGCTTGCAATATATAATTGATGCATAAATAATTAATTTAAGCTACTAAAAATTTTATTGCAAGCAAATTATTAGTAGGCGTTGGATACCGCAATTTTTTTATTGTTATCAGGAATATGCTTCTTTTTTATAGAATAGAGTTGACAAACGAGCAGACAGTCCACCTTATGGTAAGTGGATAGTGTGGCCCATAGATATCTACATTTATCTTCGATTGAGAATCAAAATACAAATGCGTCGTCACCCCTGACGACTAAGTACAATGGAAGGCTTCATTTCAAATAAAAAGTGTATTCAGTTCTCTACACTTACTTACGAAATACAGCAGCTTTAAGCAGCTATTTTGCGTTGGTATTCTGTGAGAGCGTGGTCCTTCCCCGGATGAGCCTGCCCATTCTTGTTACAACCATTATATAGCTACAGCGTGGCTATACCACGTAAAACCGCCCAACTCCTGTTTCAGTTTCTCTGCCGCCTCTTACGACATCCACTATACGATATTGAGTGATGGAAATTCTTAAAAAGCTCCTTTACGTCAATATCTTTAAAGTTCGTTAAATTTATTGCTTTTAGGCCGAGTAATGAAAAAGGAGAGGTCTTCCACCGGGCAAAGTGTTCAGCCCGGGGAACGGCTAATGCTTGCTGATTTAGTACAGATCTGTTATATAAATAGCGCACTACCACGCAACTTTGAAAGCGTGATTTAGGCTTGTATATTTTGCTTGTGGCGCGACAACACCGCCACCACATTACTCCCCTACTCAAACTGGAGGTCGATAGTGCAGTCTAGTTATCGATTAATGTACAAGTGCCAAGAATTGCCTTGCGTGCGGTGAGTCGAAAAGAAGGCAAATAGTCTGCGTGAGTATCGTGAAGCTGAGGCAAGCAGTAAGGATCAGAGCCATGAAACACTGTAGCGCAGAGAGTAGCTTGAATAAATAGGAAGCAAAGCATTATACCAGTGCTGCAATGAAACTTGTAAAGCTAGATGGCTTGCAGGATCTGGAGACTGGTGACAATATCCGCTCGGGAGCGAATAGATGGAGTACTTGAGGACGATGACGACAGCTTGATAGTTGAAGTTTCTGAACGTGACAGGTGACATGTTTCGAGTTTAAATCACGTCGGTTGATCAGCACTTGACCGAGTAAGGAATAGGGAAAGAGGAGATCTTCCACCGGGCAAAGTATTCAGCCCGGGGAGCGGCCAATGCTCCATGTATTAGTATAGAGCTATTCTATAAATAACGGAGTACTGCGAAACTTTGTTAGCGTGATTTAGACTTCATTGTGTTTCGCGTGTGGCGCGACGACAACGCCGCTACGGATTCATTGTATAAAATAGTTTTAAAATAAAATAACATCATCGTATTAAATATTTTAGTTTATTTAAGTATTAAGTCCAACATTTTGAGAAATAGCCCATTTTCTATTTTGACGATAGTAAGCGCCGGTTTTAACCTATAGGTACCAGTGCGTTAAGTAGAGGTGAAACAACCCGCCCTTACTGAAACAACTGCTATAAAAATGTTTAAATATATTTTCAACATTTTTGTATTTTCATTTCGGTTCAAACGTAACGATAGACGAGTGAGTGCGGTTGCGCCTAACCACTGCTAGTAGGCAGGCCACAACATCGTAAATATCGCCTAGTTACAAGTAAATACATACGTAGAACCGAAAACAGTTCTACGGAATTGGAGCTATTTACTGAAGCGTCCATACAACTTTATGATAAATACGTTCAAAAACTTGAAGTAACATAAGTTTTTCATAAATTATCGAGTAGACCCTTTAAAAAATAAATAAATAATCGTTGAATTTAACTCATTACGTGTTCATAGCCTGTGCAGTTATCGGTTTTCCCGCTCATTTCCCGCGTGCCGCGTGCAATCAACCACACTCCACTTGACGTTACCGCGTGTGAGCTAAGCCTGACTCGACGCAAGGGTTGAAGTTTTTTTCAATTTAAAAAGTAGGATATTTATTGAAAATATTCAAGGAACGAAATCTAGAGTGGTAATAGATGCAATGAAGTCTAAGTAAGATGTGCAGGAAATCGGCAGATGCAGGAGACTGCTGTGTTTCTTTGGAATCTTTGGAGGAGCCTCTATTCAGCAGTGATTGATGAAGCCTAGAAGATCGTTCACGCAGTTTGCACCGTTTGTTTATATCTTCCGCGAAGCAATAGTGCATACACTATAATTATATTATACTAGCTGTTTCCCGCGACTTCGCCAGCGTGTAATTTAGGGTTTTAATTTTTTTCCGCGGAACCATAATTCTTTTTTTAAATATATGTTACCTAAGTTACTCCCTATAACATCAGCTGTCTGCCAGTGAAAGTCCGGTCGAAATCGGTCCAGCCGTTTCGGAGATTAGCCGGAACAAACAGACAGATAGACATACAGAGAGACAGACAAAAATTTTAAAAATTGTGTTTTCGTTATAAGTTCCCTATAAACTTACATATGCATTGAGTAAAAAGCTGTTATTTTGAATTTATAAACAGACACTTCAATTTTATTTATTTGTATAGATTTATAGATTATGTTCCATGGGCCAATATAATAAGAGGATATAAAGGCTTTCTAATCGGCCTCAATGTCTTAAAGGTAACAACGCACCTGTAGCTGTCTGTGGGCAGCAATTATCTGTATATAAATAGCCATCCATCCATTATATTACAGCCCATAAAAGTCCACTGCTCTACATAGGCAACCCTCATAGAATGCTTCATCATGTCATAGTTGCCACGCTATGCTTTATCATTATGCTAAGTTGTTATCAGGAAGATACAGACAGAGGGAAACTTAAACAGGGTATAGGCAGCAGCGCCCGTGTTACAGTTTCCCTCTGTCGCCTCTTACGACACCCACGGGACGATACGAGGTAGTGGATATTCTACACCGCTACTACACGATGCAATTGCTACTTACTATAACCACTATGTAAATGCAAGGTTGCTTGTCACACTATTGTTGGTGCATGTTAAACGGTCTCATTATAAAATATAATTTAATTTAGTCTTCGGTTTAAAAAAGTATTTATTACAAAAGAACCCACAGCGGCGTCACAGACTTCGCGAAATTGAACTCAAATTCAATTTGCTACAAATGTAAGTTATTTTGGCTTCCAATAAATACCAATATAACAATCTCGTTTACCCCAGGCGTATAATAGTTAAGTTTGTAATAAAACCGACAAAACGTAACTTATTGATAGTCACGGGTTTAAAGTCTCTTGTCTAAGTCATCATAAAATGTTTTCATAACAATTGTATAAAATATTATATTGTAAATTATTTTTATTTAAAAGTCCCACAGGGTTTCTTGCCGGGTCTTCCCAGGACACAAAAAAGTAAAAAAAAAATACTTTCAATAAGTGTCACATGTAATCTATTTTGAATAAAAATTATTCTATTCTATTCTAGTCACGAAAGGAGTCCCGAAATTTGACATTTGTTCACAAATTCCATTCTTTACATTTTAGTTTAGTTTACATATTTTCCGCAGGACTTCATTGAAACAGACTAGTTTTAACCTAAGAATTATTTTTAAACTACTTTACGTGGTAAAGCCACGCTGCAACGATGTTATGGTTGCAACAAGAATGGGTCGGCTAGACCGGAGGAGAACCTGGCTCACAGAATACCAGTGTAAAATAGCAGCTCCAAGCTGCTGTGATTCGTATGGTGAGTGTAGAGAAACGAAGACCCTTTTCCCTGGAAACGAGGCATTAGACACTCAGGAGTGACAACGCATCTGCATTTAGATTTTAACTGAGGATGTCTATGGGCCACAGCATCCACTTTCCATCAGGTAGACTGTGTGCTGCTTTGTCACCCTTATTCTTTAAAAAAAATTACTTACAAGTTGAATCAAGTCAGTTTTGTGCTTGCGTTAGCGTTGGTTGTAGGTTTTAATTTTAGATTGTCATTATGAATATCCTAAATATTAAATTTAAAACGAAAGTTTTATTCCTTTTCATTCCCTTTGTCAACTAGACGAACAAGGAAAATGAAATATTTTTTATTATTTAAGATAATAAACGCCCTCAATAAAAGACGACAGTATTATTTAGGTAGGTACATGCATTATTTACGTAACAAATGCAAATTACGAGGGCTCTAAATTACGCGCAGAAAAATACTCTCGAACAAATACACATTTTCTTACTTTGCGTTAACATTTGAAAGGCAAAGGACTTGTTCCCATATTTTTGCATACTTACAACGTGACAGTAACGATGCTCGGTTCATATAGGAAAGGGAATTTGTATGATAATATTCATTTTGCATTCACTTGGTTATTCTACGTCGCGGCTTGTTGTGGATTACGCTCCGGGGAAATTCGTTGTCGTGTCGCGAGTATTGATAGATGAGATATTAGTTTATATGGAAGTGACCGGTGTATTATTTTTTTATAAAATGAAGGTGACAAACGAGCACACAGTCTATCTGATGGTAAGTAGATGCTGAGGCACATAGATATCTACATCCTATTCTCATTTAAAATGCAGGTGCATTTTACCCCTGAGAGCTAAGATGGAATATCTCGTTTCCAATAAAAAATGTCTCCTGTAGTAAAAAATGTCTCTGCCAATAAAAATGTTTTCCGGTAGTAAAAATTGTTTCCGATGAAAAAGCGTCTCAGGTAATAAAAAGGGTCACCAGTATTAAGGCCTTACATGTTTTGTTTTCTGCAATTGGAATTATCGTTATAACCATCTACTAGAATAACAACAACAGTTTTCTTAAGTCCTCTACTGGAGATGCCTTTACAAGAATGCGACAGCCGCGCCTTGAAAAATTTGGCCATATGGTGACTACTGAATTAATAGTTCTTCGATTATACTCTTTATAACAGTGGTATTACGTATTTGATAAGTTCTAGATATATTTTCAATTTAATGTTTAACTTGCCTCTTCCTGCCTTATTATGGATTTAAGGGAGAATACATCTGAAAGTTGGCACTTCCAGCAATTCTATATCACTTACAGTGAAATATACGCGACGCGTAATTGTCATTTCGGCGGGGCCTATATCAATATCATTAAATAAGAACGGCTTAACCGATGACGCCTCGTACGCGAATCCCAAGATATATGCCACACTTCGTGTTATATGATACTACTCAGTGCGGCATATACGGATACAAGACTCGCGTTAAATATATTGCTTGGTTGTGCTATTGATTTATGGAAGTGTAATGATTTCTTATATTTACGCGAACACTACACATTTAAATAAAACTAATTTTACGGATTTTATCGCGTATATTAACTTATTTTATATTCCCGACGTTTCGGGCAATTTTCAGCACCCATGGTCACGGGGGAGACTGAGGTGTATGACGTCCCACTGTCATAGTTAACCACGGCTACCTTCAGATTAAAAATATTACCTTCTAATTAAAAATTTTTAATCTGAAGGTATTTAAATTATGGAAGTGTATTTTAGAAACGCTTAGTATTTTATTATATTTTATTTTGCATTGTTTTTAAGAATAAATGTACATTAGATGCTTATCACGGCGTAAAATGGTCTCCAACACCATATGAAGCCTTCGAGTGTCGTAAGAAGTGACAGAGGACAACTGAAATAGGAGATGGGCTGCAGCAGTTTTCTGATCGGAACGCAATAATATTACAGAACTGCTGTTGCCAACCCACCTAGCAAGCGCGGGTAGTATGGCAAATATGCTTTTTATGAAGCAATCTATGGGGAGGTAGACCAGTAGGAACATAGACCTTTCCATAAGTATTATGTAATAAACAAAATTATGGTTGAAGTAGTGCGACTGCTGATCATGAGGTCCCGGGTTCGAATCTCGCGTCGGACCAAAAAAAATCAGTTATTGAGTTTTTGCATTAAGAAATTCTCAGTAGCTGCCTGGAGCCAGGAAGTTGGCGGCGTCTCACCCCCGTGCCTCGGAAAGCACGCAAAGCCGTTGGTCCTGCGCCTGATCCGGTCGTGTTGGTTTACCGTCCCATCGGACTGTGAGAGTGACCTGACTTGCGCATACACTTGGATACTATAATCCTGTTCTGCTCAGATGGCTACTCTCCGTTGAGACTGGCCGCCGTGACCGAAATGCGGTCTGGAGGACATTATTATTATTATTATCAATCAATATGGAATAAAAAATCATTCTATTCTATTCTATTCCATAAATGGCATTATAGAGATTTTTACCATTTTTCATTCATTACGGACTATCAAAGACCACTGTTGAGCATAGACTTCTCCATATGGGAGGAGATGGCGGGTTGGCAATCGCGGTTTTTTTTCTACATGTTATTAAAAAGACGCTGCGAACCGACTAGTTTGTTTTTCTCTGTCGCCTCTTACGATACCCACGGGACTATTTTTTAATAGTATAGGGTGACAAACGAGCACACAGTCCACCTAATGCTAAGTGGTTGCCGTGGCCCATTGACATCTACATCTATCCTCGTTTGCGAATCAAAATGCAGATGCGTTGTCACCCGTGAGGACTAAGATGGAATGCCTCTTTTCCAGTAATAAGGGTAGGTAGTCGGTTCTCTACACTCACCATATGAATGGGTAGTGAAACAAGTTAACTATTTGCAGCCGCACTGCTCACTAGATTAAATCTAGTTGCGCGGCTGAATCGACGTGTATTTAGTTTTTTGCAGCAAAAAGAGATCTGTCACGTCAAACTTACAAGAAGATGTTGATACCTTTCATATATTTTAATCACATTATTTATTTCTTTTTAAACTTAAACTTAACTTAACTTGTGTCTGAAGTCGAGTCTTTGCTAAACAAAGTCTCGGATTAGGGACGACTAAATCTAGTCCAGTTTAATCCTCAGAAGACACAAGTTTGCGCGTTTACCGCTAAAAAGAACCCCTTTGTCGTATCTCCTCAGTTTCAAGGCACTCCCCTTCTTGCCTCAGCCAGTATCGGTATCCTCGGAGTCGACATATCGAATGACGTGCAGTTTCGTGGTCATTTGGAAGAGAAGGCCAAATTGGCCTCTAAAAAGCTTAGCGTGCTCAGGAAAGCGGGACAGTATTTCTTGCGGGCACACCGCCTGCAACTTTACAAGGCACTGGTTCGGCCTCACATGGAATACTGTTCCCATCTCTGGGCAGGGGCTCCCCAGTGCCAGCTCCTTCCACTTGACCGCATCCAGCGCAGAGCGGCTCGAATCGTCGACGACCGAGCCCTTTCCGATCGGCTCGATTCATTGGCACTGCGAAGAGATGTTGCATCCCTTTGCATTTTCTTTCGCATCTACCATGGTGAGTGCTCTGAGGAATTGTTCGGATTAAACCCAGCCGCCAAATTTCACGAACGCACATCGCGGCAGAACTCCCGATACCATCCACACCATCTGGATGATTGGCGGTTCACCACTGTGCGATTTAGAAGATGTTTTCTTCCTCGCACGACTTTCTTGTGGAATCGATTACCATCAGCAATTTTTCCGGACCGATACGACTTAGGGACCTTCAAGAAAAGAGCGTACTCCTTTTTAAAAGGTCGTCAACGCATCTGCAATTCCCCTGGTGTTGCAGTTGTTCATGGGCGGCGGTAGTCATTTACCATCAGGTGAGCCGCATGATCGTTTGCCCCCTCTCCTATAAAAAAAATTACAATATAGCGGTCGCGTTGTTTCGTTTTGTTTTCCAACACAGGCCGCTCGTACAGTATGCGGATCGGTCGAGTGACTGATCCGAGTCTGTATCCGAGTTGTCGATATCACTGAGTGATACAGTTAGAATGTATATATGTGTGTATGAAATTATTAGTATGTTGTTTTAATTCTTATGTAAGTCTCGAAGTAACAGACGATTGGTTTTGTGTGCGCAGATTTCCGCCGCAAAAATGACAAACAGTATTGGATCGGAGAAAACGATATGGCTACTCCCCTCCGGTCCGCCGGTGGCCCGTGTTGCTCTATGGTTTTATCTAATTAGTGGGCCTATTACAATATACGTGATAAAATCTGTAAAAATAGTTTAATTTAAATGTGTAGTGTTTGCGTAATATAAGAAATCATTAATGGGCCTATGTAACAGTACCATCCATAGTGTAGGTATGTTACATGATTGATGTTTAGTATGCAAGACATTGTTTATTCTACTGTTTACAATAGTTGTCTAGGCAGGAAAATTTGCAATAAAAACGCAGTATTTAACGCGCGCTTTTGGCCTTGATATCAAGGGCACCTTCCCTCTCCCCCGCCTCCTCGGCCGCCGGATGGGTCGGCGTGGCTCTTCTCGCGCGGTAGTAGGATTTTTCTTGCGAACTATACGGACGTATTTTTTTCGCGCCTAAACTTGCTAAAGGAACAATCCGCGTAAATCGTTGCAATAACGGTATCGTTATTAGAACGTACTAACTCGGTGAAATTCGCGCGCAACTATCAAAGTGATTTACATCTGAAGGACTACCAGAGTAGCCGTCCCATTTGGTGACAACCCCTTACGAGTGCCTCCAGAAGGGTGAAGTTCCGGGGATACCAGCGCGTGCCTTCTCCCGGACGTCGTCGAGTCATCCAGATCGGTTCTCGTCAACATACCAGCACACACAATTACACCTACACTCACAACACACCAAGCACAACTTTCATCAGCCGGGCCGGTCGAGGAGAACCGTCTGCGCTCCTGGGGCAGGTAAGTGCATTTATTCTAGTGACCTTTCCCCTCGTGTGTTCATTAAAAACCTTTGACCCTCGGCGTAGGAACGCCCGACCTGCATCTGCCCGTGGCTCCTTCGTCTATGGGCCGCGAAGGATCCAACTCCTGTTGAGGCAGGGCAGCTGTTGGCCGTAACATTTGGTAGCAGAACGCGGTGCTGGGATCGATTCCCGGTCGATCCACCGACCATAGTATTTGATAAAAATTAAATAATTTGGTGGCAGGAGCGTTGGGTGGATTTGTGGCTACAATCACGCCCGTCCGTAATACGTAAAATATCTTTTTATTATTATACGTAATAATAAAATTCCTTCCTTTGTTAGCTTGCTTTACTGTTAGCGGGTAAAATTGAAAGGTCACACCCGGTTCGCGCGCAAGCGGGAGATTGCGTCATGTAGGTAGATGGTTATTTTTACGTAATCGGTTAATTGTCGTTGTCGGATGGTAGTGTGTTACTTATCGAAGGGTTGATTTCCGAGCAAGGCATTTTTGTTGATGTGTATCTTCGTTACATATCTTTCGTATTGTAAATTGTATTTGAACTACAGAGTGGTAATTTGTATTTACGTAATTTAAATGAACCTGATTTGATCGTACTAGTATTTGTTATTGTTGATTTGATTTACCTTTTCCTTTGTACTAACTTGTGTTTGATTTAATAATAGCTGTTCTTATTTGTGTACATTCTATCCAACTCGATTTGATAGGAACTGCATTAGTTAGCTGTTAATTTTTTTGTATTTTTATTTGTTATTGTTGTAATTGTGCTCGAGCCGCGTCGTAATTTGAATTTAGTAGTGATGTCCTCGCCCAAGATGCTAATCCGTTGCCTGCGGACTGAGCTGCGCTGGGCTACCAGCGCACACGCGTTGATAGGCCGACCGGACAGGGTCTACAATCTGAGGAAGAGGCTTGAGCAGGTCGATGCTCGAAGGGCGGCCGTGGAGGAGGCTTACTCTGAGCTCGAGGACTTGGAGGTGGAAAAGGGAATCCTGGAATCTTGCCGCGCGGACTACGAGCAGTTCCTCGCGCTGACGGACGACCTGATCGAGGCGGGGGCCAAGGATGCGGAGAGGGAGCGCGAAGCTCGGCTGAGTAGCCTTCTCGAGTCCCCGCGGAAGCCGTCTGCTCAGCCAGAGCTGCTAGGACGACTTCCGACGCTGGACCTGCCAAGGTTCCCGGAGGGACCTGACCCCCTGCCAAAAAATGGGGTACCTCCTGGCTTCACTAGAGGGGGAGGCCCTGAGCGTCGTCGGCCACCTTAAGTTGTCGGACGACGCCTACCAAAACGCCAGGGACCTCCTCGCTGGAAGGTACGCCAACGTCCGGCGGATTGCGGACGATCATGTTCGGAGGCTGCTGAACCTCCCGCTGCTGAAGGACCGGACTAGACTACGTGAAGACATAGTGAATCCAGTCGTCGTAGCGTGCAACTCGTTGCGGCGGCTGGATTTACCTGTGGACGAGTGGTCTTTTCTGCTCCTTCATATAGTGCTGTCCCGCCTGCCCCTCGACCTTCGGCTCCATTTTGAGGAGAGGTTCGGAGGGGATGGCGCCTCTTATATGCCCCCCTTTAGGGACCTGCTGCGGTTCCTGGAAGAGCAGTGCAGGCTGCTGGAGAACGCAGCAGGCGCCGTCGAGGGCCCCCCGGCCTTCTCCCGAGCGGTGCCCAGGGAAAGGCGGAGTCAGCCGGCCAAGGCGGCGCCCACCCCCCTGAGGCCGAGTGGAGCCCCCGCGGGAGGGCGCCCCCCCGTACCCTCCTATAGTGGCCTAGCGGCCCGGGAGGCGCCTCCCTGCTCCTATTGTCGAGCATCCGACCACCGGCCGGCGTCGTGCCCGAAGTTGTTGCGCAAGCCGGCTAAGGCGAGGCGAACCATCGCCAGGGAGCGCCGCTGGTGCTTCTCGTGCCTGGAGAGGCATTTACAACGAGACTGCCCGCACCAGCGGCCCTGCACGCACTGCCAGGGCAACCACAACGTCCTCTTGTGCCTGGGTGCGCGCGGCTCGTCCTCGCAGGGCCCTGCCAGCCCCCCGACTCCCACGGGCGGGGGCGCCCAGCCACGCCCACTGTCGGGCGACGCTCGGCGCTCACCGGCGGACCGCAGCGCCCCTCCTTCTGAAGGGAGCCCCTCCCCCGATCGGTCGGGGAGTCGTTCCCCCAGGGGCGGGGGGGTCTTCACCCCCCCTCCCCGAGTTGATAGTGGATTCGCGGCCACTCAGCGGTCAGCTAGACCTTTCTCACCCCCGTTGGCTGAGTGGCCGCGACTGGAACGCCGCCCGCCCCCCTTTGGCCGGTGCCGGTACTACCGGGTTCCGGAGACTGCGTATCGGCCCCGAGCCTTGGAGCCGAGGATCCCCGAGTTTCCCTCGGTCGGCCCGTTCGGGGAATTCCAGTCGGGGGTCATCGAGACGCCGTCGGAGTGCCGCGCTCGGGCCCCCCGGTTCGGGTGCCGGCCTAACAGAGGCAGCTCCAGATAGGAGGCTGCCGCCCTAGCTCCCGCCATGGCCGCCTCCACTGAGCCTATAAGTCGTCAGCAGTCCACCTGTCAAACTGTTCTATTGCCGACAGCCTCAGTGAGGGTTTACAACCCGAGCGGCGACCACTTAACGGTTCGAGCTCTATTGGACTCGGGTTCCCAGCGTAGTGTGGCCTCTACTCGGTTGGTGGGAAGACTGGGGCTCCCCTGGAGCTCTGAATCACGTCCGATGGTAGGTATCGGAGGTGCCGAGCCTCCTGCTCCTAGGGGACAATCGGAGTTGGTGTTCAGCCCTGACAGCGAACACCTTCGTATTTTAGTCAAGGTAAATGTCCTCGACGACATTGTAGGGTTCCTCCCTAACGTTCGTATAAATGACAGCGCTGTGCGCTGTGCGTCGGCTTTGAGACCGGCAGACCCTCGGTGGGCCCAACCGGGGCCGATAGATTTGTTACTGGGGGCCGACACGCTGGGTGCCCTCTTGTTAGGTGAGATACGAGCTCTGCAGCCCAATGGCCTGTCAGCCATTTCCACGATATTTGGGCACAGCTTTTTTGGACCGGTTATGTGGTCTCCTCCCTCTCTGATGGCCGACCCTCTCTCCGTCGTGGGCGTGTCCCTATCGGACGCTGTCCAGCGATTCTGGGACATTGAGGAACCACCCCATGCAGCTTGAGTCGACCCTCTGGACCGTGAGTGTGAGTTGTTCTACCAGAACAATACCGGCCGGCGGGTTGACGGTCGTTTCGTCACTCGCTTACCCTTTCTGGACTCCCGCCCCTCTTTGGGTCAATCCCGTGCTCTGGCCGAGAAGAGGTTGCTTTCCATGGAGCGCCGCATGCGGCGTGACCCAGCCTTTCGCGACAAATATGTCAAGTTCATGCGCGAATATCAGGAGCTGGGTCACATGTCACCGTCTAACTTCGAATGGCGTTCACATGAGCACTACTTCCTCCCTCACCATGCGGTCTTGAGGACCCCTGAGAGTAAGATTCGGGTAGTCTTTGACGGTTCCGCCCCCACATCAAACGGTGTGTCCCTGAATCAGTGTCTTCACTCGGGTCCTAAACTGATCAAGGACATATCCGACATCCTGACCCAATTCCGTCGACACCAAGTGGTTTTTGTCGCGGACATTCGGATGATGTTTCGGTAATCGGTGGTACATCGTGATGACCGCCGATATCAGCTGATATTGTGGCGCGAGAAGCCCAGCGATCCCATACAGGTATTTGAGTTGAACACCACCACTTATGGACTCCGGTCCAGCCCGTATATCGCCATGCGAACCCTCCTTG
Organism: Parnassius mnemosyne; assembly: GCA_963668995.1. Classification (NCBI taxonomy): domain Eukaryota; kingdom Metazoa; phylum Arthropoda; class Insecta; order Lepidoptera; family Papilionidae; genus Parnassius; species Parnassius mnemosyne. The sequence goes on from CAVLGL010000001.1 coordinate 67,805,980, forward strand.
AACTCGCTGAGAGAGAGCGCCTGAGATACGCTCGGGGAGCTTCTATCTTAGAGACTTCGGTCTACATGGACGACATTTGTACGGGCGCTTCCACCGTCGAGGAGGCTCTGGTCTTGCGAGACGAATTAATTGCCATCCTGAAGTCTGGAGGCTATGAGTTGCGCAAGTGGCTGTCGAACTCCCCACACATTTTGAGGGACCTCCCAGGAGAGGATCAACAAGACCCTCATCTGTTCGAGCACCCTGAGAATCCTAATTTGCTGACTGTGCTGGGCATTCAATATCAGCCTGTTCAGGACACCTTCACGTATAGAGTAAAACTTGACCCACCTCCCAAAGCATGGACCAAGCGCTCCGTGCTGTCTACAGTAGCTCGCACCTTCGACCCGAATGGATGGATCACCCCGGTCATCTTTTTGGCTAAGTGCTTTCTTCAAAAGCTCTGGCTGTCCGGGTTGGGTTGAGACGAGCCTATTAGCGGGGTCCTCTTGCGAGAGTGGCTCTCCATGCTCTCCTCCCTTCCGGACATCAACCGGGTTTCCATGCCAAGGTGCTTCCTACCTCCAGGGAAATGCAGGGCTACCCTACATGGGTTTTGCGACGCCTCTGAGAAGGGCTATGCTGCTGTCGTATATTTGCGGACTGTGAGTTCCTCTGGGCATACTGCAGTTCATCTCGTACTCGCCAAAAGCAAGGTTGCTCCCATTAGATCCCGTTTAACTATCCCTAAATTGGAACTGTCCGGAGCCGCTTTTCTCACGCGGCTCCTCAACCACGTTCACTCATCCTTGAAGCCTGTAATCGACATTACGGACGTCTACGCATGGTCGGACAGTGAGATAGTACTTTGTTGGCTCCGAGCCGCACCTCACAATCTTGAGGTCTTTGTGGCGAACCGCGTGTCTCAAATCCAGAGTTCTGAGACTTCTCTCCACTGGAGACATGTCCCCGGGGAGTTGAATCCCGCCGACTGCGCTTCCCGCGGCTGTGAGGCCCCCGCGCTGGTTGCCCACTCATTGTGGTGGGGTCCCGGTTGGTTATCTGATCCTCAATCCTTCTGGCCCCAGGGTAATTACTCCGAACCTACTGAGTTGCCGGGCCTACGGGCCCGAGTAGGAGTGGGCAAGGATAAGCCCACTCGGGATCTCTCCCTTCTGGAACGGTACAGCTCTCTCGATAAGCTCTTAGGAGTGACTGCTTGGCTGCGCCGCTTTGTCCACAATTCGAGAGATCCGTCCAACCGACTCTCTGATTGCGTTTTGTCCCCTAGCGAGCGTCGGGAAGCACTGATGCATTGGATCCGTATGGTCCAGACGGAGCATTTTGAGCCCGTTATCGAACACTTGAAGCGTGGCTCCGTTATCAAGGGCGCTCTGGCCCGCCTGAACCTCTTTCTGGACGACGCTGGGATGCTGCGCGTGGGCGGACGTTTGAAAAACTCTCAACTGCCGTGCGGGGCTCGACACCCGTTGCTGCTCCCTAAGGACGGCGCCCTTGTCCGGTTGCTGGTAACCCACCACCATGTTAGGAATGCCCACGCTGGGTGTAACGCCCTGTCGGCTATTTTGCAGCGGGAGTTTTGGATTTTGTCTGGTCGTCGCACCATTCGGAGCGTCATCTTTAAGTGCATCCCCTGTTATAAACTGAAGGCCCCCATATCGCAGCCTCTTATGGGTGACTTGCCGCCCGACCGCGTCAGGGCCATCCGACCATTCGCTGGGGTCGGAACAGACTTCGTTGGCCCCTTCCTCGTCAAGTCCTCTAACCTTCGTAACGCGCGTTCATGTAAGGCCTATCTTTGCGTCTTCGTGTGCCTCTCCACTAAAGCCGTTCACTTGGAACTGGTGAGCGCCCTCAGCACGGAAGCCTTCTTGGCCACGCTTGGCCGTTTCGTGTCGCGGCGCGGCTTGCCGGACTTGATCCGGTCTGACTGCGGGACGAATTATAAGGGCACGGATAGGTATCTCAAGGAGGTTGTCGAATTTCTGTCCAGCCACCGGACTTATTTAGGAAATGCTATGTCGAAAAGGGGCATCCAGTGGAAATTCGACCCTCCGGCGTGTCCCCACTGGGGCGGTATTTTCGAGGCGGTGGTTAAGGTTGCCAAAACGCATCTCCGTCGCGTTATTGGTGAAGCCATTTTGACGTTTGAGGAGCTCGCCACTGTATTCTGTAAAATTGAGGCGGTACTCAACTCTCGGCCCCTCTGCCCCCTCTCCTCTGACCCGAATGATTTGGAGGTTCTAACCCCGGGACACTTCCTGATTGGCCAGCCTCTTAACGCTCTGCCCGAGTATCCCTTCAGGGAAACGAGTGCTTCACGGCTTAGCAGGTTTGCCCTGCTGCAACAGATGACTCAACGCTTTTGGCACCGATGGTCTCTGGAGTACCTACATCTTTTGCAGCAGCGCGTTAAGTGGTCTGACAAGACGGAGCCTCCTCGGGTGGGAGACCTCGTGTTGATTAAAGAACCAAACGCGCTACCTTTGTATTGGCGCCGTGGGCGCATTGTTAAATTGTCGTATGGAACGGATGGGGTGCCTAGAGTGGCCGAGGTTTTGGTCGGAGATTCGGTCTTGCAACGGGCCGTCGCGACCTTGTCCCGTTTGCCAATCTACTCGCGGACTTAATGCCTTATGTCCGGGGCGGGGGGTTGTCTAGGCAGGAAAATTTGCAATAAAAACGCAGTATTTAACGCGCGCTTTTGGCCTTGATATCAAGGGCACCTTCCCTCTCCCCCGCCCCCTCGGCCGCCGGATGGGTCGGCGTGGCTCTTCTCGCGCGGTAGTAGGATTTTTCTTGCGAACTATACGGACGTATTTTTTTCGCGCCTAAACTTGCTAAAGGAACAATCCGCGTAAATCGTTGCAATAACGGTATCGTTATTAGAACGTACTAACTCGGTGAAATTCGCGCGCAACTATCAAAGTGATTTACATCTGAAGGACTACCAGAGTAGCCGTCCCATTTGGTGACAACCCCTTACGAGTGCCTCCAGAAGGGTGAAGTTCCGGGGATACCAGCGCGTGCCTTCTCCCGGACGTCGTCGAGTCATCCAGATCGGTTCTCGTCAACATACCAGCACACACAATTACACCTACACTCACAACACACCAAGCACAACTTTCATCAGCCGGGCCGATCGAGGAGAACCGTCTGCGCTCCTGGGGCAGATAAGTGCATTTATTCTAGTGACCTTTCCCCTCGTGTGTTCATTAGAAACCTTTGACCCTCGGCGTAGGAACGCCCGACCTGCATCTGCCCGTGGCTCCTTCGTCTATGGGCCGCGAAGGATCCAACTCCTGTTGAGGCAGGGCAGCTGTTGGCCGTAACAATAGTGTTTACGTTCCAGACTAACTAATCGCCGAATACATGAATTGTACGTGTTCGTAATGTCAAGTTATTATTGTATCCCGTAAATGCCTACACAGTGAATATATTTTCCCAACCCCCTTGTGGCTGTATCTCATTCGCGTACACGTTCTCGTACGCCGTACGAGAAGACTGCGTCGAAGTCAATCTAAAAGTCTGAATAAATATCGTGATTCTGTCTGTTCTGTTGTGGTAATTCCTCTAGTACAAGCAAATAATGTCGTGTAGTGGAGAGGGTGCCCTATCACATTGAATTAATATTTAACACTAGTGTGCATTTGTGGCTACGATGTGTGGTCCAACTATATCCTCATTACAAAATCTATCACACAAAGAAACTCCGAGCGTAGCTCTCTCCACAACTCTCCGAGCGTTCTTGAGTTTCCTCTTGAATATGAGAACCACATCTCAGGTCCATGTACCATCACTGGCAACACGCACTGGTTATACACTATTGTTTTCAAGTTTTGGGGAATACGAGACGATAAAATGTTTTTTATAAGTAACACGTGGTAGAGCCATGCTGCAGTTATATTAGTAGTATAAGTAGTTGTAGCACGAATGGGTCGGCTCCACCGGGGAAGTACCACGCTCTCACAGAATACCATCGTAAAATAGCAGCTTAACATTACTGTGTTTCGTATGGTGGGTGTAGAAAACCGGAGACCCTTTTTACTGGAAAAGAGGCATTCCATCTTAGTCTTCACGGCTGATAACGCATCTGCATTATGAGTCGCAAACGAGGACAGATGTAGATGTCTATGGGCAACAGCAACCATTTACCATCAGGTGGACTGTGTACTCGTTTGTCAACCTATCCTATAAAAAACAATCTCCGAACGCAGCCCAGCCGAGTTCCGTAGATTTCAAGATAGTTCCAAGGATCCGTAGATTGACTTCTTGATCGAAGTTGGGCGTTTCTACAACTATACAGCCTTTTTCCTTTTGACTATACGAGAATTTATAAAAGATTCACGAATCTATAGATCACCAACAAGTGTCTTCCTTCATTTCCAATTAGCTTTCATCGTGCATACAGCAAAACCTCTAAATTCCGGAGGCTATTATGGAGCGCTTGTTGAGTAGAAAGGTCACAATACATGGACTGAATGATTTTACTTGTGCCTTCGACATTTATGGCTAAGGGTTTAGGCTCTGGAACGAAATCCCTCCTTAAAAACTTCCCAACATAGTAGTTCTAAGAAAATAAAGTTTGATAACAGAAAAACATAGTTCAAATTTGAACTATCGCTATTTCATACCTAAAAATAAAGATAAATATGAAATATTATTTATTATATTCTTATTTATTTAAATAGGTATTTGTGTTATTTAAATATTATTACTATTGAAAAGAACTACACTGTCGAATTAGGTTATTCCTGTCATGATAGTTGTTAGTATAAATAATAAATAAAGTTGACACAAAATATTTGGATCGGACCAAAAACTCAGTTATTGGGTTTGTCTGTCATGAAATTTTCAATTGCAGCCCGGAAGTTGGCGGTGTTTCAACGGCGGTGTATAATGAAGTACTCTGTGGCCATGCCTTTGATACCATCGCGTAAGCGCGAATATTCGCGTTATGCTCGTAGCAATGTATGTGGCCGTCCCTTCGCGAATACTTCGTCACAAATCAAATAGGTTCAAATGTCAAATCAAACGGTTACATTTATTCCATACATAAACCCAAACGTGTTGTTATGTTCTACTAGCGCCTAAAAATCAAGATTCCAACGTCTTGTCGCATTAAATCGTATCTCACAATCATATTGAACAAATAAATAATATAATAAATTAAAAGTAAAAAAAACTTAATGATTTCTTATATTGACGCGAACACTACACATTGAATAAAACTATTTTTTACGGATTTTATCGCGTTTAATTTTCACTATTTTAATTCCCGACGTTTCGGGTGCTTTACAGCAACCCATGGTCACGGGGGGGACTGAGATGTTTGACATCCCAATGTCACAGTTAGCCCGGCTACCTTCAGTTTATTAATAATAAAATAATTGTTGGTTCGATTTACGCAGAATGAACTTACAGTCTCCAGAAGTATTCTTACTGCTCCTGTAAATCCAAGATTCTATAAGCAGACGACACTTTCACAATTTTACCATCTGACAAAGTAACTGCATTTTTAGACCACCTTAATTCCATAAACTCTAAAATACAATTCACAATGGAGTTAGAGGCAAACGATTCCTTAGCTTTTCTAGATGTTTTAGTGATCCGAAATACTGATAACACTATTGGTCACACTGTGTATAGGAAAAAGATCCAAACCGATATTTAAATGGTGAATCGAACCGTAATCCATCACAGTTAGCTACCGTGGGAAAATCTTTGTTTCAGAGAGCACGAGGGATCTGTGACAGAAAACATCTGGCCGCCGAGCTTCGTAAAAGCGTATACATTGCCATATATATGAATTACTAATTCTGTGGAGTCTAGTAACTGGCAATACAAGCTTATATTTGTTCCTAGTGTTTAAGGTATAAACATTATTATTCTCATTAAAGCTATTTAATAAATATATTGCGACGCCAAAGTTAATATGTTTATTTCTTAAAAATTTTCTCTGAGGTACTCTTTACAATTTAGATAAAAAATTTAAAACTTTTTCTATCAACTTATAACGTCATTACTCAATTTATATATTATAAAAGCTTGTCGCAAGATTTACCTGTGTAGATAAACAGCATTTGATTGATTTCAATTTTTAAAATTTTCAAACTAAGTACATACGAGTAAGTAGAAATAAGTAGAAACTTAATTTACTTAGTTTGAAAATTTTAAAAAATGAAATAAATCAGATAAGTAAATCTCGCGACAAGCTTTTATATCAGATACTCGTAAGTTGTGCAATGACGTTATAAATTGATAGTAAAAGTTTTAAAGTAAAAGTTTGAAAGTAAAAGTTTGTTTTATTCTTTTTAGCGCATTTAAATAAAATCTTGTTTTAAAAAAGTTTTTCTTTACTTTTAGTTTATTTTTTACTTTTTAGTTATCGCTGGACAGGTTTCTCAGTCTGATCATCTCATTCAACGCATCATTGTTGCAAGGTCGTTTGTCGGTTAATTTCAGAACAGTCTAGCTCTTTCTTCAATATGGAGACCTAATAATTTTACCCTACTTAAGGTCACGTATGCTTGATCAGCGGCGAAGAGCTTCAAACCTAAGCATACAACGGCATGGTCGACAGTACTACCCTACATTTTGTGTACTCTGCAAGCCCAACATAAAATAATTGGCAGCATTCTTCGTTCTGCAGTGTCGTGACTATATTTTGCTGGAAATTGTACAGTCTTGGGTTTAATGAGATGAACACCGTCTTTACCGAAGTCTATACGGACGGATGGTATGTCAGTATCATACATTTGTGCTCTCTGGAAGCAAGACCATATGATTTCTGTAATATGTCAAATGGCACCATTCACCAGACCTTTGGACAGTCAAAATTTACCAACCAATGCTTCAGACTCGAGCAATTCGACCTCAATATCATAGTCGAGGACTCCAAAAGCCCCAGTACACCAACATTTCACGCACGGCCTCACCTAAAATCGGGTGATTGGAGGAATGCACTACTTATTTCAGCTTGCAGCTTCTTTGTGCCTTACGAAACACAGTTCCAGGTTTGATTTTGGAGTTACCCTTCTCCTAGACAGGTTGCAAACCAATGCTGTTGACGCCTCTCTCGCCAAATTACACAATTCAAAGTTAACCAACCGATCCTACAGACTCGAACAATTCGACCTCAATATCATTATCGAGGACTACAAAAACCCCAGTAAACCAAAATTTCAGACGGATTGGAGCAACTGAGTTTATGATCACCATCTTATTTTTGGTTAACTCGCATTCGTATTCTTAGCAAGTCCTTTCATTTGATACCCATATTGTAGGAAAACATAAAAAACTTAGACCGCCATCTTTAGAAGTACGCCATATTAGATTTAGAGTAACGTCACCTTATTTTTCGAGTTATACTTAACAAGCCCTTTCATTTGACACCCATTTTGTAGGAAAGTATAAAAAACTTAGTCCACCATGTTTAGAAGTCCGCCCTATTGTATTTAGAGTTACGTCACTTCATTTTTCGAGTTACAATAAGCAAGCCCTTTCATTTGATACCCATATTGCAGGAGTGCATTAAAAATAACTAGTCCGCCACAGCTTACCATGCATTATCATCCAAATTTAACGTCTATATAAAATTTCAGCTCAATCGATTGAAGATTCAAAATTGGGTTGCAAGATTCCACCCGAACAAACAGTTACTTTGCAAGTTAAATAAAAAAAAATTCTAAAAAGCACATTGTCAGAAAGATAGATGATAGTTAAACTTGTTATTTTTAAATTAATTAATTGCTATTTTTACATTGATTAATTGCTATTTTTACATAAAAAAGTGGTTTTAGTGGCTTATGGTGTAGATTTATCAAGTTCGCATGGAGGGGTAAACACGATAACTTTTAAAAATATCAAAATCAATTTTTTAATCTCTTCATCTATCATGTGGGAAGCCATGGAATGTAAAATGGCAGCATAATTTTGTTCTGTTTAGTTATAATTAATTTTTTTCGGCTTAGAAATGCCGAAATTTTCGGTGTTTTGACCAGACTTGTAATATTTTATTTTACTAAATACAGTTTGCCTCACAGCTCATTCGCACTTCGGGCTCAGCCGCCGTCGTGAGTGGCTTACTGTATCGTTTTACTTACAGCAGCGATAATAGGCAGCAAAAATATCGAACGATGTATAAATACTTTATTGACCAGAACAGGCATAAAGAGGGTCCCTGAAATTACGAGTGTGTAAAGCTTGCAAACAACAGCGCAACTATCCAAAAGTCCACTACAAACAATTCGATTTCCTAGATAGATAACGCACGTTGTTTATTATTGAGTGCGGTACAAATAAATCTAAACGCGCAACCCAGGCTCTTCCGTAAAATGGTTCGTGAGCTGCATGCAAAATACATCTAATTTTATATAACTGATAGAGTATTAACCGTGTAGTGGCAGTGAAAGAATATCCACTACCTCATATCATCCCGTGGTCGGTGGTAAGAGGCGAAAGGGGGAAACAAATCAGGAGATGGGCAGCAAACTGCAGTTATCAACCCGCTTGCTATAGTAAATATCCCCCTTTTAAGCCAATCTATGGGGGACGCCTATATTCAACAGTGGATTTAATTTTTAATAAACTGTAACGGTAACGGAAAGAATATTCTGTTTTTATTTATTTTCCTATTTATATGAAATAATTTAGCTATTTCAGTGTGCAAATTGAATATTAATGTAGTTGACTGTAATAAAATTACAATCTTATTTCGGTCCTTCTAATAAAAACGAAAAAAAATTGTGTAATAAGGAAATCACTTACTATTTTAAAGCAATTAAACCAGAAATTTGATATAGAAACCTCAAGCTGATTCCAGTATTAGGTAAGTTTTTTTTTTTTTTATAGGAGAGGGGGCAAACGAGCATGCGGCTCACCTGATGGTAAGTGACTACCACCGCCCATGAACAACTGCAACACCAGGGGAATCGCAGAAGGGTTGCCGGCCTTTTAAAAAGGAGTACGCTCTTTTCTTGAAGGTCCCTAAGTCGTATCTGTCCGGAAAAATCGCTGATGGTAATCGATTCCACAAGGAGGTCGTGCGAGGAAGAAAACATCTTCTAAATCGCACAGTGGTGGACCGCCAATCATCCAGATGGTGTGGATGGTATCGGGAGTTCTGCCGCGATGTGCGTTCGTGAAATTTGGCGGCTGGGATTAATCCGAACAATTCCTCAGAGCACTCCCCATGGTAGATGCGAAAGAAAATGCAAAGGGATGCAACATCTCTTCGCAGTGCCAATGAATCGAGCCGATCGGAAAGGGCTCGGTCGTCGACAATTCGAGCCGCTCTGCGTTGGATGCGGTCAAGTGGAAGGAGCTGGCACTGGGGAGCCCCTGCCCAGAGATGGGAACAGTATTCCATGTGAGGCCGAACTTGCGCCTTGTAAAGTAGCAGGCGGTGTGCCGGCATGAAATACTGTCCCGCTCTGCTGAGCACGCCAAGCTTTTTAGAGGCCAATTTGGCCTTCCCTTCCAAGTGACCACGAAACTGCACGTCACTCGATATGTCGACTCCGAGGATACCGATACTGGCTGAGGCAAGAAGGGGAGTGCCTTGAAACTGAGGAGATACGACAAAGGGGTTCTTTTTAGCGGTAAACGCGCAAACTTGTGTCTTCTGAGGATTAAATTGGACTAGATTTAGTCGCCCCCAATCCGAGACTTTGTTCAGCAAAGACTCGACTTCAGACACAAGTTTGTTCCGGTACTCAGCGACGTTTTCCCGAGAAATATTGGCACGGCCGGTGTATAGAGCATCACCAGTGCTGTCATCCGCATAGCAATGAATGTTACCAGTTAGCAACATATCATCGATATGCAGAAGAAACAGCGTTGGTGATAGCACACAGCCTTGTGGAACACCAGCGTTAATAGGCTTGTAATCAGAGCATGCACCGTCTACGACCTTGATGCTCCGATCTGCAAGGAAGCTGGTGATCCAATTGCACAATTTCTCGGGAAGCCCATAGGAAGGGAGCTTCGAAAGAAGCGCTTTGTGCCAAACCCGATCGAAGGCCTTCGCAATGTCCAGACTAACGGCCAACGCCTTCCCCTTGGACTCTACTGCCTCCGCCCATCTATGGGTCAGGTAGACCAGAAGATCACCAGCTGATCGACCCCGACGAAAACCGTATTGGCGGTCACTAATCAGCTGGTGATCCTCAAGGTACCGGATGAGCTGGCAGCTAATAATGGATTCCATTATTTTGGAGAACAAGGAGGTGATCGCGATAGGCCTATAGTTGGATGGGTCTGAGCGGTCGCCTTTTTTAGGGATTGGGTGGACAAAAGCTGTCTTCCATGAATTCGGGACTACGCCTTGGGAGTAGGAGTACCGGAAAAGACGCGTTAGGACCGGTGCCAACTCCGGAGCACACGTCCTCAGCACAATTGGGGGGATTCCGTCAGGCCCACTCGACTTCTGGATGTCCAGGGAGAGCAGTGCTTTGCGAACCGAGCGCTGTGAAAAAACAGCACATCCGGCATGGAGCACTCACACCGCGGGATGTCCGGCGGTGTTTTCCCCCGTCATCAAGAGTCGAGTTGGACGCAAAAAGGGAGCCTAAAAGGTCGGCTTTGTCTTTTGCGTCATGGGCCAGTGAGTCATCCTCCCTGTGCAGAGATGGTAGTGATGGCTCACAGAAATTCCCTTGGACAGCCTTGGCGAGAGACCAGAATGCACGGGTTCCCGAAGGAAGGCGAACTAGTTTCTCGCCAATTCTGCCTATGTGCTCTGACTTTGCCTTGGCAATAACCCTTTTGAAGGACCTGGAGGCGAAGTTATACTTCTTTTTAAGTGTGCTGGTATTTACATCCCGAGTCGCCGAAGCCGCAGCCCAGGCTTGATAACACTCCTGCTTACTGCGTAATGCAGTCTTACAGGAGCGACCAAACCTAGGCTGAGATCTGCCTCCGATGGGTACCACAGATGATGGAATAAATAGTTCCATTCCCTGTAGCACCACATCAGTGACAGAGTCAGCAACAGCGCTGGGATCATCCGGCGAGAAGCAAACCCGCCCCCATGGGTAGGATGCAAAGAAGGACCGCATTCCGTCCCAATCCGCCGACCTGTAATGCCAAACACGGCGGCAACCTGCAGAACGCAACCGCGAAGGGAGCGTGAGTGGCACCACACTCCGGATCAGACAATGGTCCGAAGAGCCAAGAGGGGCATCGACGGAAACCTGATATCCGTCCGGATGAGAGGTCAGCAGAAGGTCCAACAGGGAAGGTGTATGATCCTCCACATCTGGAATTCACGTAGGCGAAGTAACCAGTTATGTCAGACCATATGCCAAGGCAAAGTCATAAACAGATCTCCCCGCATGATCGGTTAGACGTGAACCGAGCCATTCGGCATGGTGGGCGTTAAAATCGCCAAGGATCACGATCTCTGCGGATGGTACCTGTTGTAGCAAGAAATCTGTAGCCATTTGGACGTGGTCGATGAGTCGGTCTGTTTCGGCATTACCGCTATGGGACCTATAGAGGCACCCGTAGACGCGCGGATGGTCGTCGCTGTCTACGCGTAGCCAAAGGATGGACAGGTCCGAACCTTCAAGACTGCCGAGGCGTCGAGAACAGATGTCCTCTCTGACATACACGCAAACTCCAGCCCGAGGCACAAAGGAATGCTCTAATGTGTACCCCGGGTAGGAGAGATACGAAATATCAGCCGGAGAGGAAACCTGCGTCTCGGTCAGAAAGAGCAAGGCTGGCTTCGCCGTCTCGAGATGGTAGTGGACGGCGTTTAGGTTAGAGTGAAGTCCCCTGATGTTGCAGAAATTCACGGATAGCGTGGCAGGGGTCGCCTTGGTGTTCTTGCTCAGTTTGCCCCTAGCAGTAATGCTTTTGAGCGGAATTTTGCCCCCCCAGAATACGCGGGGCAGCCTGAGCACCCTATTTATAGCAGATATTTAAGTTGCAGGATGTATTTAAAATTCGAAATAAAACGGCTGAACATAGGCCTCTACCTACTATAGATTGTCTTATAGTTGCTATAGTTGTCACGCAGTACAGTTTATTTTTTTATTTTTAGTCGTTACTAGGAAGACGCTGCTGCCCATCTCCTGATTTGTTTCCCTCTGTCACCTCTTACTACATTCACGGGATGATATGGGGTAATGGATATACTTAATCCGCCACTATACGGAAAATAATTACAAGGCGAACAAATCTAGTATCGCGTTTTTAGTTATAGTTGGACATTGGAAGGATCAAAAAAGTCTAACAGCGTCCAATTTCTTTCAGGATATTCATTTAAGAAATATTTGTCTTAAATTAAATTTTGCTAAATTAACTTGACGGAAAAGCGTAACTATATGAATAACCTAGTGAAATATTCATAACCTTGATAGCTTTTCCAGAACATGAATTCGTTTCCCGTTAAAGCCTTAAATTAGGTACGGGATATGACCGTTCCATTTTCGTGGAAACAATTCCGTTAAAAGCGTTTTAAGTCCATAAAGTGTCAAATTTACGTGAAAACTTGTGTGCATTTACTAGTTTCTCAACGCGCGGTAATATACTGCAACATTTTATGAAATCTTTTGTAGTGAAAAAAATGAAATTAGACGCAAATTTAGAGAAATCTTACAACTAAATTTAGTAAAGGCTATGAGCTTGAGAAAACGTGTAAATATAATATATTAGCATTTTTTGTCGATTTCGATTAGTCCAATATATTTATTGATATGTGTCATGTATATAAAACTAACAAAGATACTTCATATTTAGGCTTGACAATAATCTAATCTATATAAATATACAAATAAATAAAATGTAAGTGTCAGTTTGTGATGTCTAAATAACAGCTTTTTAAAGTATATGACAGTATATACGGTACAATTTTTTAGCTTTGTCTGTCTGTCTGTTTCTTCCGGCTCATCTCCAAAATGGCTTTACCGATTTTAACGGAGCTGTCGCTGGCAGATAGCTGATATTATACGGAGATACTTAGGCTTCTTTTGTTATAGAAAAATAACTAAGTTTCCACGAAAAAAATTAAAACCATAAACTACACGCGGGCGAAGTCGCTAGGAACACCTAGCAATCAAATAAATAAAATTGAGGTGTCTGCTTGAAAAATCTAATTAACAGCTTTTTTCTAAATGTACATACATACATAAACACTCACGCCTGTCACCCAGAGGGGTAGGCAGAGATTATGGACTTCCATTTGGCACGATCCTGACACACCTCTCTCGCTTCCTCCACATCCATATACCTACGCATACACGCTCGTCGGTTAAAGGTACTCTTGATTTGGCCCATTTTTAATATATCGCCAATTTGTTCGATAAACTTTCGCCTAGGGCGACCCTTCCCGACTATGCCGTTCACCTCTGCAACATTCATTCTTTCTACATAGCCAAACCACCGAAGCATTCCTTTCTTAATCCTGGTCACAACATCATCTTGCAAACCACACTCATCTCTTATTAAACAATTTCTCACTCTGTCATTCAGCTTCATCCCTAACATGTAAATTAACATTCTAAATGTATATGGAATTATTTACGGTAATGAAAACAAAAAAAAAATTTATACAAATTTATAGCAATGGATTAAAAATACTAAAACCAAGGCAGTATAGTTACGGCTTTAGGGAATCCATCACGCTATTTCTTTTCGTGGGTATCGTAAGAGAAATCTTAAGAAAATGTCAAAATATCTTAAGGTAAGTATACGATATATAAATATATAGCCATCTAGTTAACTCTAGCGGTAAACACCCAGACAATGGACGATGAGCAGCCCCATGGGTGTGACACGATTGGTTTTGCGGTTGCCAATTCGCCTAGCAAGTGAGTGATTAAGCCGTTGCGCCCTTAAGTCTAAGAGAGAGAGAGAGAGAGAGAGAGAGAGAGAGAGATAGAGGGAGAGAGGGAAAGGGAGAGAGAGAGGGGGAGAGAGGAAAAGAGGGAGAGAGGCCCCGTTTTTTACGGATTGTTGTTGAAGTGATGTTGAATTAAGTAACCTAGATAAAGACAAATTTTATGGATTTGATTGCGTTGAAATTCTATTTGTCACTCCATCGTTTTGAGTACTTTACAGCACTTATAGTCACGAGAAATTTGGGTAAATACCTACAAAAATTAATAAATTAACGTAAGTTCAGCGGAATCTAGGAAGATAACGTGACTATGAAAGAAATGGGGAATAACTATTCAGTTTCATGAAGTGTTGTCGAAGGTGTAAAATAGAAATACCCTGCAAAATAATCATTGCTTAAATCATTTTAATCAGAATATTTGAAGCTAAATGGGTTTAAAAAATAAAAGCTTAGTAAAAACAAAACAGATTATTAGTAGTAAAGCAAATGTGAACCTTATCTTTTAGAATCTTACATAGAGTAAATAATACTTTGTTATTAAAAAAATATAACGGAGGAGATAAAGCAATCAGAACGAGGGATTGATATATAAAGGGGAAACCATTAAATATTAGGGTAATAAAGGTTTCCGCTTAAAATCACAGTTGGGAAAAAGGGAACAGCGGTCAACAATATCTTGCAGAATATTAGAATTACTCGGTAACAAATTTATCCTATAAATATTTTATGAGAAGAAAAAACACCAGTAATAAAAATAGTTTTTGATAATATAAATTTGCGTTCGATTATAAATTTAAAACTCACCAGATATTCGTGTGCTCGTGATAAATTTTGAATTTCATTATTTTTTGGGGAAGGATAGATTTGAGAGACTTATATTCTGCATAGATAAGAGAAATGATGATGACACTCAAGCAACAATGGTTGCACATTGCGTTGCGTTTACGATGCGATACCTTTACCGTTACTATTACAGCATATCAGAAGACTACTGTATATAGGCCTACTCTATAGATTGCATATTTGCCATAGTTGTCACGCTTGGCAGGTGGCAATCGCAATTTTTTATTGTTATTACGAATACGCTGCAGTCTATCTATTGTCTCTTGTTTCTCTCTGACTTTTCTTACGACACCCATGGGGCGATATGGAGTATTGGATATTCTTATACCTCCACTACACGGTCTACGATGTGTTAAAAAATATTGCAATTTAGATATAGTATCATAATTATAATGTTTATTTAATTTTTTTCCAATTTCTGTCACTTTGGCAACAATCAAATGTTGATTTTTTTTTAAATTAATTGACTACCTTGCCGTTTATACGAGGGTGACACTGAAATTTCTTCGAAAATTAAAAACTGGACAAACTAGTAAGTTATTAGTTTTATTATATATTTTCAAAATAGTGTCCATTTACATAAATATATCACTGCATCTGATGGAATCATTAAGATAAGCACTCTGCCAACTCGTCCTTAGGCGTCTCTTCGACGGCATTTTGAAACGTAGCCACTGCTTCCTTGGAGTCCATAAAACGTTTCCCTTGAAGTTTTTCTTTTATCTTCGGAAATAAATAAAAGTTGCAAAGTGCAATGTCGGGGCTATAGGGTGGGTGAAACAGTAATTCCACGTCTGACCTCGCCAAATAGTCGATTGTTTGCTTAGCGGTGTACGACGAGGCGTTGTTGTGGTGAAGGAGGATCCTACTGCGAAGTCGATTCTCCAGAACTATTTTCAAGACAATTGGCAAACAATTGTTAGTGTACCATTCTACAGTAACTGTTTTCGATCCTCTAAAACAATTGTTGCGTAATGACGTGTCCTTACTAAGAACGAGGCCACCATATTTTTTCCCACGCTTCGACCTCTCTTCACTTTAGTTTGGCAACTCCTCGGAAGGAAACATTCAGACATTTTGATGGCTCCGTGGCGCAGTGGCTTCGCAATGAGTTGTTACGCTGGGGTTCGCGGGTTCGAATCCCGCACAGAACAAGTATTTGTATGGCCTACAAATAATTGCTCAGGGGCTGGATGTTTGTCCCCGTGCAATTTATGTTTGTAAACTGCCTCCACGATACAGGAGAAAATCCTAGTGTGGTGGTAACGTTTTTTAAAACAAAAAAAAAGACAACAGACTGTCTCTTAGTTTTAGGATCATAACACTAAATCCAGCTCTCGTCACCCATAAGAATGTCGAGCACAGCATTTGAGTCACCTCGGACTTTTTGGGCCTCTATCAAATTATGAGGTATCCACTGGGCACAAAGCTTCCTGACCGCTAAATGTTCCTGGAAGATTTTGTGCACTTTTGACTGTCTCTATCATACCTGCACAACACTAATGTTATCTTCAGTCGTCGTCGTAGAAGGCCGTCCCTCACTCAGATCATCGGTGAGATTAGTGCGATCAAGTTTAAACTCATTAAGCCAGTTGTAAACAGTGGCACCAGATGGGGCTTGATCGTGAAAGGCCAATCAAAGTCATTAAAAATCACTTTACGAAGATTTTCTCGCGTTAAATTCATACTGTCGTAACACAGACAATTTTCAATTTGCCGCCAAATCGTAAACAAATAGCAAATTGATAAAATAGATGCACAATAATATTGGCAAAGCGTTTCATTTTCAAAATTTGAAATTATTTTTTTATTATATCGTTTCCAAGGGGCCAGTTCTAAAAACTTTCAGCGTCGCCCTCGTAGTACTAATAAAGTTTTGTATGTGGTAGAGCCATGCTGCAGCTATATTACTGATATAGTAGTATCACGAATGGGTCGGCTTGACCGGGGAAGGACCACGCTCTCACAGAATACCAGCGTAAAATAGCAGCTTAACGCTGCTGTGTTTCGTATAGTGCGTGTAGAGAACCAGAGATCCCTTTTTACTGGAAACGAGCCATTCCTCCTTAGTCGTCACGAGTGACAACGCATCTGTATTTTGATTCGTAATCGAAGATAGATGTAGATGTCTATGGGCCATAGCAACCACTTACCATCAGGTGGACTGTGTGCTCGTTTGTCACCCTTATCCTATAAAAAAAAGAAAAACAAAAAGTATATAGTACTAATCATATACATAAATATTTGTGCTAGTAATAGTTAATAACTTAAATCGAATAGCGTATTCCAACCCACTTCTTTTTAGTTTCGAAGTCTGTTGTTACCTTTAGGCTAAGATTGCGGACTATAATATATTGTATTAATAGAAATATTGTACCAAAAGGATAAGGGATAACATAATGTTAAATTTGACAAAAAATTACTTTGCGTACATTCGCTAGATAAAATAAAATGATATGTCTTACCTTGCTTGAAGAGCACCTCCCACCCTCCCTCAATTGCGTGCACTATCCCCGTCACTACTAATCCCAGCATCACTATTCCCAACACCACTAGACTAGAAAAGACTCACCACTGACGACAATACGACACGTGTGGTGGCTAACCGCTAAGTGAGCGGCGAGCGAAAACAACTGCCTTTTATACAGACCGCTGACGCAACCGTTTCCTGCTTAAGGAGCGAGCGACTGCGCCATGCGATAAAACATGCGACCAATCATCGCCGGACTTACGCAACCGTTTGTAAAATTAAAAACAATCCGCAGCGCAACGCCTGCCTACCCTCCAACCACGCAACCAATCGCCGATCACCGTGAGGGTGACAAACGATCATATGTTATATAGGAAATAATTTTTAATTTTATGCAAAATTGCAGAAAAAAACAATATTGATTGCGCATCTCTAAAATAAAATTTTACCTCTTCTCCTTCTATTAATAGCTCCTGCATTAGACACGGCAGAATGTGGTGTTTTCAGGTGTTTTCTATAAGATAATTTGCAGAAACAATTTTAAGTTAACAGTTATGAGTGTAACATTTTTATCAGCTGCTTTATTCATATTGCCTTGAGCAACAATTTGCCGGCTTCTGCACAGAAAATGATGCTGGCTTTGGCATTTCTTATTTGAAATAATTCGTAGGCGTGGTGCTGCAGAAAACTGTTCCAAATATGGATGGCTAATGAATATAATAACTGCTATGTTACACCTATTTACATAGAAATACCGACATTCAACTTAACACCCCTGATGGGACTGTAGCTTCACTCAAACTTTGACTCAATTAAAAAGCAAAAGTTAAAGTGGCAGATTGTACTCATTAGTCTTATGTACAATTTGCCGAAGAGAATGTATGAGGTATAAATTAGCTTGTTCGGGAGTTAAATACGAGCTGTATTGAAGTTGCGTAAGTACCGCCACATGCGTTTGGAGACTGTGTCCGTTCAATTTCCTATATGCTGTTATGTCTGGTGAAAGCAGCAGCTTCATTTCCCGTCTAACAACCATGAGATTAAGATTGTGTTCGGAGAATATTTGGGTTCTTCTCAGGCGGGTCTTGCAGAAATTAGGTCCGACTGCATGTACAGTTTCCACATGCTTATCATTCATATCGTGCACTGTATTGCAGTATTTTAGGCACTGAAAACAATTTTGTAACTCGAGCTGAAAGTTTTCGATCCTTCCGATTAGAGCTCGAGGGGGATGGGGCGTAGATTTCATTAGTCGTGACTACTCCAACTTAACATTAAGGTTCAATAGGCCTCTTACCATACGGTAATCGCTACCAGTTTTCACTCTCACAATCAATCAGACATTACTGAACAGATGTCGTCTGGTCATCATGAAGTCAATCTTATTTATTGTAGAACGTTCGAGGCTTATCTAGGTCCACTTTCTGAGGGCCAACTTTTGGAAAAAACAGTTTATCGTGCGTTTCAATTAAGCTGGCAAACTGGTCCAATGCCTTTTTTATAATTTTCCTACCTTCAGCTCACCATTCTCTACTGTGCCTAGTTTTACGTTAAAGTCTCCCATTAAGAACTATATAATGATGGAAATAATGAAATAGAAAAGTGGGTTTTGGTGGAATACTCATCCTCATATATTTCCTCCACCTCCTCATTGGGATGTGCCGAGCATGGTGCCTAAACCTGTATGGTATTCAGCGAATAACGTTTGCTTATTCTGAATACAATATCTTCTGTCTCAGTTTCTCTCTATTGTCTCTTAAGATACCCACGGAAAGATATAGCGTAGTGGATATTCTTACAACGCTGCTACACGGTAAACTTATTTTAATAATACCGAGGTATTCCGTGTGAGCTATCAGGGAAAATATGAGATAAAGCTTATACCAAAATGATCTCATCACCTGCAATAGATAACGGTACAACAGTCACGCTTGGCTAGCGGATGGACTGTCGCAGTGCCAGACGTCTTACGCCTTAAACTGTGCTGCCCGTCACTTACATTTCTTCTTTATTTATGTAATTTACATTTAAAAACTCCATATTTCACTAATAACTGAACGAATAAGCTGACGTAACGACAAGATAAAGCAGTTTAAATCACAGGCAGATTTTTTGAGAACAAATTCACATTGTTTTAAATAAATTTACACGTAGTAGAGCCACGCTGCACCTATATTGTTGTAGTAGCATATATCTTCTCGACCAGGGTAGAACCACGTTCTCATAAAATACGAACGTAAAATAGCAGCTTAATTCTGTTGTGTTGAATGAAGAGAACCGGAGGCCATTTTTACTGGAAACGAGACATTCCATCTTAGTCCTCAGGAGTGACTTCATTTTGATTCTTAGTCGTGGATATATGTAGATGTATATGGGCCAAAGCATAAACTCACCTTCAAGTGGACTATCTGCTGATTTGTCACCTTTATTCTGTAAACTAAAAAAATAAAACTTATAATATATGTCGAAACACTGTATAAAGATTCCAAAATTAATTCCATTAGATGACATTGAAAGTTTACAAAGCTGAATACACCGCGAACACATTCTGCATGTGCTATTAAGGCAATTATTTGCCTTACTGCACCTGTTTCATTTCCCTGTGTCGTCTCTTGATATCTTCCAACTCACTCTGACTCTCACAACTGACTCAATGTCATGGCGGCCAGTCTCAACAGTTTCTATAAATGCCACGAGTTGAACGAGCACCTAAAATATACAAACGAAAATAAGCTACGTATGAGACGAATAAACTTACTTCTACAATTTATTTTTACTAAATTAGATGAGGTAACTTTCGATATAAAGTCAACTCAACAAATTAAAATGAATGTGATAATAATAAACCAATGTAACACTTTAATAAAACGTGATTGATTATCATGGATTACGTTCATTTTTTTTACCGTGTTGTGGCGGTGTAAGAATATCCACGACCCCATATTATCTCATAGGTGTCGTAAGTGGTGACAGAAGGAAACAAATCAGGAGATGGGCAGCAGCGTCTTCTTAATACGATTAAAATTAAAAATAAAACTGCGGTTGAAAACCCGTTTGCTAAGCGTGGCAACTATGGCAAACGTCCTCGCTAAGAGACAATCTATGGACGAAATCCATAACAGAACGATATCGGTAACGTTAATTTTGTATCTAAAAGCCGAAGTGAGACTGGGGCGGCAACACTACTCGAAGAATTGATAATCGATGAGGGAGAAAGTTTCTCGGCAGCCTCGTATTGACTAGTAAGTACCTACAGTGTAGTTATCCCAATAGACGAACTGACGGTCTGTTCAAGCATAGAGAAATCGATGGAGTCAAGTGGGTTAGGGTAAGTGTTAATCTTAAATAGATGTAAACTCATTTCTGATACCTGACAATTATCGATTGTATAACGTAGTTCTCTTAGTGGCCAAAATTGTTAATATACAAAACGGTCGGTACCTGGGGACTAAGATAGAATGCTTTATTTCCAGTAAAAAGGGACTCCGATTCACTACACTCACTATACGAAACACAGCAGCATTAAGCTGCTATTTTACGCTGGTATTCTGTGAGATCGTGGTACGATCCGACCCATATATCCTACAATTATAATATAGCTGCCATACTGGCTCTGTGACTTTTCTAAATCTAACTCGATTATTCGATAGCTGCAGAGCTAAAGATCGGGTCAATAGCTAATGGTACTGTAAGGTCGATGATCGCGTGTCTCTTTTCCTTCGGTATGCTATTTGTGTGCACACCTTTTATATCACGGCCCCAACTCATACCGCCGCACATAAATTAACCGCTTGCGACTTTATCACATAGCTTGATATTCTACAGATTTTTAATTTAAATTTGCGCACAGATTCGCGCCCGTTAAACATTTTTTTTAAATTAATAGCAACCAGTATCTAATACTTTGACTTTATAATGTAGAAGTAGTTAAAGATGTGATAATCCTAGAAAGAATAGTAGACGAATTTTCAGCATATATGCTTTAGATATTTATGAAAATTTAATTATAAAATTTCTTTATATTCATGCATACATAAATTTATACATTCATATAATCATAAATATACCTAAATTCAGGTTAAGCTAATAATAGCGTGTTAAAATTAGCTATACAGTAGGTATACCTGTAGGTAAGTGGCTACTGCAATCTATGGATATCTGCAGTCAATTTCAATCACTTAACGATACAGACGGAATGCTTGACAGACTATAATTAGCTCTCTTACGTTTTTGGAAAATACTGTGTGGCATAGAGTGTATCTCTCTTTAGACAGCTATTAGTTAGGCTTCTAAAGAATAACCAATCCTGAAAATATGAAGGTACATATATGCATCTCAAATTAATAAATTTTTTATGTGCTTATATTTCAATAACATTACACGTACATGTGTAGAACGAGTAGTTTTACGTTTTTATTACGTATGTTAAATTTTTAGCCGACTTTAAAAAATGTAGGAGGTTTACAATTAGTATCTACGTTCCTTTTTGTATGATTTTAAATGTGTGAAATTATAATGTCAGTCTATAGACAATTTTGCAATATCCTTTATTCCACTCTAAGGGGTAAAAAATAACTGTTAAAGTTAAGTAATAGCCTACTTCAGAAAACTAAAAATAATGAAATAATTGCACATACTGAAGAGGGATTTTTGATTTTTCTATTAGTATACTCTGTCTTTACACTGACTTCAGAATGTAATGATACTTAATGTTTTATTGCATTCATTAAATTGAATACATTTGCATATTTTAAAGCAAAAAATTTCGAAAATGATTAAATTACCCCAATACTAATAACGCAAACGGCATAATTATTAATACGATAATATGATCTGCATTATAAAATAAAATATTTATTTTACAGTTAAAAGTACATATTATGAGCATATACACAAAGGCAAAGAAATTTAATCACTCTTACCTACGGCCTTAGCATTACATAACCACGGCTAAAAAATAAAAGAAAAGACTGTAATACATTAACATTTTAGAAGAACCTTTATGACTACAAAACTCTTTTTTATATTATAAATTACGGAGAAGAACACTTTTTCACAGAGTACTGGTAAAAAAGGAATAGTCCTCTTGTGTTGGTGGTTACGAGAACTGATGACTCATTTTACTGGTGATAATAAGGCATTTCATCTTAGTCCTTAGGAAAACGATATAGGTACATTTTGATCTGGCCTACAAATGGCACATATTATTCAGATAACAGTAGGCGGTGTGCTGGTTTAGTGGTTTTAACATAAGTTTAAGTTCCACCTAGAAGTCAATCAACGTTTCCGAGTCAATCGGCCTGCTTTCAGGAGACTGCGACAACTCTTCTTGTCCAATATTCCTTAAAATTATAAGACAAAATTGTATGACCAATGCGCGTTGCGAGCGATAACTTACAGAACTAACACATGGTCGTTCTCTGCTGTCCGTATGAGGACGCTCAAAGTAAGTCAGCATGCGATAGTACGGGCTATGCACGGGATTTCTTTGTAGGATAAAAAATGTAGTGAGTAAATCCACAGAAGCACAAGAATAACTAGCATAGTACAGTAGATCAGTCAACTGAAGTGACAATGAGCTGGTCATATAGCTCGAAGAATCTAACACCGATGGGAGGGAAAGTTCTCGAGGGCAGCCTTGTACTGTAAAGCGAATTGTTGGGTATTTAATAAACGGTTATAAAATAAACGGTGGTAGACCCACGCAGCAGTTTTTGCTGTTGCATGTATGGGCCGGCTCGAGCCGGGTTGGTAGCACGACCTCACAGAATACCGGCGTGAAGTAGAAGCTTTGCTTCTGCGTTTCGTCTGGTGAGTGCAGGTGGCCGGAGGCCCAATTCCCCCCCCCCCCCCCATCAACATGGTAGCGGAATTACACGAAGAACTACCCCAGGAGGGTACCAGCACCCCTGGAGAATCCGTCGCTGAGCATCCACGACCATGTTATTCCGATCCTGAGCGTGGGTGCTCAGGCTGCCCCGCGTATTCTGGGGGGGGCAACATTCCGCTCAAAAGCATTACTGCTAGGGGCAAACTGAGCAAGAACACCAAGGCGACGCCTGCCACGCTATCCGTGAATTTCTGCAACATCAGGGGACTTCACTCTAACCTAAACGCCGTCCACTACCATCTCGAGACGGCGAAGCCGGCCTTGCTCTTTCTGACCGAGACGCAGGTTTCCTCTCCGGCTGATATTTCGTATCTCTCCTACCCGGGGTACAAATTGGAGCATTCCTTTGTGCCTCGGGCTGGAGTTTGCGTGTATGTCAGAGAGGACATCTGTTCTCGACGCCTCGGCAGTCTTGAAGTTTCGGACCTGTCCATCCTTTGGCTACGCGTAGACAGCGACGACCATCCGCGCGTCTACGGGTGCCTCTATAGGTCCCATAGCGGTAATGCCGAAACAGACCGACTCATCGACCACGTCCAAATGGCTACAGATTTCTTGCTACAACAGGTCCCATCCGCAGAGATCGTGATCCTTGGCGATTTTAACGCCCACCATGCCGAATGGCTCGGTTCACGTCTAACCGATCATGCGGGGAGATCTGTTTATGACTTTGCCTTGGTATATGGTCTGACACAACTGGTTACTTCGCCTACGCGGATTCCAGATGTGGAGGATCATATACCTTCCCTGTTGGACCTTCTGCTGACCTCTCATCCGGACGGATATCAGGTTTCCGTCGATGCCCCTCTCGGCTCTTCGGACCATTGTCTGATCCGGAGTGTGGTGCCACTCACGCTCCCTTCGCGGTTGCGTTCTGCAGGTTGCCGCCGTGTTTGGTATTACAGGTCGGCGGATTGGGACGGAATGCGGTCCTTCTTTGCATCCTACCCATGGGGGCGGGTTTGCTTCTCGCCGGATGATCCCAGCGCTGTTGCTGACTCTGTCACTGATGTGGTGCTACAGGGAATGGAACTATTTATTCCATCATCTGTGATACCCATCGGAGGCAGATCTCAGCCTTGGTTTGGTCGCTCCTGTAAGACTGCATTACGCAGTAAGCAGGAGTGTTATCAAGCCTGGGCTGCGGCTTCGGCGACTCGGGATGTAAATACCAGCACACTTAAAAAGAAGTATAACTTCGCCTCCAGGTCCTTCAAAAGAGTTATTGCCAAGGCAAAGTCAGAGCACATAGGCAGAATTGGCGAGAAACTAGTTCGCCTTCCTTCGGGAACCCGTGCATTCTGGTCTCTCGCCAAGGCTGTCCAAGGGAATTTCTGTAAGCCATCACTACCATCTCTGCACAGGGAGGATGACTCACTGGCCCATGATGCAAAAGACAAAGCCGACCTTTTAGGCTCCCTTTTTGCGTCCAACTCGACTCTTGATGACGGGGGGAAAACACCGCCAACCATTCCGCGGTGTGAGTGCTCCATGCCGGATGTGCTGTTCTCACAGCGCTCGGTTCGCAAAGCACTCCTCTCCCTGGATATCCAGAAGTCGAGTGGGCCTGACGGAATCCCCCCAATTGTGCTGAGGACGTGTGCTCCGGAGTTGGCACCGGTCCTAACGCGTCTTTTCCGGTACTCCTACTCCCAAGGCGTAGTCCCGAATTCATGGAAGGCAGCTTTTGTCCACCCGATCCCTAAAAAAGGCGACCGCTCAGACCCATCAAACTATAGACCTATCGCGATCACCTCCTTGTTCTCCAAAATAATGGAATCCATTATTAACTGCCAGCTCATCCGGTACCTTGAGGATCACCAGCTGATTAGTGACCGCCAATACGGTTTTTGTCGGGGTCGATCAGCTGGTGATCTTCTGGTCTACCTGACCCATAGATGGGCGGAGGCAGTAGAGTCCAAGGGGGAGGCGTTGGCCGTTAGTCTGGACATTGCGAAGGCCTTCGATCGGGTTTGGCACAAAGCGCTTCTTTCGAAGCTCCCTTCCTATGGGCTTCCCGAGAAATTGTGCAATTGGAGCACCAGCTTCCTTGCAGATCGGAGCATCAAGGTCGTTGTAGACGGTGCATGCTCTGACTACAAGCCTATTAACGCTGGTGTTCCACAAGGCTGTGTGCTATCACCAACGCTGTTTCTTCTGCATATCAATGATATGTTGCTAACTGGTAACATTCATTGCTATGTGGATGACAGCACTGGTGATGCTCTATACACCGGCCGTGCCAATATTTCTCGGGAAAACGTCGCTGAGTACCGGAACAAACTTGTGTCTGAAGTTGAGTCTTTGCTGAACAAAGTCTCGGATTGGGGGCGACTAAATCTAGTCCAATTTAATCCTCAGAAGACACAAGTTTGCGCGTTTACCGCTAAAAAGAACCCCTTTGTCGTATCTCCTCAGTTTCAAGGCACTCCCCTTCTTGCCTCAGCCAGTATCGGTATCCTCGGAGTCGACATATCGAGTGACGTGCAGTTTCGTGGTCACTTGGAAGGGAAGGCCAAATTGGCCTCTAAAAAGCTTGGCGTGCTCAGCAGAGCGGGACAGTATTTCATGCCGGCACACCGCCTGCTACTTTACAAGGCGCAAGTTCGGCCTCACATGGAATACTGTTCCCATCTCTGGGCAGGGGCTCCCCAGTGCCAGCTCCTTCCACTTGACCGCATCCAGCGCAGAGCGGCTCGAATCGTCGACGACCGAGCCCTTTCCGATCGGCTCGATTCATTGGCACTGCGAAGAGATGTTGCATCCCTTTGCATTTTCTTTCGCATCTACCATGGGGAGTGCTCTGAGGAATTGTTCGGATTAATCCCAGCCGCCAAATTTCACGAACGCACATCGCGGCAGAACTCCCGATACCATCCACACCATCTGGATGATTGGCGGTCGACCACTGTGCGATTTAGAAGATGTTTTCTTCCTCGCACGATCTCCTTGTGGAATCGATTACCATCAGCGATTTTTCCGGACCGATACGACTTAGGGACCTTCAAGAAAAGAGCGTACTCCTTTTTAAAAGACCGATAACGCATCTGCGATTCCCCTGGTGTTGCAGTTGTTCATGGGCGGCGGTAGTCACTTACCATCAGGTGAGCCGCATGCTCGTTTGCCCCCTCTCCTATAAAAAAAAAAAATTGCCACTTGACTAATTGACGACCTGATGAAACACGTAGGTAGCCAATGTACACAGTCATTTAAGGATCGTACTTAATGGCAATCTATACGGGAGGCTTATGTTAAGCAGTGGACATGTGATATACTATATTTATATTGATAGTCCACGATTCCGTCCTT
Organism: Parnassius mnemosyne; assembly: GCA_963668995.1. Lineage (NCBI taxonomy): Eukaryota > Metazoa > Arthropoda > Insecta > Lepidoptera > Papilionidae > Parnassius > Parnassius mnemosyne. The sequence goes on from CAVLGL010000001.1 coordinate 67,832,338, forward strand.
GTAACAAAAGTATACGAATCATGAAAAATGTAATTGCTCTAAGTTAAAAATAACTTAGAATTGCAAAAGCAATTTCCCGCCTGTTTTAGTACTATAAAATCTAGACAGTATCGTCATAAAATTTGCCACAGAAGTCACAACATCTAATGCTTCGAGTTCTCTCTTGAACTTTTAACTGCAAATGACTTACGAAAAAGGAGAAGTTTGGAAGCTTTGACACTTTATTTGAATATTTCAATAATGGCGACTTCATCTTTCTTTTATTATGTGAACGACGAACACTACACTTTTTTGCAACAACGAGGTGACAAACGAACTGCAGTACCCATTTACGTCGTGTTGGCTATCTATTCCTGTTTGACAAGATGATATGAGGCTCTGCATCCCATGGACAACTGCAATCGATGTCAAATAAATGTACTACCATTGCGTTATGTAGCGCCTTTGAATATATTCAACTTTTTTGATTTTTCCTTGCTATTATGGTTGTAACACGAATGGGTCGACTCGGCCGGGGTAAGACCATGCTCTTACAGAATACGAGGGTAAAAGAGCAGCTTAATGCTTCGTATGGTGAATGATGAGACCCGAAGCGAGCGATAGTCTGTGTTGTGGGTGAAGTGGCAGCTCTATTACATATAATTTGTTTGTCTTGTGATTAAAGTCAGAGGATTATATTCATTAATAACATATGAAATTTCATTATATTCTTTCTGCTTACCTCCAAACCACCCAAGACACCAATGTTTATCTGTTATGCTTCTAATGTTTGTACCGCGTACTATTTTATTTGAGCTACCTATATCACATAAACATTGATAGAAATAATGAAAATACCGCTGTATAACAATATATAATACGAAACTTAGAAACTATTCTTATCAGAAAATTGCTAAATGAAACCTAGTAAACATAAATTCAAAAGACAAGATAAGTTACCTATCATTATTTTGTATTTACTACTAACCCTAAGAAAATTGTACAATATACTCTAATAATCGCTACAAATGGCAAATAACAGGCAGTCCTGTTGTTTATCTGCCCCAAATTTCATTACTAAGATATAATGTGCACATCTTCTGCATTCATCCATCATTTCACACAATTTGTAAGATAAGCATGGCATGGTTAATAGAAACGCTTCTCTCGAATATATAGTGCTCATTAAAGAAGCGTATACAAGACACACTACGGCCTAATAGTAAGGGATCTGATGATTTCATTTGTTACTGAGATGATAATAAATCTAAAGATTTTAGTAAATTTAACAACTTATAAATAAAATTAATAATAATAAGTGTCAGCTGAGTTTAAATTGCAAATACCGTAAAATTCACCTAGTCATATGAAAATATAAAACAAGATATTATAAACGACGATAAAGTTTTATAACCCCGAAATAGTAATCAGATTTTCGCCTATAAATTTTGTATATGTGACGCGTTGTTCATAATTTTGTTATGATAAGTTATGTATAAATATGGAATGTGTGATTTTTTTTCTTCTTTTTGTTAATTCTTTTTTTTTAAAGAATGAGGGTGACAAACCAGCACACAGTCCATCTGATAGTAAGTGATTGCTGTGGCCCATAGACATCTACATCCATCTTCGTTTGCGAATTAAAATGCAAATGCGTCATCAGCCGTGAAGATTAAGATAGAATGCCTCCGTTCCAGTAAAAAGGGTATCCGGTTCTCTACACTCAACATACGAAACACAGCAGCACCAAACTGCTATTTTACGCTGGTATGCTTTGAGAGCGTAGTCCTTCCAAGGTCTAGCCGACCCATTTGTGCTACAACTATACTAATAATATAGCTGCAGCATGGCTCTACCGCGTATAAAAATATATAGTCCATTGGGAGCGACTAATATTTAATTACGTAAAGTAAAACGATCAATTTATTAGAAAAAAACCCTGTATAAGTCTCAGTACTGGACAAAGGCCTCTTCTTACTCCTAAAATTGTTTAATGACAAGTAGGAGACCCTATTGCTTAACTTTTGCTTCGAATCGACTAGAAATTAAAGATGTTAAAAATGAATTAGCTAAGATCCGCGTAATAAAATAAAATAATCTCTTACCCAGTTTGAACAACATCTCCCGTCCTCCCTTAATTGCGTGCATTATTTCCATCACCACAAATTCCAGTTCCACTACTCCCAACACCACTACACTAGGAAAAACACACAACCGTCAATAATATGACACGTGTTTCGCCTATAAACGAGGCATCCTCAGGTGAAGTAGACTCAGCGGTGGCTGACCGGTGGTTTCCTAGTGTAGTGGTGTTAGGAGTAGTGGAGTAGTGGTGCTAGGATTAATGATAATCAGTATAGTACACGTAATTGTGTGAAAGCGGGAGGTGCCTACTACGAATTCGAAATGAAAAATATAATTAAGTAATCTAGCGTGAACTACCACTACGACGTTTAATTATTTGTGATGCAAATGCGTAGCTAAAACATCATATTGTAATAAATTTTGCTGACCATATCGGTTAAGGCTTCTAATGAAGACAAATAAGATGTATAATATCCGAGTTACAGAATGTCTATTTTTGACTGAAACTTTTTTGCTTTTTTCCTCTGGAACTTATCTTCCGATTTCGATGTAAAACAGAAACAGGAACTTTTTTATTCAATATAGATTACAAATAATACTTATTGAAAGTCATTCTTTTGTTTAATTACCACTGGTTCGAAAAAAAAACCTCTGTCCTAGGATGAACCAGTAAGAAACTTTTGGACTTTTAAAAAAAATGACAGCTTACAGTCAGTATACTACACAATTACCAACACAAAACAAATTAGAAATAGCTTGGTAGCGATCACCTCATTCCCAGGGGTTATTATCATCCATAAATTCCTTAATATTATAATAACCCATTTTATACAAATTTAGTTTAACAATTTTTTTTAACTTAAAGCAGGTCAAATTTTGTATATTTCCTGGGATTTTGTTGTAAAAGCGTATACATCGCCCCTAGAACTAATTACTGACTCGGTGGAGTCGAGTAACTGGTACTAATACTACTACTACTGTGATATTGTGCTCCTTCCGCGGTCGAGCCAACTCATTCGTGCTCCAGCTTTATTATACCTGCAGCATGGTTCTACCACGTAAATACAACCAAACGATGAAAGTTCTAAAAGGAAATATTAAAATTATAACATAAGTGAGTCCTGATATCTAGCAGTAGGCTAGACTTTCATGTTAATCAGACAATAATATTTAATATTAAAATTATAACAAATCATAATTCTTTCAATACAATAGTATTGCCGCAATGCAAAATATTTGCTATACCTAAAACTGTAGCTTGTTTTAATAGCTTCCAAAGTTTTAGCATTGCGGACCAGAGCACAAGTTTAAACTATTGAACTACAACCGTCGATTCTTGTACGTGCAATTTATTGTAAATATTGTTACATAACTTTTCGATGCACTTACGAAATTTATTTTTATAATGGAATATGTGACTGGGAAGCATATAATATATTATAAAAACAGCACTAGCACACTAGCATCGACACTTTAAATATGCTTTTAGTCTCCTTATTTATATTGATAATATAAAGAGTATAAAAAACTTAAACAACACGCACGGATAACAATCTGTGATGATCCTGATATATTTGCTTACCTTAAGCAAAAGCGCAAGGTATGTTCTACTATCACCTAAAAATTAAGATTCCAACGTTTTATCGAATAAAATCGTATCTAGCAATCATATTATACATATAAATGATATAAAAAGCACATTGTTAGAAAGATAAATGATTGTTGAATGATTGTTAACTTATTAATATTTTTTTTAAATCGATTGATTGCTATTTTAAATAAAGAAGGGGTTTTAGTGGCTTATGGTGTGGATTTAGCATGCCCCCAAGGCTTGTAAACGCAATAACTTTTAACAATATCAATTGTTTAACTCAATCTATTTTTTTAATCTCTTTATCTATCATGTGGGAAGCCACTGAATGTAAATGGCAGTATAATTTTGTTTTGTTTAGCTATAAATGATTGTTTTCGGCTCCAAAATGGCGAAATTTTCATTGATTTGGAAGCCTTGTATGTAAATTATTTCTGTAAATGGGGAGCTACAGCCACAGAGTAGTTTACTCACACTCAGTTTGGCGTCAATCGCCGTCGTGAGTGGACATTGTTTCGGTTGCTTGCAGCAGATAATTTTTTTATTACAATATTTTAAAAGCACAGAATAAATAACAGTAGTACGTACTAAAAGTATGTAGTAGCAATTTTTTGTCATGGGTGACATTTTCATGGTTTTCGAGGGTGTTGAAACCGATAAGGTTGTCGAAATGTAAATCCAAGATGGCGGCCGCAATAGGTATTAATTTTTTCATCATGGGTGTCATTTTCATGGTTTTCGAGGGTGCTGAAGCCGATAGTGCTGTCGAAATGTAAATCCAAGGTGGCGGCTGCAATAGGTATAAATTTTTCCATCATGGGTGTCATTTTCATGGTTTTCGAGGGTGTTAAAACTGATAGTGCTGTCGAAATGTAAATCCAAGATGGCGGCTGAATTAGGTAACAATTTTTTCATCATGGGTGTCATTTTCATATTTTTCGAGGGTGTTGAAGCCGACAGTGCTGTCGAAATGTAAATCCAAGATGGCGGCTGCAATAGATATCAATTATTTCATCTTGGGTGTTATTTTCATGGGTATCGAGGGTGTTGAAGCCGATAGTGCCGTCGAAATGTAAATCCAAAATGGCGGCTGCAATAGGTATCAAGTTTTTTATCATAGGTGTTATTTTCATGGTTTTGGAGAGAGTTGAAGCTGATAGGGTTGTCGAAATGTAAATCCAAGATGGCGGCTGCAATAAATATCAATTTTTTCATCATGGGTGTCATTCTCATGGTTTTCGCGGGTGTTGAAGCCGATAGTGCTGTCAAAATGTAAATCCAAGGTGGCGGCTGCAGTGGGTCAATGGGTATCAATTTTTTCATCATGGGTGACATTTTCATGGTTTTCGAGGGTGTTGAAGCTGACAGTGCTGTCGAAATGTAAATCCAAGATGGTGGCTGCAATAGATATCAATTATTTCATCTTCGGTGTCATTTTCATGGGTATCGAGGGTGTTGAAGCCGATAGTGCCGTCGAAAAGTAAATCCAAAATGGCGGCTGCAATAGGTATCAAGTTTCTTATCATGGGTGTTATTTCCATGGTTTTGGAGAGAGTTGAAGCTGATAGGGTTGTCGAAATGTAAGCCGGTAGGGTTGTCGAAATGTAAATCCAAGATGGCGGCTGCAATAGATATCAATTTTTTCATCATGGGTGTCATTCTCATGGTTTTCGAGGGTGTTGAAGCCGATAGTGCTGTCAAAATGTAAATCCAAGGTGGCGGCTGCAGTGGGTCAATGGGTATCAATTTTTTCATCATGGGTGTCATTTTCATGGTTTTTGGGAGAGTTTAAGCCGATAGGGTTGTCGAAATATAAATCCAAGATGGCGGCTGCAATAGATATCAATTTTTTCATCATGGGTGTCATTTTCATGGTTTTCGAGGTAGTTGAAGCCGAAATGTATTTAAACTACTTTAAAAACTTCCGTATATCCATTTTATACGGAATTTTTTATTGCGCTTAAGGTATGCCCAATTGCATTTACCAATATATTTTTATTTTGTTCCTGTGATGCTGACCAGGATATTAGGATAAAGTTATTAAATTGTTGTATTGTCACCGGTCCATGATACGAGTGCAAATTTTCAAGCCAACCGGCCGTCTACAAGTAGGTGAAAATTAAATCAAAATATTCCGTTACATAGATAGATAGATGGATATATAAACCGTTTATTACTATACAATAATAAGACTGCAATTAACTGTCGTGTGCTTATAGTTATTCTAGAAGGCCTTAGTCTTCTAGTAAGAAACCACATATAGCAGTAGACTATAATGTTATGATTGATTCTAAAACACATTATTTGAAATCCTCCTTCACTATAATATTGACAAAAAATATAAAAAAAAATATTGTTAATAACTTAATGTTAATTAAAGTCAACAGTGGTAGTAGTGTAGTAGTGTATTAGTGGTAAACTATAATGAAGACAATATTTAGTTTTTTATCCTAGAATAGAAATATTGTAACATAATATGAAATAGGTAATGTATGTCTTCTTGGTAATCCTAAATTAAAAAATACCGATTTCCACGTTAGCGAAGTTTTAATTTAATAAGTAAAAAAATAAAATAAACCTTATAAAGTAACTACAAAACTACCATCTTACATTGCGGCTTTTGTGCTGTAATGGGAATAAAAATAAACTAAATGACCAAAAAATGGACTTCAAGAGTCTTTAAAAGCACTCCTAATGTAGGCGACATCGTTACCGCATTGCTGTTGTATCTCAATTAACTTTTTTTGGTGTTTTTTTTTTAAGTTACTGTGGAGAGTTGAGCGTTTGGCTTTTTGCCTACAGCAAAGTCTATAGGCCATTACCAATATTTTCTCCCTTATTGCCGATTCATTTGTTGACGCAGACAGGGCTCAAAGCTCGATTTATTCGAAACATTTACTGAATACACGGGAGAAGAGAATACTAATGCTGCCATACTTGCGTCTCTACGTCATTACGATTTTTCCTTAAAATACACTCGTGAGCTTAATATTTTCGTCTCGAAATGCTATTGCTAATATTCTATATTTTTTTTAGGATAATGGTGACAAGCGAGCAAACAGTCCACCTGATGGTAAGTGGTTACTGTAGCCCAAAGACATCTACATCTATCCTCGTTTGCGAATCCAAATGCAGATGCGTTTTCAATCGTGAGGACTAAGATGAAATGCCTCTTTTCTCTACACTCACCATACGAACTCGTGCTACAACCATAATATTGCTGAAGCATGGCTCTAACACGTTGATACAACAGTTTTCCAAATGTGTCTAAAATTAATTAAAGTATTTTGTATTACATAAAATATAATATAATATTATATGTATGTCAATTGTTACAGTATTAAAAATATGATTTTCAAACATTTTAGCATATTTTGTGTATCGTCCGCGTGCTGTCATCTCACGTATTGTCCAAGCTTTTTCCAAACATTCTCGATTAGATTGAGGTCAGGGCTGCGAGGAAGTCATTCCTATCTTCTGCTTGTATTTTAAAGGAAGTTATACACTTTAATGGAATTATAAATACAATTCCATTATAACAATCGCGTAAAAATAAGTGATATATTATATTCTCTAAATACGTAGAATAGACACAAGCCATTAATACCAGTTACTCGACTCCACAGTCTGCAATTCATTCATTCATAAATAAGTATTTTTATATTGAATAAAAAAATATATAATTTTAAGATTTAAGATAAAACAAGATATTTATATATTTTTAATTATTTTTAACGTAGTATTTTGAAGTTTGTTTTATTTCGTTACACCTTTAAATATAATATATTTATTATTTAAAAAATCCTTACTATCGACCTATTTTCATTTCACACGAATATGTTATTGTATTATTACTTTTTGTAGTTTACTCCTTAAGAATCGATCTTCATATATATAAGCCCGCGGTATAACCTAAATGTAGTTTGGAAGTAAAAAAATCTAACGTTACGTCATGCGTCACGTTATGTATTCATATTCCCATGATTACGTAATGCCGTGCGCAACTTAACTTGCGCACAGCACAGGGTACTCTCTTTATATAAGCAAATAACAACTGTCAATCAATTGCAATCTGCGGAGTTTTGATATTAAATTTCATATATAATCGTTCGTAAGGTGTTAACTCCAGTCGTGCGTCGGAGCTGACACACACTCACTTTTTTTATATATTTCTTAAAAAGTATTAAATATTAAATTTACAATGATATGCTAGTTCAATAAATAGTCAATAGCTAACTCAATTAACAAAATTGTTTTTATTCATTGCACTGATCAACTATCAATGGAAGAATTCTGAAATAAAGCGTTTTTTATTTTTTTATTTCTTGTTATATTATATAAAACTATCTATTTGAACTGTCTAATTTAACGTTAAACAACGCATCAAGGTAGTTAAACTATACGCCCAGTAAAAGAGCTGCATTGAAAGCTACGTGCCTAACAACTTTTCTAACGCCATTATACAAGTCTAGTGCCATCTAACGCAGTGTGCTTTTAAAATGCTCTAACCACTTAAAGAACCGAAGCTACCTGAGTCTGTGTAGATTTGGCACTTTGCCAGCGCACACCTTAATATAAATACACATGGTCACGTTCCGAATTCTAAAACTTTGTAATTTTATGTGTCTGATACACGGTAAATAGTATAGAATGTAGAAAATATTAACAGTATCCTATGGTTATCATCATCATCATTACAACCCTTTACAAGTCCACTGTTGAACATAGGCCTCCCCCAAGGAATGTCAAAAAGCACGGTCCCGAGCCACCTGCATCCATTTACTTTCTGCATTTCTTACCAGGTCGTCACTCCATCTAGCGGGGGGACGCCCTACACTTCGCCTGCCGGTACGAGGCTGCCACTCGAGAATTTTTCTACCCCATCGGTTGTCGGTTCTTCGAGCTATATGGCCGACCTATTGCCACTTCAGCATACTAATTCTTTGGGCTATGTCGGTTACTCTGGTTTTACTGCGGATACGGATACCAGTTTTTAAGTCTATCACGCAGAGACTTTGAGCTTCCTCTTATAGCCAGCAGGAAGTCCTCTGATTATAATTTTAAATAACTACAGAAAACATAATTACTAACTTACTTTAGGTGGCTCCGTGGCGCAGTGGCTTAGTAATAAATTGCAGCGCTGAGGGCTGCTGGTTCAAATCCCGCATGGAACAAGTTTTTGTACGGCCTACAAATAATTGTTCCGGGTTTGGGTCTGGACGTTGTCCTTGTAAAACTTATGTATGTAAACTATCCCCGCGATACATGAGAAAATCCTAGTAAGTAACTTTAAAAAAAAGTAATAGGACAGTTCAAATGTTATTAGTACTCACGTAGACATATTTTCGATAATTTTAGTTAATATTTCTTCTGTCTCCTTAGCTTGGTATCTGAGGCAGCCGGTTTAAAGGTACAGCCTTTAAACGTCCCACTGACGGACACAGGCCTTCACTAATATCTAAAAGAGTTATGGCGCAATCTATGGCCACGCTTCTACACTGTTTTATGAAATATTTTATTCATCAAATATGCAGCCTTCATCAAGATATTTTTCTTCTCCCCCAAGCACATGCTAAATTACACTCGAAATTGCAATTAACAATTTCATAGGTGTTAGTGAGAGTCGAACTCCAGTTATACGCGTACTGTAAAATTTATGACAAGTGCTTAACTCCTGCCGAATAATGGCGGCGTTAGAGAATCAACTACCCCATATCGTCCCGTAGTGTAAGAGGCAGAGAGAAATAAAACAGGAGATCTTTCTGACAACTACTGAGTCTGGATGTTTGTACATGTGCAATTTATTAACGTTAGGTGTCTTCTCATCAAAGAAGAAAATCATAGTATATAAAAGTAAAAAAAAAAAAAAAACTAGGCACAAGTCACCTTACATTTCTGAGAAGGTTTTAGGGCAAGAAAGTGTCCTACCACACTGCTTTCGGTATGTTGCGGATTATATCTTTGATATTTTTTATTTATCAGATATGCAGGTTTCTTTACGATGTTTGCCAAATACGTGGTAAATGAGCACTTAAACTTACAATTAACAACTCGGTACTGTTAAATTTACAGTGTGTTTAGCCAACGGCTCTCGTATCTAGTGTATAAAGTTTTATTTGAATAAATTATTTTATTGTATTAAACTAACAGAACTCACTTACAAAACTTACAAACTTACATTAACTATAATACGAAACAACCATCCTCTCACCGAATTTAGAAAAAACAAAACTGTTTTCCGCAGCTCCATCTGGCTCTGAGCCAGCGTGTACAATTCAGATCCTGTCAACACCTAAACTCGTAATTGCGTTACATATTTCGTTTTGTTATATTAAAGTGAAGTATTATGTTTTCATATGAATAAATACAAAATTGTTTTATCTCCCTGTCGGAAATGTAAAAAGTAGACTATTTAAAGAATAAGGGTGACAAATGAGCACACAGTCCACTTTTTTGGATACTGTAGTCCATGACATCTATGTCTATCTTCCATAAAGAACCAAAATGCAGATGCGTTGTCACACGCTGAGGACTGATATGGAAGGCCTCGTTTCCAGTAAAAAGGATCCCCAATTCTTTATACTCACCATACGAAACACAGCCTCATTAAGCTGCTAATTTAAGCTGGTATTCTGCCTACCTGTTCGTGTTTCAACCATAATATAGCCACATTGTGACTCTACCAAGCACTGCTAAAAGTAATTTTTTGTATTTGCAATCGATTTCATTAAATAACAGTATTTAGCCGCGTGTGAGAGAGACAGGACAGGATAAAAAGAGAACATTTTGCAATTAAATTATGATGCAAGCGACGCGCTTCTTGATTATCTTGCTTGTCGTGATTCTGTACTTTGTGATTTATTCGCTACAAGCAATGAAGTGTATTCTGTGGCAAGCCAACCAATGTTACGTCGTAATATTTGGCGTTCTTTTTGGGTTGAATGCTTATTCTATTTTGGTGTTATAATTTTGTTACGTTCATCACATACTAAATGTTTTTTTTTATATAATAAGGGTGAAAATTGAGCACACAATGCACTGGATGGTAAATTGATGCTGTGACCTATATACATATTCTCTATTAAGAAATAAAATGCAGATGTATTATGACCCTTGAGGACTGAGATAGAATGCCTCGCTTCCAGTAAAAAGGGTCTCCAGTTTTCTACACTTATTGTACAAAACACAGCAGTATTAAGCTGCTATTTTACGCTGGTACTTTGTAAGAATCCTACCCCGGTCGAGCTGATCCGTTCATGCCACAACTATAATATTGCTGCAGTCTGGCTCTACTACGTATAATTGTGTGATTGTAGTCTTCATGTTTTACAGTATGTTTGCATTATAATTGCACTACACTGAAATAATGCGCAGTGCGTTACGCCGTCCTATTTCTGATAATGAAATTATTAATTGCATAAACAAAATATCAAGTTGAACATCCGCTCTCATCTTACATTTTTTTAACGATAGGTTCTTAATAGATTTCCGACGTACAATATTTTTCCACGAGTGTGCCAAATTTCATCCAAACAACACATACAAATGTATCACATAAAATCATATACGTATGCAAATACATACGTATATGATTTTATGTTTATTTATGCGCGGCAAGCAGGTTGGCAATCGCAGTATTAATTATTTTTGAATTCTTATCACGAAGACGCAGTTGCATGCTACTCATTTTCTTTTTAATTTTCCTCTGCGGAATCTTACTACAACCTCGGAATGATAAGGGTTAGTGGATTCTTTTACGTCACCACTACACAGTGATATTATTTATTTTCATTTAATAGAAGTTATTAACTATACATTAAGCACTTTCCATGCAGTAACAGTTACATTCTATCAAATGTCCACTTCTGAACATAGGCCTAGCCATAAATTGCCTCATAGGGCGATATTTTCCATAGTTGCTACGCTAGGTATGCAACCGTAGTTTATCATTATTTTGAATAGTTATCAGGAAAAAGCTGTTGCCTATGGTTTTTTTCCCCCTGTCGCCTCTTACGACACCCACGGGACGTTTTACGGAAGTGGATATTCTTACACCGCCACTACACGGTCCATAAATAACAATCGATTATTTAATTTAGAACTAATATTTTCGAAAGAATGTCATTAGACTGCCAGGTGATTATCAGTTACTTTATTATATTCTCATTAAAAGCACTGAGCTGAAGTCAATTTTCGCAAACAGCATGTACGTGACTGCGTGAGTAGTCATTATGAGGCTTGACCGGCACGTGCTGGCGCATAACGTTGAAACGTTAGCGGGGATCATTTATTACGTTTTAGATAACCGAGCGGTTGAGTGAGAACGGAAAAACCTTTAAACCAACACATTTTCATTATTTAAAAAGAAATACTGTAAAATGGTGTGGGAACAATTTGGTATGTACTTAGTATTCGGTATGTTACTTTCCATACATAGCGTCACGCCTGTAATCTCCGAAGGGAAAGGCAGAATCCAACGTGCAGCGTACTACTCGGACCACGTTTAGCCAAAAAAATATGGGCTTAGATGGAAATTTGTAAAAGAAGTGATAGATGGCCAGTCCATCGCCTACACTTTCTAAAACCCAATAACCCGATTGTCGTATAATTAAACGACATGCTAGGTAAGTAACAGTTGACATATTCTCTATATTTTTCATTATATTGTGTAAACATTTAAGTATAACTTATTAGCTGCTTAGCTTTGCTTCCAAAAATGTAATTGATACTGATGATCACGTTATTCACATAAATATATGATACGTAAAGATCTAATATTCAGGATTTCTAAAGAGACATCACCGTTTGCAAAACGACCTGTCTTTTTTAGGACCTTTATTATACAATTAATTTAATTATGAAGAATATGTGATCTAAACCACGCTATACTTGTAAAGAAACAGTTACGAAATCCCTACAATTAAAATCTTACTCTGAAACAGAAGACATGCTCAAAAAATAATGCAATAAAGAATGGAAAATAAATAAAATTTTCATATTATGATCTATATATAGTAGTATCGATTTCGTGTCCATATAATTAAATAATACGCACGCACGCACGCCCACGCCTACACACATATACACACACACACACAAACGCCCGCACGCACGCACGCATGCACGCTTTTAATTTGAAACGTAATTTTATCACGTCATATTTGACCAATGACAGATCGTATCACATGAGCATTAGCCAATAGGGTAGCTAATAAGTTTTCCATTGTAATTTAAAATTAATTGTAAAATTTACTGTCATAATTTATTTTATAATACACATCTATAAATCTCGTACTCAAAACATGTTTTATTTCACACTCAAGCAATCCTAGTCTAAATTTATAAAAGTAATCCGAACTGTGAACATATTGATTAAATGCCTAAATACTGTCATCATTTTTACATTTATCAACTTCTAATATAATGGTAGTTTTGGTATTTATAATCTTTCTTGTTCAAGTTAATTAGTGGTAGTGTCTATGCATATTAACATTCAGATGTAGTACGGATATACACACTATCGCTGTTAAGTGCATACTTGTCAAAGATTTTATGTTTAGATGCATAGTATTTGGTAAAGATAATATGAAATGCATCCTTAAAGATAGCCCTAAATAACTTTGTTCCTAGTGAAGTAAATTTACAGCCTAAATACATTCCACTGCTGTGCACATATCTCCTCTCAGTTCTGAAAGGGTTTTAGGGGAAGAAAATGTCCGCCGCACTGCCCCAATGCGTGTTGGCTGATTTCACATGTCTTCGAAATATTTATTTACTTTTCAGACATGCAAGTTTCCTCACGATGTTTTCCTTCACCGCCGAGAATGTGGTGAATCAGCGCTTAAAATTGCAATTAATAATTTCATTGGTGCCGGCGGTGATCGAACCCGGGTTGAAGTTTACAGCGAGCGCTAAGGCGCTAAGCTACCACAGTTACTTTGTTCCTAATCCAGAATATTCCTGTGATCGTTTACCGAGGTTAAAGAAGTGTCATTAAAAAGATAATCCGATCGATTCACACGCGCAATCCACCCAACGGATCCCATATTGAATTTCAATGCCCAATCGATAGTTTATACACTTCTAACTTATACTAATTGGGTTTCAGTATTGATATCTCCTGGGAGATTTCATTACACTGTTACATTTCATTACACTGTTATAATAATATTGTACGAAAATATTATTATGTACTATTAATTCATACCTGAGTCAAGAATTTAAATTACAATTGATTATAAACAACTTTACCTAATTATAATGAATTATCAATTACATTGTAATTAGGTAAAGTTGTTTTTATTAATCCACCTACCATATATTTCGTAATGGAGAAAATTTCGTGAAAACTTACATCTCTTGAAAATATAATAAAGTAATATATAGTTGTAGAGGTCAACTAGTACTATAAATGTTTTATTAATATGTGTATAAAAGAACTTCAAGAAACGAGCAGTGCTCGTACCGGCAGGCGAAGTATAGGGCGTCCTCTCACTAGATGGGGTGACGACCTGGAGACATGCAGAAAGTCAATAGATGAAGGTAGCTCGGTACCGTGGTGATGATGATGATGATGAAAAGTTCACTGCTGAATAAAGGCCTCTTCCAAATATTGCCTCATTGGTAGTTTTGCATAATTATATTATGTCATAGTTACCACGATTGGCAAGGGGGCTTGCAACCGCAGTTCTATATTTTTATTCAGCTGTTGTAAAGAAGATATGCTGCTGCCTCTCATATTTCATTAGAAGTGTGTTTTGAGTCATAATTATGCGCGATTTTAATTAAAATAGATGTATTTTAATTGAATAGGAAGCAACACAATTAGGGTATCACCAAAACACAGACAAAGCCCCACGTAGCCTTTTGACAGTAAAAGTTAATTTGGTTCGATGTCCATGAAAAAAAAACATAAAGTAGCACGACAGAGTTGAAACACCGGACCGTGGCCGGGGAAAATCAAATGGCACCCGAGTAATAATAAAATGACTGCTTGGAACACAATGGGCGAGCGGCATCAATTAGCTCGGTCAAAAACTATGATGAACGAAATGTATGGAGACAACATTTGAAAATTAAATTTTATTCAATTTATAAAAATATTTTTTTGTTGTTTTTTTGTTGTTTCACGTACATTTTTATATTCGTTTAAACCTTTATCTGTTTTGAAACGTCATCATCATCATCATCATTATTACGGCCTATCAAAAGCCCACTGCTGAATATAGCCACTGCGTCCGTAGGATATCTTATAGGTGTCATGCTTTCATGGTTTGGCATTTTTTACTATTTGAGTTGTAATCAGCAAGATAATGTTCCCATCTCCTGTTTCCTTGCCCTCTGTTGCCTCTTACGACCGCGGGATGATACAGAGTAGTATATTATCTTACATCATTACTATAGGGTGTAGATATTGGGAATGTGTAAATACTTATTTTAGAAGTACACTAGCTGGTACCTGACACGTTATAACCGCAGAAGAAATAATTCTGTAAATATAGTTTTAAATTTGGAGTATGAAATTTGGATAAATTATTGGTACCATACGCGCGCCACCTACAGTAAGTTAAATGTACTATGCCTATTACCTTTGCGCAAGTACAAGCAATAAGTTTACATAGTTTTACCGCCATCTGATGAACGGTAGGGCAGCGCATAAAATACGAACAAACAAAAATAAAATTTATATATTAGATAAAATAGCACGACACACAAGACTCATTAAATAGAAAGAAATATTTTCCATAGTTCTCAGAATTCGCCAAGGACTCTTATGAACAGATGGTGATCCTCAGTAACAAAGAACTTGAGATTTATAATAATAATATCATTTTTTTTCTAATAATAATACTTAAGGAACATCAGTTGCTTAGTACCAATGATAATATATCTTAAGTTTAATAATAATTATTTCTTTAATTTTTAAGTGTGCTTTGTAAAAGTCAAATTTTGAATAAATATATTTTAAAAAAGAGGATGAAGTTAAATGCATATATCAATTGGCGTAGTCAGTCTAGACGGACTGTGTGCACGTTTGTCATCTTACTTATCTATACTTATAATAAATCTGTAGAGAGGTCAATTCTGTACATGAAATATATTTCCAAAATAATTATCAGGGGGTGATTAGTGATCGATACTGATGCCAAAAATGCAAACAGTAAAATTTTTGTCTGTCTGTCTGTCTGTATGTTCGTTATAGAAACAAAAACTACTCGACGGATTTTAAAGAAACTTGGTACAATCATTTCTTATACACCTGGGTAGGTTACAATATACTTTTAATCACGCTAGGATCAATAGGAGCAGAGCAGTGAAGGTAAATGTTGGGGAAACGGGAGAAATTACTCCATTTTTAAGCTTCCGTCGCGTGTGCAGCCTTAATGATTAAAGCTAAACAGAAATCATGTATAACGGGAATGTTCTCCTTAAAATTATATAAAAAATATCATTCGACAGCATATGTCTATCTTTTATGGTTGACTCACAATAACACGTGTAACTCCCGATAGCTTAGCAGTTCGGAGCTTTCTGATTATATTTGTCTATTCTTACGTTTATAACACTCTCATTCATCCCTAATTAAAAAAAGTTAACATTATTATCTATTCAATAAAAAAGAATCATAGAAATCGATATATAAACACCAAAGTTATACATGAAATACGCTAATAAGCCATCGCGCGTGAATACTGAATCATTATTTTTGTGTAACGGTCGCCGCGCTCGACGCGGCTCGCGGCGGGAGGTATAAAAAGGCGGGAGGGTCCGAGTGCGAGCATTCCGCCTGTGGCACCGCTCTCGATCGGTCGTGTCCAGGTAGTCCACGCATCCGTCCCCGTACGGTAGTGCTCTCTCGCTATCGCGCCTCCGCTGTCCTGCTCGCGCTGTACAGCGTCAACGCTTTGGTGAGTCATTTCTGCTAACAGTTCTTGCCCTCCTGTCTTTGGGCGGGGAGGTATGACTGACCTCTGCTTGTCATTGTTATTTTTATTGTTAATTCTTATTGTTAACTATTTCTAATTTTGTTTTCGGTATTTATTTGTATAACGTGTACGTGTATATACTGTTTCTAGGGAGTTACTTGCTCTTTTCAGAGCAAGGCCCTGCTCTTTTGAGAGCAGGGGCCCTTACTCCTTGAATAAAGAACGTCCCGTTCTTTTGAGTAACGGTGATCCCGCCCTTACTGCTTAGGTACAGAACGTCTCTGCTCTTTTCAGAGCACCTTTTTCCTTTCCCCCCAGCCCGTAGTTATACCATCTAGATCATGTCCACCCAAGAAGAAATCTTTGGGTCCATCATTGCCATCCTTAAGGGAATGGATGCGTCGACTCTCGCCGCAACCCTGACCAATCTGGCCACTGCTGCTAAGGCACCTCAACCGCCGCCCGTTATCGCGGCCTATCTAGAGTCCAAAAACTCTTTTGCCCCCCTGGAAATGGAGTGCTCCTACTCCGACTCCGGGTCCTCTGCGACAGCCTCCCGGAAGAGGCCCGCCACCGAGTCTGGCACCGGTTCATCGGAGTCCTCTGACTCCGACAGAATCGGTGATTCGTCGGTCACTACGGTGACGTCAAAACGCAGCGGTAAACGCGCCGCGAAAAACCGCACCCCCCTGTCTCAGCGGCCCCTGCCGCTCCTTCAACCTCCGCAGCCCCCGCCGCTGCTAAGGCTCCTCTAATGTCTTTGGACATCGCCCCACCTTCTAAGCCAACTACCCGCTGTGCCCCTACACTTGCTAAGAACACTTGCCCTGTCTTCTTAAGAGACAAGGCAAAATTCACCGAACTATCCAAAACCTGCTACAATGCAGGAATTAAGTATGATCACGCTATAAACCTCGGGAAGGCTATTAAAATTATCCCCAATTCAATCGATGACTTCCGTCGTCTCACCAGGCTATTTACAGCCGAACGATTATCTTACCATACATACGCTCTTCCGGAAGAGCGTAAAGTCAGGACCGTAATCCGCGGCGTCCCCTTCGAATTTTTCCAACGAGAAAATCCTTGAGGACCTTAAGTCCCAAGGATTCCCCGTCGAAGCCGTGCACAAAATGCACAGTAGAACGGGCCGGAGGTTCTCTCTTGCCCTGGTAATTTTAACCAACGTGCCGGAGGCGAAAACCATCTTCCGGCAGGTACGCACAGTGTGCGGCCTGTCGAGAGTGAGGGTTGAGCCTCCACATAGGCGCGGATTCCCGGCACAGTGCCACTGCTGCCAGCTGTATGGTCATGCGGCGGCCAACTGCTCCGCCCCACCCAGGTGCGTTAAGTGCCTTGAACCCCACAATACTAAAGAGTGTCCTCGGCCTAAATACGCCGAATCCCCACCCGCGTGTGTCCTGTGTAAACAAACAGGCCACCCGGCTAACTACAGAGGCTGCCCTTGCGCACCTCATCCTCGCCGCAGTAGGCAAGCTCCACCGCCGGTCAATGACCGCTCATTCCCGGCTCTTTACCAACGGATGCCCCGTCAGGGCCTTTCTCAGCCCACCCAGGGCTTCTCTCGGCCCTCTCAGGGTCCCCCTAGGCTCCCTCAGGGACCTCTTCGGCCCCTTCCGGGCTTCTCTCTGCCTATGCAGCCTCCAGTCTTTCCCTGGGGCCCCTAAAAGGCAGACCCACCGCGGAAATCCTCCGCCCCACAACAATCACAATCACAACCCTCAATGGCTGATGACCTAAAAACGGTGTATTCCGCTATTAGGAACATCAAAGTTGGGGAAATCGCTGTGTTAGCACGCAAATTGCGCGCTGCGAAGTCCCCTCAGGACCTTCTCCTCGCTCTTGCAGAGCATCATAATCTTTTGTGCTCGTTGTAAGTTAAGTTAACTTAATTAACTTAACTCACAATGACAGAGCAGTTTGCTCTATCAAAGTATCACGGTCGTATCAAACCTAAGGGTTTATCGCTTGTATCCTTTAACATTCGCGGTTTGCGAAATAACTTCCCAGAGCTTAAGCTCTTTCTTCGAAATCGTGAAGCCGATTTCCTCCTCCTACAGGAAACTAATCTCAATACTAATGACACTAAAGGCCTTTCCATTAAAAAATTCTCTTCTTCGTAATGACAGACCCGACCGCCGAGGCGGCGGTACGGCCATTTATTACAAGAAGACACTTCACTGCTCTCCCATTTCATGGAAAGTTGCGGAGTCTACTCCGCAACTTTCCATGTTGGAAAGTTGCGGAGTAGACTCCGCAACTTTCCAACATGGAAGCCACGGTACGCAGGCTAGCTATGACTGGACATCAGTCCATCTTCATAGCCTCCTGTTACATCCCTTCTAAAACCTTTCCCCTCAAAAAAGATTTTGAGGCTATTTTATCTCTAGGCAATTCAGTCATTATGTTTGGAGATTTTAACTCCAAGCATACTGAATGGACATGCCGTACTACTTCACGTAGTGGCAGGATACACGCTCGATATCACGCAGTCTCTTGACCTTACCGTCCACAGTACCCTCGGTGCTACTCACTATCCCGATATCACCGATTACGCTCCCGGCGTGCTAGATTTTGAACTATTCAAAAGTGTTTCCCTCAACCTCAGGGCAATCGAGACACTAGATGACCTAGGATCCGACCACAGACCGGTCTCCCTCATTCTTGGTCATCAGCCACCCCCCTCAACACCCTCTACTAAAACCTTCACAAATTGAAAGGGCTTCAAGGAGTCCCTAGCGAAAGCTCTGGACTCACAGGACTCCCCAATCTCCCTATCGTCGGACTTAGACAGTCCCGGAAAAATCGACACCGCGGTCGATTCACTCTCCACCCTTATTAAAACCTCCCTTAAGGAGAATGAAAGGGTCGTCCCGGTTACTAATAATAGTGGGCTTCCCCTGCATATTAGCAACCTATTAAAAGCCAAAAAAGCTGCTTTCCGGAGAGCAACAAAATATCCCACGCCCGAATATAGACGCACGGCCAATCGTCTTCAACGAGAACTCCGTTTCCGCCTCTCTGAATTTCGAGACCTCATGTAGTGAGTAAGCTCATGGAGAATATCTCTCCCTCTCATACAGCGTACTGTCAGATGGCAAAAGCCCTCCGCATAGATGCTATCACCCACACTCCCCCTCTCTCCCGTCCCGACGGTAGGGTAGCCTTCGAGAACGAGGAAAATGCTGAGTGTTTTGCAGACAGCATTACCGCTCAATGCTCTCCTAGCTCTCAACCCGTTGACCCCTCACACGTCCAGGCAGTGGAGGATGAGGTCCGCCGCCGGAACTCACCTCCTATAGCCTCCGAACCTATCTCTGTGTCCAATGATGAGATTTCATCCCTCATCAAAGGACTTAAGCCTAAAAAGGCTCCGGGCGCGGATGGCATCTCCAACCAAGCCCTAAAAAATTTTCCTGAGCAGGTACTAACTCTTTTATCTATCATCTTCAATGCCTGCTTCAACCTTAGTTACTTTCACACTACGTGGAAAGAGGCAACTGTGATTGGTATTCCCAAGCCAGGCCATCCTCTCAACCTCCCCTCCAGTCATCGCCCTATGGGCAAGCTCTTCAAAAGAGTCATCCAAACTCGCATAAGGCACCATCTGTTTCCCACAGACGGTGACTCTCATATCATCCCCCATAAATTCGGTTTCCGAGCGAAACACTCTTGTCCCCAACAAGTTCACCGTTATCTAAAGCATCGTACCTTTCGTTTTAGACACGAAGGCACGCTATCTTCTCAGCGCCCCATCAAAGCTGGTGTCCCTCAGGGCTCAGTACTTGCTCCTCTCATGTACATTTTGTTCACCAACGACGTTCCCATCCCGTCGAAAAGTGTTCAGCTCTCCCTCTTCGCAGATGACAATGCCCTATACTGTAAAGGTATCTCGCTACCTTTCATACGGAACAAGATCCAAAAGTCAGTTGAAGACCTAGGAGCTTGGTTCAAAAAATGGCGCATCGATGTGAACCCGGAGAGAGCTCCGCTGTTCACTTCGATTATAAACGACGCCGACTCAAAAACAATCCACCAATACGTATGCTAGGGATCCCTGTCCCCTGGCATACGACTGCCAAATATTTAGGCGTCACCCTTGACACGAGGCTCACTTTTAGGTACCACGTCAAAAGAGTAACCCGTCACGCATGTTTTTACCTGGGTAGGCTCAACAGTATATTGGGCCGACACAGTAAAATATCCCTCAGAAACAAGCGTACCCTTTATAAGGTCTGTATATGTCCTACGCGGGCCCCATTCTTGCCCACGCTGACCCTAAAATTATTAATGAACTCTAAGTAGTTCAAAACCTCTTCTGTCGTCGAGCTACGAACGCACCTTGGTACGTCCGTAATGCCGACCTTCATCGGGACTTAGAGCTCCCTACAATCCAACGATTCCTTAAAAAACTCTCTGAGAACGTCTCCAAAGCCTCAGAGTCACATTCCAATCATTTTATTCGTGAGGCAGCTAATTATGCAGCCCCACTCCCCTCCCGCTATAGCGTCCGCAGGCCGAGGAACTCCCTCTTGGACCCGCCTAATAAACTTTCAAACGACCTGAACTGCCTCCTGGCGGCTCAGGCCAACTCTAATTAAGTTATTCATAATTAATTTGCCTTCGTAGGCACTCCCTCAGCGGCTAATAGCCGCCTGCGCCCTCTTTTCCCAAAAGAGGGTCGCTTCCGATACGGCATAAGAAGCTTTAAACAGCTGGTTGCCAGTCCCCAAAGGCGGTTTTAGAGGGTATCACTTAGGTTCCCCCGGTAGGCAGTGAGTCCCTCATAACCACGATAGACCGGCTGTTGTGGTATGCGTAATGCATTTCCGCCTCCCTACATAAAGGGCAGCCCTTTTCCAATTGCTTCGGGCGCAAAAAAAAGAGTGCGAGCTTCATACAATATTTGGCTGTTGATCCGAATAGACGTTCAGAGTGTTCGACCTTATTGACAGACAATAATTGATTTTAACAAACCGTGCTTATCAGCGCGACTTTTACTCTACTCTTACGTTTAATAATTTATTTTTAGATTTCTTTGGTTGTTATTTTATAAAATAGGTATTAGTTATTTTGGTAGTGTTTAAATATTTCTTAGTATTAGCTTAATTATAAATTAAACTTTTTTTTTAATTAGCTGTAGTTTTAAATAGGTATCAAATTGGTTATTTCATTCTATTAGACGTAGTTTAGGTACCTACTTATATATTTTTAAGAATTTAATTTTGGATTTAAGGATTTATTTAGGATCCGTTTTATTATTTAAGTAGGCGTTTAGATTTTTTTAAGTGTATGGTAGCTATAGTTAGGACCTCTATCATAGATTATTTTGTTAGCTAACTGAATGCCGTCGATTAAAAATAAAATACACAATGTTACCTAAAAAACGATTATCTTTATCTCGAAATTCGAGAGAAAATAAGAGACTGAGAAATGTGCGTTCTCACGAATCGGCAGAGGAAAGAGCACATCGGTTAAACTCTATGAGAGTTAGTGCCTCAACTTCTCGAGCCAATGAAGGCTTTCCAGAAAGACAGATGCGATTAGCTGACAGAGCGAGACGAGCTACATCACGGGCATCTCAAAGTTCTTCTCAACGAGAGCTAAGGATTACCATTGACTGAGAGCAACATGTGTTATCCCGCGAAGCTGAAACTGCTTCACAACGAGAATTGCGGCTCACAGCTGACCGCGAACGGCATACATTATCTCGCGAGTCCGAAACCTACACTGAGAGGGTATTACGTCTCACTGCTGACCGCGAACGGCATACATTATCTCGCGAGTCCGAAACCTACACTGAGAGGGAATTACGTCTCACAGCTGATCGCGAACGGCATGTACTATTTCGTGAGTCCGAAACATTCACTGAGAGAGAATTACGTCTCACAGCTGACCGCGAACGGCATACATTATCTCGCGAGTCCGAAACTTACACTGAGAGGGAATTACGTCCCACAGCTGATCGCGAACGTCATATTTTATCTCGAGCATCTGAAACTTTTACTCAATATGAAGACCGTTTGACAAATGATAGGGTGCACCATAATATTATTTGATCTATTGAAGATGAACATGAGCATGAACAATAACTAGAGTCAGGACAATATTGCAATTATTTGAGACAAGAACGATTAATAAGTTTGTCTAATGAACGATTAAGAATTGAAAATATTCGGTCTCTTGGAACGGACGAACAGCGAGAGGCCCGTCTTACTGCAGACAGATTTCGACATAGTCTTAATGACTTAGATGTACACATAGAAGATCAATCTACGAATTCGGTGGCGTGGTCCGACAAGTATAAAAGTGAGTTTGGTTATAACCTCACAATTGATTACAGATCATCTTCTGTAATAGGCGATATGAACGTAGTATGTTCTTTTTTACTTCTACTTACCAAAGATAACATTTTTGGAGATGTATTGTGTTATATGTATAGTGTTGAGTGGCAAAAACGCGGCTTACCTCACGCACATATCCTGCTTTGGTTAAAAGATAAGGTTCGACCTAATGATGTAGACAGTTCAATCAGTGCTGAAATTCCAGATCCGATTGCAGATCCTGTGTTATACGACATTGTTAAAACTCATATGATACATGGTCCATGTGGTGCATTTAACGGGAATGTTCCTTGCATGCAAAACGGTCGTTGCACTAAAAGATATCCAAAAGCATTAGTGGATGAAACTGTAACAGGACATGATGGATACCCATTATATCGTCGCCTTTCAAGAGACAATGGTGGTTTTACTGTTGAAAAGCGAGTGTATGGACAACAGGTTACTTTAGATAAAAGGTGGGTCGTTCCGTATTCGCCTGTGATGTCTAGAGCATTTCAAGCTCACATAAATGTTGAAATGTGTAATAGTGTAGAGTCAATAAAATATATTTATAAGTATATTAACAAGGGCAGTGACCAAGCTACATTTGTGTTGAGAAATGAACATGATGAAGTTACTAGATTTCAGTCAGATAGATATATCAGCTCTCCAGAAGCTATGTGGCGGATCTTAAGTTTCAACATTCACGAAAGATATCCACCTGTCACTCATCTGGATGTTCATCTTGAAGGCGGTCAACGTATATATTTCAACGCCGAAAATGTTACAGAACGATTAGAGAACCCCACAAACAACTTTATTAGCATTCTTTCCACTTTGCCAAACTGATGATTTTGCAAAATCTCTTTTGTATGAGGAAGTCCCTTCATATTATACCTACGCTAAGCAAAAAGGTGTCTTTAATAGTAGACGCCATGGCAGGCCTGTAGATGGCGGGTTAGATATTTTCAAAGAACATGTTCTTAGTAGAGTGTATACCGTTCATCCTAATAACTCTGAGTGTTTCTATTTGCGATTATTATTACATACAGTGCGAGGACCAACATCATTTATAGATTTGAGAAAAGTAGACGATGTTGTTTATCCAACTTATCATGTAGCTTGCCAAGCACGTCGTTTGCTTGAAAATGATCAGCATTGGGATTACGCTTTAGCAGAATCCTGTGTTAGTGATAATCCACGACGGTTACGCCATTTATTTGTAACATTACTCACATTTTGTAATTTGTCAGATGCTGTACAATTATGGGAAAAATATAAAGAAAAATTTGCAGAGGACTGTCTTCGGAATATATCTCACAATGATGAAGGCGCAACTAATGATAATTTCCGTGATCTTGCCATAAATCTGTGCTTATTAGCTCTTCAGGAAGACTTAACAGCAGTAGGCGGTAAATCACTCTGTGAATATGGCTTGCCAACACCAACCTCAGTAGGAGAGGTTACCAATAGGGAATATTCTGCAGAGATTGGTTACAACTCAATGGAATTGCTGGTAACATTAGAAAAGGGTGTCCCAATGATGACTGCAGAACAACGTTCATTCTATGATCGCATGTGCTAGAGTGTTCAGAATAATTTGGGATATGGTTTTTAGATGCACCTGGAGGAACTGGGAAAACCTTTTTGACTAAATTAATATTAGCTTATGTTCGAAATCAGCGTAAAATTGCTCTTGCCGTGGTTTCATCAGGTATAGCTGCAACATTGCTACCAGGAGGTAAAACTGCTCACACTATGTTTAAAATACCAATTGATTTAGATCGCACGGAAAGTCCAACCTGTAGTATATCAAGAAATAGCGACAAAGCTAAGGTTTTTTTTTGATTACATGAGTGTAATTTAATCATA
This sequence comes from Parnassius mnemosyne, assembly GCA_963668995.1. Lineage (NCBI taxonomy): Eukaryota > Metazoa > Arthropoda > Insecta > Lepidoptera > Papilionidae > Parnassius > Parnassius mnemosyne. Next base: position 67,857,132 of record CAVLGL010000001.1, read on the forward strand.
TGGGATGAATGTACGATGGCCCACCGAAAAGGAGTAGAAGCGGTAGACAGAATTTTAAGGGATATACAACAAAATGATCGACCAATAGGCGGTATCACGGTTTTATTTTGTGGTGATTTCCGACAAACCTTACCAGTAATACCACGGGGAACCCGAGCTGATGAGGTTAGGGCTTGCCTAAAAAGCTCTTATTTGTGGCATGATATACAACCGGTACATTTGATTATAAACATGTGAGTGAGAACTGGAGATGACCCGGATGATTGTCAATTTTCTGATAAATTATTAAAGACTGGGGAAGGTACCTATCCACAACTACACCAAGGAAAACTTATTCTAACGCCTGAGTTATATTGTATATTTATATGTATTATGTATTATGTTGTATATAGTGCAATCCCAATCACATCTTATATCGTCGGTTTACGGTGACGTATCTATTATATTAAATAGGGACAATTTTTGGCTATGCGAAAGATCCATTTTAACTCCTCGCAATGGCCAGGCATCTGATATTAATAACAAAATACTGTCGAATATACAGGGGGAAAGCAAAGTTTATAGTTCAATAAATAGAATGGTCGATGAACAAAAAGCCACTAATTAACCGATAGAATTTTTAAATTCTTTAAATATGCCCGGACTTCCTTCTCATTAAATTTGTTTAAAAATTGGCATTCCGATTATTTTGCTCCGAAATTTAAGACCACCACAACTTTGCAATGGAACTCGGCTAAAAGTAACCCAGTTGCAATAAAATATAATCGAGGCTCAAATTTTAACAGGTTGCGGTGCAGGAGAAACCGTCTTTATTCCCAGAATTCCCATTACATCAAATAATTTTCCATTCCAATTTAAAAGAACGCAATTCCCAGTATCATTGTGTTATGCAATGACAATTAATAAGGCTCAAGGGCAGACTTTTCGTGTTGCTGCAGTAGATCTCGGTGTCGTTTCTCGCATGGTCAGTTGTAAGTCGCTCTTTCACGGGTTAGCAATTCTAGAAATCTTTATGTTCACGTGCCGGACTGGTCAACTTTCAACATAGTTTACCCGGAAGCTTTGCGCTGATGTATTTTTGTTCTATAAGTACTTAAGCCTCATGTGATCGTGATCTTAACAATATAACCAATATATTAACTTAATAACACACAAGGAGTTACACTCCATTCAAAGCCCAGTGACACACACTGTCTGATGGGCATTTCCTGTTGACTTACAAAAATGAAAGATCTAGAACGTCTCGAATCGTTTCGCGAATCACGTTGTTTCCCTTCCCCGGGCTCTTAGAATTCAACATCAGACAATTCAGATCTTCGATTTTGACGACCCCGTTGTCGCTGGCATAAGCAACAGGATCCGTGTACGATGTCGCGGGCAGAAGCTAGTATAAAATAATAATGGCATACTTACCATAGTATTATTAACATTCGGTATAAAAATTTTGGAATGATAGTAAGCTATTTTTATATAAGACATTTTTAAACCAAAAAAAAAAGATTCTTATCGCCACCTGTCAATTTTTTTAAAAAAGAAAAAGGAATAACGTTCAAATTAAGAGGTAAAATTGATTTTATATTTTTTCTTCACGCTTGAAAACCTCACTGTTTCTGGGCTGAAAACTTTTAAAAATTTATCGCCATTTTACAAAAGTTTTATGAAAAGAAGACTTGAAAAGTCTTGTAAAACTTGCAGCTTATTAAAGTTAGTCGGCAATACATGACATTTTAAAGTAATTTTAATGTAAAACGCAAAAACTACTTATCTACTATTTTGTTCTTCAATCGACCTTTATCCACACTGTCATCATAATACAACGTAAGCTATTCGCAATTTTGGGACATGTCACATCCTTATATATTTTTGATATCGTAATATAGTGGGCTAATTTTTTATAAGACATAGTTATTAATATTAGAATTGAAGTAATTGAATTTAGTTTGACATTATCTTATCCGGTTTGGACCTCGGTAAAAAGTTACAATAATAATGTGAATATAACAACTGTCCAGGAGATTTTATAGTGCCAGAAGTACATACTAACTGTATGTATGATCCTCTTTTACACATTCCCGACTGCTTCGTTTGTCTAATGTTCGGAACCCCGATAGCTGATCATGAGGTCCAGGGTTGGAATCCCGTGTGGGGCCATAATCACTTATAGGGTTTTTTATAGGATAGGGTGACAAACGAGCACACAGTCCACCTGATGGTAAGTAGTTGCAAAATGCAGATGCGTCGTCACCCATGAGGGCTCAGATGGAATGCCTCTTTTCCAGTAAAATGGGTCTCCGGTTCTCTACACTCACCATACTAAACACAGGAGTGTCAAGCTGCCATTTTAAGCTGGTATTCTGTGAGAGCGTGGTCCTTCCCCGGTCGAGCCGACCCATTCGTGCTATACTACTAACATAGCTGCAGCATGGCTCTACCACGTATAAAATTTTTCTATAAAGAAATTATATGCATCAGCCTGCAGTCAGAAACATAGCAGTGTTTCATCACTGTGTCTCGGAAAGTACGTAAAGCTGTTGGTTCTGCACTTGATCTCTCTCCGATCGTGTAGGGCTACCGTCCCATCAGACTATGAGAGTGAGTGAATTGGGAGTGCACAGACAAAATAGAGCGTAAGACGTAGCAGTGATGTGTTCTTGTCGGAAAGGCATGAAGAATGAGTATAATTACAGACTGTAAGACATTCCATCTTACTCCCCAGTGGTTTAATTTAATTTTTAATTTTTTTTAATGATAACTTATATTTACAACTATTCCAAACCCTCCTCGTTTGTTCTGCTGAAGGCAGACCCTAATGAATTTAACAGCATACTCATGAGCCTGGGCTCCGGCAGTGTACCTACACTGTACCTAGTCCAGGTCCAGCCAGGTAACTGGGATGGTATAAGAACTGCATTTTTAAAACGTTCCAGAGGTACTTTATGGTTCCATATATCTGTTAGTTGACAAATATTTGTTTTAGTATAGGAGTCTTTTCTAGTGCTATCAAGCGATCTATAGTAACCCCTGTTTACAAGATTTTAGATAAATCAGTCATCAATAATTATGGACCAATCTCTGTTATGACTTTAGTTACAAAAATAATTTAGAAACTCCTTAATAAAAGCCTGATTATTTATCTTAACAAATACAATATTTTATCAGAATTTCAATGCGGGTTTCGTAAAGTAATATAAACTAAAACAGAATATTTTATTATATACAATATTAAAAACTAGAGTAAGAAAAACTAATACTAGTTTAACTAATTATCATACAGTCCTACTTCCCGCGGTATCGTGCCAAGAACGCTGGCTGACAATTAATAATGTCAATTATATATTTAATCTCTATTATAGTTAAGGAAGTCGACAAGGGATACAAATGGCTTAAGGTCTTTCAAGACCTTAAAATGGCCTTTGACACCGTTTCTACCTCCATTCTTAGACGGCTCTGTGGCACAGTGGCTTAGCAATGAGTTGTTGCGCTGGGGGCTGCGGGTTCGAATCCCGCACGGAACATGTATTTGTATAGCCTACAAATAATTGTTCCGGGTCTAGATGTTTGTCCTTGTGCAATTTATGTTTGTAAACTGCCCCCACTACACAAGAGAAAATCCTAGTATGGGGGTAACGTTTTTTCTATAAAGGAAAAAAAAAAGAAAAAAATTCTTGTAGACAGGATGGAGAGCATTGGGACCAGGGAGATTGTGCTCTCTTTTTAGTAATTACCTTCGTGACAGAACCCAAGCCGTAAAAATAGATAGCTTCATTAGTGGCAAAAATAACGTTAAAGTTGGTGTCCCGCAGGGGAGTGTCTTTGGCCCGACTCTCTTTTTAATTTATATCAATGAATTGTGTAACTTACAAGACGTCGGGGGAAGGATTTTATCTTATGCGGATGATATCGCCATTATATTTATTGGCAAAACTTGTGATTTCATACACCATCTGCCTCCAAAGGGCTTGTGTGTCTAAATAGAATAGAATAGAATAGAATAGAATAGAATGATTTTTATTCAATATGGATTATTACATAATACTTATTGAAAGTCATTATTTTATTTACCACTGGTTCGGAAAATACCTCTGTCCTGGGAAGAACCAGCTAGAAACCCAGCGGGACTTTTTTTTAAACATAATTTTACTTAACAATAATTTTGTTTATACAATTTTAAATGAATTTTCGTAGAACCAGCATAATGGCGATCACCTTATTCCCAGGGGTTATTTTCATTCATGTATTCCTTGATATTATAATAACCCTTTTTGTACAGTTTTTCTTTAATAAAACTTTTAAACTTGTTTATTGACAAACTTTGAACATGTTCTGGGATTCTGTTGTAAAAGCGTATACATTGCCCCATAAATGAATTACTAATTCTGTGGAGTCTAGTAAGTGGCATTACAAGCTTATGTTTGTTCCTAGTGTTTAAGGTATGAACATTCTTATTCTTATTAAAGTTATTTATGTTTTTATGCATTACATTTTCATAAATATATTGCGATGCCAAAGTTAATATGTTTATTTCTTCAAATTTTTCTCTAAGGGACTCTTTACAATTTAGATTATAAATCGCCCGTACGGCTCTCTTTTGCAAAACAAATATAGCTTCAATATCAGTCGCATTACCCCATAGCAAAATTCCATAAGACATTACGCTATGAAAGTAACTAAAATACACTAACCTAGCTGTCTCAACATCTGTGAGACTTCTAATCTTTATTAAAGCATATGCTGCAGAACTAAGTCTGCTTGCTAATTTAGATATATGGGGGCCCCATTGAAGTTTCGCGTCAATAGTAATACCGAGAAAAACAGTGGTATCCACAAGACTCAACTCCTCCCCATTTAAGAGCACAATTGTTTTCGAATGTTTTCCATTAGGTATTGTAAATTTAATACATTTTGTCTTATTGCCGTTTAAGAGCAAATTGTTGGCGTTAAACCAATATACTAGTTTCGATAGAGCATTATTTAAATCGTCATATTTAATTGACTGCCGTTTCAGTTTGAAAATTAAAGAGGTATCGTCAGCAAATAATACTATATCGTGATTGTCATCTATATTAATGACTTACCTTATCTTGTAGGGGACAAGATAAGGTAAGTCATTAATATAGATTAAGAACAGGAATGGGCCATGAATCGAGCCCTGAGGAACGCCCATTGATACTACCGATCTGGAGGAACATTTACCATTAATGACGAGAAGAACTGAGAGAAAAATGACTGAGAGATAATCTTTTAACTTTAAATATTCAAAAACCTAACTAAATCTGTTTGGCTCCTTATACATCGTCGCAATCAGGACATAATTTATGCATCAAAATATATAGCTGCCCAAATCTTGAAATTACCTCTTGTGAGTATAAATAAGGTAAACGGTAATAACGTCTACATATAAATAAAGTAAACGAAAGTAAGTACCTCGGCATCATTGTTGATCAAAGGGTTAGTTACTACTTGCAGGTGGAAGCTGTTATAAATCGGATCAGGAATCTGGGTATTTAAATCATTAAGGTCAGCAATGTCTAGAAATGTATTAAATAAAATTTACATACCTTAAAGTTTTAAATATAAGTTTTTAGCACAACATGCTTATTGCAGTGTCTTGAAGTAATGTAGTGTTATGCTGGGGTTTGGATCTAATTTTATTAATTTTAGGATCCCCAGCAGACGATAGCACCCAGCTTGTTTCTCTATTAAAATCAGAATGTCCATTACGTGCTAGGTAGCCTTCATAACAATGTTTGTGTGTATGTATGTATGTCAACTATGACATCAGGAGATTAACCGTGACATCATTACCAATGAAATTGTTAATAACAATTTTAAGTGCTGATTTACCACGTGCTCTGCGGTGAAAGCAAATATCTTGAGAAAACCTGAATATCTCAGGGATAAAAATATTTGAAGATATTTGAAATCTGCCAACACACACTAAAGCAGCACGGCAGATTTATTGCCCAATTAGCCTTTTTAGAACTGAGAGAAGGCCTGTGCCGAACTGTAGAACATATTATATTATATGCATTACTTTTTTATGACCGTATAGCCTATTGTTCGTAGGACTTTGTTGATACGCAGCGGCTTTTTGATTTTAATACCAGCTGAAGCTCACATTTCACTGGTCGTAAAATGTCAGCTTTTGGGCGTTGGTATGAGTGTTTGGTATAGTTAGCTAAATTTTGGATCGCATAAAATTCTAAGACATATTTTGCAGTAATCAAAACTATTTGTTCAGATGTCATTGCATCTAATTTAAACTTAGTTTTAATTTTCGAATTTTTCTCTTTACAGCGTGACTGGTACGGGTTGACTGGGGAAGTTAAACACAAAGCACTTTATATACAAACGTAAACTGTCCTGTTGTCATGGTTAACCCAAACTCACCTCAGTTTTTTACTTTAATATTTTTGACCTAATCAACGCAGAATAAAGTTATAGTATCTTAAAATTTTGCAGTTATGTGCTTGGATACAGACTTAATTTTAGTATATTTTTAATAGTTTCATTTAATTTTATAGTAATCACAGATGTAAATAATTTAAATATTTTAATTCTATTTATTCAAGTAAATATAAGATACCAATATATTTTTAAAGGATATGAGTAACAAGCAAGTACTTAGTCCCTCCTGATCGTATGTAGTTGCTATGGCCCATAAAAATCTTCATCAGTCTTAAATTAAAAATCAAAATGCAGATGCGTTGTCACCCTTAAGGGCTAAGATGGAATGTCTCCTTTCCAGTGAAAAGGGTCTCCGGTTCTCTACATTCACAATATGGAACACGGCAGCATGACTTGTTCTTGTCAGTAATTTCGCATATCGTAAATACAGAATCTTTAACATTGTACAAGTTTTGTACATCCGTAATTAGAAAAGTACTAGTAGTAGAAAAATACTAGTAGTCCAAAGCGTTGTTAATATAACCAATGTAACCAAAGTGGCAACACTAATTCCCTTTGCTCTCTTAGTTCTCTTCCATCAACCATTGTACTCTGTAAGTCGTAAAATTTTGTGCTCATACAAATGAAATATTTTCCTATGTTGGTTGTTTGCCTATTATTAATATTCCAACTGCTTAAGCATATATTTTCTTATCGTATATCAGAAATTATATATATTTTACACATATAGACATCTAAGCATGGCTAACTGTGTACAAAACCAGATTAAGAACCTTATACATCTACAGAAAGGCGTAGGACAGGGTGACGTTATATCATTGGTACAATAGCAGCTCAATGTTTCGTGTTGTGAGTATAGAATAGGAGACCCTTTTTACTGGAATGCGGCATTTTATCTTATTCCTCAGGGGTGGCAACGCACTTGCATTTTATTTTTTAAGCGATGATAGATCTGGATGCCACAGCATCCACTAACCATTCATTTGCTCGTTTGACTCCCTTATTCTATCAACGAGAAAATATTTAATATTCAAAATAAAGCTCGAATATTTAGATCAAATATCATTCCGTGAGTATCGTAAAAAGCGGCAGAAAGGAAACAAACCAAGAGATGAGCCGCAGAGTCTTCATAATAACATGTAAAAAATGTCTGTCTGTCGGCCAAGTGTGGCAACTATGGCAGATTTCCCCCTGGAAACAATATATAACGGAGGGATGTGTTTAGCAGTGGACTTTTGATAGGCTGTTTGATAACGGAGCAAATATTATTAAAAAAACCGTTCTCAGAATAATTTTTCTGTTAGACTCAATAAAATATATGTAGTGGAATATTTTCACTTGCACAGTTCAACACGATAGGACCATTTACACATTGTCGATTACTAAGTTCAGCCATTGTAACGTTACCGTCACCTAGCAACCCGATTTTTCAAGCTCAGCGATTATTTCAAAATAAATTACGCCTGACTTAATACATTTACATATCGTGAATTGCCTACTGTTGAGTACAAAATAAATAGTGTTTCGTTGCCTTCTCACTTCTTTCTAATTAAGCGGTTGAAATTTATTACAAGGGATTAGTCGTAGTTGCACGTATTATTGAGGCTTTATTTTTTTATTAAACAGCAGTAAAATATAATTAGGAACATACCGCTATTTAATAGAAAATAATTTGTTTACATAATAATTTATCATATTAACGCTAATAATACTCATTTATTAAAATTAATTTAACGGATAGATATTGTCGCTATGGAGTTAAGGTGATCTAATCACCTTAACTCCATATTTCTTTCCTACCGACTTCAAAAAGGAGCCGGTACTCAATTCGACTGTATGCTTTATTTTTTATCTGTGTTACCTCATAACTTCTTACTTCGTGAACCGATTTCGATGATTCTTTTTTATTTGAAAGCTGGTGTTTTCCATACAATATAAAACATGTACAAATTTGATTAAGGTCTGACCTGACCTGACCTGAGTTTTTGATTTATTCTAAATAATTTATATTGAAGTCGGTTGTACAAAATTTTTAGTTTTAAATTATTTTATAAATAGATCTGATAAACTAACTTACATTTCACCTGATTAGCATCATATCTTTGGCCTGAAGTAGCAGTGGCTACTTCAGACCAAAGATATTTGCAACTAACTTCAAACAAATGCAACTACAGATACGTTGACATCCCTGAGGTGTATGATAGAATTCCTGACAGCCTGATATTATACTGGCTCTTTATATTATGACCAGAACTCAGCAGCATAGCTTTTGCTATTTGTTGGTACAAATTACTAGATAAAAGATAAGTTCTATTACCTAGTAAAAATTTTATTCAAAATGGAATAAGAGGTAAATAACTCTTTAGCTTTTCTTGATGTTTCAGTTATTCAACGTACTTATAACACACTCAATACAGAAAAAAAAAACAATACTTATCAATATTTAAACATTGTATCTCACCTATACTAGTCACAGTTAGCTACCGTGGGAAAATCTACGTTTCTGTGAACATATAGGATATGCGACTGTAAATACCTTACTAACGTGCCCTAGCACGTCAAGAAAGTATAGTATGATGACAAGCTTGGAGTCACTTTATTAAGTCACAAAAATGCGTGAAACTGGCCACAGCTGAGCGTGCGCCTGCTGTACTATCATAATATGTCAAAGGAATAACAGACATGATTCGCTATTTCTTGAAGCGGACTTCCATAAGAACATACTACTAGCCGCCGAAGAAAATTAGTCAGTCTGTCAATCGTAATATTCCTCTACAAGATGCAAGAGTATACAAGCTTCATTGAAATATTATGTTCTCTTTTGCATAGAACAAGCAAAATTATAATTTCAACGCGCGTAAAGGAACATATAAGTATAGCTACTGAGAAACACCGGCGGTTCGGGAAGTCTGCAGTCTGTGAACATGTTCAGGATCGGCCCCGCCAATACATTAGATTTGACGAACCAAATTCTCGTAAGAGATCACCGATTCCTATCAAGGATGGTACAGAGGCTGTTGAGTTATAAATCTTCTTAGTCTCAATAGTGCAATTAGCTGGGTTATACCATCTACTTGGGTCTCCTTATGAAATAAAATTATATCCAAATTTAAGCATACTGCACAGCTTCAAGGACACCGATATCTTATTCCGTGTTACATCGGACAAAAAATAATTATTGTATTCTGAAGGTAGTCCAAATTAACAACGACATGAGGACGCCCAACATCTCAGTTCACTTCGAGACCATGCGTGCTGCAAAGCACCCAAAACGTATAACAAAAATAAGTATTGTATGTCAAAAGAAGTTCAAATATCAATTGACTACAGTGTGGATGTTGTAAGATTCAAAGAAGGTAAACTGAACCAGGAGATGGGCATCTTTCTAATAACAAATCAATTATAATAAAAACGAATAATCATGGTTGCGAACCCGCCTGCTAAACGACGAACCATGTAAAATATGAATTAATCTATGGGGGAGGTCCATGTTCAGCAGTGGACTTTTGATGAATATTTATTGAGCAGTAATAACTATAATAATCAGAACTAAACATAGATAGGCTGTTATGATAATGATGATGATGATGATAATAGACAGTCTATAATAATTTTAATATTATAAATCCTATTAGCATCAAAACGGTGTTTTATAACGATTTTAAGCGTAATTACAACTCTGATAAAAGTATAATTAGCCACATTTAAGTCTTCACTCTTCTTTATAAAAAGACGACATTTTTTTAATATACAAATAATCCAAGACGAAATTATCTCCACTTTCACGATATAAATACGAGTAATATGACGCTTATCGTAAATCAACAAAATTTCATGCTTAGATATAAACGGAATGTAATAGGAAACTTGATCAAAGGGGTAGCTTTTAAAATAGTTGGCACTAGTTTAACCAGTTTTGGCTAGCGGAATTTGGTTGTATGTATGGTACAATAAGTTAACAAAAGCGATTTCGTTAAGAAATGTATTTATTAAAGTTACTATAAAAAAATAAAACAATCTATATATTCATACGTGAAAGCAAAAATTTGTGAGTTTTGGCATAGTTTAAGTGTATATGGAGAAGGAGTGCAGAAAGTTAGTAACATATTATACGTGTTACAAATGCATTCAATAAACTAAAATAACATTTAATGTTTACGTTATACTACAATGTCAAACACACTACAGTCTGTATTCAAACATTCGCACAAAGTAGAAATTGTAGCCAAAGAATTTAAATTTGTTATCAAAAATGATTACTACATAGTATGGTGTGATTTCAAATGTTCCTTTTTAAATTTTTTTTATAAGATAAGGGTGACAAACGAGCACACAGTCCACCTGATGGTAAGTAGTTGCTGTGGCCCATGGACATTTACGTCTATCCTCAACTATGAATCAAAATGCAGATGCTTGTCACCTGTGAGGAATAAGATATAATGCCTCGTTTCCAGTAAAAGGTCTCCTGTTCTTTACAAACATCATACGAAACACAGCAGCGTTAAGCTGGTATTTTGTGAGAGCGTGGTCCCTCCCCGGTCGAGCCGACCTATTTGTGCTACAACTACACTAACTATAGTTTAGTATTGTAACTAGTCCGTGGAGTGAAATATCTGAGTTTAAATGTGCAGTTGAAAGTGAAACACAGCTCGTTTAATATTCAAATTTTATATTTAATGATTGACAATTCAATTGCAATCATTGGTATGTTATAAATTGGCAACTAATCTATAGAAAAAATAATGATTGATGACGAGACTAGGATTACTAAAGTTCTATTTTATTAAGCGATACCTTGGGCCCGTGGTAGCTTAGGGCGTAGTGTTCGATCTTCGCCGGCATCTATTTATTGCAATGTTCAGTGTTGATTAACCACGAACTCTGCGGTGATTGAAAACATAGTGAGCAAACCTGCATGTTTGAGCGACAAAAATGTTTCAAAGATACATGAAGTCCGCCATCCACAATTTGTCCACGCAGCGTGGTGGTTTGTCCTCACCAACTTGTCTATTGCTCCATAACCCTCTCAAAATGATGGGAGGCCTTCGCCCAGCAGAGGGATGTATACTAGAGGTGTGACTTTACTTTAATATTAAGCCTGACTGTAAAATGAATTTTAATCTCCCTTGAAGCATATATACTATAATAAAAAAGTAGATAATAAACAATAAAAATACTAAAAACTAGTTGCCAACCCACCTGCCAAGCGTGGCAACTATGGCGAATATCTCACTATGGCGTATGCCTTATAGGCTAATCAGCAGTAGACTTTTGATAGGTTGTAATGAATGAATATTTGCATTATTCTTGCATATTAAGTTTAAAGGCAAAATTTATTTGCAAATAGTTACTTTAAATATTTTTTTATACTTACACGAACACTTCGCATTGAATTAAATTATTTATACGGATTTTATCGCGTTTCATATTATACTTATGTTTAATTTCCGAAGTGTCGGGTGCTTTACAGCACCCATGGTCACCGAGGGACTAAGATGATTGACGTTTCGATGTTATAGTCAGCGTTCCTTCAATTTTTGAATATTGATATTTGTTCTGATCTACGCAGAACATAGGTAAATAAAAATATGTAAATTAAGCGTGATGAAATCCATAAAATAGTTTAATTCAAACGTTTCTTTATCACCAAACACCTTTACCTTAGACTCAGTGTTATTCGGCAAAACTTTACAGGGAATTCGGTGCAGCGGTTTAATGGTTTTTCATTTACAATACAATAGCATTTTGATGTTCATTGTAAGTTATTGAACAATTGTTGTTTGCGGTCAAAATAATAATTTTCAAGAAAAGTTATATGAAAGCATTAGTATCAAAATTTCCACATAATGATTTTATCGAAGAATCAAAGTCCCCAACTTTACAAGTTATTATGTATATGGTAATTGGTTTATTATATTTAGTTACTTGGAGTTAGTTTTTGCTTATAATTTAAACCTTTGGGTTTTTGCCTTTTTCAACCGATTTCAAAAAAGGAGGAGGTTCTCAATTCGACTCAATTTTTTATGCGTGTTACCTACCGCAGATCTTTCTTCTAGGTGGACCGATTTTGATGATTTCATTTCAAGGCTAGTGCTTCTCATTATGGTCCCATACAAATTTGGTCCAGATCTCACCGGTAGTTTTTGAGTTATCTTTAATAATGCGTATTTAATTGACTTCGAATACCTTGATGAGATTTTATTTATATTAAAGTCGGCTGTACAACATTTTTAATTTTACCACTTGTGAGTGAACTAGTTAATATCACAAGATCAAGATAACTAGAATGTCATCGAAACAGTTACATTAAAATCTTTAATCCCTATTTTTGATCTCTATGGTCAATTTTTTATTCAAATTTAAATGAGATTACCCTTGAGGCATAACCTACTTACTAAAAAAATGTTCATTAAAATCGGTTTACAATTAGCGAAGGTATCTTATAACATACATTGGAATTAAGAATTTTCTCCCGTTTTAGAGTTGGCCACTAAAATTAGAACAAAACACAATGACGTTTATTTATTCGATTTGTTTTGATTTTTATCTTGTAAAATGTTATTTAAATGAAACATATAAAATAAAATACTTTATAAAAAATATAGAACGAACCAAAGATTAATAAAGAAGGCCTGTATTTGTTTATGAGTTACCCCGATCTGTAAAATAATAAAAATGAAAATACATATATTAAAGAAAAGATTACTCGTCTTCATGTTCATAATCATAGACCGTTTATGTCCTTTATTATTATTTTTTTTTTTTAATTTTATAAGTGTAATTTTATTTTATTTTTTTCCTTTATTAATCTTTATTAATACGTTAAACTTAAATAGTGCTTGAGTTTTTATTAATAGTATCGATTGTATATTTTAAGTTTTTAAGTATTAGTTCTACTAGTAGTTACTGGGTTACTTGTTATCTTCTTTTAATGTTTTTTTTTATAGGATAAGAGTGACAAACGAGCATACAGTCAACCTGATGGTAAGTGGTTGCTGTGGCCCATAGACACCTACATCTATCCTCGATTACATATCAAAATGCAGATGCGTTGTCACCCGTGAGGACTAAGATCGAATGCCTCATTACCAGTAAAATGGGTCTCCGGTTCTCTACACTCACCATACGAAACACAGCAGCGTTAAGCTGCTATTTTACGCTGGTTTTCCGTGAGACCGTGGTCCTTCCCCGGTTGAGCCGACCCATTCATGCTACAACTATACTACTAATATATCTGCAGCATGGCTCTAACACGTGAAATCACCTTTAAGACGACATTAATTTTAGTTATAACATACTTTCAACTTATCAAAATTTAAAACTGAATATAGGCCTCCCCCATATTATTATTAATTATATATTTTTTATATATATTTTAATTTTTTAATTTGAGAAGTTAGATAAGGATGATGCCACTCTAGGATATGAGTTTTAGTTTCCTTCTATCGCCTCTTATGATGAACAATTTTCCTTCAAAGTAAGCCGATTTGGGATGGGTCAATCATATTTGAAGTAAAAACTTTATTCCGAACGGTGGAACGTAAGATGAAACATTTTAATGTCTATTTTAATGTCTAAAACATTTTAACATTTTTATTTAGACGATATTCATTTTTTAAAATTTATATAAAAACGTTACCCCCACACTTGGATTTCCTCCTGTAGGTAGTTTACAAACATAAATTGCAGGATAACAAACATCCAGACCCGGAACAATTTTTTGTAGGCCATACAAATACTTGTTCCATGCGGCTCAATTGGGCCTCCATATATCTAAGTTAGCAAGCAGACTTTAAAAAAAGACAAAGTTCTGCAGTATGTGTTGTAAGAAAGATTAGAAGTCTCATAGATGTTAAGACAGCCAGATTAGAGTATTTTAGTTACCTTCATACCTTCAAAATTCCATAGTCTTATGGAATTTTGCTATGGGGTAATCCAACTGACATTGAAGCCATATTTGTTTTGAAAAAGAGAGCCGTTTGGGCGATTTATAACCTAAATTGTAAAGAGTCCTTCAGACAAAAATTTTAAGAATATATTTATGAAATTATATTTATGAAAATGTAATGTATGTGCCTACATAAAAACATAAATAGCTTTGATAAAAATAAGGATCTTCATACTTTAAACACTAGGAACGAACATAACCTAGTAATACCAGTTACTACACTCCACAAAATTAGTAATTCTTTTATGAGCCAGTATATAAGCTTTTACAACAAAATCCCAGAATATATTCAAAATCACCTACTAGATGGTAAGACATGCAGAAAGTCGATGGATACGGGTGGCTCGGAACCGTGCTTTGTGGCATTCCTTGGGGGAGGTCTATGTTCAGCAGTGGACTTGTGAAGGGCTTTAGTGGTGATGATGACTGAACGCAACCAAAATTTTGTTTGTTCTCTCGGCTCTCGGCTCTGTTGTCAGACGCAAATAAAAAGTTCAAGTTTTTATGTTTTTTCTAAATAATTATTTATAAATTAATATTTTTTTTGTTGTAATAATTAATTTGCGTAATGAGTCTTCACCACAGCAATTTTTTTAACATTTTATCGTTATAATTGCAAGAGTGGGATCCATTTGAAGTTTAAAATTAATAAATTGTTATGGATCGCAGTGGACTGTATTATTGATGGGGGGGTAGGGGGGTGTACGCTAGGGGGCAACTGCTCAAAGAAAAGATGGTACTGTCGAACTATACTGTATTCTAACTATTTACAAAATGTGGCACTATTAATTAACTATTACACAGAGGGGAGTCTTCTTGATGGAGTCTTCTTGAGTCTTGATTTTCTTGCTGTCTTCTTCTCGTTGAGTGCCGCTTCCGAAATGAACGACGACCGTCCGGGACGCCCTTCTTATATTTCGCCGGAGAGCGTCTCAGGTCGTGCGTAGCGTCGTCCGCGATGCCGCGCGCTCATTGGTCGGCGACATCGCGTGATCTGCTGCCGGTGTGCGGGGTGCGCGGGGCGCACCGGGGTGTGAAGGGGCGACGGGGCGGCGGCCTCCTCGCTGTCCGCTACATCCAAGAACTTGTTATGGATCGCAGTGGACTGTATTATTGATGGGGGTAGGGGGGTGTACGCTAGGGGGCAACTGCTCAAAGAAAAGATGGTACTGTCGAACTATACTGTATACTAACTATTTACAAAATGTGGCACTATTAATTAACTATTACACAGAGGGGAGTCTTCTTGATGGAGTCTTCTTGAGTCTTGATTTTCTTGCTGTCTTCTTCTCGTTGAGTGCCGCTTCCGAAATGAACGACGACCGTCCGGGACGCCCTTCTTATATTTCGCCGGAGAGCGTCTCAGGTCGTGCGTAGCGTCGTCCGCGATGCCGCGCGCTCATTGGTCGGCGACATCGCGTGATCTGCTGCCGGTGTGCGGGGTGCGCGGGGCGCACCGGGGTGTGAAGGGGCGACGGGGCGGCGGCCTCCTCGCTGTCCGCTACATCCTCCCCCCGGCGTAGCCTGCGAGCCTAAGCTTCTTTCGGGAGGACGGCGATCTTCCTGACGGGCCGCCGCAGCACTCCTCCCTTGGTCCGGACCTCGACGTTCCGTACCACGCCGTCTGGTCCAGGAAACGTCTTCGTTACGATGCCCCGCGGCCACACATTCCTGGGTAGGTTGCCGTCTGCAACCACGACGAGGTCCTCTTCCTGTATTTGGCGCTGCCGAGCATCTCTGGAGTCTCCGCGCGCGACCAGCGTCGGCAGGTACTCCTTCACCCAGCGCCTCCAGTATTCGTCGGCGAGTCCTTGCGCCGCTCTCCACGCCCGACGATCCATAGATGTGCACGGCGCGGTGACTGGCAGGCCCGATGGTCCCAACAGTAGGAAGTGGTTGGGTGTCAGCGCCTCTTCATCGTCGATGTCGACCGGTACGTGCGTCAACGGTCGAGAATTCACAGTATTTTCGGCTTCAGTTAGAAGCGTTGCCAGCGTTTCTTCTCGTGGGCTCTTCTGATGGAGAGTGGCTTCGAGCGCGGTCTTCACTGAGCGCACGAGACGCTCCCATGCGCCTCCCTGGTTAGGCGCGCCCGGTGCGATGAACTTCCAGTCGACGCGCCGAGTCAGCGCGTAATCCTTCAGCTGTGGCGCCCACTCTTCCATTGCCCGTCGTAATTCTGTGTTTGCTCCATGAAAATTAGTCCCATTATCCGAATAAATAACCCGTGGCCACCCACGCCTAGCCGCCATGCGCCGCAATGCCGATATCGCCGAGTCCGCGGTCAGGGAATAGACTATCTCTAGATGTACTGCGCGCGTCGATAGGCACGTGAACAGTGCCACCCACCGTTTTTCGTGCCGTCGTCCTATCGTAACCGTCAGAGGCCCGAAATAATCAATCCCGGTGTTCGTAAATGGTCGCGCAAACGCCCCTAACCGTTCAGGTGGTAGGTCTCCTGTAACCGCAGGTCGTGGTGTCGCCTTCCGTATTCTGCATCGTAGGCATCTCCGCTCCGCTTCCCGTACTGTAGGTCGTAATCGGAGGATATGATACCTAGTGCGCAGGTCGTTCACCACCCTCTCCCTATTGGCGTGGCTTGCTTTCTGATGCGCCTTCTCCACAAGCAGCTTCACAAATTGGTGACGTCCATTCAGGATAATGGGTCTCTTCATTTGACCGTCCACGTCGGCCGCGTCGATCCTTCCCCTGGCTCGTAGCACTCCATCCTCCAGCATGGGGTCGAGCTTCCTTAGTGCGCTGCCGGTGGTCAAATTCTTTCCCCGCTGAAGGCGGCTGATGTCTTCAGCGAAGCTTTCCTGCTGGCTGTGTTGTATCCACATCCGTTCTGCTCTCTGAATGTGCTGTAAGGTCAGTCCTCGTGCTCTTCCTCGTGCCGCATCAAGGAATTGTAGTACTCTTGCAGTGGCCCTGATTAACTTCTCGTAGGCAGAGAATCTCTCTATGTCTGGCAGGTGTGGAGCTTCCTGGGTGTCGCTCTGGTGCGCCACGATTTCCTCCAACTCTTCATCATCCCCCGCCTTCTCTTCCTGTCGGTGAGGCCATCTGTCTTCATGCTCGTAGAGGAAGGGTGGTCCGGTAAACCACTTGTCGCTCTCTTCCTTAGTTGTGAAATTCATCCGCGTTGCCTGATCCGCTACGTTTTCCGCAGTCGGTATCCACCTCCATTGCTCGGGTGATGTCTTCTCAGCTATCTCCCCTAACCGGTGAGCAACGTATGGAGTGTAACGCGCCGTATCGTTTTGTATCCAGTGGAGCGCCGTAGTAGAGTCCGTCCAATATACGACCCTATCCGCTACCACTCTGTGTTCGTCCTGCACGAATTCCGCGAGTCGCGCGCCTATTAAGTTCGCCTGCAACTCTAATCGCGGTATACTTTGCGCTTTAATTGGGGCGACTTTCGCCTTAGCCGCCACTAATCGCACCCTAATCGTTCCGTCGCTATATCGTATACGCCAATACGCCGCGGATGCGTACGCACGTTCGCTCGCATCATTGAAGACGTGAAGTTGACGCTCTACAACTCCCCCCGTAGGAGCATAGCACCTTGGCAGTCGTAGTCGTGACACCTCCTCGACGACTCGCAGCCATCGCTGGAATTCCTCTGCTGCCTCCTCGGGTAGTTCGTCGTCCCATGCGACCTTCTTCATGCGCCATAGGTCTTGTAGCAGGATCTTGGTGGTGATGGTGAGGTAACTTAGCAGTCCAAGCGGGTCAAAAACGGACATGACCGCGCTTAATGCTTCCCTCTTGGTCGGTGGTCGCTGTAGCGCCTTCACTTCTTGCGGCACCCTATTCATTGACGTGTTGAATGTTAGGGCGTCTTCATCAGCCATCCATAATAAACCTAAGGTTCTGCCTGGGCTGTCTTGTCTTAAGCCTACTTCTTTAGGCTTTCGCGCCAGTAAGTCCTCCGGCTTGTCTTCTAACAGGGCTGCGTGGTTGGAGTTCCATCCTGCCAAGGTGAAACCGGCCTGCTGGTGCACTTCCGAAACCTGCTTCGCCGTATTTATCGCTTCCTCTACCGTGGCATAACTGTCTAAATAATCATCCATGTAATGGCTACGTATGATAGCGTTAAGTGCCAACGGGTGTGTCTCCGCGTGTACGCGCGCGTTATGATCCCTAACGCTATGTGCGAGAAACGGCGAGCTCCTCGCACCGAAAATCATTGATGTCATAACGTACTCCCGCGGTGGGCTGTGTCGCTCGTCTCCTCGCCAAAGAAATAACTGCGCGGGCTGGTCGCGACGGTCGATCTTTACACGCAAGAACATCTCCCTAATATCCGCGGACACCGCTATCTCGTTTTCCCTAAATCGAAACAGTATGCCCGGTAGGTTCCGTAATAAGTCGGGGCCGTCGAGTAAATAATCGTTAAGGCATCTGCCGGATGCACGCGCTGCCGCGTCGAATACTAATCTCGTCTTCCCCGGCTTGTTCGGATTCCGTACGGCGAAGTGTGGCAGGTACCAGCTCTTGGGATCCTCTCGCTCTGTCCCTTCGGCTTCCCTTGCGTATCCCTTCGCCAGGAGGTTGTCTATCTGGGCTGTGTAGGCGTCACGAAACTCCGGCGACTGGTCCATTTTCCTCTCGATCGTCCGTAGTCTTCGCGCTGCCATCTCGTAGCTGGGTGGCATCCGCACGTTGTCGTCCTTCCATGGCAGTCCAACCTGGTATTGCTCGCCGACCTTCTTGACGGTGCGCTGGAATATGTCGACAGCGCGCTCCTCGTCCCGTCGCGGCCTACTCTTCAGCGAGATACCTATAGAGTCTATCTCGTACTGCCGTTTGAGGAGTTCCGTTAGCTCCTCGTCCCGACTGGCAAACGTTCGGATGTCCCTATCTGACCGTCCGCTAGCGCTCTCCACGTGTAATACGGTCTCGCCGTCTTCCCTACACGTTAACCGCAGCACGGTTCCCTGAATTACCCATCCCAATAACGTTCGTGCAGCTATAGGCTGCCTTCGACGTCCTATCCTTAAACCACGGGTAATTATCAAATGCCAATTGTCGGCACCTAACAGCAGTCTTGGCTTCGCGTCGTCTTAACACACCGAACTCGGTAAGTCACGTAAGTGCTTTAATCGTAAG
Source organism: Parnassius mnemosyne (assembly GCA_963668995.1). Classification (NCBI taxonomy): domain Eukaryota; kingdom Metazoa; phylum Arthropoda; class Insecta; order Lepidoptera; family Papilionidae; genus Parnassius; species Parnassius mnemosyne. Next base: position 67,876,603 of record CAVLGL010000001.1, read on the forward strand.
CACTCCCTACTCACGGCCTGCGAGCCATCTTTAAGTTGGTTATTGTTCGCGCGTTTATGTTAAACATCTCGCTGCGCGTCTTGCCACGTATCCCTATATTGACTAATCTACTATTAGCCTCGCGTTGACTGTTCCCTACGCCTTTAATGTTGAGCGGCTTTATCGGTCCTTCCGCTCCTAACTCGCGAGCTAAGTCGTCGTCGATTAGCGATATCGTAGAGCCTTCGTCAAGTAGCGCGTACGTGTTCACTTCCTTTCCGCGTGGTCCGCGTACGGTTATCGGACACACTTTTAACAATACGGACGCACTACTGCTAACACTCGACGCGACGAACACGGTTTCGTCCGGTTTAACCGACGCTGCAGGCGTACGGGCCTTGCGGGTGTGAAGAAGAGCGTGGTGGGGGGCGTTACAACCGTCGACGCCGCACTTCCTCGCTTTGCAGCGTATACGTCGGTGCTTGCTGCTCAAGCACTTAAAACATACCCCCTCTTCCCTAACCCAATTCCACCGGTCGTCCGAGCCCATTTGCTCTAACTTCTTACACTTGACGATAGGGTGTTCACCTCCGCAACACATACATGAGGCACTACCGGTGTCCTCCTGGGCGGTGAACGTCTTTACGTCGCGGGCCCTATCTTCTACGCGGCGTGTTAAAACTATTCTTTTCGACGGCGGCGTCTCTCGTCTTACGGGCGATTCCTTAGTCGACCCTACGGACGTATAGGCATGACTTAACGCACGGTCAGCCTCTCTCATCATGAACCGGGATAACGTAACGATGTCCGGTTCGTCCGCACCTCTGTAGTGCTCCGCATAATCGCACCAACGCGACCGTAAGTGAGGGCTAAGTTTGCTAGTAACCTCCCTAGTCAGCATTGGATTACGCAAATAACCCTTGCCGTCGACGTTTTGCATAATGCACACTATATTCTGTAACTTAATTGCGAACGAGTTTAATTCCTGGGCGGTTTGACCCGGGCGCGGAAGGCGTTTCAATTCTTCTAACGCACGATCTATAATTACTTCCGGGCGGCCGAAACACTGCTCCAGTGTCCGCATAATGTCTGCTGGATCCTTCGCGGTAAACAGCAAAGCCGATACTACCTCTCTAGCATCACCGCGCAAACAGTTCCTTAATCTTGCCATATTTTCCGTATTTGTGAATCCATATAAACGCGTGGATTCATTCATCGCGGCTTTAAATGCTAACCATTCCGCGGCCGAGCCGTTAAAAATAGGCAAGTCCTGCGTCTGTTTCGCGGCGGCTGGTCTAACTCTAACCATGTTTTCTAGAGCTTCCGCTAGCCGTTCTATACCCCTATCCTTCCCTCGCCGGGTGAGCGACCTATCTCTATCCCTATTTCCTTCTAGCCTACGCTGTGGCGCCGGCGACCTATGTACACCTACATCCCTATGACGCGGCGACGGTAATCTACGATCCGCGTGGTGATGTGGCGATGGCGATCTATGTATACCTACATCCCTATGACACGGCGACGGTAATCTACGATCCGTAAGGCGATGTGGCGATCTATGTGTAGGCGATAGAGTGCGGCGTTGGACGCGTGACGGCGACGTAGCTCGTACACGACGATCCACCTGGTTCATTTCTACGGCGACTCCATTATCCCTCTGTATCCTATTTACGCGGCGCGGTTGAACGTCATTCGCGACCGACTTCCCCTGGGCATCTTCAGCGTGGTCGTAACCGGTTCCCCTCCTCGGTGGGGCCTGCTCTATCTCGATGCGGGGCGCGGGCTGAGACGGGCGGTAGGGCGGCTCCCCCCGCACAGTCTCTACGTTTTCTAACCACCTATCAACGCGTACCCTATTTTCGACTAATTCGTCCTCGTTTATACTTTCCCTATCGGTTTCTTCTTGCAGTTGCGCGATATCCCTAGCATATTTCTTCTTGACGAGATCTTCCTCTATTTGCAATTGTTTCCTCCTAATTGCAGCTAGTTCCTCCGCGGCATTATATTCGATTTGTTTTAATCTTGCTACTGCGCTAGCTGTCGACCGGGCTGAGCGTACTGAACGGACCGACGGGGCGCGGGACGCGGGCCTATGTACAACGTCTGCTACAGGCGCGACGGTACGCACTATCGAACTAGTTTCCGTAGTCGGAAGATCTTCTATTATCGCGGCGAGCGTTTCTGTGCGCGGCGCGGATATGCTAACTTCTCCCAAGCGATCGGTTGTAGACACGGACATAGCGGGGCGCGGCGGCGCGGGCGCGGGCGCGGGCATAGATGCGGGCGCGAGCGGGGGTTGCGGCGCGGCGGGGGGCGCTTGTGCCAACGCGAGATAATCGGACGGGGACGCGGGTGCTTCCTCGAATATCCGCATTCCTACTGGCGTTTCGTCGTCGTTCCGTGTCTTCTGGCTTCTTGTCTTCCGCATGATGGTGTCCCTCGTTGCGACCTCCGATCGTCTTCAAAAAGACGCACGTATTGGACGCCGTTCCCGCCTCAGGGGCGTTACCAGATGGTCACAGTTTGGCACCGTTAGGGAGCAACCACCCGGCCGCGTAAACGCGGTTAAGAAACAGGAATTGTCTATAAACAGACAATATATATGACGTCGATGTAAATAAGAAACGAAGAAGGAGTTAGCACCGACGATCTTCTCTCTTCGTCGACGTACTTCTTTCTTCCTCGAAGATCTTCTGTAATGATCTTCTTTCTTCTGTAATTATGTTCTCTCTTCTATAATTATGTTCTTTCTTCAATAATTATGTTCTTTCTTCAATAATTATGTTCTTTCTTCAATAATTATTTTCTTTCTTCTTTCTTCTGGCTTGAATCCGGCGACGATGGACCAAGAACTTGTTATGGATCGCAGTGGACTGTATTATTGATGGGGGTAGGGGGGTGTACGCTAGGGGGCAACTGCTCAAAGAAAAGATGGTACTGTCGAACTATACTGTATTCTAACTATTTACAAAATGTGGCACTATTAATTAACTATTACACAGAGGGGAGTCTTCTTGATGGAGTCTTCTTGAGTCTTGATTTTCTTGCTGTCTTCTTCTCGTTGAGTGCCGCTTCCGAAATGAACGACGACCGTCCTGGACGCCCTTCTTATATTTCGCCGGAGAGCGTCTCAGGTCGTGCGTAGCGTCGTCCGCGATGCCACGCGCTCATTGGTCGGCGATCTGCTGCCGGTGTGCGGGGTGCGCGGGGCGCACCGGGGTGTGAAGGGGCGACGGGGCGGCGGCCTCCTCGCTGTCCGCTACATAAATGTCACCCTGTTTTACGGTATACTAACTTTATCCATTCATTCATTTGTTTCAGCCCACAAAAATTGCGCTGCTAAATATCCACCATTGATTGCTTGTCATGCGAGTTGGATACTGCAGATTTTTATTGCTGTTATTGAATTGTTATCAGGAAGACACTGGTGCTGAACTCCTGTGCAAGTTTTCTTCTGTCCCTTCTTTCCACATCCACGGCGTGATAAGGTAGTGTACTCTTACACCGCCACTAAATGCAAATAAATTATATAAATGTCTTGACACCAAAATATTTTTTATCAAGCAAAACCTTTCTGTATTTCTGTGTGAAAAATTATTTAGCCCTTAAGGGCCATAAAAGTAAGTAGAAAAAGTTATATTGCTTTATCATCGCGCATCATATTTGAGCTTGGCAGGTTCCGTTGAAAAAAAGCTACAATTCCCACGTATAGGAACTTTTTCCGCACAAATTTGTCCAAAATAAGATAAACAGGGGCCTCTCGGACGATACACCGCGCGCGTCATGAATATAAACAGTAAAATTAGGAGAGAAACGAGCGCTTATATTATGATATAATGAACACCATTCGCGTCTAATTTAATTTTACTCGCCGGATTTATTACGGTACACAGAAGCCACCTTGTTTTTTTTTTTTTGAAAAATTTATACGAACTGATTTCTTTGTTAACTAAGAAAAGCACGAAGTATATATTCACTTTTCATTAGGCAGTTGAATATATTTCACAGTATTAACGGGAGCAATTACTCTAACAATACCAACAAAATGTTAAAGCCAGTTTAGTTTATAAAAAATAGGTCATACCTGACTGATATTTGCTGGGCATTAGAGAAAACATATAATTTTCTCAAAGATAGTAGTAACCTTTGGAAAGTAAAACATTATCTAACTACAAAATTTAATTTAAATCGTAATAGCCGCCTTACAAAAATTGTATACAATAAAATACAAGAAATTTATAATACAAGAATTGCTCACTTTATGTGTAGAATACTCAGTCTCAGGATAATTGGGTTATTAAAATGAAAATTTGAACCTTCTTCGTTTACCATTGGATCTAGTTGAAAGGCATTCATATAATAGCAGACAAAATCAGTTAAACAACGCGAGATATGTTGTGTTACATACATTTATTGCAATTAATACAGTTATTATAACCCACTTAATTGGTAACTAAAATTATTGTACGTTATTTAAAACTTTTTATTTTCAATAATCACAATAAAAAAGTGAATACGCATGAATTATTTCCTAAAGGTATGCTATACAGATTTAGCTGACATCAGCTGGCTGGTTTAAGGATTTGGTTTGCTAGCATTTTTGTAAAATTTTAAGTGAACAAGTCATTTGTTTTGATTATCTTAAAAAATTTACAAGTCATTCACTATTGTATTTAAAACAACGGAAGCCATTGGCGCAATTTGTTTCACAAATGAAATTTAACAGTAAGATGAAGAAGACAAATTAACGTGCAAACGTCCAAGTAATTGTGAAAAATGCGAATCCTTCCATCGGAAAAATACAAATTTCAACCTAAACCGAAGCTAACGATTTCATTGAATTGAAATATGAGCTTTAACCCAATTAGCATTGAATCTTATTTCAATTTAAAGGTAAATAAAGCGTTCGATTTGCTATTTTAGATTAGTTTTAAATATTTCGTTGATGCATTTTCTGAATTAATCTGCCCATGGGAATAAATTATAACATCTTGGTAATTTCTTATATCTAACAAAACTAAACATAACTAGGTGGGAGGACTTCTTTACTGGAGTCCTTCCGTTGGCAATCAGCATCAAACAGCAGTGCCTGCACTGCAGTTTTCCAGTTTAATGTGTATACAGAGCTTGTGTAAATACAGACTGTAAGACCATTTTAGTCCTTAGAGGTGACGTCACATCTGTGGCCTTCTTTGACTTAAGGTGATTGCAAACCATAAATTCGTGGGTAACTTATTTTTTTTTTACAAAAAATAACATCAAACAACCTACATTTTCTGTTTTATATTTAATATTGAAAATAAAATCCACTATACACAAACATAATGAACATTCACTTTCCATGAAAAATGTATTCTGCACATCACGTGCATTGCACATGGACAAACATGCCGACACGGAACAATTTTTTTTTTATTATAGTTTATACAAATACAGTTTGACCACTAAACGCTTAACCACTACGATAAATATCCGGATAAAATATATTCGCAGGATAAAATATAAAAATAAAAATGTTTTATGTTCTGCGAAGTTAAATTTTAATTTCAACTTAATAATTACTAAAAACTCAACAAAATTAATACATATCTAAATAAAATTCAAACATTAAAAGACTCCTAACACTTCTAGCTCTATTTCACGTTTACTCTTTGGAGGTAAACAATCTTTTTGGGAAGGTCATTAAAACTCATATCAAAATCGTCTTAATATATATAACATTTGTGGTTCGCTACCATTTAAATTTAGTGGAGCATGAGATATATCTCCTGCTCAAATAAATCTTTGAATAAATAAATACAATGAAATCACTTAAAAAATTGTAACTCTAGGATTTTCTTTTGTATCGTAGGGGAACTTTACTACATACATAAATTGCACAAGGACAAACACCCAGACCCGAAACAATTATGTGTAAGCCATACAAATACTTTTTCAGTCCTACGACGGTACCAAATTCAAGAGTGCCTCCAATTACTAAGCACGTCCATTTTGGAGAATCCTCCCTACAATGGAATTTACTTTTTCCGTGTAGGATTCAAATGCGCCTTCAGCGCTAGTATCTAACTTAAGTATCTAACGACTGAAAAATCTTTAGTTGACGAACGTAAAATCTAATAATATCTATTTATTGAGTCTGCACATTACACATATTAACCATTGAATCCTAATGCTATCCTAACACATTTTCATAGTATTACACTTTTGTGCTAAAAGAATAAAAATAAAATAATGTTACTATAAGCACAATAGACAGAACAAAATTGACAGTAATAAAATATTATTTTCATAGAAAGATCGCAAGAGACACTTGAGTGCGCCGTCTGGCTCTGGCCTAGAAGACCAAAGAGTTATATTTTAACGGTTCTAGATTTTGTATAAGACAGACGATTCGGAAACTTATTCCCTTGCTATTAGGGAGATGTAGGCAGAAAATATATTATATGTTAAGTAGCGCATTTGGCAGGCGCCCAGAGATTTGCAACGTTCGGAAGACAAATCATTGAAAGAAAACAGATTCACGTTACCTATGCTCCCGACGGTGTCTTCCATATGTAGGAAATATTGCTATATTATCAAAATTTATAAGCAAAGACACTAGGATAAACACTTCGAAGAAAAGTACAGTTTAAATACATTGATAATTTTAAAGGTCTTAATTTCACACGAGAGATAAGGTTTAAAAAAAAATTAAGCTGCTATTTAACGCTGGTATTAAGGGAGAGCACAGTCCTTCTCCGGTCGAACCAACCTATACTGCTACAACCATAATATAACTGCAGGATAGCTCTATCACGTGAAAATCCGCTGGCCTGGGTATTTAACGTTTGCCTAACGTCTGATGACGTCGTTAATTTGGATGTTATCAGGATGTGGATATACCGCCGTCTATTGGAAACCATCACATTATCAGACGTCTCGCAACATTAAAGCTGTTCACCGTAACCAGTCCTGTCATTGACATGAGATTGCTCATATTACCCGGAACACCCGCGATATGAAATGGGGTGATGCATTTTCTTACGTCGCCATTATACGCCAAACTGTAAGTTTGCTTTTCTTAAAACAATCTAATGCTATGTGGTGATTTCACATTTGTTCGGCGTCAAGTACTAGGTGGTATGCGTCCTTTTTTGCTGAAGAGTTCTTCTGAGTTCCTATCATCCTCTTATATACAGGGTCATTTTTAATTTACTGAAGACCTTTTGGGAATATATTGGTTACATCATTACAAACAATTTTAGTGAGATCACTCTTCACAGAATATAATACATTTACGAAAAAACTACTTTTAAGGTTTTGTTGTCATGTCTGACTCCTTTTAAGTCTGTATTTTGTAGTACCTAAACAATGTCAAAATAAATCGTCAAAGAAAATGCCTAAATAAGGCATTTATACACTTGATACAGTATCAAACATTGTGTTGAAATCATTAAACATAATTAAATGAGCAAATGACATTCAAAAAAAAAACCACAAAAATTAAAATTTATAATAAGTAATTCTTGCCGCCGGGCCGGTCGACGCCCGCGCTCAGCTGATTGCGTTGCCAGTAGGGTTACCAGATGAAAAAATTAAAAGTCCGGAGAAGAGGCCTGATTTCCATTTAAAAATCCTGAGATTGTTTTACAGTTTGAGAAGAAAACCTTACTTAAAAAGGTATCTTCACATATTAAGTATGATAAAACTGTTTAAGTACCTACTTGGATAAATAAGTTTTGATTTTAATTGTGGAATTATTACCAAAGGAAAATTATTTTTAGTTTGTTTAACTTTTTATTAAGAGATCTTTTAAAATGTAAGCTGTATTATATTAAAAGTTCTAAAAATCCAGAGATTTCATAAGATTTGCAAAATCCATCCGCAATCCTGAGAAGAGTCTAAAAATCCTGAAATCTTAGGACAAATCCTGAGATATGGTAACCCTAGTTGCGAGAGCCTAACCATTCATTATTATTATCTTTATTTTGCATAAAACCATTTGATGAACTATTTGATTCTTTTATTAATTTCTTTAAGAATTAATAGACATTCATTAATAGACATTTAGGTAGTTTTTTTACGAATACTGTTTGCTAGCAACTCTGCCTGCATCCAAGAGGCAACGCCTCAACGTCGCACATGCGGCGGCCCAAGGCCAAGCCAACGATATATTATAACGTCGACACAGGTGTGACCGTCATCAAAGGCGCCGCCTGCCCTTTTCGGTTTGCAGGCATCGATTTGGTGATCGAAGTTTGCAGCAGGTACAAATTAAATGAGTATTATTAACTATTTTTTTATTTAATGTAAGTTGTATTTAAAAAATGGATGCAGGTTAAAATAATTATAAATATTACAATAAAATATTTATAATGATTAAATACAAATTAACAGTAATTGAATAAAGATATTAAGGTATAATGGTTCAATAAAAATATTAAAATACAAATTTAAAAATTAGACTAACCTAGGCCCAGTAACGTTGTATTAATGACGCCTGCCCACACATTGACACTAAACCGGTGTTGAAAGCTATGCGGTCTTGGTTCATGTGGATTTTCATAGCACCACAAGTGTTCATTGTGCGAATTAAATAGTCCTATTCTGCCAAATGTTGCTTCATCAGTCCATAAAATGTTGGCTCGTTCAGCAGCTAGTACTTAACCAGTTACAAAATGTAACTCGCGCTGGTTTGTCAGCTTCGCTGAGTTCATGGACACGATGCAAGTGGAAAGGGTACTTCCCTTCATTGTGTATGACACTCCATGCGTAGTACTGTGACACATGGAACTGTCGGGCTGCCTCATGAGTGGTCGCTGCTGGATTTTGTTCAAAAAACTGCAGTATGTCTTCCTGCTCACGTACTGTGCGCCGCGGTGGACGACTACGATCGATTGATACAGGCTGGAATTGCCCGTAATCTCGCAATCGCTGTGTAGTACCTAGCATCTTAGCGTAGCTCGGTGCACGTGAGTTGGGAAATCGCCTTGAATATTCACGGCAGGCTTCACTAACGTTATCATTGCAAATTGCTAAAATTCGCACCATTTCGGTATACTCAATATTTGAGTATCGGTATGTCATTGTATTACGCGTAACGTTCGCGATATTAATCTCACAACGGAAGGAGAAAAGTCGCGGGCGCACAAAAGGCGACTGACCGACTGACGACACAGATAATTAGGTCAAGTTCAAATGAGCAAGCGCCGCCTCCTACACCCCTCCACCCCTACCCCGCCACGCGCTTTATTTTGCTATTTAGGACTATTGCCGTTTAGAAGGTCCAATTAAAATATTTTTATTTTTGTATGAAAATAAAAATTGAAGAAATATAATTTCATTTCTTACAGATGTTGTTGTTATGATGTAAATAATATATTCCCAAAAGGTCTTCAGTAAATTAAAAATTACCCTGTATTTCTGCAGCCAAGCAGCATTGCATCTACTGTATCATTCTGGTTTGAAGGATAAGAGAGAACACATCGCACAGTCCACATAATGATAAATGGATGCTGTAACTCAAATCCATCCTCGATTAAGAATCAAAATGTAGATGTGTTCATACCCTTGAAGACTAAGATGGAATGCTTCATTTTTTACACTATACCAAACAAAAAAAAGCTTTTAGTTGCTATTACACGCTGGTATTCTGTGAGAATGTGGTTCTTCCCCGTCGAGCTGAGCCATTCCTGCTGCAACCATAATACAGCTACAGCGTGGCTGTATCACGTTATTTGCATGTTAAGTTGCAACTGCAGCTAGCTGTTGTTCAACAAAAGCATTATTTACCAATACTATATAATAATAATAATAATAGTTTATTTTCACCACTTAGATAACTATCACATTTATAAATAACTATTCTATGGTCTATACTTAGTTTACAAAGAATGATGGAACATCTGTGTCTGAACTAGATAAATATATATCTATATTTCAGATCACAGTGCTCTTCCTTATTACATATTAACAAACTAACATTAGTATAATTTAAATAGATGGTATACAAAAAATAAAATGTGAAAATTAATCTTAACAAAATGTATTTTATATAAAAAGAAAATTGTTAAAATGTGTATTAAAATGTAACAGTATATGGAACAGAGATAAGGTAAATTTGTAGAAACGGATCCACTTACTTGATTCTAAACAAACAAATAACTAATGAATAATAACCGTAACCGTTTGCACTAAACAATCCAAATAGTGTTTAGTTTCAAAATGGAAGCATTCAGTAAAAACGTACATATATATGAGAAATATTGTTTAGATCTACATGGAAGTAAGATTTACAGCTTCCAGTTTGAAATTATATATTTTAGTAAGTCCGGATCTTTAAATTTTTAAATCTTTAAATTTTCCGTGTAGTGGCGGTTAAGAATATCCACTACCCCATATCTTCCCGTGGGTGTTGTAAAAGGCGACAAAGGGAAACAGGCAGGAGATGGGCAGCAGCATCTTCCTGATAACAGCAAAAATACAATAAAAAAACTGCGGTTGCCAACCCGCTCGCCAAGCGTGGCAACTATGGCAAATACCCCCAAATGGATAAAGTTACTAAGCGTCGCCCCCAGTCCCCGGCGGCCCCGCTATTCCTGGCTACGGTGGCGACCATGGTAACGACAGGGCAGGGTGTGCTAAGAATCTCCGGTGGAGGTTCGGTTGCCACCTACGACGACTCGACCTGGCAACATACAACGCACATACCCAAAGGACTGACGAGAAGATTGTGGAGATGTAAGAAGAGATAGACAAGTTACGCTGGCATATTATAGGATTATCCGAAGTCCAAAGAGAGGGGGAGGAAACGGTAATCTTTGAATCCGGTAACTTGCTCTATTACCGGGAGGGCGACCATCTGTCCCAAGGAGGTGTCGGATATATAGTCAACAAGTCTCTCGTTAACAACGTTGTAAAGATAGAGAGTGTGTCGACGAGGGTTGCGTACCTTATACTCAAAATCACCAAACGCTATTCGCTGAAGGTCATACAGGTTTACGCACTAACCTCGGCACACCCCGATGAGGAGGTGGAGGAAATGTATGATGATATCTCTAGAGCCATGCATTCCTCAGAAACCCAATATACCGTGTTAATGGGAGACTTCAATGCAAAACTAGGCACAAGAGAGAATGGTGAGCTGAAAGTAGGGAAATTTGGAATAGGGCAACGGAACCCAAGGGGCCAGCAGCTGGCCGACTTCATGTAGAAAGAGGGACTGTTTATGATGAACTCTTTCTTCCAGAAGCGGCCCCACAGGAAGTGGACCTGGTCGAGCCCCGACGGTTCGACAAAAAATTAGATTGACTTCATTATGACGACCAGACGACAACTGTTCAGTGAGGTCTCAGTGATCGCGAGGGTGAAAACCGGCAGCGATCACCGAATGGTTAGAGGCACACTGAATCTAAACGTTAAGTTGGAGATGTCTCGTCTAATGAAGTCAACGCTCCGTCACCCTCGTGCTCTAATCCAAAGTCCCGAAACCTTTCAGCTCGAGTTACAAAACCATTTTCAGTGCCTTGAAGACTGCAATGAAGTGGTTGATATGAATGACAAGCTCGTGGAAACTGTCCATGCGCTCGGAGCTAAGTTCTGCAAGACCCGCCGCAGATAACACAAAAACTTTCCGATTACACTCTTAATCTCATGGCTGTTAGACAGAAGATGAAGCTACATTCTTAAACAGATTTGACAGCATACAGGCAACTGAACAGACCGATCTCCAAATGCATGCGGCGGGACTTACGCAACTTCAATACAGCTCTTATGAAAAAAGTGATCGAGCGGAACCAAGACTCCAAACTCTTTGCCAGAGATCTGTCTGTCAGAAAGAGCCAACTGTCAAAGCTGTGGCAGCATCGTTTCCGGGGCACCTGAGATTTTGAGTGAGATTGAGAGGTTCTATGGGCAGCTGTACACGTCATCGTTGGAGCCACACGCAAGTGTGAGTAACGATCCAAAAGCGAGTCTTACCCGACACTATTCCGATGATATCCCGGACGTCAGTCTGAGCGAGATTAGAATGGCTCTCCCGCACCTTAAAAACGGCAAGGCCCCAAGCGAGGATGGAATTACAGCGGAGTTTCTGAAAGCGAATAGAATTTACTACCATAGACCACATACATACCATTCGGCAAATTTTACAAAAGTCAGAAGTGTACAATTTGCCACTATGTCTGTTGTATGTGGACTATGAGAAAGCCTTTGATTTCGTCGAAATTTGGGCGGTACTGCAGTCCCTTCAGCGGTGCCAAATTGACTGTCGATATATCGAAGTGCTGAAGTGCTTGTACAGTAGGGATACGTTGGCTATCCGAGTACAGAACCAGAGTACGATTCCTATCCAATTGCAGAGAGGTGTAAGATAGGGTGACGTCATATCCCCGAAACTCTTCACCGCTGCATTGGAAGACGTTTTCAAGCTTCTGGACTGGAAAGGATACGGTATCAACATCAATGGCGAGTACATTACTCACCTTCGGTTTGCCGACGATATAGTCCTTATGGGAGAATCGCTGGAGGGCCTAAGCACTATGCTCAATGACCTCAATAGTGCTTCCGAACGGATAAGTCTTAAGATGAACATGGACAAACAAAGATTATGTTCAATGTCCATGTCACACCTATGCCGGTAGTTGTTGGGAGCACTAAACTCGAAGTTGTTGACGAGTATGTTTACCTGGGATAAATAGTCCAACTAGGTAAGTCCAACTTCGACCGAGAGGTCAATCGACGGATTCAAGTTTGCTGGGCAGCGTTCGGGAAATAACGGCACATCTTCTCGTCAGGTATACCTCAAAACTTGAAAACGAGACTGTACAACCAGTGCGTGTTGCCAGTGATGACATACAGAACTGAGACGTGGTTCTTCACTGCTTACCGGATAAGGAAGCTCAAGGTCGCTCAGCGAGCTATGGAGAGGGCTATGCTCGGAGTTTCTCTGCGTGATAAACTCAGAAATGAGGATATCCGCAGTAGAACCAGAGTGACCGACATAGCCCAACGGATTAGTAAGCTGAAGTGGCAATGGGCCGGCCATATAGCTCGAAGAACCGACAACCGATGGGGAAAAAAGGCTCTCGAGTGGCAGCCTCGTACCAGCAGGCAAAGTGTTGAGCGTCCCCTCACTAGATGGAGTGACGACCTGGTAAGATATGCAGGAAGTCGATGGTTACAAGTGGCTGAGGACCGTGCTTTGTGGCATTCCTTGGGGGAGGCCTATGTTCAGCAGTGGACTTGTGAAGGGCTGTAATGATGATGATGATGATGCTGGATCTTTAAATGAAAGTAAATTTATGAAATCATCAATCATGTTTTATTTAAATTTTGATCTCAAGACGTTTCTAGAAACTTAAAATTTAATTTAGTAACTTGAGTTAAAAGCACTCGTGCTTGCTAGCACACATGGTCACAAGGAGACAGTGTCCTTATGTCAAAATTGATCCGAGCAATTTTTTCGATCTAAGCAAAATTAGCTTCTTGTATTTTGAAGACAAGCGGTATGCCTAGATTTTAATTTAATAGTGTAAACAGAATACCAAGCAGCTATTGTACCCAACCTACAAGTCACATCTACACAATATGCATTAACATCTGTAATATTAATTGGATGCATGTTTTTAATTACGTAAAATTTAAACAAATAATACAATAGTAGAAAATTTGCATAACATAAGAAATTAAAAAATAAAATCCAAAGACAAGTCAAAATTTACTCACTCACTGTAATCTCATACTGATTCATCTATGCACAGTCCTTACCTTTAAACTTAGAAAGCTGAATTTTTTCACTGAGGTTCTTCATTCATAATGTAGAGAAGAAATTATAAAAAACATTAGAAAAGAGGACTTTTCGAAATAACCACAGGATCAGGAATAAGATCATTTATATTTTTGCTTTAGTTGCCTTATTTCCGTAACTATAAGCATTAGGGACAAGTAAGTAGGTAGGTAAATAAAATCACTAATAATTATTATCAGAAGTTTTCGTAATAGGATAGGATAGGATAACAAACGCTACTTTAAAGTTTATTTAGGGAATATATTTACGAGTTTTCATATAATATCATCCACCACCAATTAAACGTACCAGATCCATACACAGTAATATAATAAATCTATGAGAACTTTCTCGGGTCCAGTACTAGTACACAGGGTACGATACACCTATTCTAAAAAAAGTATTATCCTTTAGGGAGCAAAATATAAACGAAATTGCCGTAATTTCCATTTCCATGTGATTAAAGCCGCGGGCGGTATCTAGTTAACAGTATAAAAACAACTTAATCTTGGACAAAATTAATGTTTTAAAGAAATCTTCAAAATTAGAAATGAAATTTTACTTTAACACAGAAAAGCAATGTAGAATAAGTATGTACTCGTAAAATAGGTTTACTGTAGTTTGCAGATATTGTTTTTAATTGTTGACAAAGGAATCACCGCAGCCATGGAACGGAATTAAGCCATTTTACAAAACAACACGCTAAGAATCATTCTGTAATTAAGTGCCATTAACATAAAATGTTGGCTGTGAATGTGTTAAAAAATACAACGTTAAAAGCACGAAGTAAAAGTATGACTTTACGACATGAATATTCGTACATAAATGGGTCATTAAGTTTTGGATTGACAATCTTAAACTTAATTTTATCCAAACATAGATCGTCCTTTTATGATTATTATAAGCTAAGTCAGTGCGCTTTACTATCTTCGGCACTGGCTTATAATAATATATAATAGCGGAATAATTTGTTTCCGTCTGAATACAATCTAGGCGTTTTCAAGGCAAGAGTGAATAGGATTTTGTTACGCAATGAAAGTGAGACTTACCATCTAAGGCTGCATCACCACTTACCCCCAGGTGGGATTATGAACAAGCACTGGCTTATTATAAGTAAAAAAAATATATGTACATTTAGTGCCTACTTGAATCCTTTTACTTTTACCATAATATGATACATTTAATATTTTGTACTGCGTTTTGTTCCATATTTTTACGAGTTATTTTGCTATATATTTTGCACTTGTTCCCCTATAGATAGCTGATGTGTGTTTGTTTGAAAATAAATTAAAATGTTTAAAAAAATCATATTGAAAGCAACGACTATATTTATGTATATATTATTTAGTATATATATTATATCATGACAACTTAACTGCCCAAACTCACTCTCTGTTCTACCCAAGGTTAGCTGGTAGAGAATGCCATATAGCATTAAGCTCGCCTTTTGTACAAATATTTGTTGCAATAAAGAATAAATAAATAAATAAACGACTGAAATGAACAATTTTTTAAAAATACTTTTAATTTTACACACTTAAGAAGCATTTTTGCTACTGTAAATTTTAAAATATTCGTAAATATTAGCAAAGAAATCTTTAAATTGCTTTGTATCTAGCAACGTGTAAATTATCACTGTGATTGATTTACTTATTGTATTGGATTGAAACAGACTAAACATGGTGTCGGAGCCCTTGAACCAAGTAAGAAGAGTTCGGATGTATGGCAATAAGGCAATTCCAATTAAGGTGATGATAATCAAACGGTAGTATTAACTTGATTTGATAAATAAGAAATATTAATGATTTGACTTCTTATATTTACACGAATACTTATTTTTAATAACCGACCCTTTGGTCACGGGGGAGGGAAACTGAGGTGATTGACGTTATATAGTTAGCCCAGACTACCTTCTGCTTTTGAATATTAATTTTCCGATCTACACATAACGAGTCTACAGTATCTTGAAATATTGCAGTGGTATGCTTGACTTTGGACTTAATTTTATTCATTATGGGATCCCAAGCAGATGATAACAACTCAGCCGTCCTTTCTATCAAAATAAGGATTTTTTTTTAAATTTCAATAAACTCGCGAATTATGCTTGATAGGATATAGTGTTCTTTTGCGAGGTTTCGTGGTTTATAAAAGCTGTAAGTAAGCTAAAGGTAGCCTTAAACTATTACATCGGGACATCAAACACCTCTCTCAAAAATTCATATTTCCTCCACTTACTTAATTCAGCTGTCTCTGATGGTAGTAAGCATCTTTATTTAGGTACAAGAAGATAATATTTTAAAATAGTAAGAGAAATGTGGGGGCGTAAGATATACAATTTATACACGTGGTTTAAAAACCGATCAAATTTCGTTTTTAAAACAGGTTTCATACTATCGATAAACAACGGGGCACCTAGCAGGTGTATCGATTTCGTACTAGCGGTTTTTATTTCTGACGCAATATAATTGAAATTTTGAATTAAAGTATCTATGCTAAAACTAGATACATTTTTGGAAATTAAAATTTCACATTTATTGTTATTTGGGAAAACCAATATTATTAAAATTTTGAAAAATATGAGTAAGATTACTGAGGACTACATCTGCTTTAAATTTCCGTGTACCGTCGTCTAGGTACCAGACATTCAGCTTGGATTTCATCAACAGTAGAATTAATAATATAGTTTCATAAAACAAGTTCGAAATTTGACAGTAACATTGCCAAACGTAATGATAAATTTCGGAGTTTTATTAGCCACTTTTTTGAGCAGGGTTACCCCATCGATAGACTTAAAAGCATTCCTAAGATCATCTTCACAAGAACATCTGCATTAGAATTTGTCAAAAAAGTACGCACTGAATGTACTGCCGTTTCAGGGTCACCAAAAATGCCAAACTCTAATTAAATAGGTTGAATTTTTTTCTTAAGTTTCGAGATTATGTGCCTGTAACTACAACTAATTTTGAAGTTAAGCGTCAAAATGTGGAATCAACATCAATAGGACAGATACCGTTACCATTTTTTTAAAGGCACATCTTGCCGCAATTGAAATTGGGATTAACATTACTAGAAAGCATATAATTACTGTAATTACTGTAATGCCATTAAGAAGTACCCTACCGGCATCACCGGCAGACGCGCTTACAAAATCTTTGAGATATTGAGGCGTAATCCCGCCAATGTCGCCAGCAAAGTTATTCGGAAATGACAAGATTGCTTCCAGTGCCTTTTTAAGAAATTTGTAAAGGCTGCATATACGTATTGGGAGGCAGCGGTAAATTCCGAGAAAGATTGACCGATGTATGTTTCTAACGAAGGTCTTCAAGAATTTTGACATTATAAGGAGCCAGGAAGTCGTCTAAGAATAGAATATGGGATGCATTTTTTAAGTCCCCATCCATTTCTTTACGTCATATTCATTTCGTTGTTTTCGTCATCGTTCACATCGCCATTTCTTTTATTACAAGCATATTAATAAATAACAACAAACCTGTATAAATTGTATCGTCAATAACGAACTTATTGAAAGCCCTTGCAAGCATGACCTTTTTTTATAGAATTAGGTTGACAAACGAGCACACAGTCCACCTGATGGTAAGTGGTAGCTGTGGCCCATAGCCATCTGCATCTATCTTCGTTTGCGAATCAAAATGCAGATGCGTTGTTACCCGTGAGGACTAAGATGGAATGCCTCGTTTCCAGTAAAAAGGGTCTCCGGTTCTCTACACTCATCATACGAAACACAGCAGCATTAAGCTGCTATTTTACGCTGGTATTCTGTGAGAGCGTGGTCCTTCCCCGGTCGAGCCGACCCATATTTGCTACTACTACACTATTAATATAGCTGCAGCATGGCTATACCACGTAAAAAACGTGATACAAAAAGCTATCAAAGCCAATTATGTGCCAACGAAAGAGAATTTCGATGGAAAGTACAGATTGCTTCCCGATAAGGGCTCATATTGTAAACTTGGAGCGTTCCAACAGAAACTATGTATATATTATATATTTAACAAGTTATTAAAGATCTTGAGTTTATTTTATTTTTGCGTGTTAGTATTTAGCGGGTGTTGTTGGCTAGTTTTCACAAACTTACATTAATAAAAATGTACTCATAATCATAACTTGAACAAATCTACTATGGGAACGATAATAAATTTGCCCTTATTAAATTTTACTGTTCTTCATTTATGATGGAAAGCTTCGTCGCTTTTTATGAGGAACAGCTGTAAAAGAAATCAGTTATAATTGAAGTGTTTTGAAAAAGAACTGTTATTCTTGAACACAATGTTTAACAAAATAAATTTGTATCTAAAGATTATCACTGAAACTCAAAGGTTTTTTTTCATATTTCACCTTACGTTACATGACGGGAAATATTTTTTCTATTCATTAATAATTACAGCTCATCATAAGGGCATCCACTGTTGATCATATGGCTCTCCATTGATTGCTTCATAGGAATGATATTTATAAAACTTACACGCTTGGTGAGTTATCGGGAAGATACTGCTGCCCACCTCCGATTTCATTTGTATCTGCCACCACTTTTGACACCTATAGTATATGCATTGTTGTAGTTAAATTCAATTTTGCTATTGCACGGCACCTAAATATATTTTCTAGTTTTCCGTACGAAGTTTTTTTTTAACTTATAATCGCATGTTACACTATCAGTAGTTCTGGAGTAAATCGGACTCAAGTTGCTCACATGCTACATTCTAAATATGATATTATTACGATATTGACGTTAATTACAAGAATTTAGTGCATAAACGGAAAATTTTGAAATTTATATGAAATGTTATGATTAAATAACAGTCCGTCTGATATATTACGTAATTTCATACTAGCTATTATAACACCTGCGTCGAAATAAGATGGTAACGGTTACGTAACTATCCTGGAGGACTGCGAAGAATCCCTTAAACCATGTGCAACAATTTTATTGCGTCTGCTTTAAGCAGAAATGCAACAGCGTAAACATTATTGCTTATGTGAATGTGGTCTCCCTTATATAGATCAATAAAAAAATTCCATAAAAGATCATATAGTTGACGTGAAGCACCGACGCTTCGAGAAGTCTGCAGTTTGTTATAATATTCTACACGACCCTTATAGTAGATAAGATATATGATAAGAATAGATATATCATCTATTCTTATCGCGGTCATAACAGTCCACAGCTGGAGAACCTTTCTCGTTGTGGAATTAATTTGCAATGATCGCACACACAATTATTTAAAAGATTGGCGATTGTAGTCTAATCTTAATCTTTATTGCAAGCACTTCACAGTCCCGACGCCTGTCTGAGTATTTCACCTTTGGCATAGATAAGATGATACATGATATGGTAAAATTATACCAAAATTATACAATATCATACATCACCATCAATAAGAGTCCATGATGTTGAAACTTTCCCAAAAAGAAACATAAAAAAGAGATGTTTAGATTTAGATGTTAAAATGAAATAAATAAATAAATATAACGTGAGTAAATGGGAGAACTAAACAGGTAAGCAAACGACGGACGGTGGTTTATAATACCAGCTTAAAATAGCAGCTCAATATTACTTTTGTTGCCGTGTAGTGGCGGTCAAGAATATCCACTACCCCATATCCTCCCGTGGGTGTCGTAAAAGGCGACAAAGGCTAAAGGCAGAAGATGGGCAGCAGCATCTTCCTGATAATAGCCAAAATTATAATAAAAAAACTGCGGTTGCCAACCCGCTCGCAAAGCGTGGCAACTATGGCAAATACCCCCCAATGACTAAAGCAACAAACAGACGGCCCCCAGTCCCCGGTGGCCCCGCTATTCCTGGCTACGGTGGCGACCATGGTAACGGCGGGGCAGGGGGTGCTAAGAATCTCCGGTGGAGGTTCGGTTGCCTCCTTAGACGACTCGACCTGGCAACGTACAACGCACGCACCCTGAGGACTGACGAGAAGATCGTGGAGCTGGAAGAAGAGATAGACAAGTTGCGCTGGCATATTATAGGATTATCCGAAGTCCGAAGAGAGGGGGAGGACACGGTAATCCTCGGCGGGTGGAAGACCAGTACTTGAAGTCCTTCAGAAGCTCTTTAATTCCATCCTCCATGGTGGCATTACACCGGAGGCGTGGAGCAGAAGTGCGGTGGTCTTGTTCTTCAAGAAAGTTGACAACGCTCTCTTGAAGAACTACAGATCGATTTCCCTTCTGAGCCGCGTCTACGTGCTGTTTTCGAGAGTCATTACGAATCGTCTCGCGCGCAGACTTAACGACTTCCAGCCTCCCGAACAAGCCGGTTTCCGAAAGGGCTTTAGCACCATAGACGACATACATAGCCTTCGGCAAGTTGTACAGAAGTCCGAAGAGTACAATTTGCCACTATGTCTGGCGTATGTGGACTATGAGAAAGCCTTTGATTCCGTCGAAGTTTGGGCGGTGCTGCAGTCCCTTCAGCGGTGCCAAATTGACTGTCGGTATATCGAAGTGTTGAAGTGCTTGTACAGTAGGGCTACAATGGCTATCCGAGTACAGAACCAGAGTACGAAACCTATCCAATTGCAGAGAGGTGTAAGACAGGGTGACCGTCATATCCCCGATACTCTTCACCGCTGCATTGGAAGACGTTTTCAAGCTTCTGGACTGGAAAGGATACGGTATCAACATCAATGGCGAGTACATCACTCACCTTCGATTTGCCGACGATATAGTCCTTATGGCAGAATCGCTGGAGGGCCTAAGCACTATGCTCAATGACCTCAATAGTGTTTCCCAACGGATAGGTCTTAAGATGAACATGGACAAAACAAAGATCATGTTTAATGTCCATGTCACACCTATGCCGGTAGTTGTTGGGAGCACTAAGCTCGAAGTTGTTGACGAGTATGTTTACCTGGGACAAATAGTCCGACTAGGTAAGTCCAACTTCGACCGAGAGGTCAATCGACGGATTCAACTCGGCTGGGCAGCGTTCGGGAAGCTACGACACATCTTCTCGTCAGACATACCTCAAAACCTTAAAACGAAATTGTACAACCAGTGCGTGTTGCCAGTGATGACTTACGGAACTGAGATGTGGTCCTTCACTGCTGGCCGTATGAGGAAGCTCAAGGTCGCTCAGCGAGATATGGAGAGGGCTATGCTCGGAGTTTCTCTGCGTGATAAACTTAGGAATGAGGATATCCGCAGTAGAACCAGAATAACCGACATAGCCCAATGAATTAGTAAGCTGAAGTGGCAGTGGGCCGGCCATATAGCTCGAAGAACCGACAACCGATGGGGAAGAAAGGTTCTCGAGTGGCAGCCTCGTACCGGTAGGCGAAGTGTAGGGCGTCCCCCCACGAGATGGAGTGACGACCTGGTAAGACATGCAGGAAGTCGATGGATGCAGGTGGCTCAGGACCGTGCTTTGTGGCATTCTTTGGGGGAGGCCTATGTTCAGCAGTGGATTTGTGAAGGGCTGTAATGATGATGATGAAATGATGATTACTGTGTTTCGTGTAGTGAGTGTAGAGAACTGGAGACCCGTTTTACTGTTAACGAGGCATTTCATTTTAGTCCTCAAGGGTGTAAAGTGGGTCAAGGGAGTATAGATGTAGAAGTCCATAGGCCATAGCATCCACTTATCATCAGGTGGACTGTGTGCTTGTTTGTCACCCATATTCTAATGGGTCGGGCAAAAAGTTTATTGGTATTTCATATACAAATTGAAGATTTTTTTTTCAAAGTTTAATTACATATAGTCATAATATATATAAGCCATTTGTTTGATAAATTGTTGCCATCTTATAGGTAGTGACATAATCCCGTTGCTGTAAAAATCTTGTGATTTTTTTATGAAAGAAATGCGACAAGTAGTTTTGAAAGTCTTTATATTTATATATATATTTCTATTGATGTTAACCTAACACTACCCAAAGACTTCTGAAGAGACCAAACCAGGTAAAAATCTGAGGGTACAAGGGTCAGGCTGTGTGGTGGATGCATTAACACTCCCCAACCAAGCTTTCTCAATTTTTTTTGAGTGGCCGAATATGTGTGTGGTCTGGCGTTATCATGATGAGAGACCACTGCTTTTCGGTTGATCAATTCCAGTCGTTTTTTTTTAATTTATTGCTTGAGGTTTTGCCGGGTGGTAAAAGCACACAATAAACAATGCCCTTCCAATGCTACCACATTCACAACATCACCTGACTGCGTGTTAATACGGGTTTCACATCAGTCTGTGAAACTCGAATACCCTTTGAACATGATCTTCTTTGCAAGTTCTTATCGTAAGTGATCCTGTTCTTATCACGAGCGATCAATATTTTTATAAATGCTTCGGTTTAATTACGTTTCAATAAAGAATCACAAATGAGTACACGATTCATTAGGTTTCTTTCAGTGAGCTTGTATGGTACCTAAATATCGAGATTTTTGAATAGCCATACTTTTTTCAATTGGTCAAAACTATTTTGTTGCCAATCTTCAATTCCTCGGCTATATTGTAACTACTAATATGCCGATACTGCTCCATTTTTTTTTCAAAAACGGCATTGGCTTTATCAGTTTGAGGGCAACAAGAGCGAGCTGAATTTATGATATCAAAATTTCCGGACTGAAAACGCTTGAACTAAATTTGTGCTACTCTTACTGACATTGCGTTAGATGAACGTCAAAAAATTTTCGCACTTTGAGTTGCATTTTTCCTTTTTTTTAATAAAACTTCAGAATGTATCGAATTTCTTAGTCAGATTTACTCATTTTGGCGGACAGAAAAAACAATTGAAAAATGGCGGGAAAGTGTTTTTTACTTTTTATTTTTCTTTTTCTTAATTTCCTATATGCATTGATTTAATATCAACCAGCCAGATACAAATAGTACAACTAAAGAGAGATTTCTTCAACTTTATACAAACGACATACGAAAAAACTTTTTCACGACAATTAAAAAAAAAGTTTAGGGGGAAAGTGAAACAAACCGGAAACTATAAGGCGGTATACTGCATTTTGCATTTGAATATATATTTATTATTTTATATAGTCGCGTATTCCTATCATATTAAGCGTATCAAATTATGTATTTTATATGTTGGAGTAAAGGAATAAACTTCGTTTATATTGTTAACAAATAACAAACATTTCATCGGGAGCTTTGGTAGTAGCAATAAAATGCGAAACGCGACGTTGATTCTTGAGACTGACGACGCAACAGTGGCGTTGTTTCACGAAATGTTCATCGTGCTTTAAAATTGTACTTGTTACGGAAATTTTGTTTGTAATTTGATAGGTCTTGAGACGATTGCGTCTTGATTTGAAAATTCGAGGATGCTTGTATTGTAACTAATGGTAATTTGGAAGTTTATAATTTAATTTTAAGTGGCCTTCCTTACGTTTGTGTTGTAGCAGTAGATATTAGCGTAGTTGCGGTAACGTATTCAATCTCAGTACCAAATCACCTTTAATAGAAAAAAAACAAATACTGATATCTTTCTGGATAAGTATTGTAATTGTCCATATACCTTACTTAAACAAAATAAATAAGGATGCAACTCACATAATCTTTAATTTATACTAACAGGTTTTATTTTTGTAATCGCCTCTTTATAGAAATAAGGGTAATGAAAAGCACACAGTACAACTATTGGTAAGTGCATGGTGTGAAAAATTCGGAATATAGATTCGTTGTAGCCGCTGAAGACTAGAAGACTAGACTAGTTATTTAAAAGAGTTAACTAATGAGAGAAACACATGCATGGGTATTCTGTGCATGCGTGGGCCTTCCATTCGTGCTGACCTGTCTAGCCATAATACACTGCAACAAGTTTTTATTACGTAGAATTTTTTGATAAATTGTTTTTTTACCGTATATCACAACTTTTACCATTTGTCCTGATGGTGTAAGAGAATCCACTACCACATATCAGTCCATGAGTATCATAACAGGGGACAGGGAAATGAAACAAGAGATGAGCTTGCAGTGTATACCTGATGAATTAAAAGTAATAAAACTGGAATCGCCATCTTGCCAAGTGTGGCAAATATTGTTTGTGAAATTGAAAACTTAAATCTCTAGAAACACCCACACTCAAGCATTAGTATCCCCTTCAAAATTCACAATCACATACCATTTTCATAACGTGCCATGAAAAAAAGGAACAAAAGAGGAAAATAAACGTTTAGTTCTAGCAGCAATGATATTCGAAATACAGATATTAAGTTCTAGTTTACTCTGTGCTCGGCGTTGAAGGAAAGTTTGAAACAACGCTCATGTCTAAAAAGTTTACCCGAAAAAGTCACCCTGCAGCGTATTATGGCTGCATCTCGAATGGGTCGGCTTAGTCGGGGAATGACCGCGGTGGCAAAGAAGCTGTTTAAGCACTTTTTACTGGAAATGAGGCGTTCCCTCTTAGTCCCTAGCGGTGTCGGTATATCTGCCTTTTGATTTCTTATCGAGGATAGGGTGTAAATGTATATGGGACACAGTATCCACTTACTAGATGAACTGTGCTCATTTGTCATCTTTATTTCTATTAAATGATACTAGGTATATTAAACCAATTATATAAATTAATTACTTTTTGTTATTTTTTCAGTTTATATTAGAATTTGATACAAGTTAATAGTTATTTAATCACTTTAAACTTTAACTAAACAAGTTAGTTTTTCGTAGTTAAAAGTGAGTCATATCGTTTAAATTTCGAGTAATTTAGGTTCCTTATAATTATTTTATTTTCTTTTGATTGTGGTACGTTGAGTTGTGGAGACATAAGTAAATCTATCATCTTATTTTGTCCTGCGAGAGTGGTAATACGCGACATTGAGAAATGCTGGAGACCATGGCGATCATGGATAGCAATGTTAAAGATAAGATATATCTGTTATTTTGATTGCCCATTCGCCTATCAAGCTTTCGCTATGGCAATTTTTTATACAAAATTACATACTATTCAAGTACATTGAACCCACACCCACAGAATAGTAATCGAGAATAGTATTAGCAGTGCGAAGATATTTCACCTAATCTGACTGATCCTACAAATCGTAAAGAAACGCTGCAGCTATATTATGTTTGCAGCACGGATAAGTTGGCACAACTGGGATAAGGACCACGTTCTCACAAAATACCACCATGTAAGAGCTGCTTAGTCCTTCTGTGTTTCGTATGGTGGGATTTAGACCGGAGATCCTTTTTACTGCAAACAGGGCATTCCATCTTAGTCCTCAGGGTGACAACACATCAGTATTTCGATTCTCAGTCGCGGATAGATGTAGATATTAATAGGCCACACCACTACACAGCACTTCATACCATCAGGTGGACTATGTGTCTGTTTTTCATCCTTATTTAATAAAAAAAAAGAGTAATGCATGCCAGCAAACAAACGTATAATGTTAAATAAAAATTTGTTGTGTTGTAGTTAACTGCATAGCACTGTTTCGATTGTTTTGATGCATGATTAAACAGAGCCGGTACTCAAATTGTGTAGAAACCTTTAATAGTGAATATGCTAAAGATCTTTCTAAGACAGAAAATAATATTTGTTGAAATTTAGATAATCATCGAACATTGTATAGACAGAACAGTGTCTGGCGATTATTTTGTCTACTAAAATTATAACTATAAATTGGGAAGCGATGAATGAGTAACAGATTACATGCCAACAGCAAAAAGTTTATTAATATAAGGCTACTGTATATGTATGTATAAAGTAAATATCGTTAGTCGTGAAATGTCTAAATCGCATTATCGACACATAGCAACTATCTTTTAAGGCTTTTAGACGATTGAATTTCAACGTTCAAGAGTTACGTTATCCAGGGTTGGTATCATGAGATTAAATAAAATTGAGACGATGAAGAATAATAATAAGATTTAGACTAATATAAAAAGATGCTTAAAAACTTGTGATGGAAATTAACTTTTAAGCCTAGATAAATTTATTTAAGATTTAGATTTATTGTTTATTAATCCAGATTGATTGTTTATTAATCTAGATTAATTATTCATCAATCTAGATCGCTCGAGTAAAATACGAATAACGTCAAAGGAGCCAATCACGTTAAAGGGTACAAAGTCAGAACAATTACGGTCTGTGATGATTTCCATCTTAGTCGTCAGAGGTTACAGGTGTCCATAGAGTAGCCACTTATCAACAGGATAGGGACTGAACTGTAAGTTTGTTTGCGATTTCCGTTTTATAAAAAATGTCATCATTGAAGACCGCCAATGCATCAAATTTGATATACCAGAAATCGTTGCAAAAGAATACCAATTCTAAACAGGAATGTGTGAAGACTACAAATATGTTTAGTATAAGTGGTTAATTTAAAATTTTGTACAAACGATTTCAATATCAATACAAATTATTGTTGATTTTTTTTAAACCCCTCTACCGATTTCGATAAAACTTAAATGTAATACTTCCCACGTGGTCCACCTGAAAAGTATACACTTGAAATAAAAAATGTATTTTCCAAATCAGTTCAGGCATATTTGAGTAATCGGTGAACATACATAAAAAAAAGATTCCGACAAATTATGTACCTCCTTCTTTATTGAAGTCGTTTGAAAATAAAATCGAATGTTAAAATTATTAAATAAAATCGATTTAGTCGTAGTGTATCAGACCAAAATAATGATAAATTGGTAAAGGTTAGTGAGGTGATATAATAATAAATAGGTGAAGCACTTGAAAGATAAAATAATTTTATTTTAACATAAAGTGATGACATTCAGCCTCTTACTAGATTGAGTGACCATCTGATAAAATATTCAGGAAGTCGATGCATGCAGGTGGCTCAATAGAGAGCTTTGTGACATTCCTTGTGGGTGACCTGCATTCAGCAGTTTGATGATGATGATGATGATAAAGTAATAATAAGAAATCATTATCTTGGCAAGTATACAGAAATGCATATGCACAGAAATACAAAAAGTTTTTGTTTGATAATTTAATTATCACGTGCATTACTTACTCTTGCTTTTAGCATTAAAATAAAAGCATCGCTTAATTTTTTTTTAAATACAATATTTTGTGTGTATATGGCGCGTTGCCATAATTTTATTGATCAGATGTGTTCACGGTAATATTTTAAGGAGCAAATTTATAGGATATACGACTGCCTCAACTATGACTATGAATGCGTCGTTATTCTAGTGTCGTAAGCGCGACTACTGATCATCTGGTCACGGGTCCGAATCCCGGATCGGAACAAAAACAGTTTTTGAATTTTTTCTGTTAAGATATTCTGAGTAACAGGGGGAAACCTCGAAGTTGGCGAAATTTCTTCCCCATTCCCATGAAAACCGTATAAACTTTGATCCTGCCTAATCTCTCTCCGGTCATTTTGAATAGTATCGGACTAAGTAAATAGAGAGTGCAACTGTGCTGTCGTACACACACTCAAGCACTACAATCGTGTACTGCGTAGGTGGTTAATCTCCGTTCAGAAGACTGGTCGCTGTGATTGCATGATAAAGGATATATTCTAGTGATGAAAAAATTTGTGGATTTATTCCCAAGGCCTTTTTTAAAACAATCAACCGGGTGGACTCTTGGAGTCTGTCAAAGTTGTTACCTTCTCTACTTATAACGCTAAGCAGCTGCAGCTGTGCACCAAGTGCTGTGTTCGGAACACAGTACTACGGAGAGTAAAAAGCCGATATGATTACTGGATTTAAGGCATTTTATCTCATTCCTTAGAGGGTATTACTCATTCTGTGACCTCATTTGTTAATAACGGTTTGTAGGTATTTGCATGCTTGTCACTTACCATCATTGGACTTTTGACTACTTTTTCACTTATATATATATATATATATATATATATATATATATATATATATATATATATATATATATTATAAAAAAAAAACTACGATACAGTTATTATGAATTGGAATTCATAATAACTGTATCGTAGTTTTTTTAGCATTAGCATCCATGCTTATGCTAAAAAAATATAGTTATGAGACAAAGACACTGGACCACCTACAACCATCAGACAATCTACATTAAAATTATTGCTAATTTTTGTTCCTAGTCGGAGAGAAAGTTTCTTCGTATTTTGTTTGTATAAAATTGATGAAAACTCTCGTTGGTTGTACTGTTTGTATATGGTTGATTATAATATCAATACATATAGAACATTAAGAAAAAAAAATCTAAACATTGCCGCCATTTTTCAATTATTTTTCTGTCCGTCAAAATGAGTGAACTAAGGAAGAAATTCGACACATTCTGAAGTTTTATTACAAAAAAAGGGAAAAATGCGACTCAAACCGCGAAAATATTTGTGATGTTTATGGACCTAATGCAATGTCAGTAAGAGTAGCACAAAGTTGGTTCATGCGTTTTCAGTCCGGGAGTCTTGCTCTTGTTGCCCTCATACGGATAAAGTCGATGCCATTTTTGAAAAAGTGGAGCAAGATCGGCATACGAGTAATTACGGCATAGCAAAGAAATTGAGCACTGGCCACAAAATAGTTGTGACCCATTTGATAAAGTTTGGCTATACAAAAAAGCTCGATATTTGGGTACCACACGAGCTCACTGAAAGAAACCTAATGAATCGTGTACTCATTTGCGATTTTCTATTGAAACGTAATAAAAGCGAATTATTTTTGAAAAGATTGATCACTGGTGATAAAAAATTGGTCATCTATGACAAGAACGTGCGAAAAAAATGTTTAAGGGGTAGTCAAGCTCCACAGACTGTAGTGAAACCCGCAATAAGGTGACGTCCTGTGTATCGGGGGATTGAAAGAGAATCGTTTGTTATGAGATTTTACCGCGGAGCAAAACTATCGATTCAGATCTTTATTGCCAACAACTAATGAGACTCAAGCAAGAAATTGAGAAAATACGGCCGGAATGGATCAACAGAAAAGGAGTGATCTTTCATCATGATAACGCCAGACCACACACATATTTGGCCACTCAGCAAAAATTGAGAGAGCTTGGTTGGGAAGTGTTTATACACCCACCATATAGCCCTGACTCTGCACCCTCAGATTTTTACCTGTTTCAGTCTCTTCAGAATTCTTTGGGTAGTGTTAGGTTAACATCAATACAGGACTGTCAAAACTACTTGTCGCATTTTTTTGATCAATAATCCCAAAATTTTTACAGCAGCGGGATTATGTCACTACCTACAATATGGTAACAAAATGGCTTATATATATTTTAATTCTTATATTAAAACTTTGAAGAAAATGTCTTGTATTTGTATATAAAATACGAAGAAGCTTTTTCCCCGACCTGTTATCTAAATTCCATTGTTGTACAAAGTCTTGTCCCATAGATTTTCTTATAGAGGAGGGGGAATATTTACCATTGTTGCTGAATTGGCAAGCTGATTGGCAACCGTAGTTTTGCATTCAATTTTTTATTTATTTCCCTCTGCCATCTATGACACTCAATGGGCAATATAGGGGTAGTGGATGTTCTTTCACAACTTACTAAATATTGTTTTTACAAAAACATTTGGTTTAGCTTTGAAGAAATATACTTGTAAAGAAAATAACTTAATGTGATCCTTGAGACAGCGAAATAGATTGATATGATAGCAAGCAAAGAAATTTTTTGCTTTATTTTTATTTTAAATCAAAGATCTAATCAAAGGTTACCAACCGGTATGATTGCGACTTATAAGCAAAAATTAATTTAATGCAAAACTGAAATACAAAACGAAACGTCCAACCCTAGTCGTTCTAAGAGCCATATGTTGTGACTTACGATTTCATTGTTGAATTTTATTTATTTTGAAGGTGCTTTGAAATCGAACAGAGAAAATAAACGTATCGGTAACGGTGTATTTCAAGTGATACTTCTAACACGTGTGGGAACTGTAGCATGGAAGATATGATGGAGTATTACTTCTTCTTCTGGACTTCCATAGTAGATTGAATTGAGTTTTCATAACTGCTATGCCTAGTACCTTTGACGCTCATACCAGAGGCTCATGCAATCTTTGGGGCATGTTTCATGTTCCATAGTTGCTTCTTACGACACATACGAGATAAAGTGTGAGGTGCATTCCTTTGCGCTCGTTATTAGAGTTATCTTATTATATTGCAGTTATATTTATATTTTTATATTGAATACAATAAAACAGGGAACGTCCATATATTTTGTAAAATATACTCTAAAAAAATCGATACTAGAACCCTCACGCTGATGTCCATTTCAACCAGTTACATACAGAAACCTATATAACCTTCTTTTAACATTTAATTATTGCAATACCGGCTGCATTTACAGTGCAGACATTAATCAAGTGCTTTTAAATATTGTTAAAAATATTAATTAAAAGAAATGTAAACAACGTGCCCTCATAAAAATAATTAAAATCGTTGTTACATGTAGTGCACGCCTAATGGCCTTTAAATACTTATTATTTATGAGGCCGTTTACTTGTGAAAGTCTCTGTAAATTATCGCGATTACTATCGTCGGAAAAAATTATTTCCAGTAACATTTTTAAAAACATATTCCATACCTTTATATTTTGATGTATAGAAAACAGTACTTAAACATTATCAGTTCACTCAATTTTTTTTTTATAGGAGAGGGGGCAAACGAGCATGCGGCTCACCTGATGGTAAGTGACTACCGCCGCCCATGAACAACCGCAACACCAGGGGAATTGCAGATGCGTTGCCGGCCTTTTAAAAAGGAGTAGGCTCTTTTCTTGAAGGTCCCTAAGTCGTATCGGTCCGGAAAAATCGCTGATGGTAATCGATTCCACAAGGAAGTCGTGCGAGGAAGAAAACATCTTCTAAATCGCACAGTGGTGGAGCGCCAATCATCCAGATGATGTGGATGGTATCGGGAGTTCTGCCGCGATGTGCGTTCATGAAATTTGGCGGCTGGGATTAATCCGAACAATTCCTCAGAGCACTCCCCATGGTAGATGCGAAAGAAAGTGCAAAGAGATGCAACATCTCTTCGCAGTGCCAATGAATCGAGCCGATCGGAAAGGGCTCGGTCGTCGACGATTCGAGCCGCTCTGCGCTGGATGCGGTCAAGTGGAAGGAGCTGGCACTGGGGAGCCCCTGCCCAGAGATGGGAACAGTATTCCATGTGAGGCCGAACCTGCGCCTTGTAAAGTTGCAGGCGGTGTGCCGGCATGAAATACTGTCCCGCTCTGCTGAGCACGCCAAGCTTTTTAGAGGCCAATTTGGCCTTCTCTTCCAAGTGACCACGAAACTGCACGTCACTCGATATGTCGACTCCGAGGATACTGATACTGGCTGAGGCAAGAAGGGGAGTGCCGTGAAAATGAGGAGATACGACAAAGGGGTTCTTTTTAGCGGTAAACGCGCAAACTTGTGTCAAATGCTTTAATCAGCACTAAATATATTTATTTATTTATTTTTTTCTTTTTTAAAAAAACGTTACCCCCACACAGAATTATCTCCTGTGTCGTGGAGGCAGTTTACAAACATAAATTGCACAAAGACAAACATCCAGACCCGGAACAATTACTTGTAGGTCATACAAATACTTGTTCCGTGCGGGATTCTAACCCGCAGCCCCCAGCGCAATAACTGATTGCTAAGCCACTACGCCACGGAGCCGTCAAA
Source organism: Parnassius mnemosyne (assembly GCA_963668995.1). Lineage (NCBI taxonomy): Eukaryota > Metazoa > Arthropoda > Insecta > Lepidoptera > Papilionidae > Parnassius > Parnassius mnemosyne. The sequence continues at coordinate 67,907,909 of CAVLGL010000001.1, forward strand.
AATATACTAAACTTAAGTTCTCTACGCTTATGAACAAAGTAACCATGATGCTAGACCGAAACCATTTACTCAACATTATATATACTTGTAAACTATTTGAAATATAATAGTAATTAAGAGAAATTGAGTAGAGGCTGCGTAAGTGAAACCACTACCATATCATGGATGTCGTAAGAGGTGACAGAGGGAAATAAAACAGCAGTATTCTCCTGATTCTGACCCTCAAAAATTTTAAAAAACCAAAAACCATACTGCAGCTATATTAGTGGTATAGTTGTAACACGAAAGATCTACGCTCTCACAGAATATCAGCGTAAAGTAACATCTTAAGGCTGTTGTAAATGTAGCTAACCAGAGGCCCTTCTTACTGGAAACGAGGAATACCGTCTTAGTCCTCACGGGTGACACCGCATCTGTGTTTTTGGATTCGAATCGAGGACGGATGTAGATGTCTATGGACCACAGATCCATTTAACATCTGGTGGACTGTGTGCTCGTTTCTCACCCTTGTCCTATATAAAAAAAAAACTAAAAATTTATTGTAGTGCCAACTTGTATACATCCCAAAACATGCAGTGTCAGAGATATCGACATTACCGACACTTTTAAAATAATCCGTGTTTTTATGTAACTAAGCACAAACTTTTTTAGCAATACAGATTATTTTTAAAAAAACTAACAAATTGATAATAAAAATATAATAAATAAAGTAAAAATAAAAGAAGTCCTAGATAGCATCCACTAATCTAAATTGCTATGGCTATATATTAACAGGCTGTGAGAAATTCCATCTTTGTCCTCAGAGAAGACAACGCATCTGTTGTTTATCTGTCAAGCAAGCTTCAGAGTCTGCTTTGTTTGTTGCAGGTGTCCATGGGCTACCGTATACAATTTGCCACCAGGTGGACTGTAAATTCGTTTGTCACTTCTAGTGTACTACGAACTACTGTACTGTCTACTACTGTAGTTTAAAATAAAAGTTATTTCTCAATTACTTGTATAAGTACGAAATGTGTTCCATAATTAAGACGTGTTAAAATATGGATTAAAATATTATTTATTACTACCACGACGCTGTGTAAATTTTTAATATTATCGACCCCATTTCACCTTTTGTGTGAGAATCGAGCGTTATGTTTGACCCTGTTTTAATTTTCATATGTCGCACATGTGTTGCCGTGCCTTTGTTCTGTTCGCACGAGTATAAGATAGTGAGAGGTTTTAATTTTCAAGCCCCAATAATTACCGAATGAAGCAAAAAATATCGTATATAACATAGTAAATAGGTATCGATGACAAATAAAGTAATAAGTTACTCTTAGCCTTAACTATTATTTAATATTATTTATTCACTAAATCATTAAAGCTTTTTATAAGTCCACTGCTTATTGTAGACCTTCCGCATGAATTATCTAATAAGGATATTTGCCATAGTTGCCTTTTTTTTTTTTTGCGGATGGAAAATCATCAAATGACGCCTTTCGCTCTGGGTGGAGCTGAAGGGAGTGTCAGACTTTTACTGACTAAAAACCATCCGTGTTCCTTCAGTGCCCTTACGTTCCCGGCAGGCGTCGGCCCTTGCAGGCCCCTTAACGCTGCTGACAGCTCTTTGAGGCTCGCGTGGAACAAAACGCGCCGTCGACACGGCCTGTCGTCGTTAGACGGACGGACGGCGAGCTACCCATTGCTCGCCGTCCACAGGCCCGCGCCTACGGTGGCCGAGGGCCACGTCGTAGCCCCCGACGCCCGGGGCGTCTCCCGCGGCGGCCGGGAAGGAAAGCTGCTGCTCTCTCCTTCTCCCGCTCCGCCACCTCCTTCGCTAGCATCACTGCTTCGCAGAAGGTGGTGACGGCATCCCAGTCCGTCTCGCTCCGGACCATGGCTTCGACCAGGGCCGGACGCGAGAGGTCGCCGCCGCCTATCGCCGCTACGAGGACACGGCGGTGCTCCGCCCAGGCAGGGCACACCTCCACGGTGTGCTCCACCGTGTCCTCCGGTCGATCCTCGCAGTGGGAGCACCCGGGCGTTTCCTCCCGCCCGATTCGGTGCAGGAACCTCCCGAACACACCGTGTCCAGTGAGGACCTGCGTCAGGCGGAAGGTGAGGACGCCGTGGCGTCTCTCAAGCCACTCCTCAAAGAGGGGTCTTATCGCCGCTATAGTGGCGTGCCCAGCACGGGGTTGCGACAGTCGCTCTCTCCATGTCGCCATGAGATCATGCCGGAAGTCTGTCCGCTGCACGACAACTTGCCGCGGCAGCGGGGTTTCTCCCCGGCATAGTGCCTCCGCGCGCCATTCGTGTAGGCGCGCGAGGACTATCGCCACCAGATCCCATGGCGGCAATCCGGCAAGGAGGCACGCTGCCTCGCGGGAGATCGTGCGGTAGCCGCGAGCCATTCTTACGGCAACCACCTTTTGGGGCGCGTTCAGGTGGTGAACGGCAAGCCGCGCCAAACCACGCGCCCACACCGGGGCCCCGTAAAGGGCCATGGACCGCACAATCCCCGCGTAGAGCCTCCGGCAGGAGGCGTTTGGCCCCCCCAGGTTCGGCAGGAGCCGCCTGAAGGCAGCCCCGGTCCGTTCCAGTTTGGGAGCCAAACGTCGGAAGTGCTCAACGAAGTTCCATCGGCCGTCGAGGACGAGTCCTAGGTACTTCAACGTCGACTCGACGCCGATGGATACCCCTCCTACCATCGCTGAGGATCCCGGTGGTGGCCTGTTCCGAGGACCATGGAAGTGCATGGCCTCGGACTTGTGCAGAGCCACCTCAAGACCCAGCTGCCGGATCCTCTCAACGACTATCGCAACCCCGCGTGTCATATTTTCCGCCGCCGCCTCGTACGACCCCCCCTGTGCCAGTACCAGCGCGTCGTCAGCGTAGCAAACTACGCTGACGCCGGTAGGGAGGTCGGCGCGCAGCACCCAGTCGTAACCGATATTCCACAGGGGCGGCCCCAGAACCGAACCTTGTGGGACACCGCACGACATCTCTCGCCGGTTCCACTCACCGTTGCGACCGGGGTAAATGACGGCCCTATCCGTCAGATAGTCCCCGACTATACGACGGAGATAGGTCGGCAGCCGGTGATACCGGAGTGCCTCCCTAATGCAGCTCCAGGGCATGGAGTTGAAGGCGTTGGCGATGTCGAGAGACACCGCCAAAACAACCCCCCCCCTGGCCACTGCATCCCCCGTCGTGAGGGCTCTCACGCGCATGATGGCGTCCACCGTAGAGCGCCTCTTGCGGAAACCAAACTGGTGTTCCGCAAGATCCGGCCCCGTCCCCGCAAGGTGCTCGGCGAGGCGGTTTGCAATGACTCTTTCAAAGAGCTTGCCCACCTCGTCGAGCAGCACCACGGGCCGGTATGCGGACGGAGAGTCCGCAGGGCGCCCCGGCTTCCGAATGAGGACCAGCTTCCCCGTCTTCCAACGAAGGGAATTGGCCTCTCTCCAAGCATGCGCTTAGGAGCCCCTCCAGTCGGGGCCCGAGAGCCTCCGAGGCCAGGACCCAGGCTTTGCCAGGCAAGCCATCGGGTCCTGGGGCGGTATTCCTGGCCTTGAGCCTACGTACCGCCACTCTCAGGTCTACCCCGGTCCCTTCCGGAATGCCGTCGTCGTCGTCCTGGTGGTCCGCTTCCGGCATCGCAGGTGGCGGAGCCATAGGCGGGGGCGGATGTTCCCCTCGCGCAGGAAACAGAGCGCTCACCACGTCCTCCACGAGCTGAGGCCGGAGACTCTGCGTCAGCGGGGGGGCCCAGGTGCGGAGTTTATCCCGCACCATCTTGTAAGGGCGCCCCCACGGATCTCTGTCGAGAGTCTCCAGCATCTCCTCACGGGCCCGATCCCGGGCCCGCATGATAGCCTCCCGGAGGGCGGTCTTCGCCGCTCTGTATCCCTCGTACAGCTCCGCCTCAATGGCTGCCGCATTCGGTGGACGAATGCGGAGCCTGCGATGCCTGGCGTACAGGTGCCGCGCGGCGACACACGCCTCGCGTAGAGACGTCAGCTCACGCGACCACCAATACACCTGACGCCGGGCGCTTCTTGGCCGGATGCGGGGCATTGCCACGTCACATATCTCGGACATGGCCTCCTGGAACCACCCTGCCTCATCATTGACGTCGGCAGGCCTATCCGGTGATGACACCCAGGCCTGCACGATCGAGGCTTCCAGGAGGAGCTCCCGGTCCAGCTGCTTCAGCGCCCAACGCGGACCACTCGGGGCCTGTTGGACTGGCGCGCTCGAGGGCTGAGTGGAGACGTCAAACCGGATGTACCGGTGGTCGGAGTAGGTCTCCACCCCCTCCATGACTCGCCAGTCAATGGCACGCGGCGACAGAGCGGGGCTAGCGAACGAAATGTCCACCACCGACTCGCCCCGCATCCGCACACACGTGGGGACAGAACCCCGATTTAGGACGACCAGGCCTGTCTCCAGAGCCCAGTCTTCCACCATCCTACCCCGCACATCTGTACGACGAGAACCCCAAGCCAAGTTCTTGGCATTGAAGTCCCCGAGGACAAGCACGGGGAGGGGATAGCTTCCGACGACGACTGCTCTCAGCTCTGCAAGAGAGTTGTGGAGCTCGGCGAGAGATCGGTTCGGGGAGAAGTACACCCCCACAACGACGAACTCCCCGAACCGTGCTGCTACGCACCCCTGACCCCTCCTGACACCTTCAAGAGTCGGGGTACCGGCGGCGGCCGAAGAAATGATGGCCACTGAGCCGTTAAGGTCCGCCACCCAGTCCTTCCTAGGCCAGACAAAATACGGCTCAGCGACCACAGCGATGTTAATCGACCACTGCGCCATGCTCTGGAGCAACAGATCCTGAGCGCAGGCGCAGTGGTTGATATTCGCCTGGAGGAAGCTTAATGGGGCCGTTATAGGCATTCCATTTCAGCTTCCTCCACGGGGCGCCCCTCTGCAGGCGTCGGTGTCGCGGCGGCGGCGGCGGCGACAGTGACAGCGGCGGCGGCGGCAGTTGCAGCTGCGGCGGTGGCCATAGAGGCGGTGGCGGCGGAGGAGGGCCCTCTCCTACCCGCGGCCTTGGCCTTGGCGGGTGACACGCAGGCCCTGCTTCCGGCCCAGTGATCGGCTGGCTTGCCGGTCGCCGCACATGCATCACAGTGCGGCGTAGCGCAGCAGGTCGCCGATATGTGTCCGGGCTGACAGCAGCGGAAGCAGAGGCCACTGCGGTCAACCTCCGAGGCGCATTTCACTGACACGTGATGCCCCACGAGACAGCGGTAGCACCTCAGAGGTCTGGGCTCCAGCAGCTTAACCTGCGCTGAGACCCAGCCCACCAGAAGCCTTCGACCCTCCACTATGGTTTTGGCCGCCGTAACAGGGCAGCAAACCGTGGCGGCATGCATACCCTGTTGATCCGGGCGTATGGCGCCTGACCTGACCTGGTCAGTAGTGCACTCCCCGGACCTGGCGACGGCGGCCACCAACTCCTCCTCCGATACCGAGTCGTCCAGACCCATGATGCGCAGGTCTGCGCATCTGACGGGCCTGGACACTCGGGCCTCGTCCGCGTTCAGGGACGCTCTGAGCTTCGCAGCCAGAGCGTCCGCAGTCGCACCACTGGATTCCCCGGGGATCGCCAGCATACGGGCCCCCGTCTGGGTGACTTTGAGCCGGAGGCCCCCAGTGATCCCGAGCTCCCCGAGATCCACCGCCTCTTTCGCCTTCGCGAGCAGATCGCGGTAGGTAACGCCCTTCTTTTCCGCGTCCGGCTGTAGTGTAATCACTACAGCTGCGGTCTTCGGGGCGCGGAGCCTAGCCGCGATTTTGCGCGCCCTGAACTGGCGCTGCCGCTCCTGCTCTTTGGCCTTTTTGGCTGCCTTCTTCCCCTTCTGTTTGTCCCCGACCACCTGCCAACCGGCTTCTGCCGCGGGAGGTGTAGGGAGCTGGGGGGGCGGTGGCGGCGGCGGCAGCTGGCTTGCCGCTGGCGCTGGCCCATTCGCCGCAGGCACTGGGGCTGGCGCAGCCATCACCTGTGCTGCCGCCTTGCCCTTTTTCGCCTTCGCCTTGCCTCTCTTTCCCGTCGCCGACGTAGCCGGAGCCGGTTCAGCCGGTTTCGGTTTTGCTGGAGCCGGCTTTTCAGGGGGGGGAGGGGGAACTGCAGCCCCACCCGAGGGCTGGCTGGACGGCCCCGGCCTGGATGCGGCAGCCGTGACCGTCGCGTAAGAAGCCGTTGCCGGCCTCGCCGCCGTCTTGTTTGCCCCTAGGGGGGGGCGCAGGACGATGCCCTCCAGCACGGAGAACCGGTGCTGGAAGGCAGCCAGCTCCTGCCGGACCAGGTTCAGAACCTGGTTCTCCACCGGCACGGGCTGGCTTGGGCGCTGCGTCTGGGGCGCCGCGCGAGAGGCAGGCTCATGTAGACTGGCCAGGTCTGCGCGGAGCTTCTCATTCTCCTTCTGGAGAGTCTCCATGGCGGACGTGAGGCGGGCCACTTCCGTCCGCAGCTTCGCCACCTCGTCCGCATTAGGCCCAGCCCCAGCAAAGTTGGCCTCCGCAGCCGCCATGATGGAGGCGGAGGCCGTGGGAATGGCCTTGACTTTCGAGGAGGACTTTTGCTTGTTGGCCACGACCTTGATCGCGGCCTCCACCTCCTTTACGAATCTGGCCTTACGCTCCACCTCGGAGCCGCCAGTCGCGTCTGTTTCGTCGCCTGATTCCCGAACCGTGTCGTCCGGGTGGCGCCCCTCCTCGGCAAGCTTTGCCGCTCGTTCGGCCCTCTGAATGGTAGAGAGCTCCCTCCCCTTGCCTCTCAGCCCGCCCCGCCTGTTGGTGGGGATTTTCCGGGCCGAAACCTCCTCTTCACCGGATGCCGACCCCTGGTCGCCATCCCGCCTGGACCGCTTGCGGAAGAACTTGCTGGTCTCCGCGGTCCCAGGCTCCACTTGTCGGGAGCTCTCTGAGCCTCCCTCGCTGCTCGATGCGGCGTCGAACTCTGTCCCCGCATCGTTTCTCCTCTCCTCTACGTTGCCGTTGCCGGCGGTTTTGGTTTTTTGTGTTTTTTGTTTGGTTTCCATTTTTTGTACCCACGAGTATGGGGGAATTAAAAGTCCACCTTGGCAGAGACCCCTTACCAAGGTAAGCAGATTTAGAGGATTTATTACTCGCCAGGGGGTCTGCAGGTACCCTGGCGAGGAGCGCACTAACGACTGATTTGTTCATAGAACCCCGTCAGCCATCCATCCCCTCGCGGTGCGTCGCCGCTTGAGATTCGGGGTAACTTTTTATAGAGGTTTTCTCCCTCGCGGTCCGGGCGGTTAAGCCAAGACCCTCGGTCCCTATCAAAGCCGCGAGACGTGATCCACGACACTTCGATACTGGGATTACGAGACCGGCGGTGACAGCAAAGGATGAATCCTTCACTGTCTGCCCGGAGGCAGGGTAAGTGCACACCGAGCCCGCCCTCACTCCTCTGCTATGCCCTCTGCTGATCAGAGGGTCACGCAGTGGAACGCACCGTTGGTCCGGGACGGACCCCCCCCCATGTCAGAATAATTAGCAGCGGCAGTACCATTCCCCAAGGAGTAAGAATTTCTTCTCATTTCTCGAGGAAGACTACTGCTGCGCCCAGGGTGCACCGGCCCAGTATCTGCTCTTCCCTCCAGACGTATCGAGAGGGACCCGCAACTACCAGGCACACGTGGAGGACAATAATCTGGGTTATAAGCACTGAAATACATAATTCATTGAAATTTAAACATGGAACTAGGTGTATAAGGATTTTTTTTCTAAAATGTCTATAGGTATAAATATTAGTAAATAGGTTCATATTAGCAACAGAGTCAAAACTTTTTGCGGAGTATTGAGTCAAGTCTTTTAATAGGGATTGAAATAGATGCACTTATAAAAAATAAACACAAGGTAGATAAACTGTGTTTGAATAATAAATAAATTTAACAAGCCCATTTACGGAGAAAACGCAGAAATCTCCACTAAGAAACTGAGTTTGGACAATGTAAGCTTAAATTCATTTTAATTCAATCCTTGTAACGGAGCTAAGTTTCAGATGGCTCTGTTCAGGTGGAGGTAGAACAAAGCGGTAACTTTGAATGGTATCTATCGGAAGAATGTATTTTGATAATAATGGATCGTTTTACTTAACTTTATCTTTCCAGCGATAATTTCAGAATTATTTATTTATTTATGAAATGAGAAATGATTTAGGTGTCAAAATATACATAAATTTTTGAGTATATTATATGCCATAACCATAGATATAGTAAGAATATTCTAGATTGTCGATCGAGTGATCAAGGTGAGACCAAAATCAAAATACACCTATTGGAGACGCGCTTAAAGGATTATTTAAATAATTTTCTATTTCCTGGAAACAAGCATATTTGCGTTTATAATCTAAACTAAAATTAATGTTAAAAATTATATAAATGTATGCAAAGAAAAGCAAGAACTAATTAATAAACTTAAAATATATTCAATTGAGGTGGAAAATATGAATCACTGTTATGAGACTGATATAGAGTGTCTAAATTCAACAATTTTATCACTTAAAAGCTCTCTAGAAATTGTATCAAATAAATATGCATCGGCCCAAGATGAGATAAAAGAACACATATTGGCCATGAATGATCTGGTAAAATCATGTGAATATAATGAGGAGCGCTTTGACTCCTTAATAAAAAATCAGAGTGAGTATCAGCGCTCCATACCAGGTTCGTCGGGGACAATATGTGTAAATAACAAAGTTAACAGTAAAACCTCATTATTTTCACCTACACTCTATGACAGTGCCATGACAAAGGATATAAACTTAAAAAGCAATGTAAATATTAAAAAAAATAAAGTTATTATGTATTGTGATGACATAGGCAAAAATTTGGGCATGATGTTAAATAACTGTTTAAAAGGATCACTAATTATTGCATGCCTGGAGCATCCTTTAGTCATATAATGAATAAAGTTTTAGCTAGTATATTTTGTCCTAATAGCACATTAATAATTCTTGTTGGGAGAAGAGGCAATGTAAACAAAAATCAATTATTAAAATATATTGATAATCTAAATACTTTAAATGTACATAAAATTATCTTGTTTACATTGCCTTACATACAGGGTTGGCCGCAGGAAAATAAAATAAGATATGATTTAAATTTATTAATGAATAACTTTTCATGTAATAATAATTTAAACTTGACATTTAATTGTTACAATTATAATGATAGAATTAATTTAATAGATATAAATAATTTCATTAAGAAATATTTGACTAGAGATAGGTATTACCTATCAAAATATAATTTAAGACAGATAGCAAATGTACTATCTTATTATTTATATATTAACTCAGCCAAGGACTTGGCTACACAGACATCTGCTTCTTTTGAGCAGTGTAATGACTTAATATGCAATTTGGAATCAGTTCCAAGTAATTTAAATTAGAAAATGAGACAATAGAGGTAATCTCTAGCAGTTATAATAACTTAAATAATTTAGAATGTAGCTTACAAATCTTTAATTGTATGACTCCACAGAGTAATAATGAAAATTGTTTACACCTGGTGCATCAAAATATACAAGGCATGATAGGCAAAGAGCTAGAAATTGAGTTGTTGTTAAATAGCAACAATATTCATATCTTATGTATTACTGAACATTGGTTAAAAGCTTATAATTTAATGTTTAACTTCAGTAATCACCAGGTGGTCAGTTCTTTCAATAGAGATACGGTTTTAAGAGGTGGCTCCTTAATATTAGCTAGTAAATTATTATCATGTAAAGAACGTAAAGACATTGTGAGCCTCTCTGTTGAGCGAACTGTAGAAATGGCATGTGTTGAGTTTGAGCACCTCATTGTTGTGAGCGTCTACAGACCCCCATGTTGTACATATGATACTTTCGAAAACATTATGGAGGAAGTTTTTACTAAGCTTAATAAACAGAATAAATCTGTTGTAATATGTGGAGACTTTAATATCAATCTCCTAGAAGCTTCCTCCATCAATATTAAATTTAGATCATTGTTTAAATCATATGGTCTTTTTAATTTATTTATAGAGCCAACGCGTATTTCTCAATCTAGTGCAACATGTATAGATAACATTTTTACAAATGTGAAGCCGTTGCATAAATGTATAATTCAAAAATTAAGTTCTGATCACTGTGGACAAGTAGTTTCGTTACCTTATGTTCACAAAAAGCGAGTAGATGAGAAAGTTGTGTCTGTTCCAGTAAATGCACGTCGCTTGGAGAAATTTAGAAGTAACATAGTGAAAAAACTTCCATCACTTTCATACCAAAATGATCCTAATTTTTTGTATGGAACATTATTTAAGTTTATTTGCAATGAATTTAATAATACTTTTACTTTTAAAATATTCTCCTTGAACAGTCGGAAGTCATTCAATGAATGGGCGACAGTAGGAGTGCATAAGAGCAGGCATAGGTTATATGATCTTTACCATGAAAGGTCATATAATCATAGCGTCGAATTTAGGGAATATGTAAAAAAATATTCAAAAATATTTAAAAGAGTGTGCTCCATAGCCAAGTCTTTGCATTTGAGCAACAAAATTAAGACGGCTTCCAATAAAATTAAAATGACATGGAGTATAATTAATAGCGAAACTGGTAAGATCAACTCTCGCAATTCAAATTACCAGTTAAGTGTTAACAACAAATTAACTGTATCAGATCAGGACGTAGCAATGGTTTTTGAGAAATATTTTACTGATATTCCGATCTTGACCACTAAGTCACTGAATTCTTCTCCTGCCGTCGCCGAATCATTACTTAAACAAAATGTAAACGTGTGTACAAAGAATTTTACATTTCATAAAGTGTCATCAAAAGATATTGTAAAATATTTTAAAACTATTGATGTTAAGAAAACTGCGGATCTGTGGGGGATTTCCGTTAAAGTTATTGCGTCTATAATAGATACAATCGCGCCTCATTTAGCTATTATTTTTAATACTAGTATCGAATCTGGTGTGTTTCCTGATTTAATGAAGCATAGTAAAGTAATACCTTTATTTAAATCTGGTAGTACATTAGACCCCGCCAATTTTAGACCTATTTCTGTACTAACAACACTTAGTAAGATTTTTGAAAAAATTGTTCTTGATCAAATGTTAAATTTTTTTAATATAAATAATTTACTTCATAAAAATCAATTTGGTTTCACAAGGGGTCGCTCGACAACTGATGCCGGTGTTGAGCTGATTAAATATATCTTTAATGCATGGGAGAATTCACAGGATGCTTTGGGTATATTTTGTGACCTATCCAAGGCCTTCGATTGTGTTCACCATGAAACATTAATCAGGAAACTTCAACACTACGGTGTAAGAAATGATGCCCTTAAATTAATTATTTCATATTTAAGTAAGAGAACGCAAAAAGTTGTCATTAACAATATGAGCTCTTCCGGATCGATGGTACAAATGGGCGTGCCTCAAGGCTCAATTCTCGGCCCCTTTCTGATACTTGTATACATTAGTGACTTACCTTACATAGTAGGGGATAACCATGATATAGTATTATTTGCAGATGACACTTCTTTAATTTTCAAATTAAGTCGACAATTACTAAAATATGACGAAGTAAATAATGCTATATCTAAATTAGTAAATTGGTTCGATGTTAATAATTTGCATTTAAATGGCACTAAAACAAAATGTATGAAATTCGTGACTCCAAATGTCAAACAATTAAATACTAATGTAATTTTAAATGGGGAGAAACTGAGTCTTGTAGATACCACCATTTTTCTTGGAATCACACTAGACGCGAAGCTTCAATGGAGCCCCCATATATCAAAACTAGCAAGCAGACTTAGTTCTGCAGCATATGCTGTAAAAAAGATTAGAAGTCTAACCAGTGTTGAAACAGCTAGACTAGTTTACTTCAGCTACTTCCATAGCATAATGTCGTATGGTATTTTGCTATGGGGACACGCAGCTGACACTGAAATTATATTTATTTTGCAAAAGAGGGCCATAAGAGCAATTTATGATTTAAAGCCTAAAGAGTCGCTGCGACGAAAATTTAAGGAAATTAATATATTAACTTTGGCCTCTCAATACATTTATGAAAATGTAATGTACGTACACAAAAATAAAAGTAGTTTTACAAAAATAAGTGATATTCATTCTGTAAATACTAGGAACAGACACAAGCTAGTAGTACCAGTTACTCGACTCCATCGAGTCAGTAATTCATTCTTGGGGCGATGTATACGCTTTTACAACAAAATTCCAGAAAATATACAAAGTTTGACCTGTTCAAAGTTCAAAAACTTTATTAAACTAAGTTTGTATAAAAAGGGTTATTATAATATTAAGGAATTTATGGATGATAATAACCCCTGGAAATGAGGTGATCGCTACCAAGCTATTTCTAATTTGTTGTATTGTTAATTTGTGTAACATCATGATTGTAAGCTGTTATTTTAAGTCCCGCTGGGTTTCTTGCTGGTTCTTACCAGGACAGAGGTTTTTTCCGAACCAGTGGTAATCAAACAAAAGAGTGACTTTCAATAAGTATTATTTATAATCTATATTGAATAAAAAAGTTTCTGTTTCTGTTTCTGTTTCAATCTTTTACGTTAAAAGTAAATTTATTTCCTAATTAAAGAATCTATGTTGAAATTAAATAGATTTAATTTAATAGGGTTCGATTCCCCGGTCAAGAGTTTATTCCACCAAAGTTTGTTTATAGATTAACTTAGAGTCGCGTTACATAGTAATCGGCTATGTACTATAAATAAAGTTTTACGTTAATTTAGATACCTGTTTAGTAATAAATATGTTATTTTCTTGTGATATGAGATGTTAAATAATGGTTAGATAAGAATAGCATATGTAAATAAATAATGTTTTTTAATGAACAGAGATAGCTGTTATTTTGAAAGAGAAAGAACTTGCCTCCTACCGTTGCGCAAGGGTCGTGCAAAAATTCGTTGTTCATTTTGTATGGGACTTGAACAGCGTTTAAATAACGTATTAAAATATAAAAAATAGTATTGTTTAACAGGTTTAATCAATTTATGACAATTTCAGTAATGTGTGAAATAGGCAATAAATGTTTCAGGATTATTGTGTAGAATAATGAGATGTGATGATGTGTAGAGAATGTGTCAAAAGTGTTTAATTTTGTGTTTAGAATAGCGAAATAGTAATAAATTTATATAAGGAAATTTAAGGCTTGAATTAAAGGTTTTAATTTGTGAATTAAACTCTTGTATTAGTTAAGATATTCATGTTTATTCATATAGATTGTTGTTTCGAATATGTGTAATAGATATTTAAGATTTTGTACTTTACAAATGCCTTGTAAAATTGGTGTATTTTCTTTAAATATTTTAATATTTCTTTATGTGATAGCGATGTTGTGTATATCATAATAATAAAACATTTTGTATGTGTTTTTCAATAGACTTCTCAAGGGTCACGCCCACGTCGTTGTTCCCGAACCCAACGTTGTTTGGTATTAGTATCTGTGAATAGTAGGTTACTAATTGGTTGATCTCTGCTGCGGGACGGGTCATAAGGAGCCACTGAACCCTTTCAAAACCAATGTGCATGTAATGTGCATGTGTGGGAAACAAATAGGGATGCACCGTGCAGTATATTTCATCATCATCATCATCATCATTACAGCCCTTCACAAGTCCACTGCTGAACATGGGCCTACCCCAAAGAATACCACAAAGCACGGTCCTTAGCCACCTGCATCCATCGACTTCCTGCATATCTTACCAGGTCGTCACTCCATCTAGTGGGGGGACGCCCTACACTTCGCCTGCCGGTACGTGGCTGCCACTCGAGAACCTTTCATCCCCATCGGTTGTCGGTTCTTCGAGCTATATAACCGGCCCATTGCCACTTCAGCATACTAAATCTTTGGGCAATGTCGGTTACTCTGGTTCTATTGCGGATATCCTTGTTTTTAAGTCTATCACGCAGAGAAACGCCAAGCATTGCCCTTTCCATAGCTCGCTGAGCAACTTTGAGCTTCCTCATATGGCCAGCAGTGAAGGACCACGTCTCAGATCCGTAAGTCATCACTGGCAACACGCACTGGTTAAACCATCTAGTTTTGAGGTTCTGAGGTATGTCTAACGAGAAGATATGTCGTAATCTTCCGAACGCTGCTCAGCCGAGTTGAATCCGTCGATTGACCTCTCGGTCAAATTTGAACTTATCTAATCGGACTATTTGTCTCAGGTAAACATATTCATCAACAACTTCGAGTTTAGTGCTCCCAACAAATACCGGAAAGGTGTGACATGGATGTTAAACATGATTTTTGTTTTATCCATGTTCGTATTAAGACCTATCCGTTGGGAGACACTATTGAGGTCATATTTTAGCATAGTGCTTAGCTCCATATAAAGTATATTTGTTTTATGTAAGTCAATTTTTTATACGACTACGGCGTAACCAAAAGGATGGTTACGATTTTAGAAGGCTATGTATTGTACATGTTCATTTGTTCCCTTACATCTTTTAAACTAACCCCTTTCGCGAGTTTTAGGCTGCATGAAGTTACATAAAAGCTGCCAAACTACGATAGGAACCGTGTACTAAACAGAAATTAAACAAGACTACAAGTTAATTTTATATGAATTAATTTTATTTTATATTTTTTTATTTACCTATTGCCCTTAATTTATAATAAAAATAAAAATTATTTTTTATGTAGCCTTAGCCATTATAACTAAGACGTCCAAAATTATAGTTGGTGTTTTGTTTTGAACGTTTCTCCTGAGCTCTCTTTAATTTTAATATAAATAATTATTTTTTGCAATTTTTCTGCATACTTCAGTCTAATAATAAAATCGTTTCAATAGGTAATTTTATTAATAAATATTTATGGTTGGTTGTGTTGTAGTTTTTCCCTCAGTGCACTTCTATCATAAATACATTTTTCTTTGTAGTACTTGCTGCATGCAGTCGATTACTTTCTTTTGGAAACCCATTCTTCTGTACTTATTATTTTCGACCATTTAGTTGAACATCAACATTTTTTTTTCAAATCTGCCACAGCATCTACTTACTATCAGGTGGACTGTATGCTCGTTTGTCACCCAAATTTTATAAAAAAACCATAATATGATGAAAAGAAAATATAGCAACGAAACGCTAAAAATTAAAGAATCATATTATTACGAAGTTGAGTAAGGCTGCATGCAAAGCATACCTTTGCCAGTTAGTAACATTTCGATAAATGTTATCGATAGAGTTAATCTCGACAAAAGTAAGGCTATAATTAGCAGGTTTTCACGTATTTGTGTTTATTATAAATTCAATTCTTATGCAAATTCAGTGTCACTGTGGAAATTTAAAAATAAAGAGACTTAATATAATATAAATTAAATTATTTGAATATAGTGTTCAATTTCAAGAACCGAGTAACATAACATACACCTGTCCTTAATTTATTTATTATTATTGCAAAGTATATCTATAATGGACTAGTGTCATATTAAATTTGATTTTGCTTAGCTTATGTCATTTACAAACAAAATAAATATTTTCAATTAATAAATTAATTCAAATTAATAACTTTATTGAAATATAGTGAGTGGCGATAATATAGGTTATTACATTAAATAACATTGCGGTATATACAAGTTCATATATGTCTGTTAAAATAATAAACAATTCTACCAAAAATAAAAAATGTATATTTTTCAAACAAAATAAATACCGTAAAAATTGACACGAAATAAATCACCTTGATAATATTAGTTTACTGACCTGAAGTGACCTGTAAAAGCGGCAACGGTACGGCAAGTGCCCAGTGTTCACGCGGCATCGACATGGGTAATCATTTACCTGTACTTTCCCATTCATAGGTAATTAGGCAAAAAACTAAAAAAGGGCTATTACGACTAGAATGTTAAGTGTTATATATTTTAAGTTGTGTATGTTCAAAGAACGTTATGTAGGATAAGTCTTTTCATTTAATATGATGACTTTATCGTCAACCCGTATAACACTCGTTTTAATAAAGAGTGAGTCGACTCTTTTTATGTTTGAGTAATAAATGTATTTATCAATGTAATAGATGCTTCGTTAAATATTGTAGCTTGATAATTCAGACTAGAAAGAAATTTGTAATAAAATATTTTATAAATTTACCTGCATAATATGCCAAGCAGATAATTAAATGTATTCTACATTAAAACAGATAATTTTATCTTAATGAATTACTTGTCCCACGTACCGTAGATATTAGCTTTAACAGATCTTGCAATAGTGTTTGTTATACAAACAACAAACATAAACATGACCGGAATGAAGGAAGGAAACAATTTAAACCGTTGACCGAATGTGTATATAGTCTGTTCAAATCCAATTTTATACGAATGTTAACAATGTTTAGGTACTCTTATTTACAAAATAAATATTTATTTCAGTTATATTCCAATATGACAACAAAATGTTGTATATTATGTCGGAGTGAATAAAATACCTGTAGGATCAACTCAATTGCTCACTGCAAGAGGTTGCGGCACTCTAGCGGAGCGTCATATCGATGGTGGCGGGGTAGAATTGAGGTAAGATTGGGAAACCCCAACTCGTTTGTAGAGTATAAAGCTCAGTGTAGATGTCGAGTTTGAGAGATTCCGCTGAGGTCATTCCACGAGTGGTGTCATTCTACGAGTGCTAAAATAGTGTCGTGGTTCTGTCCGTGGTGGTGGTTCTTCTGGTGCAGGCAAGGAGGATGGTGTTGCTGATAGGCTGCCCTGTGTTACGTCTATTAACGTGTAAACCACTCGCAATGACGGTGTTGTTGTTGGTTTGCAGACTTTGGTGTTATCATGTAATTATGTTCTTGACGTTACACCAGTGTGTAATTGTGACAGGGGCATATTACGGTATGGTCGAACTATAATTGCTCTATATTGAATGTATAGTGCGTAAAACTCTCTTATTATCGATAATGATTAATTGGGTACGCAAGAGATTTTTTCGATTTATATCAAGTAAGCAAGTGCTTTTATAATTTCTTAATGTACCCAAATATTTCTGGAAATATAAAAGGTACCTAGATGAGTTATAATTTTGCATTGAGTGTAAGTGTAAACTGCCCGAGTTAACTTATCATTTGATGGTGATAAATATATGGTGTACATTTTAGGTTCGAAATGTTTAACGATGTGCCAAAGAATGTTTGACTTTAATTTGCTATGAATTAAAAGAAATATAAGTAGCCTTTTTGTGTTCTAATGTGTTGATCAGTGTCGCAGTTTCCTCCGAATATTGTGTGGTCGACGGGGTTGGGGTTATATGTCGAAGGATTGGTGGAGGTTGCTGCGGCAATCATCGATGTGGAATATGTCGTGACAACGTTTGATGGAATGGATATTGGTTATAATTTAAAGCCAGTCGATAGTGGTACATCTCTAGTGGTTATACTGTATCTGCTAACTCTAAAACTTTAACGGCAACAGGTAATGAATCACACACCAAACTGAAGACAGTTTGAAAAATTTCATTGAAATCAGTTCAATAGTTTAGAAGTTCATCGCAGACAAACAATATGACTCGTAATTTTTATATATAAAGATAATTCTATTTAAAAGAAAAGTCCAGCCAGGTTTCCTGCTGGTTCCGGAGGTTTTATCCAAACCACTGGTAGTAGTACTACATTGAATAAAAATGATTCTATTTCACCCTAAAGACTTTTTCTGTAACTCTACATTTCAACACATATTCACTTTTCTCATGTGTACAAGTCGATTGAAACCGTCGTATGCCTGTTCAGAAACAAAGCATTTAGATGACAAAACATTTCAATAGTACCTACGGGTTAAATGTATAATAAATCCCTCATTATTCTACATTTTACCCGTCTTTTCTAAGGTGAGCTTTATTTAGGCACTACGTACTTAGTCATAATTAATTACGTGTATTAAATACTGATATAAAAAGTAGGCAAAAATTTTAAATTGTATATTTTTCAATTTTGACTGCATCTAAGATTCAAATCCAGGGTCGAAGTGGAAGCCATCGTTACGACAGCCAAACGTGACATTTTACTATCATAAGTCACTGATTTCGCACTCATTTACTAAATATTAAAGTGAGAGCTTCATTTAGATATGTCGCTTAGAACAGACCTTTAACACTGCCCGTTTGTCACCCTTATTCTATTTAAAAAAAAAATTTGTGGCTCTCACCACTAAGTCGCGCGGTCGTTAAGATAGCAAAAAGTGACATATTACTATCGTATGCCATTGATCTGTCACTCATATACTAAGAGATTCAGCATCAGTATAACATTAAGAACAGATATTTAATAGTTGTCACAAATTATTTTATCCCCAGGCCATTCCGATCTGCTTGAAATGTGGACCAGTTCTCAAACATCCCAGTTTGCCTTAAGCCCCTCCTAGTTTGCCTTAAGTCGAATTCACGATCACAGAACCAAATATCTTGCATCTTAAACGCTGCTGCCAGTCGCTGGTCAAAGTTATACCCCATCTGTCGGCAGCCATAAGATCTTACCGTATAGTCACCTCTTCAGACATCCACAAGGAGCAATAGGGTGATGGATTCTCTTAAGCCGACACCGTCGACCGCATCCGCTATCACATGGCATTTTTCATGAGTTATATCAATTTGAATTATTCGCGAGGCTTAGCGAGGCATTTCTGACAATATCTTCTCTGGATATTTTATATTTATACTTAAAGATTTATTAACTTTTGTCTTTCTTAACCTGAGTTGTGCATTAGTTAATAATGTTCATCTTTCCGTTCTTTTTGACTTGTAAGTTAAAAAGAACTTACTTTATAACTTTTCGTGATAATAATTTTATGAGATATCTACACAATGAGAGAGAAAATTTATAGCGCTTAACACGCTTAAACTACAAAACTGAAGTTATGACTGGTTCATAATTAATGATAACCAACAGAATGAAATATTCAGGGTAGCAAAACTCAGCATTAACAATTTTCTTCGCTAATTGAATTATGCTTGTTTTTTCTTTTACGAAACTTTAATTTTAAATAAATCTAGTTACCGGCATAAAACTTTTTTCTTTTCTTTTTTTTCTCAATTGCCACACCTACGTCAAACTCTCTACAAAAACTCGAATTTGGATACCAACAAAATTCACTGAAAGAAACCTAATGAAACGTGTAGTCATTTACGATTATTTATTGAAACGTAAGGAAACCGAACCATTTTTAAAAACATTGGTCACTGCTGATGAAAAGTGAATCATCTGCAAGAATGTGCAAAAAAATGGTGAAAGGGTAATCAATATCTATCGTCTGTAGCAAAACCCGGATTAACATGCAGTAAGATGATGCTGTGTGTATTGTGGGATTGGAAGGGCATTGTTTATTATGAGCTTATACCGCCGGTCAAAATCATCTATTCGGATTTCTACTACCAACAACTTATGAAACTCAAGCAAGAAATTGAGGAAAAACGGCCGGAATTGATCAATAGAAAAGGAGTGGTTTTTCATCATGATAACGCCAGATCACACAAATCTTTGGCCACTGAGCAAAAATTGGGAGAGCTTGGTTAGGAAGTGTTAATGCATCCACCATATAATCCCTACAGATTTTCACCGGCATAGGTATCTTTAAAATCCTTCGGGTAGTTTTAGGTTAACATCAAGATTGTCAAAACTACTTGGCGCATTTTTTTGATCAAAAATCCCAAGATTTCTATAGCAACGTGATTTACATCACTTGTAGGTAGTGATGTAAATCACGTTGCTATAGAAATCGAGATGGCAACAAATGTCTTGAATTTGTATATAAAAAACGAAGAAACTTTTTCCCTGATCTTATAATTATATTATCAACATAAATCAATAAAATAACTGCGATTACGAACCCGCCTGTCTAGCTTGGCCACTATGCCAAATCCCTATCAGGCAATATAGGGAAAACGCCTACGTTCAGCAGTGGACTTTTGATAGGCTGTAATGATTGAATATAAAACCACAGAAAAGCATCACATTTTTATAAAATAAGTGTAAAAATGAGCATGTATTCCATATAGTTCGTAAGTGGATGCTGAGGTCCACAAGCAACTACATCTATTATCGCTTAAGAATTAAAATGCAGACGCGTTATGATCCCTGAGGATGAAGATGGAATTATTTCATTTCCACTAAAAGGGTCTGCAAATCCCTTCACTCACCATGCAAAACACAGCAGCATTAATTTTCTTTTTTACTCTGATATTCTGTAAAAGCGTGGTCCTTCCTCGATCGAGCCAGACCATTAGCGCTACAACACAAATCCATAATGAATTCTGCCATGCGACAGCAATATCGGAGATTTAATTATCCCACTTCGTTCAATGGGGAGAGGAAATAAGAGGCGACCATGTGAAGTAACCAAAAAATATGTCTTTCAATAGCCACAAGCCTCAATTGTACAAGCAAAACTTAGAAGCACTCGTTGGTCTACCAGATATATCAGATATTGTATATCTATAATATAAGAGATAAGTTAAGATATAATGTAAAAAAATGGGGAAAATCAAGGGGATTAACCAGAACAGACCACCGTGTGGTAAGCAGCGTAATATAATAAATACATCTCTCTTTTTCTGATTAGATCAGATCTTATGACTTCCTATATATGATAATATAGCCATCTCATTTACGCAAGGCGTAAAATGCGTAAAATGTCCAAAAAGGGAGCAGAGTCAAAAGTGTGGGAAGTCTGATACTGCGATGGTTTATCAATCCGCCCGTCAGGTTTGACGATTAAAGAAAATCCTTCCTATGGTGGGAGATAATGATTTTTAGTAAATGTTTTCAGCTTCAGCTTGTCTCTGAACTTTTACAGGCTAATAAAAAAGGTAAATCAGACTCGGAAGCCAATAACTTATGTCTTTTTTTGTTGTAATTGGAATGACAAGGTTTCTGTCGCTTTGCAAAATGGTAGCTCCCGCCGGAACACGATTCCCTGGGTTTACTGACTTACTTCTGATGAAGTGACCAACTGACGATGCATGTGGGGAAGTCGAAGGATGCAAGGAATTCAGAACTAGGCTTAGTGGCAATCAATGAGTGCGTTCTTTATTAAACAGTAGAGTTGTCTACTTTAAAGTCTACTTTGTCTAAATTTAATTTATTGTTACGTACAAAAATAATTTCGCTCTGAAATAATATACTTTCATCTTTCTTTTAAAGTTTGTTTTGTGATATTATTTTGTTTGCCATATTCAGATGAAGATAACTTATTTTAAAAGATATCATATTTGCTTATTTTCAAAGACACCATAGCATTTGCTTGAAATGGCATAATACAATTTATATTATAAGAGTTGTTTTTGACGGCAGGGAAAATGTACTGGTTGTTTGTTTCTTTGTGTTATTTTTGCTGTGGTTGGGGCCATTAAGAACGGCTTTTGTATTAATATAAATATTTTGTAATTACTTTTATAAATAAGTCCAGTACTTCTCTTCAAGGATCGGTAAGCACGAAAGGCTCCCATATTATATATCATGTATATTGTTGGTTGGTATGGATAATATGAGGCGATCTATGGTGGATGTCTATGTTGAGCAGTGGAGTATATATAATAGGTTGTGAATGTATATTTTTAAAATTTCGTTGTCAAGCTTTAAAAGTTTTGCTTAGTCAAATATAGCTTACTTCATCTTTGTTATTTAGTTATAATTATCAAAACTTAATTAAAATTTTTAAGTCTTTGCAATTAAATATTTTAAGAAGACTACTGAGAATTGACTTTTGATTACAAAAACAGAATATTAATAAGTCAAAAACTATATGAATTAAAAATAAGGATCTAGTCGATGGTTTTGAGAAGATAAGTTATTTTTGATTCTTATGTTTAATAACACTTTTCATGTCGTAAAATCGTAATATCTTATTTATATTGTGTCACATTTATCTTCATAACCAAAATAATAAATATAAAAGCAAAATTCTTGAACACGAAAACGCTGGTTTCACAGCGTCATAAGAATATAATATATTGGCGGCGACCCCATATAACGCGAGTTACTCTATTTTATCTCTTTTCTACTTTATTTCTTCAAATAAAACCTATATATGTCTTTTTTTATACTGTTTGTTGTAAATGGCCTCGCTAGTTACTACTGATGGACTTATTCTTTTTTTAAATGTGCTTTATTGAAATATTAATTCTACAAATTTCAAGTACAATTTTTAATATTTTTTTTTCTAATTTCATTTCGTCGTTATTTTTATTTGTTTATAATTATTTTTAATTTTAAATATTTTCATGTATTTTAATATTTTATTACCTACTTTATTAATAAAAATCTAACAACGTATTACTGATTTATTGTAGATATCTATATACTACTATGTTAAAAGGTGTATAGTTTTCTAAAAAAGAAAACAAAAAATCCAATATACGTTAGTAAAATTAAAGTAGTACTACGGTGCATTGTTAAAGATAAGAAAATTAATTCGTTAAGAAACAATCAAAAATATAAATGTGTTCTCATAACTTAGGTTGAAAATTGAACGATAATGCATAGGACCGCTCTTTCTACCAAATTACGCCCGCCATCACTCCCTTTGCTGCTAATTATATCAGATCATGAATTTTGTCAAAAAATGCCTAATTAAAAAATACAAAATAACCATAATAATCATTATCCGTGTTGTGTGTCGTAAGAATATCTTCTCATGGAGTGGATGACGTAACAGTATTGTCACAGTTTAAATACCTTACAGTGTGAAACGCCTTTGATATTAGGCGATTCCGCCGCCAGCGTAGTTATTTACGCGGCCAGCGTGTATGCTAGGGTTTATCACGGAAAAGGAAGTACATAAAATAATTTTGGATATCATAATACTCATTATCATTTTTATTAACATTACTACAAGAAGAAACACATTTAAAAGTGTTGCACTACCAAATATTTTCGTGACACTTTCTTTTTAGTTTTCGATTGTTTAATTTAACTATGAAGTGTATTTGCATACTAATAAACAATTACATTTAAAAAACGCGGTAAACTTAAGCATGGCCATCATTTGAATTAAATTTTACTTCGTAACTCATATAACTATAACAATAAATCACCATTATAGATATTATATTTTTCGAAAACGGCACTTAAAATTAGTTAACTAAGTACTATAAAAACGCTCTCTTTAACATTTCGTTGCTGCAAACAGGTTTGGATTCATAATTCGAACCGGTAGGTGGTGCTGTTTTAGAGATCCAGAAATAACCTGTGCGAAGCCGGGGCGGATCGCTAGTATTCTTATTTAATACAAACTACTTACAAATTATTCAAAGTTCTTAAAAATATTCTGTCAAAAAGAAAACTCAATTTGTCAATATTTTAGCTTTCGAACAGGGTTTTTTTTTACCACGCTTTCATTAACTCGCATTCATGGAGGTGATGTATGTTGTATATTCACCTATGTCAGTTCAGGTCGAATTTAATAATTGATTTTAAACTTATCTCAACATATTAAACATATCTCAGAATGAAACTTAAGTTTTTTAAACTAATTTACCGGCAATTTTAAGAAGAAGAAATTATATCAATAAAAAATACATTTTTATTTAAATGAATCACGAGAAACTACTAAAATTTGCTAATAAACGTTAATTGTGCTATTCGATTCCTTTTACAAGCTCATTTATTTTAAGACAAGCCGCGTAAGTTTCTCTGACTGACGTCTATGCAGCCAGAAACAGATGCATGTTTCATGTCTTTTGCTCCACAATAGCATTTTCTTATTACACATCCTGTTGAAGAATGTAGCGTCAGTGCTATTAGAGTTTCATTTCAGCAAATGCTTGAAACCAACTAATGTTTACAAATGTACTGAATTGTTTGTTTATTTCAATATTAAAAGAATTTGTTTCCAGCACTGTTCTTAATTTTTTTTTTCAAAGCTTACATAAATATTATTTAATATTTTTTTATAAATCAGTCAACTGTTGCACATGAGCCTCACACCTTTGACACTGTTCTTCATTGCCAGGCTGTGTATTTTACGTTTGGCGTAATCCGTACAGTCATACCGCTATCTATTAGCGAACGGATATTTTTGGCAATTATGTCACCTATGATAACAATTGAGTTGGTGGATTTTCTTATGCTGAAACCTACCGGAAAGAACAAAAGTTGTTTCAATGTAATTCTCACTAGCTATGATGGTCTTCACCTAAATAGCAATTTCGGATTACCATATGAATTTTCATAAAGAATAAGGATCGACAAACGAAGAAAGTTGAAACATGGGATCGACTAGGGTAAGAAACAGAAAGACCTCTGATAGACGGCAGCATAATACACTATTTTTTTAAAACGAGTATGACACAAAATAAATATACCGTAAAAATATAGTTGCGCAAACTTATGCTGTGTTTCGTATAGTAAGTGGTTTACTGGTTAACTGGGAATTCAACAAATTAAATTAAAGTTATTTCATAGCCAATGTTTTACTTTCCATATTTTTCTTAATACGTGTAATCCTCGAGAAAATTAATTATTTTCTTCTAACGCCGAGAAAAACTATATTATTGATGCAATCACAAAATGTAAACGTAGGCTTTAATAAAAAAAATTGTAATAATAAAATCATATTCATTTATCATACTTTTTATATTTATAAGCCCAATCTAATGATAATACTACATGAATACCCCAAAACATTCTATGATACTTACATTTACTATTTTTCTTTACTACACCCACAAACTTATCTAAAAGTCATGGTGGAGCTTTTTTATACTTGACTCAGTTCCTTTGATGATTTGTGATATTCTCAAGAGGCGAAATGAGGTTTTAATACTTGTGTTTTATTATATCGTAATATTTTTGATACTCGTCACTTTATTGTGCGAATTCAGAAATACGGCTGTATCAAAAAACCTTTTGCATTTCATGATGCTGTGTTAGTTCCTACCTTTATAAAAAGTAGTGAAAATTGGGCGTAACAGAAGTAGTATAAGAGTAAAATTAATGCTGTATAATTGTGGTCATTGATGGTTGAATCGGTAATTAATGCAGTTATGACTGAATGATATGGTGAGAAATTGTGTGATGAGAGAAAAATGTGTCTTGCAAGAAGATGTGACCAGGATTAAGAAAGTAATGCTTCAGTTGCTTTGAACTGAACGCGTGGAAAGCAAGAAGAAAAAAAGTATGAATAAACAAATATATGCTGTAGAACTGAGTGGCAAAGTCAATGAGGACATCTTAGATGGGCGATTATAGATCAAATTTTGGATTGGAATTGAAAATTGGCCAAAATAAAAGTACCCCTTACTGACGAGCATATATGCGTAGATTGTGAATGAAATGAGAGAAGTATTTCAGGACGATTCTAAACGAAAATCCGTAGTCTCAGCGTTCCCCTCCGGGTAACAGGCAAACGAGTTTACTAATGTATGATGATGCCGTGCTTATCAACATCGCAGTATGGAGCTTATCATAAGTGCATCAAACGCACTCTGTTTTCTAGCATATCATTTATACATCTACCGAATATAATATTAAAATAAGAATCGGAATTTCATTCACATTTTCATTTCAGTGTTTACAATTTTAATATTTACCAATTTGTATTTATAAATACACAGCCTAAAAGTAGTTTCGGAAAATCAAAACTTGCAAATTTTACGTTAATTTTCAATCATTATGACTATTGATCATACGTATAAGTTACCACCATTTTATAGATTATCTAACATAAATATTTTATTAAGTTACAATGCTACAGTGTTCAATATATAAATATTCACTCAGAACGATTTTTCGGAATTATAATTGCATGATAAGTTGAGCCACAAGCGGGTGGATATAACATAAACTTATTTATAAAATAGGTATAAATATTGTAAAAATCTATCTAATGCTATCAATTACACACATTAGGGTAGACGCACACAATAAAATTATAAGGTGAACTCTAAAAGTATAATGGCAAAAATGCAAAATAAACTGTTTGTGTAAAGTAAATCATTAAATAAAATCTAAAACAACATACATTAAAAAATAAAACATGTTATTCTGTAGTACTCTTACTAATTCTTTTTGGGACTAGTTTATTAAAATATTTCTTATCACATATTCATTGTTTTGTTTCTGAAAACAAGGTTCAAAGTAACTGCTGTCGGTGAAAAATAATTTCACTTGTTTTATCTTCACGACATCGTAAAAGTTAAAATAAGATACAGCAAAAATATTTTTTTCAGCATTTTACTTCAATAAAAATATTAATTCTTTAGGAGTATCATAAATAACCGCATCTTAACAAGTCACTTTGTTAAGTCGAAGAGCTGCAGTCATATTATAGTTGTACTACAAATGGGTCGGGTCTACCAGAATATCAGCGTGAAATGGCAGGTTAACACGGCCACGCTATTCCTGGCTACGGTGGCGACCATGGTAATGGCGGGGCAGGGGGTGCTACGACGTCTCGACCTGGCAATTTATAACACACCTTGAATACTGACGAGAAAATTCTTGACCTAGAAGAAGAGACAGACAACTGGCGCTGGAATATTAAAGGATTATCCGAGGTCCGAAGAAAGGGGAAGGACACGGTAATCCTTGAATCCGGCAACTTGTTCTATCTCGGGAGTGCTACCATCTGTCCCAAGGAGGTGTCGGATTTATTGTCCACAATACTCTCGTTAACAATTTTGTAAAGATTGGAAGTGTGTCGATGAGAGTTGCGTACCTTACACTCAGAATCCCCAAACGGCATTCACTGTAGGTCATACAGCTATACGCACCAACCTCGGCACATCCCGATGAGGAGGTGGAGGCAGTGTATGAGTATATCTCTAGAGCCATTCCCTTCTCCAAAGCCCAGTATACGGTGTTAATGGGAGACTTTAACGAAAATCTAGGCACAAGAGAGAACGGTGAGCTGAAAGTAGGGAAATTCGGAATAGGGCAATGGAACGCAAAGGGCCAGCAGTTGGCCGATAACATGTAGAAAGAAGAACTCTTTTTTAATTAACTCTTTATTCCAGAAGGGCCCTACAGGTAGTCGACCTGGTGAAGCCCCAACAGTTCGACATAAAATGAGATTGACTTCATTCTGACGACTAAACGGCAACTGTTCAGTGATGTCTCAGTGATCGCGAGGGTGAAAACTGGTAGCAAGTATCGAATGGTAAGAGGCCCACTGAACCTAAATATTAAGTTGGAATGGTGTCATCTAATGACGTCAACGTTCCGTCCCCCTCGTGCTCAAATGCAAAGTACCGAAACCTTTCAGTTTGAGATACTAAATCGTTTTCAGTGCCTAGAAGATTCCAATGCAGTAAACGATATGAATGACAAGCTCGTGGAAACTGTCCATGCGTTCAAAGCTAAGTATTACAAGACCTGTCACAGAAGGACACAAAAATTTTCCGATCACACTCTTAATCTCTTAACTGTTGGACGGGAAATGAAGCAGCAGTCTTCAATAGATTACTCAGCATACAGGCAACTGGACAGACAGATCTGCCAGAGATCGGCCTGCCATAAAGAGTTAACTGTCGAAACTGAAGACCGAATGTGGAAGCATCGTTTCCGCAACACCTGAGACTTTGAGTGAGATTGAGAGGTTCTATGGACAGCGGTACACGTCGTCCTTGGAGTCACACCTAAGTGTGAGTAACGAGCACCTTAAAAAGAGCAAGTCCCCGGTCGAGGATAGAATTACAGCTGAGCGTCTGAAAGCGGGTGGAAAACCGGTACTTAAAGTTCTTCAGAAGCTCTTTCATTTCGTCCTCTATGGTGGCACTACTCCGGAGGCGTGAAGCAGAAGAACGGGTTTTTGTTCTTCAAGAAAGGTGACAACGCTCTCTTGAAGAACTACAGACCGATTTCCTTTCTGAGCCGCGTCTACGTGCTTTTTTTGGGAGTCATTACGAATTGTCTCGCATGTAGACTCGACGACTTCCAGCCACCTGAACAAACCAGTTACCGAAAAGGCTTTAGCACCATAGACTACATACATACTCTTAAGCAAATTGTACTAAAGATCGAATAGTACAATCTGCCACTAAATTATGCGTATGTGGACTATGAGAAAATCTTTGCTCCCGTCGAAACTTGGGCGGTGCTGCAGTCCCTTCAGCGGTGCGGTTGACTGTCAGTAAATCGAAATGCTGAAGTATTTAAACAGTGGGGCAAAAAGGGATATCCGAGTACAGAACCAGAGTACTAATCGTATCCAAATGCAGAGAGGTAGACAGGGTGACTTTATATCCCCGAAACTCTTCACCGCTGCTTTGGAAGACGTTTTCAAGCCACGAAACTACAAAGGATATGGTATAAACGTCAATGGTGAGTACATCGCTCACCTACAACTTGCCGACGATAAAGCCCTTATAACAGAATCACCCGAGGACCTAAGCACTATGCTCAATGACCTCAATAGTGTCTCTCAACGGATGGGTTTTAAGATAACCATGGACAGAAAAATCATGTTTAACATAACATAAACATATAACATAACATAAACATATAACATAACATAAACACTCACGCCTGTCACCCAGAGGGGTAGGCAGAGATTATGGACTTCCATTTGGCACGATCCTGACACACCTCTCTCGCTTCCTCCACATCCATATACCTACGCATACACGCTCGTCGGTTAAAGGTACTCTTGATTTGGCCCATTTTTAATATATCGCCAATTTGGTCGATAAACTTTCGCCTAGGGCGACCCTTCCCGACTATGCCGTTCACCTCTGCAACATAAATTTGCTTTGTCACTCTTTCCTCATTCATTCTTTCTACATGGCCAAACTACCGAAGCATTCCTTTCTTAATCCTGGTCACAACATCATCTTGTAAACCACACTCTTCTCTTATTAAACAATTTCTCACTCTGTTATTCAGATTCATGACCGCATTTCTACAGAATTTATTCTACTCTCGTGCTTCTTCTGCCACACCCAACTTTCACTACAATACATTAAAGTAGGTACAAACACAGCATTGTGAATTGCCATACGTGCCTTTTTGGACACATTCTGACTATTCACAATAGAGTGTAGAGCCCCATTCACTCTATTTCCTGCATTCACTCGTCGTTCTATATCCTTATCATATCTACCATCCCTGCTAAACACACATCCCAAATATACAAACTCATCTACTTGCTCTACCAACTCCCCTTCTATTCGTATTTCACATATCGTTTTACTTTCTTCTCTTTCAAAAACCATAAATTTCGTTTTACTTGCGTTCACTTTCATTACCTTTTCTTTTAATATCCTGTTCATTAATGTAACCATCATTTGCAACTCGGCTACCGACGATGCAAGTATGACTTGATCATCGGCGTACAAAAGGCATTTAACGGTTAACTCACCCATTCTTAACCCGCATTCTTCTACTTTCAAATTTTCCAAACAACTGTCCATAAATAGGTTGAACAACCACGGGGAAGCCACACAGCCCTGTCTGACACCTTTATGGATGCCAAACCAGACTGAGTAGGCCCCATTGATCCTGACACAAGCACTAGAGTCCCTATATAGAGACTTCAATGCCTGTATCAAACCAGCGGTCAACCCAAATAAGTTCAGTGTTTGCCATAACACATGCCTGTCCACTCTGTCATAAGCCTTCTCCAAGTCTATGAACGCACAAAAAACTTTTTAGTTCTTGGCCAAAAACTTCTCCGCGTTCATGCGCATGGAAAAGACCTGATCCGTACATCCCATTCCCTTTCTAAATCCCGCTTGCACATCCCAAATTTTTTCATCAGTTTCTTTCATAACTCTTTCAATTAGTACCTTAGCATACAGTTTTCCCACAATGCTAAGAAGGCTGATACCACGGTAGTTTTTACAGTCCTGCTGTGATCCTTTTCCCTTATATATTGGAACTATCACGGCTTTGCATCAGTCTCCCGGTACCCGCTTAAGTTCCCAACATAAATTAAACAAGGTGTACAGCAGGTCTGCCACCACTGCTTCTCCAGCCCTTAGCATTTCGAGATATACTCTATCATAACCGGCTGCCTTACCTGCTTTCATACTTTTCATTGCTTTCATTATTTCATCTATACTTATATCTCTATCTATTTCCTCTTCTTTCGGAATTTCAATTTCATTTAATTCAAACGTCTCATCACTCATAAACACGCTTTCAAAGTATTCCTTCCATCTCCTTAAACTCAAAACTTCGTCATTCAGAATACAGCCATTCTGGTCTCGTATAGCATTCATTCTAAGCTGTTTTGAATGTCCCCTGGTAGTTCTTACGAGTTTCCAGAACATTTTAATGTTTGCCTGGAAGTTATCCGATATTCTTCTATCACTCTTATCCGTTCTTTCTTGCTTTTTTCTTTCAACTACTTCTTTTACTCTCTTATTTAGGTGTCTAAAAACTGCCTTTTTCCTTTCAATATCATCATTCATACTGCTAGAATTACTAGCCTTGGTTGCTAGTAAATCTAGCCATGCTTTCTTCTTTGCTTCAACTTCCATCCGTACCTCATCATCCCACGTGTTATTTTTCCTTTCATTCGTTCTCTCACTTACACCACATACTTCGGTAGCTCCATCCACTAAACCTTTCTTGACATTATACCACACAGTCTCCAAGTCTAAATCATTCATACACAATTCAGCCATACCACTTATATTTTCTCTCAATCTACATTTGAACTTCTCTTTCACACCTTCATCTTGTAACCTCTCTGTTCTTATACGCTGTAACGCAGTGGTAGACACAGATTTCCGATGCCTCCAACGTCTAAAAAGACCATTAATTCGGCATAAGACCAAGTAATGATCAGTCCCTACGTTAGAGCCCCGGTAAACCCTTATATCTATCACCGCGCTCCTCATTCTTTCATCAACAATTATAAAATCTATCATGCTTCTATCATCCCCTCTTTCCCATGTATACATGTGAATCCTCTTATGGCGAAAGAAAGTATTCGCCACAAAAAGATTCTTTTCCACACATACGGTGAGGAGGTCTTCACCATTCTCATTTATACTTTCATCACCAAACGTTCCCAATATCCTTTCATAATCAAGCCTCCTCACCCCAACTCTTCCATTAAAATCGCCTAATATCACAATATTTTCATTAACCTTACATTTCATTAGCACCATCCTTACCAACTCCCAAAACTGCTCTCGGATATAAGTGGACTTAGACATGTCTGGGGCGTAGACATCTAAAACATACAACTTCTTTAAGCCCACTTTCATTCGTATCCATCAGTCTCGGGCTTACACATTCATACTCTTTCACACAATGACCCATTCTTTCTGAAAGGATGATACCGACTCCCTGGCATGCCCGCTCGGTCTCGTCTACACCAGACCAGTACACGGTATTCATGTCAGTGACATCTCTTCCCTTTCGTTCCGTCTCGTTTACACATAACACATCTATTCTTCTATCGTTCATCATTTCGCATACTTCATCCATCTTATCATCCATTGCTCCACATACATTCAGCGTTGCCAGACGGGCCTCCGCAATCCACTTTTCGCCCCTCCGGGAGACAGAACGTGACGGATGGCGAACCTCGTCGCCAGTTTTTCTCCCAGAGATTCTTTGCAGCCCTGCCCCATTAAAGGGGCTTCGGGAACTCGGGGCCATTTCGTAAATTTCTTGCCTCATGGTGCGAAAGTATGGTGTGGTATTTTTTACGCCGCTACCACACGGCGAGGAGCCGTGTCTGTTCTTTCGGCTTTGTCGCTTGTTTAGCACCACCCGGGGGACACGGGCCTAGGATTAGGTGGTCGAAGCCTACGGACGCGAGCGACTCATCCCCATTTGATTTTTTTTTCCATGGTTTTAAGATAACCATGGACAAAAAAATCATGTTTAACGTCCATGTCATACCTATGCCGGTAGTTGTTGGGAGCACTTAGCTCGAAGTTGTTGATGAATATGTTTACCTGGGACAAACAGTCCGTATAGGTAAGTCCAACTTCGACCGAGAGTACAATCGACGGATTAAAATCGGCTGGGCAGCGTTCGGGAGATCACGACACATCTTCTCGTCAGACATACCTCAAAACCTAAAACCAAGATTGTACAATCAGTGCGTGTTGCCAGTGATGACCTATGGATCTGAAACGTGATTCTTCGATGTTGGCTATATGAGGAATCTCAAAGTCGCTCAGCTAGCTATGGAAAGGGCTATGCTCGACGTTTCTCCGACTTAAAAACGAGGATATCTGCAGTAGAGCTAGAGTAACAGACTTAGACCAAAAAATTTGTGTGCTGAATTAGCAATGGGCCGGCTATAAAGCTCGAAGAACCGACAACTGATGGGGAAGAAAGGTTCTCGAGTGGCAGCCTCGTTCCGGCAGGCAAAGTGTAGGGCGTCCCCCGACTAGATAAAGTGACAACCTGGTAAGATACTGTGGAAGTCAATGGATGCAGGTGGCTCGGGACCGTGCTTTGTGGTATTCCTTGGGGGAGGCCTATGTTCAGCAGTGGACTTGTGAAGGGTTGTAATGAATAATGATAAAATTATAATAAATTATTTTTATTACAATGTGTACAAAATACATCACAAATAGGTAATATTGTGAATATGTTCATTTCTTTTTGAAGCCGAGTATAATTTTTGTAAGCACATAAAATAGCTTACTCCTTTTTAAAAGGCCGACAACGCATCTGCAATTCCCCTGGTGTTGCGGTCGTTCATGGGCGGCGGTAGTCACTTACCATCAGGGGATCCGCATGCTCGTTTGCCCCCTCTCCTATAAAAAAAAATAACATAAATTCTATTGCTCCTATACATATCTACAAATACATGCTCGTATTTTAAGGGTACTCTTAACGTGGTCCATCTTAAATATATCGTCTATTTGGCGATAAACTTTCGTCAAGGGTATCCCTTGCCAACACTAACACTCAATTTTCCCTGTTTCCCTCTTTGCTTATTCATTATTTCTGTCGAAACCTCCTAAGTCTTCCTTTCTTCACACATCCTTTTTTCACAACATGTTTTAAAAAATCACATAGTACATTTTTGTAGGCATGAATCCTAAAAGCTATCGGTGTTTGCTTAGTGTTTCAAACTCAGACAAATACATAAAAATAGACTGTATGAACTCTCTGTATATTTTTAGTGACACTGACTGTCTTTTGAATGAGTGAATTTTAATCTATACTTTGCTGTTGATAACTAAAGGAGTTTTAGTCAAGTTTATCTTCTGATTACCCACGAGCATGTAATAATTGAATACGTTTGAACATCTGGAATATAACAGTTTTTACTTTTATTAATATAGTTATTAAAAACAGGTGAAAAAGAAAAATAACTTCATATATTTCATTATAGTGTACTTATATATAAAATTCGTCTACCATGTGAAAAAATTATGGAACGTCACACGTATTAAGTTTATCTCATAGCAGAAGACATTGTACATGATCGTAGATAATTGATATTTGATTAAATATATGTTGTATTTGTCTCTTAAGTCTTAATGAAGTTCAGTCTAACATTCAAATGACACAGGCGCGCTCTTTTACTGCTAAAAAGAACCACTTTATTATATCAGTTATTCCCCACTGTGCAATTTTGCAGAAATTTTCTTCCTCGGATGAATATAAGTCATTTTTAAAAGACTGATAACGCGATTAGTAATATTTTTTTTGTATAATAAGTGTGAAAAACGAGCAGACATTTCACTTGATGGTAAGTGGATGCTGTGGCCCATAAACACCTACACTTATCCTCGATTAAGAATCCAAATGCAAAAGCGTTGTCAGCTCAGAGCACTAAAATGAAATGCCTCGTTTTCGGTAAATAGGGCCTCCGGTTCTTACGCTCACCATACGAAACACAGTAGCATTAAGCTTCTATTTTACGCATTATGTAACCAGTGTTTGTATGGCCTGCGAAAATTATTCCGGATCTAGATATTTGTCCACTCGCAATTTATATATGTTAAACAACTCCAAAATACAAGAGAAAATTCTATTAAATAGTTATTTAAATAAAAATTGAAAAATATCCAACATTTAATGTTTTCGTATACAAATTTGAACCTGCAGTAAAGTAATTTTAATCTGTAATAAATGGTAAAAATAGTAAAATTGATTTAAATCAATTAAATCTTCTACAAATAGGACGGCATAATATACCGAGGTGTGAATACTATGCCGGAAAGCGGTTATGCGTTTGGTTGTCAAGTACAAACACGTTTACAAGTCTCTGGCGCACTTGTGGTCTCTCAGTTTAATAATGCTGACGTCGCATATTCTAAGTTACATTTTAGTGGAAGAAATTGCATGTATCAAGATTTTATTTCATAGGAGCTTATTTTCTTTAAAGAAATATTGGACTCTAAAAGAAATTAAAAATATTTTTTTCATACAAATCTCAAAGCTTCAACAGTTAACCTTTAGTTTTAAAATGTATGAAAAAATGTGTTGCGTATGGTGAGTGTAGAGAACTGGAGACCCTCTTTGCTGGAAAAGAGGTATACCATCTTAGTCTTTAGGGGCAACGATGCATCTGGATTTTGATTCTCAATCGAAGACACATGTAGATGTCTATTGGCTACAGCTTCCACTTACCATCAGATGGACTCTGTGCTCATGTGTGACCCTTATTCTATAAAAAATCTTATTGAAACTCGGTTAAAAAGTGTTGGTTGTTGTCGATTAACATTCATATTTATTTGAAATTAAAAGGAAAATACGAACACGATTTAATTTTATAAATAATTCATAATCTGATCTGACCTTTGAAAAAGAGAGATACTTTCATACAACGTACGATAGTTCTCCTTCTAAACCTAACTTCATACTTTGTAAGTCAAAAAATGATAACAAAGTTGACTTTATTTAAAAATTTAATTGGAGCTTTAAATAATGAAATTTATCCCAGTTTACCAAAACTTAACAATGGGTATTATAAGCCTAATGTAAGACTTGAAACTAAGCCAAATAGCAAAACAAACCCGATAATATTCAATAAGCAACGGAAAGTGGTGCTGAAAACAGCAAATCATTGAAACATTAACACTGCTGAGATACCAAAAATATGCCGCCCTTCGGGAATAATTCCCGGTAAGTTGGCCCATTTACTTTTATCTGGCGAAGAGCAACGCGCCGGAAAGAAGGTTTATAGGGAGGCATGGATAAATACGTTGAAATGTCTTTATGGAATTACTTCGAAATAAGTAAAAGGATAAATATAAAAAAATACTTATGGTCTTTTCCATCATTGCAAAATACTACCAGTACACGACAAAGTGAAATACCTATTGCTACTTGAAAATTAAGGCAAGAAAGAATTAAAAATTAGCCGTATTTATACAAAACTTACTCGACAAGCCCTTAATCCGTATATGATTATCCCAAAATACAAAAATATGTACGGAAAATTTAGATTACAATATCAAATTCCCGCTCTTTTGAACCAAATTCCCATACCAATAAAAATGAACTTACTGAAAAAATATTAAATATATGCTTA
The DNA here is from genome assembly GCA_963668995.1 of Parnassius mnemosyne. Taxonomy (NCBI): domain Eukaryota; kingdom Metazoa; phylum Arthropoda; class Insecta; order Lepidoptera; family Papilionidae; genus Parnassius; species Parnassius mnemosyne. The sequence continues at coordinate 67,943,331 of CAVLGL010000001.1, forward strand.
AACAGTATTTTATCGACAAACTGTTAACGATACCTACTAATAACTTAAACTAAAATATAAAACTAAACATATAACACTAACACACATCATAATATAATATACGTAAATAAAAAAAAATTTACTAAATTAAATAATACGGTAAATCTGTTCCGCATAAAAGGTGAAACACAGAAATACGTAATTTCGTATTACAGCCCTAAATCATAGCGAGACAAGGTTAATGGGTTTGAAAACCCACTGCCTGCAGGCGGTCACGTAGCTTCAGCAAAATTTTACAAAATCCACATTACAATTATTTGTCTTTGATTACAAAACAGTGTCTTGTTTGCATTTATGCCTTGTTTATTAATTGACCATTGATTTTTCTTAAATTGAGAGTTATCGGTCTGTAAATCTGCCGCATTCGTCTCGCGTTTGGCAACACCAGACGTTTTTATCATTGATGCTGCTTTTTTAACGCGATCTGAGTGAATGTCGTTTAGTTAGCAGGACCTTATCTTAATTTCTCAGTGGAGAGCGTGTCGTTATATCCATCGATTGTAGTTGTATTTGACTGTCAATAAATTGTAATCTGAATTACAGTACGTATCCCTTTATTTTTTCATTAAATCATTTATTCATTACAGCCTATTAAAAGTCTGCTGCTAAGCATAGGGCATACATATAATCATATTTGCATCGCCAATGGAATTTCGTATTCGCAGTCACTAAAAATGTTATAGAAGGTTTACGATGAATCGACTCTATCAAAACACGTGCTTATGAGTGGTAGGTTTAAAGCGTTCAAAAGCGGTCGTGATGTGATAGAAGATTTGACTTGCTCTGGTAGACCATCAACATCTGCAACTGAAGTTAACATCGCAAAAGTGAAGGAAATAGTGAATGAAAATCCTCATTTAAGTTTGAGAGACATAGCTGCTGAACTTTCTGCTCTCACTTGTGTATGAAATCATTATCACTTGGGTATGAAACATGTTGCCGCTTGGCTAGTCCCAAAAGGCCTGAATTTTCTCCAAAAAAACTCAATCGCATAAGAGTCCTGAAGACTTGCTAGAACGTCTCAATTCCGATCCAACATTCATTAAATGCATGCAAACTAGTCACAAGTTTCGGAGTAGCGCCTTCCAACTGAACCGAAACCGAAAAACCCACGCCAAAGTCGATCAAAAGTCACAGTCATCTTTGATTATCGGGGTGTTGTGTCCTCGGAATTCTTACCGGGAGGTTAAACGGTAAATAAAGAATATTATTTGAGCATAATGCGGCGTTTTAGAGAGCAATTTAAACGAAAAAGGCCAGATTTGTGAAAATAAAATTCTTGGATTTTGCACCACAATAATGCGCCTTCGCACAAGGCCATCATTGTGAACGAATTGACCAAAAACTCAACAAATACTATCCAGCAACACCTTATTCACCAGATATGGCCCTAGGCAACTATGTTATTTTTCCTATACTCAAACCCACTTCGTGGCACTTGTTTTCATTGGGAAGAAAACATAGAGGAGAATCCGCAGCGAGAATTGAACTCAATTCCGGAAAAAGCGTTTAAAAATGTTTTGATGATTGGACTATTCGTTGGAGGAAGTGTATCCTTTCTGAAAGAGCATACTTTGAAGGTGATTAAAATCTTGGATGAATAACTAACACTTTGTCTATATTTGATTTTTTCCCGGTACTTTTTTGACAGAGTAGTACATCGATTCACCATAGTTGTCACGCTGAGCAGTCGGGTTGGCAGCCGCAGTTTTTTGATTATTTCCGGTTTTTATCAGGGAAATACTGCTGCCAATCTCGTATCACAGCTTCTCTCTGTTGCCTCTTACAACACCCACGGGATGTTATGCGGTAGAAGAATTCTTACGCCATCTCTACTCATCCCTTATCACAATAACAATGAGAATACCATTCTACGTAATCAATATTTTTCCAGAGCCTCGCGAGCGTAAGGCAGTCCGATCCAAACTTCCAAAGAGTTAACGTGACTGCGAAATCTTATTTTTAAGTAGTTTAATATATTTCTTATATATTTTTCAGTTATTTTTATAAGTTTATTTCTGTAAGGCACCCGAAGCGTCGGGAATTAAAAAGTAAAATTAAACGCTATAGAATCCGTAAAAATCAGTTTCATTTAATGTGCAGTCTTCGCGTATATATAAGAAATCATTAAAGAATACATTTTATATACGTGGTAGAGCCATACTACAGCTATATTCTGGTAGAGTTGTAACACGAATGGGTCGGCTCGACCGGGGAAGGACCACGCTCTGACAGAATACCAGCGTAAAATAGCAGCTTAATGCTGCTGTGTTTCGTATGGTGCGTGTAGAGAACCGGAGAATCTTTTTTACTGGAAACAAGGCATTTCATCTTAGTAGTTTCAATCGGGGATAAATGTAGATGTCTATGGGATACAGCAATCACTTACCATCAGGTGGACTGACGTGCTCGTTTGTCACCCTTATCCTATTAAAAAAAACATAAATGAAAATAGCCCCTGGGAGTGAGGTGATTGCCACCATCCCGGTTTTATTGAAATTCATTCAAAAATCATACAAAATTATTGCATAGTGAAATAAAAAAATAAATAATATTTTTATTTTCACTTTACAATTTCACGTTTCTTGCTAGTTCTTCCCAGGACAGAGGTATTTTCCGAACCTGAAGGAAATAATAAAATGACTTTCAATAAATATTATGTAAAAATCTATATTAAATAAAAATCATTATATTCTGTTCTATGAGAGAGACATATAACTGATCTCTTGATATAATGATCATAATATCAATTGAAAACAAATGAACTAGCAGTCCAACTGATGGTAGGCGGCTCCTGCAGTTTATGGACCCCTGCAACCTACTTCAAATAAATAAGGCTACAGATACGTTGTCACTTCAAAGGATAAAGATGGAAAATCTCATTTTCTGTTAAAATACTAGCTCACTATGTCTTGCAGGTACATAGCAGTGCAGGCACTGCTGCTTGGCGAGAGAACCAAGCAAGAGTAGAGTGTGGTACCTACCCACCTAGTTTTACAAATTTTAAATAATTTTAAAGAACACTAAAAAATATACTGCTAATAAGTAATAGCGGCTACTATGTTATGTAATAATGTTAAACAAATCATTCGCTATCTAAATGCTCACTTGTCATTAACCACAGTAATGCGGCCCCTTTATTCTGAAGAGTTAATGGACCACCTCGACGACATCGAAAAATGGCCGCATACTTAAATCGAATGCTTACTGCTCTCTCTGTGAATAGAGCCATTAAATGCTCTTTGAAATGCTATAACTGTGAAAGGATATGTGCTAAAATAGATTATACAATTGGAGATAATTATTAAATGTGTAGTTATAACTAGTTTGTAATTTTTTACAAATTAAATCCTGAAGATTTGTTAGTGTCAGTTGTGATTAGTCAGTGTTATAATAAACGGCTATTCCTATATTTTTTTAATAAAATAAGTCTAACAAACGAGCACATAGTTCACCTCATAGTAAGTATATGGTTTAGCCCATGGCCTATTTACATCTATCATGGATCTAAGAGTCGATTTGCAGAATGTTTTGTCACCTAAAAACTAAGACGGAATGCCTTGTTTCCAGCAAAAGGGCTCTGCGCTTCTCTACACTTACTTACCATACAAAATACAATTGACTGAATACAGACACAAACGTGTTAAACAACTATTTTACACTGGTATTATGTGTGAGCGTATCCTTTCCTGGTTTTGACGACATGTTCGTACTATAGCCATAATATAGCTGCAGCATGACAATACCATGTCGCTCACTTATTGCAAGTCAGACATAACACTAAAATCGGTATTTTACAGGAGAGCAGTTTTAAAGTTTGAACTTCATGTAATTTAAAAATAAAACAGTATATATTTATTAATTTTATTTCATTACTTGTATTGATTAATTAAACTTGAAAAGTAAATAATAAATTTATTTTTAAAATGTACTGTTTTCACATGACAAATAAAAAAGCCATGCGGTAATCACTTGTGTCATTATTAGAAAAATTTGCATAGTTAGAGTATTTTTCAATTATATGTCGTTCCATAGACCATATTTCAGAAAACATCGAAACAATAATATAATGAAATATAACAGATTTTTGTGACCTTTAATTATATTTCTCTCGTAATTATATTAGTGTATATAAATACGATAGAAATTATTTAGTAATTATGTAGTAATTACAATTATATAGTAATGGTAACGTTTCAGTGTTGAGTCGTCGAAAGGTTCATTTAAGAAATCTTTGCACTACTTATAAATAAAACGTAATAATAGGTTTTTGGTGCAAAATTGACATGTACATATGTAAGTCCAGTAATAGAGTACTAATTATTACTCCGCAAGGAGTAAAAGTGTTTTGTGAAAGTCTTATCCTTTAATAGACAGTCTTTTTACTTCAGTCTTTTAAACAGGTTAGTTTTTAACTAATAAGTCTAAGTTGATTCATAAGATTTACAGTCTTACACAGGTAAGTAACGAACTATTGCCATTCAAATTCAAAAACAGAATTTTTTATTAACTAACTCCATTAGATGACAAAACAATCGCGTTTTAATCGTGTCTCTATGACAAAATTCTCCGTTTGATGATAACCACTTTCTCAAACTTTTAATCTATGTAAGATTTTTTTGTAAACACTGAACTGGGAAAATCTTTACTTACTTCAAATACCTTAGCTTCATTCATTTTCATAGCGTCGAGATTCAGACATCCTAAACTTGAAAATAGTTTTTTTAATGTCATAGAATTTTTCGTGACTTAACTCATAGATTTTAAAAGGCGACCCATTTCTCTGGCCTATTTTTAGCAGTTTTATAAGATAGGGTGCCTTTTATAGCTGCTGTACATGGGGCCTCTTCTTATATGGCATTAAATCGGCCGTTCCATTAATGAGTGAACTGCATCACCTTCAAAACCCTTAAGTTCTGTTTTTTTTTCTGTCATTTTCTTTATCTAATCTTCTTCTTTATGTCATTACTTTCATTTAGACACGATTCTGAGTCACTGGTGTCAATCGACTTGTCATATGTGTTACCAGATCATCACCCCATATGCCATCTTACACTCCGCTAATCGGTCCGACGCAGCCATTTAAGAAGTTTTATTTATAATCAGTTTAAACTATGTTGCGGTTAAATGACACCACTAATATATTTAATTATAATAAATGTACATTACTTAAAACTTAGGTACTACATAATACCTATTGCTTAAAATCTACTAACGATTACTGGTAAAAAATGCCACTTCCCCCATAACTGTCAACCCTAATCACGTATTAAATCAAGAGTTAAGTTTTAAATTACCGTAACAGAAATTAAGCTGCCGATGAATGAATAGGTGTTGGGTGAAATTCATTTGTTACGACCATTCGATTTGTGGTTAAAATATTGGCTTCGACTACAGCCATTCAATATTATTTCAGATACAAATTTCTGGCACAACTATTCACTACACATTAATATAAATAACTTTATTGATTGATATTAATCTTTAGTAAATAGTTTAGTTTCAGTAAGTACATAGTTTAGTTGAATTTTGTACGTGGCTCTACCGCGCTGCAGCTATATTATGGTTGCAGCATGAATGGATCAACTCGATCAGGAAAGGACCACGCTCTGACAGAATCTCGTACCAGCGTAAAATATCAGCTTATTGCTGCTGTGTTTTGTATGGTGAGCGTAGAGAACCGGAGACCATTTTTACTGTAAACGAGGCATTCCATCTTAGTCCTCACGGGTGACAACGCATCTGCATTTTGATTCGCAAACGAGGATGTCTATGGGCCACAGCAATCACTTACCATCAGGTGGACTGTGTGCTCGTTTTCACCCTATCCTATTAAAAAAAAAACTTAACTTTACATTTTACTTTGTTAATTATAAGTCCCAGAATAAGTTAATGATTACATAAACGATTAATAGTATATATACATAGTATTCTGTGAGAGTGTGGTCCTTCCCCGGTCGAGCCGACTTATTCGTGCTACAACTATACTACTAATATACTGCAGCATGGCTGTACCACGTAAAAAAGTAAAGTTACAACTTATATACGTTCCAGTGCTGTGCACAGGCTTCCTCTCACTTCTGAGAGGGTTTTAGGGCAAGAAAGTGTCCGTCGCGCTTCCCTAATACGTGTTAAGGACTTCACATGTCTTCGAATTTTTTTACGTCTTAGATATGCAGGTTTCCTCACGATGTTTTCCTTTACCGTCAAGCAAGTGGTAAATTAGCAGTGATAGCTCAGGGGCTTAACGCTCGCTGTAAATTTCACTGTATGCAAGCAACCCGGGTTCGATCCCTGCCGGCACCAAAGAAATTGATAATTAACAATGTTAGTAAAATTTTATTTGGAATATTAAACATTAATATATGAACAATGTAATCGAATGTTTGAATTACCGTTTTTCCTAATCTTGATCTTTAATCTAATTAACAAAAAATTTTTATATAATGCGCTTAGTTTCTACGTAAATACAAATAATTTATGATATTTGGTATCTATAACATAACAAATGTAAGATTAAATACGATATAATAAATCCTAAAATTATATTTTTGTACAAAACAGAGTAGACTTAATAAGTATCTATGTAAACTTGCAATTTTGTCCTATCCAAACGTTGGCTGTCTGAAAATGTGCATTTGTATTACAATATCCCTCGGCTTAGTCAGATATCATTGTTTCTCATCATTACATCTCTTCATAAGTCCACAGCTGGACATAGGCCTCCTCCAAGAAATGCCACAATGCACGGTCTTGAGCCACCTGCAACCATTGACTTCCTGCATGTCTTACCAGGTCGTCACTCCATCTAGTGAGGGGTCGCCCTACACTTCACCTACCGGTACGAGGTTGCCACTCGAGAACCTTTCTTCCCCATCGGTTATCGGTTTTTCGAGCTATATGGCCGGCCTATTGCCACTTCAACTTACTAATCCGTTGGGCTATGTCGGTTACTCTGGTTCTACTGTGGAAATCCTCATTTCTAAGTTTATCACGCAGAGAAACCCCGAGCATAGCCCTCTCCATAGCTCGCTGGGCGACCTTGAGCTTCCTCATACGGCTAGCAGTGAAGGACCACGTCTCAGATCCGTAAGTCATCACTACCAACACGCACTGGTTCATTATTTCTGTTGGATACAATTCTTATTTTTGATTACATTAAAAATAAATAATGGTTATTTTATAGTTTTGTTTTATTTATATTCCTTTTATTTTCGAAATATCTGATTTTTATTTGATATAAAATAAGACGAAACAACAACTCAGTATGCAACAAATCTAAAGATATTTTGAAACGGTCTTAAAAAAAGTTTTTTAAATTAATTTATATTTTGAACAACAAACGCTTTAACTGTCATTGTAACTAATATATATATTAATAATAATATAGGGCAATGCAGCTAATCCCGTTGATACACTTTATCCCCTGTCAACTCAAACTGATGGGATTATTTCTGCAACGTCACTGATACAGGTTGAATCTTTTTCTACCGACTTCAAAAAGGAGGAGGTACTCAATTCGATTGAATGTTTTTTTTACGTGTGTTACCCCATAACTTTTTTCAGAGTGAACCGATTTTGATGACTCTTTTTTTTATTTAAAAGCTGGTGCTTCTCTTGTAGTCCCATATAAATTTGATCATAGTCTGACCAACACTTTTTGATATTCTTAATAATTTACATTGAAGTCGGTTGTGGGATGAGTCGCTCGCGTCCGAAGACTTTGACCACCTAATCCTAGGCCCACCCTACACGTGTCCTCCTGTGCTGCTAAACGAGCGACAAAGCCGACAAAGTTGATAGGATAGACTCGGCTCCTCGCCGTATGGTAGCGGCGTAAAATCTACCACCCCTTATTTCGCACCATGAGCCAAGAAATAAAAGAAATGGCCCCGAGGACCCCGCGCCCCTTTAATGGGGCAGGGGTGCGAAGAATCTCCGGGAGAAAAACCGGCGACAAGGTCCGCCACCCGTCACGTCCTGTCTCCCGGAGGGGCGAAAAGTGGATTGCGGAGGCCCGTCTGGCAACGCTGAATGTATGTGGAGCAATGGATGATAAGATGGATAAAGTAAGCGAAATGATGAATGATAGAAGAATAGATGTGTTATGTGTAAACGAGACGAAACGAAAGGGAAGAGATGTCACTGCACATGGCATTTATACCACTTACTAGTCTGGTGCAGACGAGAACGAGCCGGCATGCCAGGGAGTCGGTGTCATCCTTTCAGGAAGAATGGGTCAATGTGTGAAAGACTATGAATGTGTAAACCCAAGGCTGCTGTGGATACGAATGAAATTGGGCTTATAGTAGTTGTTTGTGCTAGGGGTGTACGCCCCAGATATGTCGGATATTTGTGTATGCCACTGCGTTTCAGCGTATAAGAATAGAGAGGTTACAATATGAAGGTGTAAAAGAGAAGTATAAATGAAGACTGAGGGAAAATATAAGTGGGTTGAATGAATTATATATGAATGATTTGTATTGACTTGTAGAATGTATGGAATAATATTAAGAAAGTTTTGGTGTATGCAGCCACTGAAGTATGTGGTGTAAGTAAGAGAAAGAATGAAAGGAAAAGTAATACGTTGTGATGGAATGATGAGATGCGGATGGAAGTTGAAGCAAAGAAGAGAGCATGGCTAGATTTACTAGCAACAAAAGCTGGTAATTCTGGTGGTATGATTGATGAGATTGATAGAAAAAAGGCAGAATTTAGACGTATAATTATGAGAGTAAAAGAAGTTGTTGAAAGGAAAAAGCAAGAAAGGATAGATAAGAATGATAGAAAGATATCTGATAACTTCCAGGAAAATATTAAAATGTTCTGGAAGCTCGTAAAAACTGCCAGGGCAAATTCAAAACAGCCTAGAATGAATGCTATACGAGACGAGAATGGCTGAATACTGAATGATGAAGTTTCGAATTTAAAGAGATGGAAGGAATACTTTTAAAGCGTGTTTAAGAGTGAAGAGTCGTCTGAAGTAAGTGAAATAGAAAGTCCGGAAGAAGTAGAGGGAGGTAGGGAGATAAGCGTAGATGAAATAATGAAAAAAATGAAAAGCATGAAAGCAGGTAAGGCAGCCGGATATGATAGAATATCACTCGAAATGCTAAGGGCTGGTGAGGGTGTGGTTGCAGGCTTGCTGTGCACCTTGTATAATTTATATTGGGAACTGAAGCGGGTACCGGAAGACTGGTGCAAAGCCGTTATAGTCCCAATATATAAGGGAAATGGCTCACAGCAGGACTTTAAAACTATCGTGGTATCAGCTTGCTTAGTATTGTGGGTAAACTGTATGCTAAGGTGTTAATTGAAAGAGTTATGGAAGAAACTGATGGAAAAATTTGGGATGTGCAAGCTGGATTTACAAAGGAGATGGGGTGTACGGATCAAGTCTTCTCCATGCGCATAATTGCGGAGAAGTTTTCGGCCAAAAACCAGAAAGTTTTTTGTGCGTTCTTGGACTTGGAAAAGGCTTATGACAGACTCAACTCATTTGGGTTGAGGGCTGGCATTAAGGTTTCTTTATAGGGACTCTAGTGCTTGTGTCAGAATCAACGGGGTCTACTCGGTCTGGTTTGGCATTCATAAAGGTGTCAGACAGGGATGTGTGTCAGATTCCTCGTGAATGTTTAACCTATTTATGGACAGTTGTTTGCAAACTTTGAAAGTTGAAGAATGTGGTTTGAGAATGGGTGAGTTAACCATCAAATGCCTTTTGTACGCAGATGATCAAGTCATATTTTCATCGTCGGCGGCCGAGTTGCAAATGATGGTTACTTTAGTGAACTGGTCATTGAAAGAAAGGGGTATGAATGTGAACGCAATTAAGACGATAGTGATGGTTTTTAAAAGAGAAGAAAGTAAAACGTTATGTGAAATAAGAATAGAAGGGGAGTTGATTGAACAAGTGGATGAGGTTGTATATTTGGGATGTTTATTTAGCAGGGATGGTAGATATGATAAGGATATAGAACAACGAGTGAACGCAGGAAATAGAGTGAATGGGGCTCTATACGCTATTATGAGGAGTCAGAATTTGTCAAATAAGGCATGTATGGCAATTTATAATGCTGTGTTAGTCCTTACATTAATGTATGGTAGTGAAAGTTGGGTCTGGCAGAAGAAGCATGAGAGTAGAATAAATGCTGTAAAAATTCGGTCCTTAAGGAGTATGCTAGGGCTGAATCTGAATGACATGGTGAGAAATAGTGTGATAAGAGAAAAGTGTGGTTTGCAAGATGACGTTGTGACAAGGATTAAGAAAGGAATGCTTCGTTGGTTTGGTCATGTAGAAATAATGAACGAAGAAAGAGTGACAAAGCAAATTTATGTTGCAGAAGTGAACGGCAGGGTCGGGAAGAGACGCCCTAGACGAAGGTTTGTCGACCAAATCGGCAATACATTAAAAATGGGCCAGATTAGGAGTACCCTTAACCGACGAGCGTGTATGCGTAGATATATGGATGTAAAGGAGGCGAGATAGGTGTGTCAGGATCGCGCCAAATGGAAGTCCGTAGTCTCTGCCTACCCCTCTGTGTGACAGGCGTGTTTGTGTGTGTTTGTATGAAGTCGGTTGTACAATTTTTTTATTTTATAATATGTTAAAGGTGATTTAATATCTGGAACAAATCAATATTCGTTAAATTAGTTTTAAACAATATTTTAAATGTAAAGAGGAAAATAATTAGTCTATAATGTTCTTCTCTTTCTCTGTTCAAATCTCCTTATTGGCGATTTATTTATATCAAAATAGGGGTAATAAACGAGCACACAGTCTACCTGAAAGTAAGCCTGCAGACGACTTTTACTATTCTTGATTAAGAAACAAAATGCAAATGCGTTGAGAGAGACTAAGGTGAAATACCGCTTTTTCATTAAAAAAGTTATCCGAGTCTCCACACTCTCTATATGAAATGTAGCATAATTCTGCTGTTTCAAGCTGGTTATCTTTGGGAGCGTGGTCCTTCCCCGGTCAAGCTGTTCCATTCGTTCACCCCATACGTGCACCGTGACTCTACCATGAACAACGTTTTCAAACGAGATTTTCCTTCGCCGCCAAGTCATGGTAATAATACAATTTTATCATTACAATTACCAATTACGAACTTGACTTAGTTAGGTGCTGTGGATAATAGAAAAGCCTTGTTAGGTCAGGGTATAAGCTCTAATAGTCATTCGGATCATCACTCCATCTAGTGGGGCCCACCGTTCACTTTATTTACCGTTACAAGGCAGCCTTTCTTTCCTATAGGTTGTCGATTCTTGATCACGGAGTATAGCGTAAAATAGCAGCATACCATTTTTGCGTTTCGACAAAATTAAGAGACCCATATTACTGTAAATAGACGTTTTATTTTAATGCTCAAGGGTGCAGCATTTTGATTATTAGTCGAAAATATTTGTGATGCCAATGGGTCACAGCATTAATTTATCATCAGGCGGTTTATGATGTATTCATGTCATGTCATTTAATTTGTATAAAGTAAAAGATGTTAAAGGAGTTGTTTGAAATCTATCTCATTCTTATTATTGTATAATATTGCTAAGCTGAAATAGGTCAACAAATATTTAACATTTTTTTTTAAATACAATCAAACGATATTTTAAAAGTTTATGAAACATTTACAAAATACCGTTCAGAACCAACACTTTGTTTCACTTAATCTAATAGACACATTACTTTGATACTGTTTTACTCCAAATATCCGTAATTATAAAACCATTAGATGATCGCGTGTAAAACGAACCTTGGAAACGATGCAATTTTCTACCGTTTTGGTCAAATTTTAATGCTCGGCTAACAATTTTACAAAGGCTAAATGATTCTAAGAAATAATTTCAGAAGCATTTTTAACTTACATAATATTTAAAGAATGTTAATTTTAAAGTTTGATTTTAGTGTTTATAAATTAATTTAAAAACTTACCTTGTAGTGGCGAGTTAAGAATATCCGCTATCCCGTATCGTCCCGTGGGTATCGTCAGAGGCGACAGAGGGAAACAAACCAAGAGTAGGGCAGCAACGTCTGTCTAATAACAACTAGAGCTAAAAAATAAATAAAAAATGCGGTGAACTTGTTGCCAAGCGTAGCAACTATTGAATAAAACTATTTTTTAAGGATTTTATCGCGTTTAATTTAATTTACTTTACAGCAACCAGTTAAAATAAAACTAAACCGGTATAAGGATGAAAAAATAGAATAAAATTAGATGGTCGCAGCTACGACGCCTTTCAGGATCAGAAGAAAAGCGAGTACCGACTTCCCTGGCACGACCGGCGTGGTTGACTGTGTCCGGCAGTAGTAGGTATATGTGTCCTTTTTCGATTAATTCCACTTGTGCGAGTTTAATTTATTTATATATTTATTTCATTTATTTACTTGTTATAAAATCCTCCCAACTTATTTTTTGGAAAAAAATGACAATAAGGATGTCACAACTCCAGCGAATTTCTTGGAACACACAGTCAAAATCCATCATTAACCTTGCTTCCGAAGTAGGTAACGTATACGCCCACCGCCAAAATCAACGGGGAGAGTAAAACTAATAAGTTTGGTGTGGCGGTACATGCTACCAGAACGGAGGCAAAAATAAAGTTATATCTATTAACAACTATGAAAAGACATGCACAATAGCGTAATAAAATAAGTAACATGTGACATTAAATTAATTTACATACTAAATATCAATTGTTTACACATATTGTTTCAAAAATTAAACCTGCATTTTTATTATAATGTTGTTATATTATAAATTTGCTCACGCTTACCCACTAAAAGGGAAGAACCATTAACATTTAATTAACTATATATAAAAATAAATCTATAAATTTTATAACGTATGCGTTTGAGATGAATTAATACAGAAATGCATTTAAACGAGTCATGCCTTCGCGGTCACTAAGGTAGCAAGATCAACCAAACTTGTCTGTGACTCTTATGACATATGGTATTACAGCAAGCATACCGCTCGACCGTGGCCGACTTCACGTGGTTACTGTGACGTAGGCACGAGACCAGAAGCTTGTTGTCTTGCAATACTTGCTAGACGTACTGAAGCTCGGTGACAAGATGTTTTCTGTCACAGTTCTCTTGTGCTTTCTGAAACAAAGATTTTCCAACGGTAGCTAATTGTGATGGCTGATGTTGAAATTCACCATTTAAATATCGGTTGGTATGGATTTTTTTCCTAAACACAGTGTAACAAATAGTGTTATCAGGATTTCGGATGACTTAAATATCTAAGAAAACTGAACAATTATTTGCCTCGAACTCCATTGTGAATTGCATTTTAGAGTTTAGAGAAACGACGGGAATTAAAAATAAGTAAATTTAAATGCAATAAAATCCGTATAAATAGTTTTAATATCAATGTGTATTATTCGTGTAAATATAAGAAATCATTACGTAGCAACTATGACAAATATCTTCCCTATGAGGAAATCTATGAGGCCTGTGTTCAGCAGTGGACTTCTGATAGGCTGTAACGATAACGGTAACTTAATAAAGTCTCACGATGCTGAGCACACTTATTAGAAAACGCGAGGCGATACGATCCCTCCATCCACCATCGTCATTCACCACTCACCATCGGATGGGTTAATAGTTAAGTACTCGCTTGATTATAAAAAAATATTTAAAATAAATTCATGTGGCAGCCTGTTTAATAATTCTCTCTGTTTGTCTCAGACCTCTTCTCATTTCTAAGAGGGTTTCAGGGCAAGGAAGTGTCCACCGCGAGTTAGTAAGCTTCACATGTCAGAGGATTCCTCACGATTCTTTCCTTCATCATGTGCACGTGGTACATTAGCGTTTAAAATTGCTATTAACAGTTTCACTGTACCGGAATAGAATCGGAGCGGCTCTTGAAATGTAGAACTAGCGCTTAGCCCCTGAGCTACCATAGCTTTTTAAAGTACATACATATAGTATGTAGGCAGAGACCAATTCTTTCCACTTGCTACGATCCTTACTTACTTGTTTCGCTTCGTCCACTTTCATTATTCCCTTCATACATGTTCTTCGGTTAAGGGTACTCTTGACCTGACCTGTTTTCAAGACGTTCCTGATTTGGTCTAGAAATGTCCGCCTAGGTCTAACCCTTCCAATACATTCATTTACACTCGCCTTATACACTTTTTTCGTTAATCGTTCTCGACATGACCAAAACATCTCAGCATACCTTTCTCAATTTTTGTCACTACATCTTCTTTCAGACCACAGCGTTTCCTTATCTCACTATTTCTTATCCTGTCACTCAGTTTCACTCCTATCATACATCTTAACGCTCTCATTTAAACTGCATTTATTCTGCTTTCATGTTTCTTCTGCCATACCCAACTTTCACTTCCGTACATGAGTGTCGGAACCAACACCCCCTCATGCACAGTCAAACGAGTCTTGTTAGATACCTTCCGACTGCTCGTAAAGGAGTGCAAAGCTCCATTCACCATGTTTCCTGCATTCACTCTTCTTTCGATATCACTCCCACACTTTCCATCTCTTGTAAATTTTTAACCTAGATACACAAACTCTTTAAAGTACTACATGAAGTATAGTTAGCTAATAATATAGTGAGTACTTTGAATGACTTGTACCAGCTTTATTGAGAATAACCATTGCTTTTTGTTTTTTTACTAGTTCTTTGCTATCTAGTTTTGTCTATCTTGTTCTTTTACTCCTTACTTTATTTTACTAGGTGGTAGGTTTCCTTTTCGCTCTCCTATATCTTTCTGTCGCTAAATATCAGTGCATGCTCTGCTGTGTTCCGGTCATAGGGGCCGCGGGTTCGAATCCCGCATGGAACAAGTATTTGTATGGCCTGCAAATAATTGTTTCGGGTCTGGATGTTTGTACTAATGCAATTTATGTTTGCAAACTGCCTCCACGATACAGGAGAAAGTCCTAGTGTGGGGGTAACGTTTTTAAACAAAACAAAACTTCCAATGAACTAGGATAAAATTGTACATTTGAAATATCAGAAAAACATAATTTTTTATCTTTCGTTTGGCCCCATGCTAAGGACGGGGGATATATATCTACTCGTTAAGTCAAATGGGGATATACTTCTCACCTTTGCCGTGCTTTGGCATAAAGACAAGATAATTTTATCTCTTGTAAGCGGATATAATCGGGGGATAAATTTTTTGTACCCAGCCCATGCTAGCCGTGCAGGCAGTGTGTATGAGACATAATTGTTTTTGTCCTTTTTATTCGATCTTTATCCAAAACCAAATTAGCGTTGTTATTTTATGTATTCATACTGAGTTAGTTTAACCAAATTGTATGCTCCTTCCCCCCCCCCGGCCCCGGTTTAAAATGGGTGACGTTATTATTATTAAATAGCTTTTTAATAATAATAACGTCACCCATTTTATTTAAAAAAATTCAAGTGTGCAGTTCACACGCGGTAAAAGTGAAACCTTCACATAAAATTAAATATAAAATAAAAATATTGCACGAAAAATGATTTATTTATATATTATAATTTTTAACCACAACTTTCCTTATTATTAAACTAATTTTAGTGCAATTAATCAAAAGACTATTTTAATTCGAGTAAAATAGATTTATAATAGCACAATCGACTCTCAAGGTGGACGTAAAATAGATGCTAGATAACTTGAAGTTATGAAATTAATATAAAAAATTCGTATCTCCTCAGTTTCAAGGAACTCCCCTTCTTGCCTCAGCCAGTATCGGAATCCTCGGAGTCGACATATCGAGTGACGTGCAGTTTCGTGGTCACTTGGAAGAGAAGGCCAAATTGGCCTCTAAAAAGCTTGGCGCGCTCAGCAGACCCGGCAGTATTTCATGACGGCACACCGGCTGCAACTTTACAAGGCGCAGGTTCGGCCTCACATGGAATACTGTTCCCATCTCTGGGCAGGGGCTCCCCAGTACCAGCTCCTTCCACTTGACCGCATCCAGCGCAGAGCGGCTCGAATCGTCGACGACCGAGTCCTTTCCGATCGGCTCGATTCATTGGCACTGCGAAGAGATGTTGCATCCCTTTGCATTTACTTTCGCATCTACCACGGGGAGTACTCTGAGGAATTGTTCGGATTAATCCCAGCCGCCAAACTTCACGAACGCACATTGCGGCAGAACTCCTGATACCATCCACACCATCTGGATGATTGGCGGTCCACCACTGTGCGGTTTAGAAGACGTTTTCTTCCTCGCACGACTTCCTTGTGGAATCGATTACCATCAGCGATTTTTCCGGACCGATACGACTTAGGGACCTTCAAGAAAAGAACGTACTCCTTTTTAAAAGGCTGGCAAGGTATGTGCAATTCCCTCCCTGGTGTTGCAGTCGTTCATGGGCGGCGGTAGTCACTTACCATCAGGTGAGCCGCATGCTCATTTGCCCCCTCTGCTATAAAAAAAAAAATCATGTATGAATGGATTGGCTTGTAATAATTTTATTTAATGTAATTTATTTCATTTATTTAATTAATTTATTAATTTTATATTGTTTATTTTAACAGTTTAAATTTATATTAAACATCTTTAAAGCACCGTACAAAGAGGGGACCGGTATAATAAGAGACAATGATTTTTTTAAATTCTAGCCATGCTATTGTCATCACTAACATTTCCTTTAACCATTGCTGGTAAGTTAAATATGTTATTGTTAGGAGTGGTTCATGACATTAGTCGAATGGCGGATTCGATCCCACAACCTTTAGAGTTCGCGGTCTGCATCCTGCCATTAGGTTTCTGCCACTTACTACACTATATTCTATCTCATTTCTCGCAGGCTAAATCCTCTTGATGTACATGTTTGTCTCTTTTTCGTTTCATGTAGTTTCAAATCACAATTATTCTAAAGAAGTTTTCAATTCAAAACTTAGAAATGATTATTTGACAAAAAACAACTGCCATTCATTGAAGTATCCGATAGTAAGCACGCTAGGCAATTCTGAATCGTAGATGCCCATTTACCATTAACGATTTATGTTCATAGTTTTCGCTTGGTTTACATAAAATAAAATAAAATAAATACCGTACATTTTTTTAAATAAGGGTGACAAACTAGCCTGCTTGATGATAAAGGGATGCTATGGCCCATAGACACCTGATTTAAAATCAAAATGCAGATGCCTTTTCACCCCGAGGATTAAGATATAATACCTCGATCCAGCAAAAAGTGTCTCCGGTTCTCTACACTATCCAAAATCAATAAAGCAGCATTATGCTGCTATTTTACGCTGGTATGCTGTAAGAGCGTGGTCCCACCCCTGTGAAGTCAATGCGATTATGCTACGTGGCACTACTACGTACATACCTATGAACATTAAGAGATAAGAGAAAATAGACCTACTACTTTTAAATTTTTAAGCGATTACACTGACAAAATATTTTTATTATAAGACTTTAGTTTGTATCGCGCTCATTCTATGTCACACTTATTTTTATATAAAAATGTTGACATAAAATTTAAATCACATATTCCTTACTCGTTGGAAAATGCATTAAATTCCATGTACACGAAATGCGCAAAACTCGTTTTAAGTCCGGTATATTGGCTAACGTGCCCGAGAGAGAACTTCCACTGATATTTCTAAGATATTTTATAAAATAGCTTACTTATAATTATTAAAAGTTTACTTATGTTTTAAAAGTATTCACTATATCTGATCCGAATAATACGTGAGACAGAGTTTTAAGTATAGACAGATTTCTAAAAATATCTGATAGACTGAGTGCTTATTTGTTATCTGAACATGTATAAAAAAAAGCAGCCGAGCTACCTATATCGAGTATGCATCGTCAAGCGAATCTTGCAGTTTAAAGCTTTCTACCGTCACCGTTTCGGCTTAATTAAGTCCACTGCTGAACATAGGCCTCACCGATTCATCATCATAGATTACCTCATAAGGGGGATATTTGCCATAGTTGCCACGCTTGGCAAGTGGGTTGGCGACCGCAATTTTTTACTTTAGTCGTTACTAAAAAGACGTTGCTGCCCATCTCCAGATTTGTTTCCTCTGTCGCCTCTTAAGATATCTACGCGATGATATGGGCTAGTGGATATTCTTACACCGCCACTACAAAAGTAAAGGTTTTTACTATCAGTTCAGACATTCGAAATGAACGCGTTAAAGGTAATAATGCATTACTACTTTCTTCTACTACTACTACTTTTCTTTGTTGTGGAACCCCGATTGAATTTTTATCGGTTCGAAATTGAGTGGTAAATGCGAGTGAAAACATGTGGAAGAGAAATTTACTTTCTTAAAATAAATCCAGAAATTGTTTAACGTTTGTGTTACGTTTAGCACAAAGCAGTTAAAGGACCGAAGCATCTTGCGGCTTTTTACTTGTAGAGGAATCTTGCAGAGGGAAAATACACTTTTCTTAACCGGGTGATTTCCCTCTAACCGTCAGTTGAATAGTGTCTCTAATGACCTTAGCAGATAATCCAATCCAAGAGCCATCCGGATAGGTGGCCGGAGAGTTGCCCACCTGCTCAATACTAACTGCTGGAGGCTCAACCATAATAATAATAATCACCATCATCATCATTACATCCTTTCGCAAGTCCACTGCTGAATATAGGTCTACCCAAGGAATGCCACAAAGCACGGTCCTCAGCTACCTGCACATCCATCGACTTCCTGCATATCTTAACAGGTCGTCATTCCATATAGTGGGATGTCATGCTACACTTCACCTACCGGTACGAGGCTGCTACTCAAGAACCCTTTTTCCTCATCGGTTTTCCGTTCTTCGAGCTACATATATGGCACTTCAGCTTACTAATCCGTTGGGCTATGTCGGTCACTCTGGTTCGGTTCTGGATATCCTTATTTCTATGTTTATTACGCAGAGAAACCCTGAGCATAGCCCTCTCCATATCTCGCTGATCGACCTTGAGCTACCTCATACGGCCAGCAGTGAAGGACCATATCTCAGTTCCATAACTCATCATTGGCAATACGCAGTGGTTGAAAACGTTATCAAAATTTGAGGTATACCTAACGAGAAGATGTGCCGTAATTTCCTGAACGCTGCTCAGCCAAGTTGAATCCCTCAATGACCTCTAGGTCGAAGTTGGACTTACCTTGTCGGACTATTTGTCCCAGGCAAACATACTTGTCACCAAATTCAAGCTTAGTGCTCCCACCAACTACCGGCATAGATGTGACATAGACGGTATACATGATCTTTGCTTTGTCCATGTTCATCTTAAGACATATCCTTTCGTAGACACTATTGAGGTCATTGAGCATAGTGCTTAGGTCGTACAGTGATTCTGCCATAAGACATGATAACATTGTCGGTAAATCGAAAATGAACGATATATTTGCCATTGATGTTAATACCGTACCTTTTCCAGTCCAGAAGCTAGAAAACGTGTTCCAATGCAGCGATGAAGTGCTTCGAAGATATAACTTCACCCTGTCTTACACTCTTCTGCAATTGGGTAGGTTTCGTACACTGGTTCTGTAGTCAGATTGCCATCGTAGCCCTATTGTACAAACACTTAAGCACTTCGTATACCGACAGTTCACTTGGCACCGCTAAAAGGACTGCAGCGCCGCCCGAATTTCAATGGAACCAAAGGTTTTCTCACAGTGAACATACGCAAGACAAAGTGGCTGATTGTACTCTTCGGTCTTCTGTACAATTTACCAAAGGATATGTATGTGGGCTATGGTACTAAATACTTTTTAAAAACTGGCTTGTACGGAAGCCTGGAAGTCTGTAGTTCTTCGAGAGAGCATTTTCGCCTTTCTTGAAGAACAAGACCACCGAACTTCTGCTCTACGATCCGGAGTAGTGTCACGATGGAGTACGGAACTAAAGAGCTTCTGAAGGATTTCAAGTATGGGTTTTCCATCCGCTTTCAGAAGCTCCGCTCTAATTCCATCCTCGCCCTGGACTTGCCGTTTTTAAGGTGCCAGAGAGCCATTCTAATCTCGCTCAGACTGACGTCCGGGTTTTCATCAGCTGTCATTGCTATTGGATCTTTGCTCACACTTGCGTGTGGATCCAACGATGATGTGTACAGCTGCACATAGAACCTCTCAATCTCACTAAAAATCTCAGGTGTCCCGGAAAAGATGATGCCACATTCGGTGTTCAGCTTGGACAGTTGACTCTTTATGGCAGACGGATCTCTGGCAAAGTCTTTGGAGCCCTGGTTCCGCTCTTTAATACGAGCAGTATTAAAATTGCGTAAGTCCCGCCGCATGCTTTTGAAGATCTGTCTGTTCAGTTGCCTGTATGCCGTCAAATCAACTGAAGATTGCATTTTCATTTCCCGTCTAACAGACATGTGATTAAGAATGTGATCCGAGACTTTTTGTTTTCTTCTGCGGCGGGTCATGCAGAACTTTGCTCCGACCGCATGGACAGTTTCCACGGGCCTATCATTCATATTGTCCACTGCATTACAATGTTCTAGGTACTTAAACCGGATTTATAATTCGAGCTGAAAGGTTTCGGGACTTTGGATAAGAGCACGAGGGGGACGAAGCATTGACTTCATTAGACAACACCTCTTCAACTTAACGTTTACGGTCAGTGTGCCTTTAACCATTCGGTGATCACTACCAGTTTTCACTTTTCCGATCACTCAAACATTACTGAACAGTTGCAGTCTAGTCATCATAAGAAAGCCAATCTCATCTTTTGTCATACCGTTGGAGCTCGACCAGTTCCACTTCCTGTGGGACCATTTCTGGATGAAAGAGTTCCTCTCAAAGAGTATCTCTTTCTTCATGTAGTCTGCTAGCTTCTGGCCTCTTGGGTTCCGTTGCTTTATTTTAAACTTCCCTACCCTCAGCTCGTCGTTCTCTCTTGTGCCTAGTTTTGCGTTGAAGTCTCTTATTAACACCGTATAGTGAGTTTTGGGGGAATGCATGGCTTTAGAGATGTCCTCATACAGTTCATCCAACTCCTCGTCGGGATGTGCCGAGGTTGGTGCGTAAACCTAAATGACTTTCAAGGAATACCGTTTCGTGATTCTGAGTATAAGGTACGCAACCCTCGTCGACACACTTACAATCTTTACTGCGTTGTTGATAAGAGATTTGTGCACGATAAATCCGACACGTCCTTGGGATAGATGGTTGCCCTCCCGGTGATAGAACAAGGTGCCATATTCGAGGATTACCGTGTCCTTCACCTCTCTTCGGACCTCAGATAATCCTGTAATATCCCAGCGCAACTTGTCTATTTCTTCTTCCAGCTCCAGGATCTTCTCGTCAGTCCTCAAGGTGCGTGTGTTGTATGTTGCCAGGTTGAGTCGTCTTAGGTGGCAACTGAACCTCCACCGGATATTTATGGCACCCTCTGCACAGCCATTACCATGGTCGCCACAGTAGCTAGAAAAGCGTGGCCCTCTTTTTGTAACTTATGTCATAGAGGTTTATTGTCATAGTTGCCACGTTTGTAGAGCGGATTGGTAACCGCAATTTTTTAATATTAAATTGCTGTTATCAGAAAGATGCTGCTGCCCATTTTTTGTCTAAGTTTCCCTCTATCGCCTCTTACGACACCCACGGAAAGAAATGTGGTAGTGGGTGTTCTAACCTGCCACTAGACAGGGTAATGCATTAGTGGTTTTAGATTGCCCGCACCCTCCTGCCACGCTTACAGGAATGCTCGTTTTGTGATTTAAATTTTAGAATATTTCCAGAATTTACTGAACTGTTTTCCCGAATGACACTGAGCAATTTTGTAAATTTTTGTTTGTAGTTGACTTTTCAGTAAGGATTATAATTTATTTTTAAAGATATTTCTTGACAAATCATTTTTTCATATTTATAACCAGATCTCCGTTTACCATATAATATCCAATTTTTATAATGTAATCTTGCCTTACTTTCAGCCTGATTTATGTACTTATTCCAACATTTTTTTTTGTTTTTAAATTTATTATTTCCTTTAATAATATACGATAATTCTCGTCTTCTCTAGTACGAGATTTGTATTATCTCTTTATATGTATTAATTGTAAATATCTTTTAATTTAGTAGCCACTTAAGTAAGGTCATGTAGACTGTAAGATACAAACGATCTTACACTTCAATTTTATGTAAAAATATTTTAATGACAGAAAACTGCATACTATCACCTAGTATAATATTTAAAGATATTTGATATCTCAATTAGTGTAGTTTTATTTTGACGATTAAATGAGCAGACTTTTATTTATCTTTTCCATTGAAAACATTCTGTGTATTGAGTAAACGCTTCCTTTAAACCTTGTTTGCGCCACAAAATTGCCGGTAATAAAAATAAAAAATAAATAAATACGTCGCTCAAGTAAGAAACATTAAAGAGATTTTTATTTCTTTTGACTTGACGAAGAAATAAAATCGAGTTTTAGGACTTTTTCTCACTTTCAGTTACTCATAAAATTATATATTTTATTAACTTAACGCGTCTGAAAACAAAACGGTTTGGACTTCACTAATTCAACTTAGAAACTCCGATTGAATTTTTTTTTTGATTTAAAGAGAAGGATAAATCGAAGGTCGATAGAATTTATGTTCCTTTAAAATCATTTTGAAATAATGAAACGCAGTTTAAAATAACAGTAGTCTACAAACTGCGAAACTAAGCGGTATGGGTTCGAATTTGCAACTCAGTTACCGTTAAACAGAAGTCACAAGCGTTTTCCGCCATATTACAAAAATCAATATAACCTGTAGACTAAGACTATATATTTTAAATAAATTTAAATTATAAAATAAAATTTCACGAACACACATCGCGGTAAAACTCCCGATAGCATTCACAACATCTGGATGCTTGGCAGTCCACCACTGTACGTTTAACTAGGAGTTTTCTTCCGCGATTTTTCCGGACCGATACTACTTAGGGACCTTCAAGAAAAGAGCTTACTCTTTTTTAAAAGGCCGGATACGCACCTGCAATTCCCTTGGTGTTGCAGTTGTTCATGGGCAGCGGTAGTCACTTACCATTAGGTGAGCCGTATGCTCGTTTGCCCCTTTCCTATAAAAAAAGACTAGGCTTTATTCTTAGACTTTAGTTTAAATTACAAACGATACAATTCTAATTAGAAGAGATGGTTTAACAATTCATTAGTGGGTTTATTAAGCGCTAAACTTGAGTTTAATAAGAATAATTCATGTAACGAAACGAAGTTTTACCCTTTAGTTTCGACTATAACTTTTAATGTTAATGGTGCGTGTCGGTCTATTCCGATCTGAGATTTGAAGTCATTTTGTCAATGTAAAGAGAAATAGAACATATCGCTGCAGCTGCGTGCTGCTGCAATTATTGAATATAACTACGATTACGGATTTTATCACGTTTAATTGTTCTTATTTTTAATTGCCGACGGTTTGGGTGCTTTCCAGCACCCATGGACACGGCGACTGAGGTGATTGACGTCCCGATGTCAGAGTTAAGTTAGGACCAAAACTAATAAAAAAAAAAAGCATAAAATAATATAGTTGAAGGTACTCCGGGTTAACTCTGACATCGGGACGTCAATCAACTCAGTCCCCTAGGAAAATCCGGGAACGTCAGGAATTAAAAATAAGAACAATTAAACATGAAAAATAACCATAAAAGTAGTCTTATTCAATGTATAGTGTTCGTGTAAATATAAAAAATCATTAAAAATAATGATTTCTTATATTTTCGCGAACACTACACATTGAATAAAATCCGTAAAAATAGTTTTATTCAAATCATTAAAAATTAATATATTATGTGCTTAAATGAAAACAAAATGCTTTTGACTCTTAGACCTTATCACGCAACATTTGAGGAGCCACAGTGCAATGCGTGGTTGTCCGTAGTTGTCAGCCGTTCATGGGATCGCCCACAATACGTACCATGGGACGCAAACCTAAGTCCACTAAATCTAGGCTGTGTTTTTAGGTCATGGTTTAAATAGAGGATTTTACTTTTCTATATAATAAAACACAAAATTAATGATTGTTTGGTACCGTTTTTTTAATTCTTGTCTAAATACTGTTGTTATGACGTGGTAGATTATAGCCTAATCCTTCTGTAGAAGAAACTTAAGCCAGCATTTATGAATTTCTAAATTAACAAGAATAAGACTTGATTAAAACTAATTTAACGTTTGATTTAACCTACTTTACTTATTTAGGTTGTCAGTTTCAATAAAATATAATTCACGATACCATCCTCACCATCTGGATGCTTGGCGATCCACGACTGTGCGATTTACTAGGAGTTTTCTTCCTTGTACAACTTCTCTTTGAAATTGTTTACCACCAGCGATTATTCCAGACCGATGCGACTTGCGAGACTCAAGAAAAGATCTTACACCTTTCTAAATGACCGTCAACGCATCTGCCATTCCCCAGGTGTTGCGGTTGTCACTTACCATTAGGTGAGCCGCATGCTCGTTTTCCCCATTTTATATAAAAAAAAGTCGGGGACCTTAATACATACACTATACATAATGATAATATTATCATTATGTATAGTGTATTAATGTACTGTGTACTGATATTTTAAATATTTTAATACGCAACTAGCTGAAATTGTAACCATACTACGAATCTAGATGTTGCGGGTTCGAATCCTGCTGTAAGTATGCAACAAATTCACAAAGTATGAAAACTACATTTTGTTATTACAATTTTTGTTCTTAACCGTGTAATGGCGGTGTAAGAATATCCACTACCTCATATCATGTAGAGAGAGTGGTATATTGTTCAAAGTGTGTCTTAAGAGGTGACAAAGGGAAACTGAAACAGGAGATAGGCAGCAGCATTTTCCTGACAACAAGTAAAAAAAATAAAAAATTAAGTTACCAAACCACCTTCCAAGCGTGGAAACTATGCCTAAATCCCCCCCTATAATGGAGGTATACAGCAGCAGTTGACTCTTTTACGCTGTAATGGATGAAGCTATTTGTTTTTAGGTTTAGTATATGTTGTAAAGTCTTACTTCTGCTCTGCTGCCATCAGTAAAGGACCACGTCTCAGACCCATATGTCATCATTGGCAACACGCCCTTATGGTAATAGTGGTTCTAGTTTTCAAGTTTTTAAACCTTTATTCACGATAATTATTAGAATTTTTTTTTCTTTATGTTTTAATCCGCAAATATTTAAAACGTGTTCATTACACGTAACACTCACATTTGTAGAGCGTTGCTGCAATATTAGCATAGAGTATTGCCAAGCATAGTAGAAAGCAATTGTGACTTCCTTAGTTGTTCAGTTCCTTTATAAGACAAGAGGCGTATCTTGTTTATTTAAATGTAATGTATGTCTTGAGGCAAGTAGTTACTTCTTTAAAATGTATATATTATAATTACTTTTCATGAGTGCGGCTTATTTAGGCTAAATAATTGCAAATAGATAGGGAGCCGTGGTAGCTAAAGGGCTAAGCGGCCGCTGTAAATTTCACCTTACGCGAGCAACTCGGATTTGATCCCCACTAGCACCGCTGAAATTGTTAATTGCAAATTTAGTTGCTGAGTTACGTGCTCGGCAGTGAAGGAAAACATAGTGGAGAAACCTGCATGTCTGAGAAAAAAAATTAAATACATGTGAATTTCGCAAACATGCAATTGGGCAACGCGGCTGACCTTTTATTTGCCCTTAAAATATCTCAGAAACGAAAGTAGGCCTGCACAGGCACAGCAGTGGGATGTATGTATATAGGCAGTAAATTTAACTTTAATTATAAATAGAATTATAATAGGTAAAGGTTTATAAAAGGTTAACTCAGGTCTTCTGTATTAAAGTGGAATCACAATTACAGCCAGTTAAAATACATCCAGTCTGATTATTTTAGCGCCAGCAGTGCTAGCTCCTTCCACTTGACCATATCCAGCGAAGAGCCGCCCGAATCGTCAACGTCCAATTTTATTTTGATCGGCTAAACTGGTGACTGGATTACCACTTGGAGTGTTCAGAGGAATTCCTAACAATAACAATTTTCGGATTGATTCCAGCCACCAAAGCACCTGCGATTTCCCTAGTTATCTAGTTGTTGCATAGTAGTAATATTACTACTATTAATGTTGTGGCCCATAGACTTGATTAAGAATCAATTTGCAAATACGTTGTCACGCCTGAGGACTAATATGCAATATCTCTTTACTAGTAAAAGTATTTTCGTGTCTCGTCATCACCTATACGACACACACCAGCATTATGCTGCTAATTCATGCTGATATTCTGTGGGAGCGGGTTTCTTCCTTGGTCGTGCCGGTCTAAGGGGAACATTAAAAACTTGATCCCATATTCGCATCCCACAATATTTTTTTTAAATTTATATGAGACCACCTGATCGAAGTAAATAACCTATTTTATAAAAAATAATCATTAAAACCAGTAAATAATTGACGAAGATAACGCATAATATACCTACAAAGAAGGAACATACAGTCGAATCCAATTCAAATAATTTAAATTCAATAAAAGAAATCAAGCAGCCAAGTTAATATTACTATAATATTTGTATTCCGCTAAAACACGATTTCGAGTGCAATATTATAGGCAGTGTACAGGTATATAGTATGTAACAATATTTAAAATTTTGCGAGTTAGTTGGCATATTTTCGAAAAAGAAAGAAGAATAATGAGGTAATGTTTCTGGTAAATAGCGTGTGGTGTTTGTTCTGAATAATTCTGTATGTGCTGCAGCTATATTTCGGTATAATTGTAGCACGAATGGGTCGGCTCGACCGGGGAAGGACCACGCTCTCACAGAATACCAGCGTAAAATAGCACCTTAATGCTAGTGGTGAGTGTAGAGAACCGGAGACCCTATTTACTGGAAAAGAGGCATTCCATCTTAGTCCTCACGGGTGACAACGCATCTGCAGTTTGATTCGCAAACGAGGTTAGATGTAGATGTCTATGGGTCACAGCAACCATTTACCATCAGGTGGACTGCGTGCTCGTTTGTCACCTTATCCTATAAAAAAAATTGTAGTAGTATTAACGCACACACTTGTAGAAAAGATCTATAAAAGATCTAAGTTAATTATAACTACGAGTTAGTCTATCGGAGTAAATGAATTTGGACAAGTAACTCAAAATTCTATTAAAGATCCAAACGCTATAACATCTAAAGAGAAAATATAGAGACGGTGGCTCATTTTGAAACTGACGAAGACCAAAAATTCCTTTATGTAAAAGTGACTGACTGTTAGTATTTTTTAACATTATCGATAAAAAAATATTCCATTTATTGGCAAACTATTCCATTCGTTTGTTGCACGCGTAACAAACGACTCAACAAACCGTTTCAATATCATCATCATTACAGCCTTTCACAAGCCCACTGCTGAATATAGGCCTCCCCCAAGGAATGCTACAAAGCACAGTTCTAAGCCACTTGCATCCATTGACTTCCTGCATGTGTTACTAGGTTATTACCAGGAAGCATCGATAGAGCTCGCGTCCTTTTAATTCATTCGTCCATAGATCCTGTCAAACACCGATCACCTCAGTCCAAATTTAGCGCTTACATCTGCAACTTCTCTTTGGACACGGTCATACGTGCTATACCCATCCTAACAGCACGTCAGCAGGGAAAATGCCAGCCAGCACCGATAAGGCCGCCATGCTGATGAATCGATACGCCGTAGCCAACAATATAAGGGCTAATTGCTGCGATCCCAGTAGTACGCTACGAACTTTGTACACGTTCGTACCAGCACTGCGCCACGTACGCAGGCGTGGATATAAACAATCCTCTATATTATAATATTTTTAGGCTTGGATATTGGATACCCCATGAGGATGTTGATCCAGGAGTCATCTTGCCGAATCCCTTGCTTCGCCTACAAATGATAGTCCAGAGTCCAAAACCACGCCTAGTACCTTAGAGTTAGTTACAGTCGTTATAGATTTTCCACCAAGTTTAATAACAGGGGGTTGCTGAAGTTTCACCCTAACAGTCTCGATCAACTTTGAGGAGGAAAACTCCAGTCTGAACCTAGATTCGATACCTGTTCTAGTTTCAGATTCAATCAGAATTGTGACATCATCAGCAAAGGCAGTCACGGCTACTCACTCAGGCAGAGCGACCCGGAGTAAAAATCGTCCATCAACACGTTCCACAGTGTTGGGCCCAGCACGGAGTCTTGAGGGCATCCCGTGGTCGACATCTTTTACTCTACCTGGTCTCCGATGTAGACGCCCACACGTCTGGAGTTGAAGAAGTCCACTAGCTTTTGTAAATGTTGGGTGGATAACCACCTCGTTTCGCTTTGACTACCATCATCGGCCACGATGCGTTGTTGAAGACGCCGGAGATATCCAGAAAGATTTCCTGCACGTACCCTATAATACCCTGCCGTGCTGAGCAAGACACGCAGCGCTGTAACTGTAGATCACCATGAAGAAAAACCATGCTGGTGCTAAGATATGCTGCGACTAATCGCAGGAGCACATCTTAGCATTACGCGTTCTATTACTTTTCCCAAAACAGGGAGGAGCGTTATAGACACGTATGCCTTGGCGTCGGAGAGCGGCTTGTCATTAACCTTAGGAATTATTAAGTCTTCCGTCCTTCCATACCTTGGGGAAAATCCCTCTACCACACTTGCCGTACATAGAGTGAAAATCTCTCGGTGCTGCCATCCAAACATTCCTCACGATTCTCGCATTCACTCCATCAAGTCCCGGAGCTGTGTTAGGCAAGGCCTTGACTATACCTCCCAGGTCCCCAACCGCAAGCGGTGACGCAGCTCTACCAGACGGCATGACGACATGCCTTACCATAAGCGAACCCGCTGATGGTAAGGCATGTCGAGTTCAGGGTCTGTTATCCGCACAGAGCACAGAAGTTAAACTGACCATCGCTGCTTCGATATTTTCCGGTTGCTCACCTGCAAAGGCGATACCATTGATCACATTTGTAGGTGCTTGTGCCTTGCTGGCCACCCCAAACGCCATGCCCCATGGGTCTGCGTTGCCAAAGTTAGCGACCTTCATGTGCTGCGACTGTTGCGTCTAAACCATCATCTTACTGTACCTCGCACGCACGCTATGAATAGCCATCTAGTTTTCTCCTCTGACCTACCTCCTAGACGCCTTTTACTCTGCCACACACTTGAGTTTGCATTGCAACTTGCTAGTTTTATAGAGTTCAGAAGTCCACGATAAACACCAGAGATGGAAACAATACTCCATATGTGGCTGAACTTGCGCATTGTAAAGTTGCAGGCGGTGTGCCAGCATGAAATACTGTCCCGCTCTTCTGAGCACGCCAAGCTTTTTAGAGGCCAATTTGGCCTTCTCTTCCAAGTGACCACGAAATTGCACGTCACTCGATATGTCGACGCCGAGGATTCCGATACTGGCTGAGGCAACTAGGGGAGTGCCTTGAAACTGAGGAGATACGACAAAGGGGATCTTTTAAGCGGTAAACGCGAAAACTTGTGTCTTCTGAGGATTAAACTGGACTAGATTTAGTCGCCCTCAATCCGAGACTTTGTCCAGCAAATACTCGACTTCAGACACAAGTTTTTTAGTTGTTTCCGGTAATCGGCGACGTTTTCCCGAGAAATATTGGCACGGCCGGTGTATAGAGCATCACCAGTGCTGTCATCTTCATAGCAATGAATGTTACCAGTTAGCAACATATCATTGATATTCAGAAGAAACAGCGTTGGTGATAGCACACAGCCTTGTGGAACACCAGCGTTAATAGGCTTGTAGTCGGAGCATGCACCGTCTACAACGACCTTTATGCTCCGATCTGCATGAAACTGGTGATCCAATTGCACAATTTCTCGGGAAGCCCATAGGAAGGGAGCTCCGAAAGAAGCGCTTTGTGCCAAACCCGATCGAAGGCCTTCGCAATGTCCAAACTAACGGCCAACGCCTCCTCCTTGGACTCTACTGCCTCTGCTCATCTATGGGTCAGGTAGACCAGAAGATCACCAGCTAATCGACCCCGACGAAAACCGTATTGTCGATCACTTATCAGCTGGTGATCCTCAATGTACCGCATGAGCTGACAGTTAATATTGGATTCCATTATTTTGGAGAACAAGGAGGTGACGGCGATAGGCCTGTAGTCGGACGGGTCTGAGCGGTCGCCTTTTTTAGTGATCGGGTGGACAAAAGCTGTCTTCTATGAATTCGGGACTATGCCTTCGGAGTAGGAGTACCAGAAAAGACGCGTTATGACCGGTGCCAACTCCGGAGCACACGACCTCAGCACAATTGGGGGGATTCCGTCAGGCCCACTCGAGTTCTGAATGTCCAGGGAGAGGAGTGCTCTACGAAACGAGCTGTGTGAACAGCACATCCGGCATAGAGCACTCACATCGCGGGATGGTCGGTGGTGTTTTCCCCCCGTCATCAAGAGTCGAGTTGGATGCAAAAAGGGAGCCTAAAAGGTCGGCTTTGTCTTTTGCGGCTTGGGCTAGTGAGTCGTCTTCCCTGTGCAGAGATGGTAGTGATGGCTTACAGAAATTCCCTTGGACGGCCTTGGCGAGAGACCAGAATGCACGGGTTCCCGAAGGAAGGCGAACTAGTTTCTCGCCAATATCTGCCTATGTGCTCTGACTTTTACTTGGCAATAACTCTTTTAAAGGACCTGGAGGCGAAGTGATACATCTTTTTAAGTGTGCTGGTGTTTACATCCAGAGTCGCCGAAGCCGCAGCCCAGGCTTGATATTACTCCTGCTTACTGTGTAATACAGTCTTACAGGAGCGACCAAACCAAGGCTGAGATCTGCCTCCGATGGGTACCATAGATGATGGAATAAATAGTTCCATTCCCTGTAGCACCACATCAGTAACAGAGTCAGCAACAGCGCTGGGATCATCCGGCGAAAAGCAAACCCGCCCCCATGGGTAGGGTGCAAAGAAATACCGCATTCCGTCCCAATCAGCTGACCTGTAATGCCAAACACCACGGCAACCTGCAGAACGCAACCGCGAGGGCAGCGTGAGTGGCACCACACTCCGGATCAGACAATGGTACGAAGAAACGAGAGATGTATCGAAGGAAACCTGATATCCTTCCGGATGAGAGGTCAGCAGTAGGTCCAACAGGGAAGGTGTATGATCCTCAACATCTGGAATCCGCGTAGGCGATGTAAGCAGTTGTGTCAGACCATATGCCAAGGCAAAGTCGTAAACAGATCTCCCCGCATGACCGGTTAAACGTGAACCAAGCCATTCAGCGTGGTGGGCGTTAAAATCGCCAAGGATCACGATCTCTGCGGATGGGACCTGTTGTAGCAACGAATCTATAGCCATTTGGACGTGGTCGATGAGTCGGTCTGTTTCGGCATTACCGCTATGGGACCTATAGAGGCACCCGTAGACGTGCGGATGGTCGTCGCTGTCTACGCGTAGCCAAAGGATGGACAGGTCCAAACCTTCAAGGCTGCCGAGGCGTCGAGGACAGATATCCTCTCTGACATACACGCAAACTCCAGCCCGAGGCACAAAGGAGTGCTCAAATTTGTACCCCGGGCAGGAGAGATACGAAGTATCAGCCGGAGAGGACACCTGCGTCTCGGTCAGAAAGAGCAAGGCCTGTTTCGCCGTCTCGAGATGGTAGTGGACGGCGTTTAGGTTCGAGTGAAGTCCCCTGATGTTGCAGAAATCTACGGATAGCGTGGCAGGGGTCACCTTAGTATTGTTGCTCAATTTGCCCCGAGTTAAGTTATGTTTTTGAGCGGAATTTTGACCCCCCCAGAATACGCGGGGCAGCCTGAGCATCCACGCTCAGAAGTGGAATAACATGATCGTGGATGCTCAGCGAGGGATTCTCCAGGGTTGCTGGTACCCTCCTGGTGTAGTCTTTGGTGTAATTTCGCTACCATGTTGATGTGGGGGGGGGGCTCCGACCACCTGCACTCACCAGGCGAAACGCAGAAACAGAGCTTCTACTTCACCACTTCACGGAATTCTGTGAGGTCGTGGTATCAACCCGGCTCGAGCCGGCCCATACGTGCAACAGCAAAAAAACTGCCGCGTGGCTCTTCCACCGTTAACCACCTCATAAATCAATTTATTTTCATTCACAATTTCATTGTACCAGATTGCTGAAAAACTGCAAATTAGCAAAGAATTTTACATCAAAATTTGAATATGAGAAAAATTAGCGCGCGCTGGTCACCGAAAATGCTCACACCGCTCAACAAGCAACGTTGACTCGCAAGAAGCAAATATTTCTTGGAGCTAGTCAGCGATAGCGATGAAGACAATGGATAGTCACCGTAGATGAAACAATGGATTCGCCAATATGATCTGGAGTCCAAACAAGACTTCATACAATGGATTAAAAGGGAGAAAGACCGCTAAAGAAATTCAATCTGGAAAAGTCTGCGTCCAAGCTAATGGCGACTGTTTTCTCGGATAGCGAGGGAATTTTGCTTATCGACTACACCTACCTAGGGGAGTTCCCCTGTAGTTACAATGAATTGCCAACACAAATCCAATTTATTGACTCAGGTTCGCGAGGATATTGTACAGAAGCGACGTGGGAAACTGACTCATTCTGCAAGACAACGCGCCCATTCAACCCGCGCATGTTGCGAGTCAAGCCCTGAAATATATACAATACACGGGTTCTCAGAGATTGACCACCCTCTGTATATGCCAGACCTAGCGCCTACGAATTTTTTCCTGTTTTCCAATTTGAAAAAGGACTCACGGGGCCGGAGATTTGCAGATGACAGCGAAATGAAGAACCAGCAAGAAACCCCGCGGGACTTTTTTTTAAAGAAAATTTATAATAATGGTTGTACAAACTATATAAGTACAAAATTTATTTTAGAAACAGCTTGGAAGCGATCAACTCATTCCAAGGGGTTATTATCAACCATGTATTAATTTATACTATAATAACCCTTTTTATACAGTTTCAACTTAACAAAACATTTAAACTTGCTAATAGAGAGAGCCTGTATACTTTCCGGGACCTTGTTGTAATAGCGTATACATTGCTGCAAGAATGAATTACTGACTCTGTGGAGTCGAGAAACTGGTATCACTAGCTTGTGTTAGTTCCTAGTGCTTAAGGAATTTATATCACTTTTTTAACTAAAACTACCTTTGTTTTTGTGAACATACATTAAATTTTCGTAAATATACTGATAGGCCAAATTTAATATATTTATTTCTTTAAATTTATCTCTTAGAGACTCTCTCGGTTTTAGGTTGTAAATAGCTCTAATGGCCCTCTTCTGTAAAACAAAAATAGTTTCTGAATCAACCGCATTTCCCCATAGCAAAATCCCATAAGACATAATGCAATGGAAATAACTGAAATAAACTAATCTAGCTGTCTCGACACTAAGGAGACCTCTAATCTTTTTTAATGCATAGGCTGCAGAACTTAGCCTGCTTACTAGTTTGGATATATGGGGGCCCCACTGAAGCTTTGCGTCGAGAGTGATGCCAAGAAAAACAGTGGATTCAACAGGGCTCAGTTCCTTCCCATTTAAAAACACATTGGTACTCAGATTTTTTACATTCGTTGTTGTAAGTTTAATACATTTAGTTTTATTTCAGTTTAAATGTAGATTATTAACGTTAAACCAATGCACTAATATTGATATAGCATTATTCACTTTGTCATATTTAAATGATTGACTTTTAAGTTTAAAAATCAAGGAAGTATCATCAGCAAATAATACTATAACATGATAATCCTCCACAAGAGACGGTAAGTCATTAATAAATACTAGAAATAGGAATGGGTCGAGAATCGAGCCCTGAGGGACACCCATTAGTACAGGTGAGCCGGAAGAACTTTTACCATTGATAACAACTTTCTGCATTCTTTTACTTAAATATGAAATAATAAGTTTAAGCGCTGTGTTCTTGACACCATAGTGATGTTCTGAGCTTCCTGATTTATGTCTCATGGTGAACGCAGTCGAAGGCCTTGGAAAGGTCACAACATATACCCAAAGCATTCTCTGAATATGTCTAATAAGCTCAACTCCAGCGTCAGTTGTCGAGCGACCCCTTGTAAAACCAAATTGATTTCTATGTAGCAATTTATTAATATTAAAGAAACAACATCTGATCTAAAAATTTTTTTTTCAAAAATTTTTCTAAATATTGGTAGTACAGAAATTGGTCTAAAATTGGTGGGGTCTAATGTACTAGATTTAATAAAGGTATGACTTTACTATGTTTCATTAAATCAGGAAACACACCAGATTCGACGCTTGTATTAAAATATAGTGACTAGATAAGGTGCTATTATAGCTATTATAGATAAAACAACTTTAACGGAAATCCTCCATAAATCTGCCGTTTTCTTAACATCAATAGTTTTAAAATATTTAACGATATCTTTTGGCAGTATTCTATGTAATTTAAAAGTATTTGAACAAGCCTTTACATTTTATTTGAGCAATGATAGTTACGTAAGTTATGTTATTATCATTTTTATTGTATAATTTTATTTCTTTGTATCGCACGCGGACGTCCGTACGTTACTATCCGCTTCTAAATCAGCGCTGTTGTTTCAGCGTCACCATAAACTTAGTGAGGTTCCGTTTGCTTAACGTGCAACAAAACACGATGAAACTTACATCTATGCATAATTTTGTTGGATGTATTTGTCTGTATTTGTCAAGTTGTTGTTGTTTTTTTTTATCATTTTATTTTTCCTTGTATTGACATAATTTATGTGTGTTGCATGTTAGCAATAAGTGTTTCTTTCTTTCTACTATTTTTCTTTTCTCTAATATATAATTTAATTTTTAAATATTTGTTTAGCGTAAAGTAAGTCTTACTGTGGAAAAATGCCTCGCTGTGTAACTTTTCTCCTACTTTTACATTTAAATAAAGAGACCGGCCTGAAGAAATTTTAATATTTAAGCTTAACACTGTATGCAAAATAGTGTGCAGGAGAACTAATTATGCTAATGAGCTTGAAGTACACTGCTGTAATAAGTGCAGCGTTTCAGAGCTAATAATAATAATGTTTAATTCCATAATGAACAAAGTCTCATCTGGTAAACGTGCACATGTGGTATAAGTTATTATGTATTGACAACACATTAATGATTCACGTTGATGTGGTAGTTCAGGGGCTAAACGCTCGATGTTAATTTCAGAATACGCAAGTAACGGCACCCGATCCTCCCCGGCACCAATGATCACACTTGTCAAGTTAATTTGTGATGGCAATTTTAAGTGGTGCTTATATATATATATATAGACTGTAACTTTACTATTTAGTTACTTCAGACTAGCTTTACTTTTTATTGTAATCGGATGCATAGACAGATACTGGCAATTTTTTTTACTCAATTGCTCTACGCATTACGAACGACGAAGCAAACCGTTTGGTCCGAATGCCTGCTTTTAACAAAAAAGAGGAAGGAGACTATCTCAGTGTCTGGCTGCCCGATGGTGAAAGGGATCTGAATTGTGTCATGCAACAAAAATTAATATTAAACATGACTAAATTTTATTTTGAACGAAGGCTGTTAACCTAAAAGGCTTGATATATAAATTGAACAACAGTAACGATGTAAGAGTGAAGTTACTTAATCTATTCGTGTTATACAAATAAGAGAAGATAGAAGAAAGAAAGAATGTTGTAACTCCCATGATATGACATTGACAGAATTCTGTTATGAAGAATGTAAAGAATGTCACAATGTAACGAAGAAGAAAAAAGTAAGAACATGTATATTCGTTTTTACAAAAAATATATAGCAAAAATGTATAGTTATTAGTAAATCTCTTACCAGAATTAAATAAAATAGTCCAATGGAATAGTAATCCAACACAATCGATCAGGCGCAAGAATGAATCACATCCACTTTCCTGACTCTGGGCTGCTGATGAGAATTTCTTGTCAGAAAAATCCAGTAATTGGTTTTGGCCCGACCCGAGATTAATCAACAATCACGTTTTCGACCACTACACCAACGAGGTAGTCAAATTAGTGTACCTGCAAAAGTATTTTCAAACTCATTCCAATGAAAATACAAGTCGACTACAAATTCCTATTTCTGTTTGCATTGGCACCCCTTTGTGCAGTCAGTAGCGAGCTTTTTATAGTTTCTTAATTACCGTTGATCTTAATGCATCGTATCCACCCTCTCATTAGTGTAATTAAGTCGGTCTAGCAAACCGATTTCCAACTCATAAACAACCAAATATAGATGTAAATTATAATACCTAGTACTTTCTTAAACAAAATATTTTATTCTATTTTTTTTTACTTTCGCGAATTATTAATAACGAGCATCAATATCTTTCTTACTTGAGTCTATATAGAATATTTTATATGCTAATTTGTTTAACGATATAAGGCATTTTAAAATGTAGCTTTTATCTATAGGCGATATAATTATGCGATATTATTTTAGTATTATATATTTATAATAATAAATCAGTTACCTCGCCATCGATTTTTAAATTAGTAGAGACAAAACTTTTCAGGAATAAATTATGATACCAATTTATTTAAAATACTAAAATTATATGCCTGAAATACCGGTCTGGTATCAGTCGGCAATGACGGGAATATTTATGTACTACGTATATTATTAACAATTTAATGAATATTTAGCGTTGGATTCTTTCAACAACAATATTTAATGTGGTTTGGTATAATTATAATCACTTTATAATTATTACCTATTGAATAAAAATATTTTTATTTTATTTTTAAAATAAACGTGATAAAATAAATTTTGTTTAATGTGTAGTATTCGCGTATATATAAGTAATCATTAATTACCCCCTATATCTTGATCATGACTGTCCGTCGGTGTTCATCAGTTATTCTGTTACACGGTTGTGACACTGTTTTCCTAAGCAGACCTAGAAAAGTTAGGACGAGTGAGTGCCTCTATATTTGCGCATACACTTGGGCACTGTAACATACACGTTATATATCATGCTTACACCTATGAGAGTTTTAGGACGAGTGAGCGCATGTATGTTTGCGTATACACTTGTGCACTGTAATATACACCTTACATATAAAACAATGCCGCAAGTGTATACCGGGTCTGTGCCGCTAATGGTACTTTTATATACTAAGCAGATGAAAAGCTTCTTTAGACAGTGCTTGAAAATTGTCGAAATGGCCAAAATGAAGCTAGATGAACACCGTTATTTTAATTTTTATATTTCAAATTAAACGGCACTTATCATCATCATTAGAGCCTATTAAAGTCCACTGCTGTATATTACCTCATACTCTGTCTCATATAGATGTTTACCACAGTAACTACACCTGGCACGCGGTTTAGTTACTGCTGTTTTGTAATATTTTGGACTGTTATCAATAAATACTGCTTGCCATTATCCTGTTTCATTTCCTGCAATCACCTCTTAAGAAACTCACGCGACATCAGATAGTGGGCTCTCTTAAGCCTCCACTACATAGTAAAAACAGAGAGAACGTTTCTTAGAATATATTCCAAAAATTATATGTGTATGCGAAAATAGTATGTAATTCTAATTATAAAATTTGTCCAAACTATTACTTATAACAAGAATAACAAAGTTCTACCGCAAAAGGGAAAGCGAATTAGAAAACCGATAAAGTGGTTGGAACATCCCTATAATTTAATTACGTGTATATAAGCTTAGGAAATATGGATAATTCTTGTTCCTTCGTCCATTACAGACTAAAAAGTCTACTTCTGAACATAGCCCTATAACGTAGATTGCTTCATAAGGGGCATTCATACTTGCCACGCCTGGGTAGGCAACCGCATTTTTTACAATTTTGTGTTGTTACCTGGAAGAGCCTACTGCGCATCTCCTGTTTCAATTTTCAACTGTCGCTTATTACGACACCCACGGGACGATATGGGATAGTGGATATTCTTACAACACTACTACACTGTTTATCTTATTACCTCTTATTCCTTACCTTATATATTATCTTATTACTTAAATCAATATTTTCAGTCTAGAGCGGTAATAATATGAAATATTTGATACTACGTTTTTGTTCGTAAAACCCTTGCATGATTGTGTAAGTGCTACTCTTTTAATTATTTTATTAGTTTGGTTTGAATTCGTGTCGAGGTCATTCTTAAAAGTAGACAGCTGTACTTTTAACTGCTGATAAGCATGAAATATAACAATTATTGCTAATTATTTTTCTCGTTTAATTGGTGGGTTATACGTTAGCACTTTTAAATTAAGAACTAAACGTACTCGTATAGTAGCAATGAAAAAATATGAGTTGAGAATAAAACTTTAATAAAGTTATTTTTATATATTATGTAGGCGATATTCAGATGGGTTGGCTTGACCGGGATAGGGCCACTCTCATACAAAATATCAGAGTGAAACTGCAGAATAATACTCGTAATTCTGTTTTTCATATGGTGTATGTAGAGAACCGGAGTCCCTTTTGACTAGTTACAAAGCATTACATCTTAGTCCTCAGGGGTGAAAACGCATCTGCATTTTGATTCGTATTTGTAGATACACACACACTGCATACACTTGTGTCCCATTGAGTTCAACATATCACCACAAAACCACACAATAGAACAAGGAGCAGAGTCCCCATAAATAGCTGACATCTCTTGAAAAATGGTTTGAGGTGTCTTTTCTTGTTTCGTGAGAAAATTAATGATGGCGCGATATTAAAATTTCTCCTTAGTGGCTAGTTTTTTTCCGATTGACTTGTTTACTCGTTGATAACTCAAAAGCTAATGACCCGATTAGTTTTCTTTTGCGCCCAGAAGCAAAGTAAAGTGTTACTCTCCGGGAAGCGGGAGAGGGAGGTGGTGAATGCTCTTAGCATACCACGCAGCCGGCTGCGTGGTTATGTGGGACTCACTATGAAACCTAAGTGAGTACCCACTAAGCGCCTGGAGGGCATTTCTGCCGTATCGGAAGCGACCCCCCTTAGGGAAAGGGGGCGCAGACCCGATTAGTCTGAAACTTGGTATATATTCTAACAATAAGTCACTCAACTAGCGCCTACCTGGATGAATAAACACAATCTGCAAACCCCGCCATCCCGCGAACTATTTGACCTCACCTCGTAATATTAAGGAAATTAATTCTGCAATTTCTGATTCTGGATTCTGAAATTAATACAAAATTTGATTAGAAAACATCTCTATGTAAGTTTAATTGTTATACGTAAATCCACGCTGCTCTTACTAAAATAAAGTAAACCACAATGACAACTAAAACTTTCCCATGAGGGAAATCCTCGTAAACAATTCATGATACTTCTGCTTTGTTACTATGAAAGTTATTTTACCTATTTCGTTAATATCTAATTACATTTTCATTGAAATATATACTATATAAAAAACTATAATAAACAAAAATTAAAAGTAATAACTTGATTATCATACAGTCCTACTCCCCGCGGTATCGTGCCAAGAACGCCGGCTGCGTGTCCTTGCTGAATGGCTATACTTAGCCTTTGATCGAAAAAAGAACTAGCCCTGTTATCACCAGCAGCAACGACCAGTCGTTCATAGATTTCCTTTAGAAACTTGATCGCACGTGAACACCGCGGTCCAATAGTTAAATTACACCACCTTAAATTACATTTTGCAAAGAAAAGTCGTAAAATCTCGATGTATAAAACTTTATTGATGCATACATGTCTGCATACGTGTAATCTCCAAAGAGGTAGGCAGAGTATAAAGAGTACTACCACCACGTTAAGCAAAACATTTCGTTAGATTAAAGTTTAATTAGATTAGTTACTAGGTATGAAAAATTATTAATAAGAATAAGAGGTTATCATGGATATGTCGTTACAATTTTAATAATAATAATAATGATCAAAACAGACCCTACAACTAATACGCTTAAAACAACTAGCGATCTAATTTAAAAAAAAACTCAGAGAAATTGAATCTACATATTAATTCGATAATACCTGCGTGTGCCAAACCACCGAAGTTGTATTAGCTACCAAAAATACACAAACCGAACGCTCCATTACGTCCAATAGTGAGTCAGATCGATTCGCCAAATTACAGATTGGCTCAACGCTTAGCAAAAATACTATCACCACTCATAGGACACACAAGAGCACACATGAAGTATTCATACCATTTTGTCAGTGAGAAATAGACCTATGAAGATGATGTTGTGACCAGGATTAAGAAAGGAATGCTTCGGTGGTTTGGCCATGTAGAAAGAATGAATGAGGAAAGAGTGACAAAGCAAATCTATGTTGCAGAGGTGAACGGCATAGTCGGGAAGGGTCGCCCTAGGCGAAAGTTTATCGACCAAATTGGCGATATATTAAAAATGGGCCAAATCAAGAGTACCTTTAACCGACGAGCGTGTATGCGTAGGTATATGGATGTGGAAGAAGCGAGAGAGGTGTGTCAGGATCGTGCCAAATGGAAGTCCATAATCTCTGCCTACCCCTCTGGGTGACAGGCGTGAGTGTTTATGTATGTATGTATGTATAAATAGACCTATGTCTTACTGACAATGAAATTATGGTCAGTTTAGAAGTTCAGTCTCTATTTACATGCATACCTGTTGAAGACTGTATCTCAATTGTATCTAGGAAACTAGAGGAAAATAACATGACAAAGCCTTACATCTGGCAATCTATTGTGGAAGAAAGAGTTTTACAAGCAAGTAGATGGTGTTATGATGGGCTCACCGGTATCTCCCATTGTTGCCGATATTTTCATGGAGGACCTTGAGGAGAAAGCCCTGCTTACTGCATCAGTAACTCCAAGGTTCTACCAGTGCTACATAGACGACAATTTCACAATTTTACCTTCAGACAAAGTAACTGCATTTTTAGGACGTCTTAATTACATAAACTCTAAAATTCAATTTACTATGGAGTTAGAGGCAAATAGTTCTTTATCTTTTCTAGATGTGTTAGTCACTCGAAATCCTTGTAACACGATAGGTCACACTGTGTATAGAAAAAAGACCCATACAAACCGATATTTAAACGGTTAATCCCACCATCATCCTTCACAATTAGCAACCGTGGGTAAATCTTTGTTACAGAGAGCACGAGGAATCTGTGACAGCAAACACCTCGCCACCGAGCTTCTGCACGTCAAGCAGGTTCTGCACGACAACAAGCTTCGGGTTCCGCGCCTACCTTACAGTAACCGAGTAAAGCCGGCCAAGGTCGAGCGTGTGCCTGATGTACTACCATATGTCAGAGGTGTCACAGATAAGATTGGCTACATCTTTAAGCGAGCTTCTATTAGAACATTTTTCAAGCCGCCGAAGAAGATTAGTCTGTTCTTACCATCCGTCATGTGCAATAGTCCTCTACAAGATGCAGGAGTGTACAAGCTTGATTGTGAATTTGGTCTTTCATATATAGGGCAAACAAAACAGTCAATAAAAACCCGCATAAAAGAACACATAGCTGACGTGAAGCACCAACGTTCCGGGAAGTCTGCAGTTTGTGATCATCATACTACACGGCCCCCGCCATTTCATTATATTTGATTAACCACAAATTCTCGCGAAAGAACATCGATTCCTGCCAAGGATGATACGTGAGTCTATTAAAATTAAAAAACACTCTAATTTCAATAGAGAAGGAGGCTGGGTACTACCACCTGCTTGTGATCCTGTAATTAATAAAATTAAAACTAAACCCAAGAATACCACTGCCAGACTTCAAGACACAGTAAGTTCATTCTGCGTAGATCGGACCAAAATTAATAATTTAAAAAGCTGAAGGTACTCCGGCTTAACTCTGACATCGGGACGTCAACCACCTCTGTCCCCCGTGACCACGGGTGCTTTTAAGT
Source organism: Parnassius mnemosyne (assembly GCA_963668995.1). Classification (NCBI taxonomy): domain Eukaryota; kingdom Metazoa; phylum Arthropoda; class Insecta; order Lepidoptera; family Papilionidae; genus Parnassius; species Parnassius mnemosyne. The sequence goes on from CAVLGL010000001.1 coordinate 67,985,053, forward strand.
ACCCGAAACGTCGGGAGTTAATAAAAAATAAGATAAATAAGTTAATTAAACACGAAAACATCCGTAAAAGTAGTTTTATTCGAGAATAAGAGGATTTGTAAATGGAATTGTAGACCGTAATAAGTTCCAAGCGATTAACTGTTTCACCGACAATTTAACATGATATTACAGTTACTTTGTTCAAGATGTGAGAAAGAAAAAAAAATATTGTTAGAGTCTTTTCTCGATATATTCTTATTTTGCTCGTTTATGTAGTATCTACAATTTAAACATTATTTTGTTTATAAATGCTACTTTAACTAACAACATGACACTAAATTGACAGTATAGTTTTAATAATTTTATAAACGAAAAAAATTTCGAGTACGAGAAATTATTTTAATTGTCGATTGGTATTTAATTACCCATTTACCGTATTACGTAATTACTTCCAGTGTGTTATTGTATTGTGGTAAATTCTCAATTTCTCGGCTATATTGTTACTAATATCGATCTTGCTCCACTTTTTCAAAAATGGCATCGACCTTATCCGTATGAGGGCGACACAGCGAGCTGCTACTTTAACATCAAAATTCCCGGACTGAATACGCTTGATCCAACTTTGTGCTACTACTACTACTTACGTAAGTAAGTAGTAGTAGTAGCACTTACTTACACTAGAGATGAGTCCGATATCATGTCACATGTAAAAATTATCGATATTTTAAAATCATTTCATCGTGCAATGAAAACAACAAAATCATCAATGTAAAAGCAAATCATTACTCGAATAGAATGAATGAACGCGAACTTCGGTGATTCGGATGGACCATATCGCTCTAGCGCTACGGTTCAAATTGCCACGTTGCGACTTTTGCGAGGCTGCGCCACAGATGCTCGATCGCATATCTGGGCCCACGGAACGGCAACAATGCTTTCAACGAAGTATAAGTTTAACTTTATTGTTTACGTTTGCGCGGGAACTCGAGAAGAGAAGTGCGCTAGCATTATTTAGTATTTCGTGAATCATTGGTTTGATTAGACAAGAACGACCACTCTTAAATCTAAATATTTGCAAATATATATAAAAATAAACAGCAAAAAAGTACCAAAAACAAAAACAAAAATTATATAACAAATAGGTACCAAGAAGTAAAGTAAGTAGGTACCTCAATTTGATCATTGTAAATGTACCAATCTTTTAAATGCGCCAAAGGAAAGCAAAATGATATATTTTTTATTAGTTACTAGTATTATTTTGCCAGTCTTCGTCGTTCCTAAGCCTGGAAAAAACATGAAGGTAAGACAGGAATATTACTTGAAGGTGCGTATTTACGCGACCAAGTTTGTACGCCAGACATTTATTTGTAAGAACGCCAGATTGCCATGACATATCTCAAAAGTCTAAATTATCTTGCAGCAAATATCACAAATGGAAACATATTGAAGATTTCCATGATTATAAATCAATACCTATATACACTGCCATGAATGTCGCAAAATAAAAAAATAATAATTTCGCGGACTAACTCACAAAGTCGATTCATGCCTACTACTAAATAACAAATGATAAAGTCACTAAGCCATTAAACCGTTCCGATATCATTTCAGTATCTACTAATTAGTCATTACTCATAATTGAAGTGCCGTGATCTTATACTCAAATAAAAATCATTGATGATTCTGTCATTGTTCCCGTCATCGATGTTTTTTGTCATTGTCATGCAGTCATTGATACAGAAAAATCATCACTCAGCCCATCTCCAATTTACACTACTTATGGTCCATAAACGTCACATTTTTTTGGCATGAGTCGCATTTTTCCCTTTTTTGTAATAAAACTTCAGAATGTATCGATATTCTTCGTTAGATTCTTTCATTTTGGCGGGCAGGAAACTAAAGGAAAATGGCGGGAAAGTGTTTTTTACTTTCTATTTTATTTTATCTTAATGTTCTTAATATATTGATATTAAAACTAGCCAGATATAAACAGTACAACCAAAGATATTTTTCTTCAATTTTATTCAAATAAAATACGAAGAAACTTTTTACCCCAACCTATTAGAATCTAACTAAAAATATAATAGTTCAAGTTTAAAAAAAAAGTTATTTCTATACGATTGAATAATGATCCTGTGAACGTACTTAACGGGAACGACAGGGTTTTTGTTACATATTGTATATCAACGAACTGTGTAACATTAATTATTAGATTAAACAGAAGTAGTGATGTCAGATGACACCGTACTGCTTATTAGAAAACACACAAACATATACATCATATAGCCTTCATAAACCCTTAATTTAGAAATCAAAAACATTTAAAAAGTCGTGGAAGGAATTTGTAATTAACTACTTTGAGAATACTATTACCGGATAGAAAACATTTCTAGGCAGATTTTCCATTTGTTGTTGTACTCTTTTCGCAAACGAAGCCTAGCTTGCCTTTTTAATAGTTTCTTAATTACCGCTGATCTTGTTACACCGTATTCCTCTCTCATTAGTGTAATTTAGTACATCCGGCGGACTGAGCTTCGACTTGCACGTAATTTAATATAGAATGATAATAATTAAAAGATACCTTTTAATTGTGAGCTCCAATGCTTGTGTAAACGTATTAAGGAAAATTATCTTTGAAATTCAAAATTTAATATCTTTTAATTAATTGCTACTACATCAAAAATTGCTATATTTTTATGTAGTCCACCATCAACATTGTTCTACGTCACTAGCAAAGAATATATAATCATTGTTAGTTTGGTATTATACATCTGACAAATACAAAATATTTACGCTGGCACGAATCGAAAGCTATAGGATCTTTATGGTATATGCCATAATCGCCTCTTACCTCTGTGGTAACCACTAGATGAAAGGATGTGACTGATTATCTAACGCTGTCACCACACGTTTATTATTAAATATGATTTATATGTATAGGTCCGGATATTGTTCATGAGTCAGTCGTTAGGTAAACAGTTTATCGGTACTCAATAATTTAATTGCAATTTTAAGTGCTGATTTACCACGGTGAAGGGTAACATCGTGAGGAAACCTGTATGTCTGAGAAATAAGAAAAATAAATCGAAGACGTGAAATTCGCCAACACGCATTGGGGCAGCGCGGCGGACGTTTTCCTTGCCCTAAAATTCTCTCAGAAATGAGTGGAGGCCTGTGCCCAGCAGTGGGACGTATATAGGCTGTAACTATGGGTGATAGGTGTGAAAGTTTTTATGTATGTTTATGTGAGTATATTTGTTATGTAACTTTTTTCATCCAAAGTTGGTGTTTCGTCTTTGATCTTCAGTAGCCACTTAATAAGGTAATGTAGTAAAATAAGGTAACATTACAATATATGTTTCGCTTCTGGGCACAGCCATTCTCTCACTTCTTGAAGGTTATGTTATGGTTATGGATAGATAGATATAGCCCACCCTACTGCTACAGTGCGTATGTATTCGTAGACTTCACATGTCCTCGAAACATTTGTTTCTCATACATATAGGTTTTCTTACAACGTTTCTTCACCGACAAGCATCACGATAAATCTAAAAGACATTACTTAAAATTGCAATTAACTTTTTTTGGTGCTGGTGAGACTCGAACCCGAGTTTTTCACGAACTGTGAAATTTGTGGCGAGCGTTTATCCTATGATCCATCACAGCTCTCACCTAATCAGGTGGTACTTATATATCCCTATAATCTTTAAAAAATAGGTAGGGTTGTCCCGCTGAAGAGTTGATATTAGCTTATTAATATTAATGATCACAGCATGACTTTGTAAAAGTAGTTACCTTCTCAAAATTAGGTAAAATAACAATTTTTAAAAATTATCAAAATTATCTTGTAGGCGGTTTACTTTAATTGCTTACAATCGGCGTAAGAACTTTTACGAGATATCCGTAACAATTAAAGTCAGGCCGTCAGAAAGTTTTTATGATTACTCATAAAAAAGATAAAAAACAATTGAAGATAACCCGTTTAGGGAGAAATGTACACCAGGCTTAACCTATTTTTTGCAGAAATTGGTTTCTTTTATAAATTTTTTACAGATTTTCACACAACACTAAATTCGTCGTTTAAGTCGTAGGAACCGGGCCATATTCACAGGCAAGACTGTTTTTGTAAATAAGCCTGACATTGTGCTAATGGACTGAGCACAGTCAAGGATATTTTGGTCGACATTACCATTCTGTATGACAAGAACCTCGTGAAAGCCGAAACAGAAAAGCGCACAAAATATCTGGACCTGGCTCACGAAGTGACTGATATGAGGGGTGGTCTTCCGGCCGAAATTATTTCTGTGGTTGTTTCTGCGAATCGACTAAACCCGGTATGCCTCTCATATCATCTTAGGCGACTGGAACTCCGTGATGGACCGCTCCTCGCTTGAATGCAGAAGGCGGTGTTCTTCGATCCGCATAGTCCACCGGTTTTTCTCCCTTTCCCCTAAACCCTCGGCAGTTTGGTCTCCCCTGACGTGGGCTTCCATTTGGTTGGTTTTTTATTTATTTATGTATTTTTAAGTATTTATCTTATTTTGTTGATATTTGTGTATATTTATCATTTTTGTTTATATACCCATCCAAATGAAAATGCTATATTAATAACCCATTATAATAACAACAAAAGCAATCAATAAGTGAATGCACTAATGTGTTATGTATAGTTATAGCACAGTTAATAATGTCTTTTTATTTATTTATTTAAGCTTTATTTGCACACATACAAGAGATGTACAAAACGGCGGACTTAATGCCTAAAGGCATTCTCTACCAGTCTACCTTTGGTTTGTGCAGAGAATCTAGTGATGGGTGCAAAACTCATAATTAAAAAAAAATTAACAAATTAAAGGTTTAAGGAAAAAAAAATACAAAATTATAATATAATGATAATAAATACAATACACATACATATACACTTACATTACTACTTACATGCATACAATAGTATTTTATACTTGTACACAAATACCCACGATAAATACATACACAGTAAATAAATATGATATTTTTATATTATACATATTTGAGAATATAACAGTTTCCGAGGTTTTTTAAATTTTTTATTATTATCCGAAACTACTGCTGCTTCGTTAAGTAATATTCCCAGAGCAAACGTTTAAAGATAGGTTTAGTTTTTGCTTCTTTTATATTTCTGGGTAACATGTTCCAGAGTCTTACTGCATTTGAAGTGAAAGAATTGTAAGAGAAGCCCGTGCGACAGAAAGGAACATGAAGAGTTAGATTTTCCGCGGAACGGAGACATCGGTTGTGAGAATCGTCCTGATACTGAAATTTGCATTTCAGATATGCAGGGACAGACGGATCGTGTAAAATAGAGAATAGCATAGAAAGAATTCTAAAAGATCTACGAAGTGGAAGAGGCAGCCATTTGAGCTGAGAACGGAATGAAGAAACGTGATCGAATTTACGTAAGCCAAAGATAAAGCGAATACAATTATTGAGAAGACGATCCAGTTTGTTAAGAAGTTCTTGAGAGGCATCAGCATAGCATACATCTGCATAATCTAGTATTGGTAATACGAGCGTTTGAACCAACATTACCTTTGTTCTCACTGGAAGAAAATTCTTGAGTCGATACAGACAACGCAAGGTGTTGATAACTTTTTTGCTTACTTCCGTGACTTGCGGCCACCAACTTAGACTGCTGTCAATGATAAGTCCTAGATTTTTCACAGTAGCTGAATAAGGTATGACAGCATTATTAAAATTTACAGGTGGCAGTGAATTAAAATCCAATGCAGATAAGCGACGGCTACTTCCAACTATAATTGCCTGGCACTTGGTAGGGTTAACAGTAATACCGAATTTGCTAGACCAATCAGAGATACGATATTTTAGATAGGATTTTAATATTTTTTTGCTTAATTTCTTTTTATTTGGAAGTGTTTCTCTTAACCATTTTATTTTGTTATAAATTATGGGTAGGACGTATTTTTACAAGCCCTGTCCATAGTAGTTATTTAAGCTCTTCCATTTTTTTCTCTTACCTTACTCGTGTTGTATGTGTTAAAAGTAGTTACTTTATATTCGTCAGTATAATAATGTTCTATGGCTATTAAATATTTTAAACGTATTTCAACTGGGAATATTTTATACATGGGATTTTCTTTTCCAAATTGTATGGTGGTTAATCAATAAAATAAAAATGTCATGTTGCAGCCTATACATACCTCAGATGGTATTAACGAGTGTGATAATTGGTTCCGGTGAGGATCGGGTACCGTTGCTTGCGTTATGACATGACCATGCCTGTATATTTTTTTTTTTACCTTTTTACATCATAAATTTATTGACATTATACTGTTTTATTAAATTTTGATATGAAACGTTATTGTAATTTTGTAATTTTAATTATTCAATTATTGCACGTCGACTTAATATTTGCACACTGATAAATCGGTAAAACATGCATGTTCACACTATATTATAAGACCTCAAAATGTACCATGTTTTATGCAAATGAATATTTTATTATTATTATTATTATTATTTGCGTATTCTAAAATTTAGATCGAGCTCTTAGCTCCTGAGCTGTCACGGCAAGGTGAATCATTAATGTCCTGTAAATACATGGTAACTCCGATAACAATATGGTTAACTTCTAAGAAAGAGTAAATAGTCATTTGATAAGCTAAGTCATTGCGTTTTACCATCTTCAGACACATTATCACTTACTATCAATTAGTATATAGTAGTCAAACATGGGATCATAGGCTTTTTGTAATAAATTGGTTACTGCTGGTACTAATGATAAATATCGATAAATTCATTCGTGGTAGAGCCATGCTGCAGCTATATTAGTAGTATAGTTGTAGCACGAATGGGTCGGCTCGACCGGCGAAGGAACACGATCTCATAGAATACCAGTTTAAAATGGCAGCTTGACACTGCTTTCTTTTGTATGGTGTGTGTAGAGAACCGCAGACCTATTTTACTGGGAAAGAGGCATTCCATCTCAATCCTCACGGGTGACGAGGCATCTACATTTTGATTCCTTATTGAGGAGAAATGTAGATGTATATGGGTCACAGCAACCACTTACCATTAGGTGGACTGTGTGCTCGTTTGTCACCTTACCTATCCCATAAAAAAAAATGTCTGTCATACAACGTTTCAGTGTTTCAATATTACACTGTTTATTCATACAGCGCTTAAATTTCAATTTTATAACATCTTGATACCTTATGAAAATATGAACGAAATTCAGTTTATGTAAAACGTACGTCAGTCACCAGGTATCCAATATAGCGGGTTGCGCTGTGAAGAAAATTTTAAATTAAATTTTTAAATATATTATAAACTAAACACTCCTGCAACTTTAGCTACTTACAAATAAATGAAAATTTTATGGGTGTTATTTAAATTATTCGTGTTTTTGTCGGTAGAGAAATGTAATCTAGCAGCAGAAATAGATAATTGGTCAGCAAACCATGGCTAGCGAACATTGTTAAATCAATCGGCAATTTTTGTTTAAGCAGTCGATGGAGCCTTTTTACTGGGTACCTTATTTAGAAATTACCACGAAATAACCACGGGGTCGAGTAAGAGAGCGAAGCGAGCGAACCCTTCTAACCTACCCTGTCCGAGTCCGGGTGCCCCAAGTCCCGTGCTCGCTTCAATTATTAACAATTAATTTGTATTTATGATCGAACAATCGATATTTAGTAATATATTCTTTGCTAACCAATCGTGAATCTTGCTGATTAAGTAATTATTTTGCGGATTGATTGTTTATTACGCAAACTCATATTATTGTAAACTGCCTATTAATCATTAAATTACATTTATCACATTATCAAGATATCAAGAATATTTGCGAAACAAGGAATGCCAAATGAATTTTTGAATGCTTTAATGTTGTTTTTTGTGGCTCACCAAATTTTATTACGGCTTAACATTTAATGACTTCTTAAATTTTATTCATGGCAAGTAACATAAAAATGGAAATTTAATCTGCGCTTTAAACATTTTATCTAACCTACGTTATCTTAGTCCTATGAGCATCCAGACATGCCGTCTCTCATTGACTAAGATAAAAAGCCTCGTTTTCAATAAAAATGGGTCTCTGGTTCCCGAAACTTAACATACGAAACAAAGCAACATTAAGCTGCTAATTTACTCTGATATTCTGGTGAGAGCGTGATTCTTCGTCGGTCGAGCTTACCCGTTGGTTGTTGGCATATTTCATATGTTATCGAAATATTTCTTAGTTTAAAGTTGGCAAAATATTACTTCGCATACATCCGCGCTATAAAATAAAATGATGCGTCGTACCTAGTATGAAGAGCACCTCCCGCCCTCCCTCAATTGCGTGCACTATCCCCGTCACCACTAATCCCAGCACCGCTACTCCCAACACCACTACACTAGGCAAGACACACCACTGACGACAATACGACACGTGTTTCGCCTCTACACGAGGCATCCTTAAGTGATGTAGACTCTACGGTGGCTGACCGTTAAATGAGCGGTGAGCCAAAACAACTGCCTTTTATACAGACCAACCAGAAGGCAGTTGTTTTGGCTTCCCTCTCCACCCGAAACACAAACCAACCAGTCTGTATTTTGGGTGGAAGGGGGGGGGGGCTACTTGCCTCCCCTTCCCTCTGATCTTTGCCTACCCCTCTTTCTGAATTTCCAAAGCTTTCGGGCGACTCGTTGGTATCCTCTTCGGGTCTTCTGGAATTAAGCCCGGAAGTGTAATCCCTCATTTCCGTGCAATCCTCCTCAAGACTGGGAAGCGGCAGTCGTTGGCTGTATGGTATTTTATGCAGTTTGTGCACATCGGTTCTTCATCCATACCCTTAGGGCATTCGCTGGCGATGTGATGTACCCCAGCACAGCGGACGCATTTAATTGGCCTAAAACAAGGAGGCGTTTCCAAAAGCCTGGCAGCGGTGGCTTTGGGCAAGACCCGCTTTCCCTTGCCATGCTTCTATGACGACCCTTCTCCTAAAGAGGGGCTCGTCGATCTTGTAAAGTCTATTCAGCTGTTCCAGGTTTAGGTGGTCCAGCTGTGCAAAATAAAGACATCTCGGTCTACCTGTGCGGGGGAGGATTGCCTTTACATATTTTATGTGGAACTCTTTAACCCTAATAGCCTTCTCTACTGCGGAGGTATCCGTGTCAACTGGCAACCCCCTAATGCCCACTTTTGTTGGCTTCTCCTCTTCAGGGATGTAGCAGTACCAGTACATGGCAATTACCCAGAATTCTTCCAAGCTTTGGGGGGAAAAGCGTACCCCTTCGCGGACGGGCTTGTCCGGAGGGTGTCCCAACTTCCTGTTGAGCACCTCAAAGTGCTTCGACTAGTTCGGGATGCATTCCGCGACAATGGGCGGATATCTTGCCTGTTTTTTAGACTCTTCAGCCACCTTGGGTCTAGGTACTGAGGGGGCTGCTGCCAATTGGGTGTAGCTAGTCGATGGCCTTTGACCGTCGTCCGATGTTAGGCCTGTGTTGCTACACGTTATATATAAATTTATTATATTGAGTTACTTAAGTCACCTGCCACTAATTTCTCACCTTTTTATTGGTTAGAACAATAAAGTTTTTAATAATTTAGAGTCCTTTTTACTGGAAAAGAGGCATTTCATCTTAGCTCTCACGGGTGGCAACGCTTCTGGATTTTGATACGTTATTGAGGATAGATGTAGAGTTCTATGGGTCACAGCAACCACTCACTGTCAGGTGGACTATGTGCTCGTTTGTCACCCTATCCTATAAAACATAAATAAATAAAACAACTTTACATCAGTAAGTAAGATATTTAATTAATCAAAAAGTATTTTAGATTAATAATCAAACATGACACGATCAAATTCATGGAATATAGAATATGAAATTAATTTGTTCAGATGCGACATTTCTGTATATCATTAGTTGTGTAACTTAAGTGTGGGAAAAATTGTTCATATAATATAATACGCACAATTTTTTGTAGAAACAAATAGAAGTATTCATAATTAGGTTAAATTTATGATATTTAAATTTACTAATCATTCTTTTATGTTATTTTAAGGTTTCCACCTCCAAGCCATGAAAACAGGGAAAAGTGGAATAAATTCGTCTATTTTGAACTCTCGTGTCTTTCTTAATCTTAATAAACATATTTCTAAATTAAATTTTATATCAATAAGTTTTGTTAAACATTAATTTAGTAAAATTTTGATATTTTACATAGTTACCTTTTAAAATATTCAAATAAAAATATAATTAAAATGTAATTCTGATATAATATTATATTAAACTAGCTGTTCCCCTCGACTTCGCCCGCGTATAATTCAGGGTTTTAGTTATATTGTTCATAACTCTAGTTCTTTTTCTCAAATATAAATAACCTAAATTACTCCTTAGAACATTAGCTATCTCCCAGTGAAAGTCCCGCTGAAATCAGTCCAGTTGATTCGGAGATTAGCCGGAACAAGCAGACAGACAGACAGACAAACATTTTAAAAATTGTGTTTTTGTTATAAGTACCGTATATACATTCATATGCATTTAGTAAAAAGCTGTTATTTTGACATAACAAACAGGCACTTCAATTATATTTATTGGTATAGATTAGCATATATTATATGCAAAATAATAGGCAAATTAAAAAAAATTATTCAATATAATTTATATAATTAACAATACAATATATTATCACCTACGCATAATATATGATAAAACCATAGAATTATTACGTATAGAATATTAGTACGCGCACCGAAAGTGAAGCAAGTGAAACTAACGCGAAACCGCGTAAGTTCACTCAGCGACGCGTTAGTGCGCAACGTCACGACTTACGGAGAAGAGCTCGCGAAAAATTGTAAAAATTACCGTTTGTGTTGTAAAATATTGTCACAACAGTGATTATAAACATAAAAGAAGTGATGATATTACATTTCACATATAAGTTCATATATTTAATTCATTTAAAGTACGTAAAACTAAAAAAAATACTTACCTTAGCTATCATGATACAAATGTTGCTAGTTGTGGGGAAAAAATCACAATTTTCTTTTAAAAATATTTATTTTCGATTTGTGTATTAAAGGTTTAATCGCAACGCTCTGTGTAAAACTCAAATGTTTATATATAGATACCTACTTCTCTAAGTATTATTATAATATTAACAATGGGTCCCTACTTAAAACTAATACGGAGTGATCAGCAAATCGCGATTCGTCGACGCCATTTTAACACAACTATTTTATTTTAATTGCTTTGTTTATTGACCAAGTCGACCTTTTAGAGTATAAAATAAAAACTTTTTTATTTACAACATCAAGCGATTATTAATAAGAACGCCTTTACTAACCAGATGTTAAACCGACTCCCAAAAAGGAGAGGTTATCAATATGTATGTACACTGATTTCTAAGACGATTCTAGATCAATTCGTATAAAGCCAAATTATACTGTCTCCTTAGTAGAGTCAATTTATTAAAATAAAAAATATTACATTTAAAAAAGCGCAGATTTTGGGGAAAGGTAGTTGATAACCTCCTCCTTTTTTGGGGTCGGTAAAATGAAACACTACACGATGTGCTTATTGTATTCGAGCAAATTAATTGTGTTTAATAATATTCTTAAATTTATTTACGTTTGCATTGTCGTACCATTAAAATGTGTATAATAAAGTTATATTAATACCATCATTATCGTGTTTATTTTATTCTATTTTATATTCTCATAAAATACATCTTCGTATGTAATACGTAATCTTTATTATATCGATTATTTTAAATTAATCAATAAAATAGTGATTTGCACAATTTTATTGCAAGCGCCAGAAACTGGTATCACAGAATGGCGTGTATCTTTGCGTGTGATGAGCGTAGGGCTCGCGCCCACTAACATAATGACCTTGCTTCACTTTAATGCTCGTGTTTTGTACTAGACTGCGTTTCTACTGGGTAATAATTCTATGGATAAAACCAACCGCACATGCGCCACACTACTCCCACTGCGCATGCGCGAAGACATTTCTAGCGCACGTATTTCGTTTGAAATAGCTGTTTTAGTACCATAAGTACATATTACTTCAATGTTATAATATTAATTTTTAATATTTTTTTAATTTCTTTTTATGTTTATAAACATATCTCACATTTAAAACACATTAAGATGGCTCAAGAGGTCACAATGGAAAAGACAAAGAAACTACATCTAAAAATATTACCCTACTTGTGTTACTTCTTTGCCAGCTCGCGTCATAATCCGACGGTCATTATACAGTGCCGGCTTAAAATAATTCATATTCTTGTTACATTATTTGTTTATTTATTTATGTATTCTTTTTTACATCTACCTTATAATAATGGATATAAAGGGCGGACTGCCTTGTGGCATTCTCTACCAGTCAACCCTGGATGATTTGAGAAGCTGTAGTAGGTGCAACACCACTCCATAAATTCATAAATAAGTAAAAACATTATATCATATAACAAAAAGCAAATAAATAAAATATTTTTAAACTATAGAAACCTAATATCTACTAAGTAATTAAAAAAATTAATAGTAAATATATAAACGGATACTTATACATATATACTTTACATTAGTGTATCTTATAATATTTTTGACGTTATTAGTATGCAGTGTGACCAAGAAAAATATGTTTTGTTAAGAGCTCTAGACATAGCGTCTAAATAAGTGTATAATTAAATTGCCTTTTCGCAAAGTTAAGGATGGGCTACGTCAGATTAGCACTGATTTAAATCCTACAGTTTTCCACCACCTTCGTCGCATTTACGCTGGGCCTCGAGAACGCCTTCGCCCAAATTTGCTTCCCCACAAGCGCCAGCTGCAGTTGTCGGCTACCTTACAGAGTTGAGAAGGAAGAATGACGGGTGAAGCTACGCTCGGAGGAGCACTTCTCAATTCTTCACGGAGATGTCAAACCGGTCAGTCATAGGACTCCACGTTGGAAGTGAAATCTCCTTAGCTTCACAAACTTGTTAACATTGTTTTTGGGTTCTTAAGAAATATTTTTTTAGGAAATATTTTTTATTAGATATTATTTTTATCAATGTATGAATATTGTTATAAAATTTTTATTTATTGCGCTGTTTACATTAAAAAGAATAATTATTAGAAACAAATTTAAAAAAACATATCAATTTTATAAAATTTATTGTATTTTCAACATTATTTTCAGCAGGATTAAATTATTAAAATGATTAGGCAGAAACAATTAAAAATTAACCTTAATAAATCAACTTCTGTTCAGTTTAAAAAACATGCGTGTCCTTCGCAGTATATTATTATTGATAAATTTATTATATTATTGATTAACAAATACAAATAAATGAATTAATAGCGTCTAATAAAATGAAGCGTCATTTAAAATAAAATAATATTTATTTCACGCCAAGATAAGAAAAATTGCGAGGGAGATGGATATTATTCCATCTCGCTTCCTTAGGCCCTCTGTACTACGTCAGAAGGGGTGGTGACGGAAAAATATTAAACTTTTTGTCGCCTAACCCCCATCCGCCAAATCCGTACCGTCCGATAAATAACTTCGTGTGGTAGAGCCATGCTGCAGCTATATTAGTAGTATGTATATGATTGTCCAATTCATATCACAAATCAATACTTGGACTAACTATTGGGTCATTTAAAACTAATGACAGTACAATAGATTACTGACATTAAATTTAAAAGAAAAATTTAATTAAGGACTTGAGCAGTTTAACTGTATTTGTAGAACGATGCAGTAAGGTATTTAGCAAATGTAATTTCGTTAGTAGACGCTTTCGTACATGCAGTTAGCACAATGCCTTATCCAGTGGTTTCTAATTGACGTAAATTCTGCTGAACTCTATTTCTCCTTGCTTGTAGTTGGTATTAATATAGTTACTACCTAGTATAAAGGACCGAATACGTGAGTAACCCGGGTATGATCCCCAACGAACAAAAATTTTAATTGCAAATGAGAGTACTTATTGTCTCGTGTTCGGTGGTGAAGAAATACATCCTGACGGAACATGTGTGTCAGAGAAATAATCAGCTGATGAGTATTAGCTCATTATCCTAGCCTCTCTCAACACAGCACAAAGAAAAGGGCTTAATGGGGCGAGAAATTTGTACATACAAAAAAGCAAAAGATGTGTGCGAGGTACGCGAGCGAGGGAGACCTACGAGGCGTTTGTATAAGGGATGTGGGCGAGTCCATAGAGACAATACACATTTAGCAAGGCGGTGTGGCTAAGCTACTAGACTACTATTTAATAGACCTACTCGAATCCTCCATTAGTGAAAAGAAGTCTGCTACGCATCCTCACACACTGAAATTCCTTATACAACGTTGGTGAAAAGAGTCAGTTTCGCAGTTCCGCTGCACCCCTCCGCATCGCTCACCTTCATTGCACCTCTTGCGCAGTGGGTTCTACATTATATATAGGCTATGTATAAGCTGTTACTATACTTTCCTTTATATTTAGTATAATAAGTGACCTTATGACTTATAAAAAGCGGTAAAGGATAATCAATCACCTGTTCATATAAGGCATTTTGGCTTGAGGTTTCTTTTTTCCCCGCGCCTTTAGTATTATAATAAATCATGAAAAGTAGCCGTCATAGCTCATAGGATATGTCGTTGTCACCTTTGAAAATTAATAGGATATGCCTCAAAGACTGTTACTAAACTGGCACAAAAAGCAAATAGAAGTATTTAAAAATATATGTGTAAAATCATTTAATCTTCTACATAAATACGCCTTAACTACGACTTTATCCACTCGTTAGTTGAATAAAAAGAATATAAGAGTTGAAAGAACTGAAACAACACACATTGATCAAGAGCTTTGATGATCCTGATAATTATTTGATTATATCCTTGTGATCCTGATCAGGATACTAGGATAAAATTTGTATAAAAAGGGTTATTATAATATTAAAGAATTTATGGATAATAATAATCCCTGGAAATGAGGTGATCTCTACCAAGCCATTTCTAATTTGTTGTGTTGTTAATTTATGTAACATACCTACATGATTGTAAGCTGTTATTTAAAAAAAAGTCCCGCTGGGTTTTTTGCTGGTTCTTCCCAGGACAGAGGTTTTTTTTGAGCCAGTTGAAATAAAACAAAAGAGTGACTTTCAGTAAGTATTATTTATAATATATATTGAATAAAAAAGTTTCTGTTTCAGTTTCTGTATTTCATTATTGTATTGACATCGGTATTTGACACGACAATAATTAAAATTATTAAATTTTCAAGTCATTTACAATTTGGTGAAAATTACATTAAAACACTCCGTTACATAGATAGATAGACACACGCGAAGCTAATAAAAGCGTTTTAATGGCCATTATTATAAACTCGTATTCAGCCAGTCCTAAGCCTGGTAAAGTATAAAGGGAAGATCAAATTGAATGTCTTACAAATAAGCAATATATAACACGTTTATTGTACCTTTTATTTATTGAAGTCAAACTTCTTTATCGACGTAGCTGAGAAATTTAGTATGCTATTTAAAAACTTGTAACGTTTAACCGGCGGGCCTACGTAAGTATACTATAATTTTATATACTTAAGTAAAATATAAAATGTAAGAAAAATGATATGTCATACAGAAGTTTCCCTTCTTACGTATGTACACAATTACACGCACACATTTATTTTTTCATTTTAAGGTAACGTTAAATTTAATAATAGTCGGCTGTCATATCGTACACTTCGTTGCGACGTTCAGATTAAATCTGAATACAATGTGTGTTTTTAAGGCAAGAACAAAAAGAATTTTGTTAAGCTAAGTCATTGCACTTGCAATATCTCCAGCTGCACCAACACTTACCATCAGGTGAAATATTATTCAAGCACTGGCTTAGAATAGTTAAAAATATAGGATCTAAAGTCGGCCTAAGACAAAGTTAGTGTACCGCAGGACTTCAATACGTTTTTATGTGATAGATCCACGTTGCGGCTATGTTATGTTAGTAGCACAAATAGGTTGAAGCGACCAGGGAAATATCACGCTCTCGCAGAATACAAACGTAAAAAAGCAGATCAATGCTGCTGTATGTCGAATATAGCACCTCCTCCTTTTTTCATAATTCGTTAGAAATGCGTCGACGACCCACCTCTACTCCAAATACCCCTGCAACCACTACACTCTACAATCCTCTTAACCCTATACGTAAGTAAAGTATCTTGAGAAAAACTCTGCAGTAGCTAACCATCAAACTCACTCAGCTTTATGTGGATATTAGCTAGTTAGTTTTCACATATTTTTATGAGACAAAAAACATAGGCTTCGTTATAGATAATATTTAGAAATAGAAAGCAAATATCCAATAGTTAATAATTATCATTGCGAGAAATAATTCTTTCTAGTTTATGGTACAGTGAAACAAAATAAAGCAGTAAGTAAGTGTTGTTACGTTTTATTTTTAATTCATATCCAGTATACGGCGGCAGTAACTCATAGGGTATCACACTCGATCCAGTAATGGTATCTATTTTTTCGCTGTCATACTACGCAACTGTACTATTTTAAAGTTTTTGTACCATTTTTCAATATGTTTTCAACATTTTTCATAGAACACTATCGAGTTGAATCTACATAATATGTCTTTTAGTAACGTAACGACCTACATGGGAGTAAGTATAATATTTTATCAAGATCATTTGCACTAGGTGCAAGTAATAGCAGCTTTTACTCGCTCGCTTCACTGATATAAATTAAACTTTATTAATAATTGTTATAAAATTATCCAACCTTATTCTATATCCTATCATTTTCCACGATAATCCACTTCTATACCAAACTTCATCAAAATCCATCCAGCAAAAGCGTTATTGTAAGCCGAACAACCTACATACTTTCAAGTTGATAATATCGGGGTGACAGTTGGCATTGTGTATGTATGTATATATGTATGTAGTTATAGTAATTAACTTTTAGTTTTATAGAAGTTTTTAAGCAAATTTCATTTTATAAATGTATTGTTATATTGGTCCCATAACAGTCTTGTACCGGTAAGCGAAGTTTAGGGATCCCTTAGGGCTTAGGACCATGCTTTGTAGCATCACGGCTAATTTTAGATTTTCAGGTAAAACGCCATTCTCATACGATTTATTTATAAGAAAAGTTTACAAGATTGTATTTTGAAGTTGTTGGAGACTCTTTTTAGAGATGTGGGCAAAGGACACACCCGCATATATAAATGTATCTATTTTTATATAGTGAGCAAAAATTTACTGTGTTTAGATCACTATTTGAGTTCGATGTTAACCATGACAAAAAGCTCCACTTATCCTCTCAATACAATAGCATATGATGTGTGTCCTTTTGCTACATATAATACCGCTTTCTGTTATAGATTTCAAGGATTCCTTGGCTCTCTACGCTACAAGAAACTATTCATGTTCCCGAAATTAATCCTCTAAATAATATTTTGTGTAAAAAAGGTGCCTGGCTTTTCTCATAAGAGTACGAACAGACGAGTTTATAGCAACAATAAATTTTCTAATTAATTTTTGTAATCAAAATGCTGATTGCTTGCTATCACTGCATATTCAATTTCATATTTCCCAAAATGTGAAAAGTTAAAAAAAATCCCCCTCACGCAATTTTTTGTACATTAACTCACGTCATACTAATATACTATTTACCTATTGTTTTCCATATTTAAAACTTGATGGAATACTTCATATGTTTTTTTTTATAGCCGATGGACAAACTAGCATGCGGCTCATCTGATGGTAAGGGTCGACCACCGTCCATGAACAACTGCAAGAAAAAAGGAATATCAAGTGTGTTGCCGGTCTTTTAAAAATTATATATAACATAAAAACATGGGTAATGACTTGGTAAAATCCCCATAGTGATGTTATTTAACTAAGTTTATTAAATACTAAATATTTATTATTTTTGTCCTTAATGGCGGATCAACCATCGTTTACGCCGGATCTAAATTAACTCAACTGGCAACGGAATAAAATGTGCGATAGGTTTGTGATCGTCAATCCACCTGTAATATATGAAGTATAAGGTAAATTTTTGATATTGACTTAGACTTTCATCTTTTATGGACTCAGACTATCAGACTTTTATGGAGAAGGCCTATGTCCAGCTATAGACTGTCACGGGATAATGGTAAATAAGTATAATTTTCCTCCTCACTGAAATTTTTTATAGTGATGAAAGAATGGGGAGAACTGACGACTCGTCTAACTGTTTACCAAGAATTTTATGTTAGTCAGTTCTAGTTTAGGGATGACAATGATATTAAAAACTGCAGTTGTCAACCTGATTCTGAACAGTGGCAACTATGGCAAATATCGACCCTATGAGAAAATTTATATGGGCTATATTTAGCAGACGTGTAGTAGCGGTTAAGTATATCCACTACCCCATATCTTCCCGTGGTTGTCGTAAGAGGCGACAGTGGGAAACAAGCAGGAGATGAGCAGCAGCATCTTCCTGATAACAGCAATATCACAATAAAAACTGCGGTTGCCAACCCGCTCGCCAAGCGTGGCAACTATGGCAAATAGTAGAAAGTAACAAAGAGACGGCCCCCGTCAACTGCGGCCCCGCTATTCCTGGCTACGGTGGCGACCATTGTAACGGTGGGGCAGGGGGTGCTAAGAATCTCCGGTGGAGGTTCGGTTTTCACCTACAACGACTTATCTGGTAACTTACAACCCACGCACCCTGAGGACTGATGAGAAGATCCTGGAGCTGGAAGAAGAGATAGACAAGTTGCGCTGGAATATAATAGGACTATCCGAGGTCCGAAGAGAGGGGGTGAATACGGTAATCTTTGAATCAGGAAACTCACACAGGTTTTTCTTTCTAACTTTTACTTTAGTTACTACTAGCAGATACTTTATTGATTTTTACTAGAAGAACCTATCTACTATTTTGTTTATATTTATAACTTAAGGAAATAATGCATTTACATGTCTATTTATTTATATTATTTTATTTTACAAATTTTCATTAATATCATTTTTTCAATGAAAGATTTCATAATTCTCGTTCGGTCTAAATCATAGATAAGTGTAGTTAGTACTCGTATATTATTGCTTAAGCCCCGTTAAGACCTCCGTTAATATTAACATAATGTGAGAAAGTCAAAGATATTTTTATAAATAATACAAAAACTCCTGCCACGCTTTTTAATATCAACTACAAGTAGTAAAATTAAAAATTTTGTACAACCCACTTCAATATAAATAAAATGAGAACATCAGCAATGTATTCGAAGTCCATTAAATACGCATTATTAAGGATAACTCAAAAATTACTGGTCAGACCTTGATCAAATTTATATAGAACCACACGAACAATTGAAAGCACCAGCTTCCAAAGAAAAAAATTGTGAGGTAACCCATAAAAATACAGCTAAATTGAGAACCCCTCCTTTTTTGAAGTCGGTTTAAAAGAAACGTAAACATACGAAATAATTAATTTAAAACTTCCAAAACATGTGAATAAAAATAATACGTTGTTTCAAACACAATTTATTATAAAAAGGCAAGAAAAATGCAATGTGAATGTTTTGAAAAGCATAGCTGCATAGTATGACTTCGGACAAAACGACGCCATTAGTGAACCGAGAGCGATACGCTTTGAATTGTGTGACGCCTCTCGTTGCGTTGGATCAAAAACAAAATATATGGAGATCCATTGCATTTATGTTCGTATAAGTTGAACATACAAGCAATTTTTTTATGTTGCACGAACAACATTAATTATTGCGGTGGGGTATCACTATTATAAAAAAAACTTTTTACAAAATGTCATTTTACAAAAAATTTTTTTAGTCTTGAGTGATTTGTAGATTATGGAGACCAAAATAAACTCTCTTTTTATGTAGTATCCTAGTCAATATTTTATCCTACAAGCGTTCATCGAACACAAGTTAAACGAAAACAGCAAGCGCCTCTTTTTTAAAGAACAAGAAAGAACTGAACGCCGTGACCTAAATTCGGTATGGTCTATTATTATAATCCCTTACTTATTACGCGAAAACCTTCCTTAAGTCTTTTAATGATGATTAAATCCACATCACAATCCTACAAGGGGTATTAAAGTTTAAACGAATATATTAAAAACAAAGTTGCGAAAGGTAACTTTGTTTTTAATATGTAATGGTAATTGATTACAGCAAATAATTTTAAACCTAATAGGTATCTGTGTTAAGAGAAATATTTTCGGTTAAAGGATAAGTATAAAAAATTTCATCATTTATCCCACGGATAACATAATACTTAATCGCACAAGGGGTAATTTCATTCCATTACAGTCTTTTGGTCCGAGTGTTAGTGGCCTCCTGCCAATCTACACGATTAATTAGTATCTGTTATCGACATTTTCCTTTACATATTTCCCTTTTAACGGGCGTAACATCGACCATTTAGTGTTATTTTTATTATAATTTTTCATTTAAATGTGAGGACCCCTTGGCATAATCCACAAGCCAGAGTGACACCCAAAATTACTGTCTTTTTTTCCAACAATATCTTATTTATTATTTTGCACGATAATGGTATTAGATCGTTGTTCCACGTTAAGTAACACATGAAGCACAAAACTCTTCGAGTGGAACCAATTTAATCTAAATCCAATCCATAATAATGCTTTAGATTTAGATTAAATTAAATATAGTAAATATACCTCACATGAGGTTTCAATTATCTTATATATTAGTACAGTAACGAGTAGTAAGAATGGGCCCCTGTAGTACATCCATTTTTATTACAAAACCTACAGAATTTACACCATTTACTGGACCTTCTGAATATTATTGCAAAGGTAATCACGAATCTAACAAACGAAGAGCCTGTTTATTCAGACACTAATAATTAATTTAACGAAGTAGTGTTGTGTGATTAACGAAATCAAATACGTTAGATAAATCACGAAATACGCCTCTTAATATACACGAACTCATCAAATCAAGTATATTAAGCCTAATGGCTTGATGATAATTCATAGGGACGTCATTTACACAAATTTAAAAATGGAACCATTTGGTTAAGAATTCACTTTTCAAATACCTTACTCAGTGTGAGCCATAAGTGTGGCATAAAGGCCAAACATTGCCTTTGAGTCATTGATTTAAGAAGTGATATTATTTTACTGTAACTACATTAAGTCAGGAAATAGACTTGTTTATACATGAAATAAATAATAGTCCTAAATATTATGGCGACAAAACATGAATAATAGAATTAGTCATTTTCACAAAAATACCCCATATATTTATTTATTTTCGTTATATTTAAATACATAAATGTTTTAATTATTTCATGGAACGTCAACATAGCTAAAGTTAAACTTTTTAGTGTCATTTAGTACATTGAAATTCTCGGACGAATTAAAAAATATTATTATTAAACACATTATTTTACCAATTGGCTTACTTATTAATATTTTCCAAACTGCCAAATTTTTTTTAATTCAATATTGGGTTTTTTGACTTATGAAAGGAATTTTTTTGTCTATTTTATAATTTTAGATATTATAGGATATCTTAGTTTTTGAGTATTTGTAAGTGGTAGAGCCATGATGCAGGTGGCTATACTGGTATAATTGTAGCACAAATGGCTCGGCTCGACCGGGGAAGGAGCATGCTCTCGCACAAAATGAGGTCCATGTGTTCTATATCCATTATGCTGCACAAAATCAAATGTTGTACAATGAAAGACGCTATGAAAAACCTTCTAACGATTAATACTATTTAAAAGAAATAAAAATAAAATTGTCAAGTAATAGAGCCATGCTTCAGCTATCTTATGGTTGTAGCACGAATGGGTTGGCTCGACCGGGAAAGGACCACGCTCTCATAGAATACCAGCATAAAATAGCAGCTTACCACTGCTGTGTTTTCTAAGGTGACTGTAGAGAACCGGAGACCCTTTTTATTGGAAACGAGGCATTCCATCTTAGTCCTCACGGGTGACAATGCATCTGCATTTTGATTCGTAATTGAGGATATATGTAGATGTCTATGGGCCACAGCAACCGCTAGCCGTCAGGTGGACTGTGTGTTCGTCGTTTAGCCTTATCCTTTAAATAAGTTACACATTGTTTTAATTGTGTTGAATGAAGATATGATCTTTTTTCGAACAACTTAAAAGCTTACCCCCAGTTTTATGGACTCCTAAAAAAAAAACTTGTTCAGGAGTAACTCAAAGGAGACCTATGGATTCATAATTATATATTTTTATTACTTCCATCAGTTTTTGATAACCAGGTTTCCACGTGATACGAAAAATTAATGTAATCAAAAGGTATTCGATCCGACATCGAATTAAGCTAATGCGTCTCGGCGTCGCACGTTAACTGTTCGTAATTAATATGCGTGGAAAAATATGGAAATTCGATGTTATTGCTTCTCGTTATGCCATTGGGAAATTTCGTTTCCATTTATTTTATTAAAGTACTTATCGTTTCACTGCAGGATAGCAATCAACTATAACTTTGTTTCAATTAAATTTGGTGAATATACTTAGACAATTTTTTGTCACTTCTTGGGAACTTTAAGAGATTAAAATTGATTTTTAGTTTAAGTTAATTCAAATAAAAATAAATAATCATTATAAGTTCATTGTGGATAATTCCAATTGAATTTATTTAAAAAAAATTAAGCATATTTATTTGATTACACAAAGTAAAGAAGCACGACACTGAATTACCCAACAAAGTAAAACCACATCCAGTCACCCAAACATATTACATTTTATTACAGCCTATTCGATGGAAAACAGCAGATCCTAACGGATTTACAGGACTAATATGTATATTATCAAAAATATCCTTTACTATCGCTTAATAAAATCTATTTCGTTGTGTCCTGGAGTTTATGTTCAAAAGAGTTTAGTTACTCTGAAAGCTACTACATCAGCCTGAGTTGATTCAATTACTTAAAATTTTTGCACGTGAATACGTCTATAAATTTGCTTCCATAGAAAACTGATGATAACAAAATCGGGGGATAAAGTCGCATTTAAATGTTTGTCATCTAAAGCCAAAATGTAATTACAGCCATCGATATCTAAAGGATCGAAGAAATCGTTTAAATGCGTAACCACGGTAAGGCTACTTGACGGAATGACGACCCGGTGAGACTTGCAAGAAGTCGAGAAATTTATTTTATTTTGAGATCTATGTTCATATATAAAAAAATAAAGGTAATTTAAACCGACTCAACTAAAACTTCTTTTGCATGTGTTCAGTAATAAACCGCAACTCACAAAATTTATACCGAGGCACAATGATCTGCTGCGATCGGAGCGCCGGTTACACCTAGTGGCAACATTGCGACGTAATATGCGTTGTAATAATCTGTGGAGTTAAAAAAAGGAAGAGGAGGGTAGGAGGCGAGACAAGCTATACACATTCTCTTTGTGTTCGTGATGTGAACATCTCTCCAAAAACTTTAAAAAGGGACTACTCCAGAGTGTACCGTGTACAATCTAATTGCTAGTGTATTCTACCGTGTAGAAGAAGCTACCAGGAGCTGTCAACGTTTGCTGATCTTGGGAGGCTGGCTAGTAAGACCGTGAGTAGTTTATTGCTGTTTTTGGTGTGATTTTGTGACTGCGGTAACTGAACGTTTCAGGGGATTTAGAATATCAATACAGTCCACTATATCTAATAAAATAATGGGATTATCCGCCACATTTCTGGCCTTCGAGCTGCATATATTCGAATTAGTGATCTTCGTATAATAATTTTCTACCCTTAATTCGCGTCCCGTGGACGTCATATATTTGAGTAAAACTACGCATTTAATTAATTTAATATCCCTTATTTAATTTGCCTCTTTTTTACCTGGATGTCCATTGCTCGCGGTGCGTTTATAAAGTATTAACACGTTCGTGCACACACTTCAATATAGTAGCTCTATGTGATATTGCACATAATTTTTTCATACAAACTAAAGCGACGTCTAATGGCGCTGTGCAATAACTGATAGTATTAATATTGAAATATATTGCGCTGACGTCCTAAGACGTCACTACATTTTCGTTTATGAGAGTCAAAAATGCTTTCATAACTAGAATACTCTGAATCGTCTGTGATGTTGTAAGAATTATCTGATGCAGAATCCAATGTAGATCTAACAACAGAACCAGATCCTAAATTGGAACAAGTACTCTTTTTGACATGCAATAATGACTTTTTGCGCTGTTTGTCTCGCTCAAACTGCGAAATGCCTATGTCACAGGAGCTGTCGTCATCATTATCACCAATTGGGCCGTAATCAGCATCTGATCCAAACTCTCCATCGTTAACAAAAGGGACTGGCGTGGTTTCCCGGGATGAAGAAAGCTCATAGATTTTCATTGAAGATTCCTTCTTTTTTAGCTCATTTTATATATCTAAAACAAACAAAAAAATACAAAATATGTATTTTGAACATATTCAGACATATTACAATAAAGTGAAATGTATTTATATAATATATATATCGTAGTAAGATAATAAAATACTTACATTTAGCGTCAATATTCCGTGTGAACATAACATTGTTGCACGCACTAGCCCCACGACGCGCACAAGTCGATTGATGTAATGAAACTTCTTTTGCGAAACGACGTATAGTGACGTTGTGCGTTAACAAAGTGGGTACTTAGTATCAGGGAGGAACGCCATCTAAGAAGCCAAAAAAATCGGTACGATGTGGCACTATAATTTTGAGAATTTGATATGTTGTGGCACAGTAACCCAACTTTAAAATATTAGTATGGCCAGACACCGTACCATAACGTTGTGCTCAATAAATCGAGCTATTGCTGAACGTAATAATACGTTGTGCCACATCATATCTACAAATATGTGACGTACATATACGTTGTTCGCATGAACGTGTTAATTTTGTAATTTGTTCATAATGTCGGATAAATTACAAATAACAAGGCAAACACTTATTTTTAAAAAGGAATACCTATTTGCAAAAGGTTTTCGATATCGCGAGATCCCAAATAAATGATCCCACACAAATTCAGAATTTCTTAGCCGATTATTCCGAATTGGAAAGTGTCCGCTCAAAGTTTGAAGAAACAGTGTTAAATATTATTGAAATAGATATATCATTAAAACCGGAGACAAGATCGTCAACGCGAGAATTAGATACATTTGATGAACTTTATAAGGCATGTAGGTTGCAATATTTAAGATTAAAACCGGACGAGCAGGCATCCCTCAGTAGGAAAGATAGGAGTGATGTAAGGCCGTCATTACCTAAATTACGTTTATTTGAATTCGATGGTGATATTGAGAAGTGGACCACATTCTACGATACATTTGTATCACTTGTCCACAATCGAGATTTCGACGAAATAGATAAGTTTCACTATTTGTTTTCATGTGTTAAAGGTTCGGCATTAAACATTGTTAAAAAATTGCCCATAACAGCCGCTAATTATACTGTCGTATGGCAAAGTTTATGTAATAAATATCAAGATGATCGAATACTCGTGGGTAGGTACATCGCCAAAATGATAAACTTTACGCCGTTAAATAAAGATACTACCGCAAATCTTACTTTATTTATCGAAACATTCGATCACTCTATTAAAGCCATCGAGGCATTAAAAATTAAAAATTTACATGACTATTTATTTTGTCATTTAGCCTTACGTGGGTTGGATGCGCATACTAGGAGGCTTTTTGAAGAAAATCGGGATCAAAATTCACTTCCATCTTTTTCGGAATTAATTAGTTTTGTAAATAAACAAGTTAAAGTACTCGAACATTCATCGAATAGTACGATGTCGTTACAATCAAGAAATAAGTCTATATGTAACAATTACAAAGGCAACAATAATAACCACTACAAAAGTTATTCAAAGACAGTTTTAAATACTAATGTGTCGAATTATAATAAAAATATTTTATTTTATTTTATCGATTTTTGGTGCGATCAATTTCGTAAATTGACCGTAGATAAAAGGATTGACCGTGTCAATACCTTAAAATTGTGTCATAATTGCCTAAAAGGAAATCATGATACCTCAACTTGTAAAAGTGAGATGTCTTGTGGTGTATGTGCGTCACTACATCATTATCTATTGCATAGGGAGCCAGTGAGCGACACGCTCGTGCCAACATTCACCCGTCCATTGTGCTCTGACTCGCAAGTGCAACAAGCACTCGTCTCGTCTCAGGCTATGAGTGACTCAGAGCGTTATACGATAGATACGCTTCATTCCAATAACGTTCACTCGGGTTACGGTGTTGTATTGGGAACGGCGCGCGTGTTAGTAATTGATAGTAGCGGCCAGCTTCAATACTGCCGTGCAGTTATTGACTCTGGAGCTCAGAGCTCATTTATTACAACTGAGTGTGCTCAACGTTTGGGCTTACCTCGAAAGAAGTGTTCGTTTAATATTTATGGTCTCGGTGAAGAGGCTGTAAAAAATCACGGCATGATTACATGCACATTAAGGTCCCTATACACTGACCTACCTAGTTTTACACTGAACATGGTCGTAGTGACTAAGGTATCTGCTGATATGCCTAACGTTCGATTCCACTCGGACGTTATTAATAAATATAAGAATTTTAATTTAGCTGATCCATTATTTTATAAGCGTTCGCGTATCGATATACTATTGGGCAATGATATAGTTTCGGAACTTGTTAAGGATAAACCTTATATTATTTCGTCGGATATACCAAGCGTGATCGATACCGCTTTCGGGTTTGTTGTAAGTGATAAACTTTATAGCAATGATAAGGACAATTTAAAAAATTATAATTTATCAGTCTCATTTGATGAACAAGAGTCTTTAGATCAAACGTTGCGTAAGTTTTGGGAAATCGAAGAATTGCCAAGCAAACCCTCGATTAATCCTTTGGAACAATTAGCGGAAGACATTTTTGTGGCTCGTTATAGTCGTACTGAGGATGGTGCCTATTCAGTGCCGTTACCATTCATACCAGACCCGCCTCCGTTGGGCGCGTCACGAGCGGCAGCCGAGCGGCGACTCTTGTTCACCGAGCGCAAGTTGAATTGTTCACCTGTATTACGACAAGCCTATTCAGAGTTCATGTGCGAATATGAAAATCTAGGGCACATGGAGCTTTATTCGGGGGACACCCCGAGCAAATATGTGATACCTCATCACAGTATACTTAAGCCCAGTAGTTCCACTACTCCTTTGCGTGTGGTATTCAATGCCTCGGCTAAAACGTCCACGAACGTTTCGCTTAATGATATTCTATTGACCGGGCCTAATCTGTATCGAGATATTGGGGCTATAATATTGAATTTTAGGTTATTTGAATATTGTTTGATTTGTGACGTATGCAAAATGTATCGGGCAATTAAACTGAATCAGTCAGATAGATGTTATCAACATATTTTGTATCGTCATTCGCCTAACGATGCCATTGACGTTTATGAATTAAAAACTGTCACTTACGGCTTAAGTTGCTCACCGTTCTTAGCTATCCGCACCCTCTTACAGTTAGCCTATGACGAGGAAGAACGTTTCCCACTCGCTGCAAAGGTTGTGCGCGAGGGCGTGTACATGGATGACATTCTATATTCTTGCAGTTCATTGTCACAGATATCTCGGTTACAAGATGAACTTTTGGAGATGTTTAATTCCGGTGGCTTTATACTCAAAAGGTGGGCGAGTAATAGTGCAAAAGTTTTACAACGCGTTCCGTTAGAAAACCGAGTGTCCTGTTACATTTATGAAAGATGGTAACGAATATTCAGTCAAAGTGCTAGGTCTGAAATGGTTCCCTTTGACTGACTGTTTTTATTTCACAGTAGATAAGACTGATAAAGTAACAACTAAACGTTCTGTTTTAAAATTATTAGCTTCTATTTACGACCCCGTGGGTTTTATTTCACCGTGCATTTTCATCGCGAAAGAAATAATGCAAGATTTATGGAAGCTGGGCATAGGATGGGATGAGCAGCTGCCAACCGACGTAACTAAGCGCTGGCTTAATTACGTTGATGACCTCCCGCGACTAACGGCAATCAAGATAGATAGACATATGCTGCTACCAGAATAGACCGAATGTGAATTGGTCGCCTTTTGCGATGCAAGCTGTCGCGGTTATGCTAGTTGTGTGTATGTGATCAGTCGTAACGATAGAGGTCAAACTAAAGTACGCCTGGTGACAGCAAAATCTAAAGTAGCCCCCGTCAAACCATTAACTATCCCGAGGTTGGAATTAATGGCGTCAGTTTTGTTAAGCAAATTAATTAAATATGTCCGTGACATTTTAACTCGTGTAAAAATTACTCGTATTACTGCGTTAACCGATTCGACTATCGTGTTGACGTGGCTTCAGACAGAAGCTTACAAATTAAAGCCTTTTGTTAGTAACCGTGTTACTCAGGTATGTGAAGTGTTACCTCCACACTGTTGACGTCACGTGTGTAGCGAGTGCAATATGGCAGACATCTTCTCACGCGGAATGTCACCGTCGCAGCTCGTGGAGTGCAGTGAACAGTGACTGAAGGGCCCATCTTGGTTGTACGACGACTATTCGCAGTGGCCAGTGAGAACATTTACCAACCAAGGTGAAAGTATTACACCAGAAATAAAATTAAATTATACATTAAGCTCCTTCAATTTAATCACTAATGAAAATAATTTAATAGAAGAGACTAAGTTAGAGTTCTGTGATCGAATCTTTTCCAATTTCTCTTCTTATTATAAACTGCAACGTACGTTTGCTCGAATATTGAGATGGTTCCGACTCAAATCCGGTCACTCGAAGCACTCAATACTGACGACTAACGAATTAAATACTGCCCAAGATGTTTTAATTAAATTAGTACAAAGTGCATACTTCGCAAATGAAATAAATAAATTGTCAAAGGGCACAAAGTACGTTCCGTCGTTGAGAAAATTATCTCCATTTATTGATGAACGCGGATACCTCAGGGTGGGGGGTCGAATAAATTATTCAGCGTTACCTTATAACGCGAAGCATCCTCGTTTATTACCTAAAAATAGTAGATTTACCTTTTTACTTATTGAATATTTACATAAAAAATATTTACACGTAGGTCCACGCACCTTACAAAACATTATTAATCAAAATTTTTGGATTTTAGCATCCCGTCGCATTATTCCGTCAGTTTTGTCCAAATGCAAAATTTGTTTTAAACACAACCCAGTGCTCTTTCAGCCTGAGATGGCACCTTTGCCAGCAGCCCGATTGATACCTTGTAATGTTTTTGAGCATGTAGGGGTGGACCTCGGTGGTCCGTTCTTTACAAAAGAAAGTTTACGACGAAATGCTAGGGTTGAACGGTCATATTTAGCATTATTTATTTGTTATTCGACAAAAGCTGTACACCTTGAAGTCTTATCGTCGTTGTCATCGGACTGTTTCCTCGCGTGTTTAGACAGATTTGTAGCGCGACGCGGTGTGTGCTCCTTCCTTTATTCGGATTGCGGAACTAATTTCATAGCTGCTAGTAAGCATTTAACCGAAGTACAAAGGTTTATGCTCGAACAAAAAAACAATATATTAGAGGGTTGCTCAAAACGACAAATTATATGGAGATTTAATCCCCCTGGTGCACCACATATGGGTGGGCTCTGGGAAGCTGGAATTAAATCTGCCAAGTATCTATTAACGCGAGCCGTAGGAGAAAAAAGTTTGACGTTTGAGGAACTCACAACAGTGTTTTGTAAAGTAGAAGCGATTCTCAACTCGCGGCCGCTTTTTCCGTTACCAGCTAGTGATAATCCTGATGAGTTTAACGTTTTGACTGCGGGACACTTTCTAATTGGAAAAGGGTTAACAACAGTACCTGAGTATAATGTAGAGGATATAACAATAAATCGATTATCACGTTGGTAATATATTCAAAATGTTCACAAATGTTTTGGCGTAGATGGAGTCACGAATATCTAAATACGCTGCAACAGAAAGCAAAGTGGCATTCGGATAGATCTAATATAAAAATAGGTGATCTCGTAATCATAAAAACTGATAATGTACCGCCGTGCAATTGGCCTTTGGGTAGAATTGAGGCTCTTCACCCCGGTCCAGATGGGATTGTTCGTTGTGTTACGCTTCGCACTCAAAAGAGTACTCTACAGAGACCAGTTAATAAACTGAGTCCTCTACCTTATTCAAATTAGTTTTTACGTGTATTAATATTTTTTTTTCTCGTTGAGGACATTCTGTGTCTCAGCGTTATTTTGCATGTTCCGTAGCTTATGTTATAATATTTTCTCTAATATCTTTTTCATATAGTTAGGAGAAACCATCAAGATGGTTTCGGTGGGGGGTGTGTTCAGTAATAAACCGCAACTCACAAAATTTATACCGAGGCACAATGATCTGCTGCGATCGGAGCGCCGGTTACACCTAGTGGCAACATTGCGACGTAATATGCGTTGTAATAATCTGTGGAGTTAAAAAAAGGAAGAGGAGGGTAGGAGGCGAGACAAGCTATACACATTCTCTTTGTGTTCGTGATGTGAACATCTCTCCAAAAACTTTAAAAAGGGACTACTCCAGAGTGTACCGTGTACAATCTAATTGCTAGTGTATTCTACTAGAAGAAGAAGAAGCTAGAAGAAGCTACCAGGAGCTGTCAACGTTTGCTGATCTTGGGAGGCTGGCTAGTAAGACCGTGAGTAGTTTATTGCTGTTTTTGGTGTGATTTTGTGACTGCGGTAACTGAACGTTTCAGGGGATTTAGAATATCAATACAGTCCACTATATCTAATAAAATAATCCCAATCCGCCACAGCATGATTATGGATCAAATTTTAAGTACCTAGTAATCAGTCATCCAACGATGTCATGGACTATTCTATCAAATAGTGATAAAATCCCACAGTGCCCTTAATTTTCTATTACGCACATCGTATAAATTGATACCAAAAGAAGTTGGTGAAATTTTTAATATCCCGATAGACACAAAATATATTCAACTAATGATCTTTTCTCTTAATCACGATGTTGTGTATACAGCATCCTGTATAACAGCTTAGTTAATAATTTTACAAACCTGGCAATTGCGGTAAATCGTCACTGGTCTGGATATTTAAGTCTGCCTTTTTTTAAATAAAAAAAAGTCTGACAATTTTTGATGCCGCACTAATAAGTATTCATAATCATTTTTAATTTGATCATTATATTACCTACTTATTTATATTTTAGTTCATTTTGCATAAAGGAGATGGCGCTATTATTAAACTAAAAAATAACACGAGTCTAATATAGAACATTCTTGTTTTTTTTGACCCGGTTAAATAATAAGTATTTCGCATTGATTTTGGACGCACATCGTACAATCTGTGTCAAGGGAGGTGTGCTAGACCTGAGAGAGACTTCCGTTTAATCATCCCAAAAATATTTTAATATTATTATTTTAATAAAGATAATCATCATCGACGTATACAGAGGGGCAGTCTTAGCCGAAGGCCTCAGTGCTGTGCCTTTGATAGGGTAAGTCGCCAAGCAATGCTTTTTCTGTCGAAAAATACTTAGTAGCAAGCCGGAGTCAGGAAGTCGACGGTGTTTCACAACCATACCTCGGAAAGCACGTAAAGCCGTTGGTTCTGCGCCTGGTCTCTCTCCGGTCGTGTCGGTTTGCGTCCCATCGGACTGTGAGAGTGAGGGAATAGAGAGTGCACCTGTGCTTGCGCACTTCGGTAAGACTAGCCGCTGCGACCGAAATTCGGTCTGTAGGACATTATACTTCTTACTAATTGGTAAGAAGTATAATGTCCTCCAAATGTTAGATCGCGCTTTCTTGAATAGGTCTGTTTCTAGAAGCGGATAATAAACTGCTGATAAATAAAGAAAAATGTTTGTGCCCGAAACCTAGAATATTCAAGACACGTTTCGCCTTACACTTTGTGTTTTGACCATTCAATATTTTTTAAACCGTTACATTCCCACTAATATTTCATAAAAATATTGATACACATGACTCTTCGTAGGTTTTACCAATAATGCTGACAGTTTAACAGCGCTGCTGCAATATTACTGTGAGTATAGTACAGCACAGTCTCTTATCTCAAAAAAATTTGACAAAAATGCTCCTCTGTCTAAAATTCTGAGTCAAATACGCTTTGACTTTATTTCAGTTCCGCATCAAGAGCACTTATAACCAGTTTCAGAAAGCTACTTGTGTCGGGAGGTACCCATTTCTCATGACGTTGGTAAAGATTGTACAGGGATAAGGTAACTATTTAGCAGAATGGTCGAAGCAGAGACGGAAAAATAATTAACCAACTTCCAGGTGTATCTATCACTAGAAGCTAAATCTGTCATGTCTGAGTTGGAGCCTTTTGGCACTAATAATAATGCTAACACCCGTAGTGTCCTTTAAAAACTAAAAAACTATTAAAGTGTACCTAGTAAAGAGAGATTAGGCAAGAGAATGTAAATTTTGTTGATTTTAACGTGTTTATTTTATTGGTTGGACCATTAAAATAAAAACGGACCATTTTGTAACACAGTAACTCCTTTTATTTCCTTCATTATAACCTAATAAAGCTTTACCTTAAAATATTACTTAAACATCTTATATCAAAAGTCGGGCCAAAATGACCCGCCCCAACGTACGTGTAGTAATTTTCTACCACAATGACGCCAGGTAAAATTAATCACCAAAACATTTTATGTCAGTTTATAGCAAATAAACGTAGTAGAGCCATGTTGCAGCTAAGTATATGATGGTTGTAGCATGAATGGGTCGTCTCGACAGGGGTAGGGCCATACTCTCACAGAAGACCAGCGTAATATAGCAGATTAATGTGGCTGTGTCTCGTGTCATAAGTGTAAAGAACCGGGGACCCTATTTACAGGAAACGAGGCATTCCATCTTATTCCTATGGGGTGGCAACGCATCTGCATTTTGATTCTTAATCGAGGATAAATTTAGATGTCTATGGGCCGCAGCAACCACTTACCATCAGGTGGACTGTGTGCTCGTTTGTCACCCTTATTCTATTAAAAAAAAAATTCTGAGATTTCAGTAAAATAATGTTAAGTATTGTAAGCACTCGTACAATAATTACGTGTCTCATGTTAATAAAGCTATTGGGCTATTTTGATTTTTATTAAAGTGGTTATACTTTAAAGGTTAAATAATTTATTTACCCTTCTATATCAAGAACCGTTTTTTCTGTCACTCCTATTGAATTTGACAGTGCTTGCTGAAATTTAGCATCCTTAGATGGATTAGAACCGCGCGCTGATCCGGCTGTTAGATATTGCAAAAATAATCGAAAATATTTATTGTTACTTTCATGCCGAAGACTACCTTGTTTTATTTTATTACGGTCAAACAATATTTATTAGGTTATAAAGCAAGCATTTACAAATGTTTTCATTATTTTATTTTTCTATTGTTACAGTTATTATCACGTCTTAGCTTTACATCAAGAATTACATTAGAAATTCTTGATGGGATGCGATAAAGTATGTTACATACATTATTTTTATCAAGAACTCTAATATATAAATTTGTTTTTTTTTTTTTACCTTTAGAGTTTCAACATTATCTTAAAAAAAGTTCAATGAATTAAAAAAATGCCGATAATTATATAACTTCAATTCAGTGTTTTACATTTAAAGATCAGTTATAAAGAGCTAAAGTTCTTATTTTCATATTGATTAATTTAATTTGAGACTAAAATAAATGTGAAAGGGCTTTTATCTGCAATAATAATTTTCATCAAAAATAACATAGACTTATAAAAGTCATATACACGGTCAATCATACTGAACATTATCAATTTTACTATAAAATATTTAAAAGACTATTTCCAGTATAATGTCCCGAATATCATTATTAATGCTTGACTGGCACACTTAAAAGATTTATCACATGGCTAAATGATTGACTATTATATTATGTTAAGGTCATGCTTTTCTATAAATAGTTGCAAGAAATTTTAAATCAAGGACCTATTTGTTTGTTTTACTTTTCACTTAATTAGTGAAAAACAAGTTGGACTGATCTTAAAGTTTACTTTCTTGTGTAAAAAGTGCTATTTAGTATTTTATGCAAATGATAATTAAAGTTTCTATGTAAATAAGTGTAACATAGCGGGTATTATATTCAATGGTAGCGGCCATCCATATTTGCAAAGCCAGCATCATTTTCTGTACAGAAACTGGCAAAGTGTTTCTCAAGGCACTATAAACAAAGCAGGTGATAAAATGTTACACTCATAACTGTTAACAAAAACTGTTTCTGCAAATGGTCTTATAGATAATAATAACTATTCCGCCGTGTTAGATGCAGGAGCTATTATTAGAAGGAGAAGAGGAAAAATTTTGTTTTAGAGATGCGCAATTAATATTGTTATGTCTGCAATTGAGCATAAAATAAAAAACAACTTCAGCCAAAGAGCATTACTGGCATTATACTCAGGGCCATGAATTGGTATGGAAAAAAATAATTTTACCAGGTTTCAAAGAAATCAAAATTCAAAAAAACATAAATATTAAAATCAAAAATTGTATATATGTATGTCTGTACATACATTTAATGATTTATGGCCGTTTAGTAACTGACGATGACTCAGTAAAACATCCTACAGTCACGCCGAAACTAAGAGGAGAGAATCACTGTAGAAAAGGTAATAATTTATTGCGGAAATTTTTTGATAAAATTAAAAAAATTACAAACTTATCCAAGTTAATCTAACTTAGTCTAACTTATCCGTATGTGTTACAAAAAAAAACAAATAATAAAATAGTTAGATGGCGTCAGTTTTTAATAAGATATAACAAAAATAACCAAAAAAAATAAATTTCATGACATATAATCACGCTTTTCGAAACCACGCCAGTTGTAAACAATATTTGTGTGAAAAATGGTATACACAAGATAACTTAGAACAGACAAAATCTTCTTTTCAAATTTCCGCCGAGTTTTAAGTAGAAGCCCAAATAGGTCATGTGTCAATTTTTATTAAATATAATTTATATGAAGTGATTTTGACTACGTTTCATCAATTAACCATTAGTAAAAATTAAAACAGGAATTTTACAATTATGTTTACAAGAAACATTATTAGTTGAACCTTGCAGCTTGTTCATTATTTTTTATAAATACTTGCAAATGTATAAATTATTAATAAATAATTCCCATAATATTTTGTATAATTTTTAGTTTGGCCTATCTGCAATGTTCTACGCTCTATAGAAAATGTGGCGTATGACATGACTGACAATCTCTCAAACGTTTAATCTAGGTACAAATATGTTTTACGTTTTCGTTGCCTCCACATGATATTATTGTCAGCATAAGGTACCCTTCTGTATCTGAAACGAATATGAATATTGCTACAAAGTAAAGTAATAGGCTATACAAGTCTCTCTACTGGACACAGGACTCTTTTTATTTCTGAGAGGGTTTTAGGGCAAGGAAATGCCCGTCGCGCTGCTCCAATGCGTGTTGACAAAAATTGCAATTACAAATTTCTTTCGTGCTGTCGGGGATCAAACCTGGGAAAAATTTACAGCAAACGCCTTGACCCAGATCTACTAATACGCCACAAATAAATACGATTTAACATATATAATAAAAAACTCTTACGTACTTGAAACTTGAACACTTGATAGCTCGTGACGCCTACCGGACATAGCTACAGCGCAATGTAATTGAAGATGCGTAACCGCGACATAATTTTCAGTTATGCGCAAGCATTATGGCAGTATGTCACTTATATAATTGTCATTTCTGCAGTCTAATAATCTTTGCACTTTTATAAGTGGTACAGAACGTAGTTGCTAGACGGTGTTGAAGTCGTCTAAAATCTCTGCGAACGCCGTTTCGTCAAGGTCATTCAGGCTAGTTAAAGCCTTAAATTTGAAATAATATAATTGTTCCATGTAAATTTCACTGAACGGAAGGGACATTTAAGGTCAATTATCTCTGCACAGCTTATATGCTCATAGCTTATGTATTGGCAAAAATAATTAACTCAAAAAATATGGTAAAGACATCTTACAAACAAACATATTTTTAGAAACAAATTCTTCAAAAGGCTAGTCCAAACATTTAAGTCTAAAGGAGATATTAACTGAGAAAAGACAAGAAAAGCATAATAAAATAAGCTTTTTAAAACTGAAGATTTATAAAAACATTAAATATCTCATGTTAATGATGATATGAAGATTAATATCAACATCGTCATCATTACAGCCTTTCATAAGTCCACTGCTGAACATACGCCTCCCCCAAGGAATGCCACAAAGCACGGTCCTGAGCCACCCGCATCCATCGACCTCCCGCATGTCTCACCAGGTAGTCAATCCATCTCGTGTGGGGTCGCCCTACAATTCGCCTACCGGTACGAGGCTGCCACTCGAGAATCTTTCTTCCCTTCAACCTACTAATCCGTTGGGCTATGGCGGTCACTCTGGTTCTACTGCGGATATCCTCATTTCCGCAGTTTATCACGCAGATAAACTCTGAGCATAGCCCTCGCCATAGCTCGCTGAGCGACCTTGAGATTCCTCATACGGCCAGCAATAAAGGAACACGTCTCAGATCCGTAAGTCATCACTGGCAACACGCACTGGTTGTATAATTTCGTTGTAAGGTTTTGAGGAATGTCTGACGAAAAGATGTGTCGTAGTTTCCTGAACGCTGCCCAGCCGAGTTGAATCCATTGATTGACCTCTCAGTCGAAGTTGGACTTACCTAGTCGGACTATTTGTCCCAGGTAAACATACTCGTCAACAACTTCGAGCTTAGTGCTCTCAACAACTACCGGCATAGGTGTGATATGGACATTGAACATGATCTTTGTTTTGTCCATGTTCATCTTAAGACCTATCCGTTGGGAGACACTATTGAAGTCATTGAGCATGGTGCTTAGATCCTCCAGTGATTCTGCCATAAGGACTATATCGTCGGCAAATTGAAGGTGAGATATGTACTCGCCATTGACGTTAATACCGTATCCTTTCCAGTCCAGAAGCTTGAAAACGTCTTCTAATGCAGCGGTGAAGAGTTTCGGGGATATAACGTCACCCTGTCTTACACCTATCTGCAATTGGATAGGTTTAGTACTCTGGTTCTCTACTCGGATAGCCATCGTAGCCCTACTGTACAAACACTTTAGCACTTCGATATACCGACAATCAACTTGGCACCGCTGAAGGGACTGCAGCACCGCCCAAATTACGACGGAATCAAAGGCTTTCTCATACTCCACATACGCCAGGCATAGTGGCTCATTGTACTCCTCGGACTTATGTACAACTTGCCGAAGGGTATCGATATGGTCTATGGTGCTAAAGCCCTTTCGAAAACCGGCTTTTTCGGGAGGATGGAAGTCGTCAAGTCTGCGCGCGAGACGATTCGTACGACTCTCGTAAACAGCACGTGGACGCGGCTCAGAAGAAAATCAGTCTGTTGTTCTTCAAGAGAGCGTTGTCACCTTTCTTGAACAACAAGACCACCGCACTTCTGCTCCACGCCTCCGGTGTAATACCACCATGGAGGACGGAATTAAAGAGCTTCTGAAGGACTTCAAGTACCGGTTTTTCACCTGCTTTCAGAAGCTTCGCTGTAATTCCATCCTCGATTTTGGCCTTGCCGTTCTTAAGATGCTGGAGAGCCATTCTAATCTCGCTCAGACTGACGTCCGGGATATCTTCGGAATAGTGTCGGATAAGACTCGCTCTTTGATCGTTACTCACACATGCGTGTGGCTCCAAGGATGACGTGTACAGCTGTCCATAGAACCTCTCAATCGCACTCAAAATCTCAGGTACCCCGGAAACGATGCACCTGAGATTTTGAGTGAGATTGAGAGGTGCCACACTCGGTACCCAGCTTTGACAGTTGGCTCTTTCTGGCAGACAAATCTCTGGCAAAAACTTCGGAGCCTTGGTTCCGCTTGATCGCTTCTTCAATAAAAGCTGTAATGAAGTTGAGTAAGTCCCGCTGCATGCATTTAGAGATGTGTCAGTTCAGTTGCCTGCATGCTGTCAAATCTGTTGAAGAATGTAGCTTCATCTCCCGTCTAACAGCCATGAGATTAAGAGTGTGATCGAAGAGTTTTTGTGTTCTTCTGTGGCGGGTCTTGCAGAACTTAGCTCCGACCGCATGGACAGTTTCCATGAGCTTGTCATTCATATCGTCCACTTCATTGCAGTCTTCTAGGCACTGAAAACGGTTTTGTAACTCGAGCTGAAAGGTTTCGGGACTTTGGATTAGAGCACGAGGGGGACGGAGCGTTGACTTCATTAGACGAGACCTCTCCAACTTAACGTTTAGGTTCAGTGTGCCTCTAACCATTCGGTGATCGCTGCCGGTTTTCACCCTCGCGATCACTGAGACATCGCTGAACAGTTGTCGTCTGGTCGTCATAATGAAGTCAATCTCATTTTTTGTCGAACCGTCGGGGCTCGACCAGGTCCACTTCCTATGGGGCCGCTTCTGGAAGAAAGAGTCCATCACAAAGAGTCCCTCTTTCTCCATGAAATCGGCCAGCTGCTGGCCCCTTGGGTTCAGTTGCCATATTCCAAATTTTCCTACTTTCAGCTCACCGTTCTCTCTTGTGCCAAGTTGTGCATTGAAGTCTCCCATTAACACCGTATGTTGGATTTTGGAGGACTGCATGGCTCTAGAGATATCCTCATACATTTCCTCCACCTCGTCATCGGGGTGTGCCGAGGTTGGTGCGTAAACCTGTATAACCTTCAGCGAATACCGTTTGGTGATTCTGAGTATAAGGTACGCAACCCTCGTCGACACATTCTCAATCTTTACAACGTTGTTAACGAGAGACTTTTAGACGATAAATCCGACGTTATAGAGCAAGTTGCCGGATTCGAGGATTACCGTGTCCTCCCCTCTCTCCGGACTTTGGATAATCCTATTATATGCCAACGTAACTTGTGAATCTCTTCTTCCAGCTCCACGATCTTCTCATCAGTCCTCAGTGTGCGTGCGTTGTATGTTGCCATGTCGAGTCGTCTTAGGTGGCAACCGAACCTCCACCGGAGATTCTTGCTACCCCCTACATTTGAAAATTAATATACTAAAGTTATTTTTACCATAATATAATTAATATTTATTTTACGAATTTTACTCCTGGGCACAGGCCTGCTCTTATTTCTAAGAGGGTTACTATAGCAATTAGTTCAATGGGCTACTCCAATAAGTCTTCGCGAACTTCACATGTGAAATCTTTTTTATACTTTAAAAGCTCAGGTTGTTTTCCCCTTAACACACTTTTTCACGAAAGTGTGGCGATTTCACAAAGTTTAAGTGGCCATTAGCAAAGTTGATTACAACTGCCCTCGGGCATCGGGTTCACTTCTCGGCACGTTTGCCGACTGTCCATATTTTATTTTTCTTCCTTAAACTTCAGTTCTTGACCGAAATAGAAGTTTTTTATAAAATATTGCGATAATGACAGCCAGCGTATTTGCATTAAAATTATTACTATATAAAAAAATAAATAGAAATACGTTCGATATTCTAGAAGAATTAAAATTAAAAAAAAATATCGGTAATTGAATGGTAGGAGATTGAATGGAACTTGCTTCTTACATACAGGGTAACCTAGTTAAAGAGTTAGGGAATCATTTAATTGTATATAAAATCTGTGTTGAAATACTAATAATTGTTATATTACAAAAACGTAGCAGTATTTTTTCTTGTTATTCTAAAACTAAATAAGGGGTATTTATTTCCATATTTCAACAAAAATATTACTTGAACTCCGTAAGGCTTCAAGGATAATCGGTGTCGATTATAAGAACATGATATAGGAAATCTGTCGTATCCGTGGTATTTCCGCGACATGTGTTTAAATCATGAGGACATATTATTAGGCATCGTTCGCACAACACTTTTTATATTATAAAAACTTAATAATATGTGTTTTTTATGCTATAATATGACTTGTTTATTTCTAAGCTAATAAATAGGTTGTAATAAAGTACCTAAATCTGAATTATCATGGAAGTAAACGAGCAAATCATTAACAAATTTCGAAGGTCACTGGATGGCGACCACAAGAGCTACCAATTCAGAGTAACTAGTGACACTTCAAAATTGACAGGTGAAGGTTAAGGCTTAAAAGGCACTTATTGTCAGAAAAAAATACTTTCTAGTTATTTCTTGAGCGTAAAGCGATGTTCAAATCGAATAAAAAATTAACATTATTTTTATAATGGGATATTTTTTGTTTTTATTATTACAATTCTTTTCATCTTAAGATATTTTTCTATTAGGAATTCACACCGTAACAGTTAAAAAATATTTGCAATTCGATCTCTACACAGTGTGCACCCAGTGACAATCCTGGGTCATGATACAGTCTCATTTGGAAAAACTCCTGTGACTTCCAGATGCGAGGGTTCCAAGAACCCATAGACCTCATATGGGAATATTTTCCATAGTCGCCATGATTAGCAAGCAAGTTGGTAGTTCATCACGAATTGATACACAGTTCTGATAGTAAATTGACTTCCGTAATTTAATAGAGCGGTAGCTTGGCACCTGAAGGAGAAAATATTGTACTACTTTTAAACGTTACCTTCACTCTAGGGGTTTCTCCTAAAAAGTAGTTATTGTGACATAACAGTAATAGTTAGACATATAGTATCTTAATTATTTTTGTATACATTGATGTCCTTTATAAAACTGTAGTACATCAAACAGTCATAGTTAGACATATGGTATCGCAAACTTTTTTGTAGATATTGTTGTCTTCTATAAAACTGTGGTAAATCACTTTGCTCTATTGTCAATAGTTTTCGCAGCGTACGCGTAATAAGGATTTTTCGGCGTTACTATTGCATATTTTAACATAAGAAAGTAGTTATTATGACATAACTGTAATAGTTAAACATATGGTACCGCAAACTTTTTGTAGATAATTATGTCCTCTATAAAACTGTAGTACATCACTTTATTGTCAATAGTTTCCGCAGCGTACGCGGTATAATGATTTTTCGGCGTTACTATTGCATATTTATAATAAAAATTAGTTATTGTGACATAACTGTAATAGTTAGACATGTGGTATTGCAAATTTTTTGTAGATATCGATGTTCTGTATAAAATTGTTGTACATCACTTTGTTCTATTGTCAATAGTTATTAGATTTAAGGATTCCTTTTTTTATTTTCTTTTTTTTTATTAGGAATTAGATATAAGGATTCTTTTTGGTATTTTTTTCACA
Source organism: Parnassius mnemosyne (assembly GCA_963668995.1). NCBI lineage: Eukaryota > Metazoa > Arthropoda > Insecta > Lepidoptera > Papilionidae > Parnassius > Parnassius mnemosyne. Next base: position 68,026,187 of record CAVLGL010000001.1, read on the forward strand.
CCTTGGGTTACAATAACGAAGTTTTCATACGGATCCCTAACTTTTTTGATAATATTCTATAGCCTATGTTGATTAGGAATAATGTAGAAATCTAATGGTGAAAGAATTTTTCAAAGTCTGATTTTTATTTTAGTTCATAAATTAATTAATTATTGCAGAAAGGCGTTATTTTTGTCCAACTTAAATTTTGATTATTAATTAGTAAAAGCCTTTTTATACTGTTTTGAATAAAAACCTCTCTCCTGAGAACAACTAGCAAGTAACTAAGCGGGCCAATGATTTAAGTTACATTTTTATTTGAAATAGATATTATATAATACATAAAAATAATATGTATGTTAATAACATACAAACAAATACATAATTTCTTGCAAAAAGGGGCAAGCAACATGCCCCTTTTCTAAGAAACAGGCAGGTCTGTCCCAGATAAAATCAAATAATCACTTTACGTACCTGCAACTGGCAACTATACCAATGGAAGTTAACTTTGCCATTACTATTTTATATTAACACAAAATTACAATCAATACCGAAAACGTAAATTATTTCGAGATATATAATTTTTTGTATGAAAATACAATAAGTAATTGACTGCTTTGCTTTCGATATGACAACATGAGAGATAACTTTGGCATTTTATTTTAACGTGGAATTCTGATGTCGAACGGTTTTGAGTAAAAAAGAAACTTACGGACCTTCAAGAAAAGAGCCTACTCCTTTTTAAAAGGCCGGCAACGCATTTGCAATTCCCCTGGTGTTGCAGTTGTTCATGGGCGGCGGTAGTCACTTACCTTCAGGTGAGCCGCATGCTCGTTTGCCCCTTTCCTATAAAAAAGGATCAATTCTATAATTATATTGTTCTCTTATTCTACACTTATTACTAATATCATAATATATATTGTCGGGGTTGACGGAGAGGCTACAGGGCACTACACCTCCCACCAATAAGAAAAAATAAAAAGTGAATGATTAATTTTTTTTTTATAAACTTATAATAAATATTATGTCTATCTATCTATCTTTTCATTCTTATATTTTTCTTACATTTCAAGATACTTTAGTTTAATTCAATTTTTTATTAACTTTAATTATTTACTTTATTCTTCGTTAATTATTATGTATTTTTCATTTTACTCAATAGCATTAAATATTGTTAATAATAATATTCATAAAATAATTGCGTCTTTTCTTTCACGTACACAGCTCGATAAATATACATAATTAAGAAAATGGCCAATGTATACAAGGACTATATCCATAATTCAGTCCATAATTCTCATTTCACTTAAAAATAGTTACGTACTCGTAACTTATTCATAAAAATTATACAGGTCATTTGCAAGAAGTATATTGTTATATACTTCTTCTTGCAAATAAAAAAATGTTTTTAAGAATTGAGGCACTCAATTTAATCATATATCAGAAATAAACTATTTAAATCCCTTAAATACTTTCCGAAAGGAGTAATTCCAAAATATTATAAATTTTATGATTTCATTCAACTTAACAAAAACATTAATTATTTCATTTGTTTTTGCAGGACACAGTAATAAAAATAATATAAAGCAATAATCAATAACTGAATATAATTGAATATAAAATCGTCTTGTGCCTTAATACATACATGAGCGCTTAAAACGTAAATTAATTTTAATTTTACAGTAATAAATATATTAAAATATCAATTAAATCGTGAAGTAACTGAATAATAAATTCTACTTTATCATATATTAAATACAAAATATTAAAAACATTACTTTTTTTATAATAGTTATAAAACTTTCTTAAAAAGAAATGACAAAAAATACGGTGATCCAATGTTACCTCAAATGTTCTTTTTTGTTCTTTTTAGCTCAATCTTCATATTCTTCTGGATGAAGCTTGCAAGACCGTTTCCCTTCCTTTTTTAATTAATCTGTCGTTTCTTGAATGTTGGTTTCTAATATTTTTATATCTCTTTTTCACTTAAATTTTCTTAGTTTCTATCATAGTAATATTATATATTTACTTTATATTACTTCATATACATTATCCTTTTTAATTTTTCAGTCAGTTAGTTTAATACTATTATTGTGGCCTCTTGTATCCATAATTATTTATTTTTCGTCACATCCGGTATTGCGCCCATTCCGTAGTAATATTATTTTTTGTCAATAATTTCACTCATGTCTTCATTATTTAATTTAATAATATTTATTCCCACCTTTAATTAGGCGGCGGCGGCGCGTGCATTGTAGCAGCGCACCGCCGGGCTGGGTTGCCATGTGATGTCGGAAGGTGTTGAATGAAAAAGGAGACGTGTTGCTCAGTTTAAGATTTTAATAACACTGTTCTCTTATTTTACACTTAAAACTAATATCATAATATATATTGTCGGGGTTGACGGGGAGACTACAGGGCACTACAGAATTGTACCTTTTAAATTACATCTTCATTCAGTGCTTCAGAAATTGTGTTGATTTTGTTTTAAATACTGAATGCAGAATATTTTTGTAGTAACGTAATAATAATGGTTATCAAATCTATTTTTTCACATGTTAGTCTTAACATTTATCTTTTAAACTAAATTGGCAAAGTTGCCACAATATGATGCCACGGTGTCACGGTTACTGTGCCCTGTTTTGCTACAACCAAGGGTTGTCACGTTCAACCTATCTATATTTTAACAGATTACAATAAAGTGGTCTGTACATGACATTCTATGTATTTTGTTTGTACCGTATCTACCGTAGCAGCTTAGACCGATCTTACCAAATGAGTCGTCAATCAATTCATCTTTATCAAATTTGAAGTAATGATTTCTTATATTTACGCGAACACTACACATTGAATAAAGCTATTTTTACGAATTTTATCGCGTTTATTATAAATTTGAAGTAAATAAAAGAGAAACCTATATTATATTTACTGTGTTTTCGGGCATTTATAATATTACTACTCTGCTCAGTATTTTTCATAAATTCAATAATTATGACGTGACATCATTTTAATACTGATCGTAATAAAATGATGATGATGACTAATAAAAAAACGAATAGTTGTTAAAAATGATTGTGACAAGCTTGTTCTTATCTATACACTAATTGATTTAAGCTTATTATTGCAACAATTTCATTTTTAATTTTTGAAGAGAGTATTTTTGTTTGATATATTTTAGATTTTTGCTTAAGAAGTTATTCCAATTAGAACTAAAAAATAAAGATTAAGTTAAGTACGTAATCAAGGATTTTGACAACCCTGCACATATTTTCAAGTTCGTATGAAATAGTTTGGGAAGGCTGATGGTCGCAAGGAGGTGTCGGATTTATCGTCCACAAGTCTCTCGTTAACAAAGTTATAAAGATTGAGAGTGTCGATGAAGGTTGCGTACCTTAAACTCAGAATTACCAAACGGTATTCGCTGATGGTCATACAGGTTTACGGAACAACCTCGGCACAAACCGGTGAAGAGGTGGAGGAAATGTATGAGGATATATCTAGAGATATTCATACCTCTAAATCCCACTATACGGTTTTAATGGGAGACTTTAATGCAAAACTTGGCACAAGAGAGAACGATAAGCTGAAGGTAGGGAAATTTTGAATAGGGCAACGTAACTCACGGGACCAGCAGTTGGCCGACTTTATGAAGAAAGAGGAACTCTTTATTCCAGAAGCGGCCCCACATGAAGTGGACCTGGTGGAGCCCTGACGGTTCGACAAAAATGATATTGACTTCATTATGACGACTAAAAGACAACTGTTAAGTGATGTCTCAGTGATTGCACGGTGAAAACCGGCAGCGATCACCAAATGGTGAGAGGCACACTGAACTTAAACGTTAAGTTGGAGAGGTCACGTCTAATAAAGTCAACGCTCCGTCCACCTCTTGCACTAATCTAGAGTCCAGAAACTTTTCAGTCCCAGCTACAAAACCTTTTACAGTGGCTAGAAGATTACAATGCCGTGGACGTTATGAATGACAAGCTCCTGGAAACTGTCCATGCGTTTGGAGCTAAGTTTTGCAAGACCCGCCGCAGTAAAACACAAAAACTCTCCGATAACACTCTCAATCTCATAGCTATTAGAGTGGACATGAAGCTGCAGTCTTCAGTAGATTTGTCAGCATATAGACAACTGAACAGACAGATCTCCAAATGCATGCGGCGGGACTTACGTAACTTTAATACTGCTCGTATTGAAGAAGCGATTGAGCGGAACCAGCGTTCCAGAGTCTTTGCTAGAGAACTGTCTGCCAGAAAGAGCCAACTGTCGAAGTTGAAGACCGAGTGTGGCAGCGTTATTTCCGGGACACCTGAAATTTTAAGTGAGATTGAGCGGTTCTATGAGCAGCTGTACACATCATCGTTGAAGCCACACGCAAGTGTGAATAACGATCGAGAGCAATTCTCATCCGACACTATTCCGATGATATTTAGGACATCATTCCTAGCGAGATTAGAATGGCTAGCCAGAAACTTAAGAACGGAAAGGCACTAGGCGAGTATGGAATTACAGCCGGTCCTTTTGACGTAAAAAAAAGTCTCTCTCAAGTTATGCCATAAAATACGGCCTCGAGCCCCCTGCATTCATCGACTTACCCCGTTGTCACTCCATCTTACACTTCATTTTCCGCTTTGCGTTTTCGTTTCGATTGTTGGTTATTCGAGCTATATGGTGGGCTCATTGCCACTTCTACTTTGCCTTATAGCCTGTGTGATGATACTAGCTCTCTTATTCTTGAAACCAAAATATAAGCTCAGAATAAAAGCTAGCACACTCTCATAAAAGTTCACCCCTTGTTAGACCATAATATGACGAAAACATATTAGTAATAGTAATTTACATATAAATTTTGCAAGGACAAACATGCAAACCCGGAACAATTACGTTTAGGCTGTACAAATATTTGCTCCGTGCGAAATTCAAACCCGCGTCGCAAGTCATTGCTAAGCCACTGAGTGCTACCTGTATCACAATGTGAAAGGAGGATTGATTTAAAGTTATTTCGTAAATTTGTCCTTCATCAATATCGTTATCAGGTCGTGAAAGTCTGTTGGCTCAGGGTTTTCCTTCATTGTCAAGCTTGGCAGGCTGATTGATCGGAAATCATAAAATCTGTACAGCATGTGTGTTACCATATCCACGGAACGAAATGAGTTGATAAACTCTCTTACGTTGCCACCACCCAGCAAAAAGTTAATAGTTCGTAAATAGCCAAAAGGATTTTTAAAAAATGAACACAAATGTGGTGCTAGAGTAATTTATTTACGAAATAACACATGTGAATTCGGGCGCAACCATCAGAAAACAAATAAAATTTTGCACTGCGTTGTTTGTTGGAATACAAGCCATTTATACGGGTCTTTTACGTATCCAAGCCCGATATTACTCTACAATATGGTGCTATTACCGTTCAATTGCATATTGCATTGCTCGTGGATAGTCTGGATTGTGAGTCGATATGAATATCCTGAATGGAAACTGGACTAAGTAATTATTAAAAAAAGGTACTTTGAATGTTATTACATTTACAAAAGATTATTCAAATTACTAAAATTTGTTGTCAATTAAAAAAAAAATCGAATGTAAAAAGTTCACAAATTTTTATTCATTATCTTAATGAGGATCATATGTCCAGGAAGAAACGGCAAAAAAAACTCCTCACTTATATCCTTCTCTTTTTTAATAAGAGTTTTAACAATTCTCTTTCCTTTTTTTAATTTAATACGTGCTGAAATTTCATGTCGGCCATTAATTCTGCACAAGCTCTCTATCTGTACAACTCCGTACACCACCTACGTCGAGGTCTTCCATGATTTTTAAGACCTAAAAAGTTAGCAATTGATTGTCACACTCCATTGTCTTCGAGTGTTCTCATCAGACTGACGCTACGTCAGCGCGCACGCCGAAAACAGATGCGATTAAGTACATGTTCTTTGATAATTTCAGCAAAATTTTGTTTGTCTAATCATAGTATGATTTACTTAATTATATGTTCCATTTGTTCACCAAGTAAAATCGACCAGAAATATAGTTAAATTTAACCGATATAGAAGCACAAACATTCGCATAGTTCAGGGTGATGACTGTAGTTAAAGTTCGGAGAGAGGTTGTAATTGCTCAACGCCGACATTTCTGAAATCTCCGAAATACGTCGCAGTGACACAGGAGAGTTGATTGAACATCGTGGCGGTTACATTTAATATTAGTTTGGGAATCCAATAAGAAATATAGCAGCGTGTAGAGTAATCGGAGACTCTAACATGCTAGCAGAAACATTTAGTAGCTCGCCAACAAGTATCAATGATGTAATTATATTATAACGCTTCGAGCTTAAATTTTATCAGGGAGCTGAGCCACCTTGAGATTATGCACCCACTCTATACTCTCCAGATGAAGAATAGGTATCTGTTTACTAGGAACTTTGACATATATTCGATTAAATAACTGTAGAAGACATGCTAACAGTTTTCTTGAAAAACTTTAATGCACAACGCCCTAATGTTTTACTTTGTCGGTAATCTTAGGTCGCGTTGAGGCGATCTAATGAATTATCAACTAATATGGGAAACTAATAATGAGGCTATATCGTTTGTACGGTAGACTGTCAGAAAGGTGTATTAATATTAACTCCCATGCGGAGAGCGTTAGAAGCATCACTTAACTGCCAATGGCCAATGAGATTTGGCAAGTTTCTTTCCCATAAGAAATAAAATTCATAAGGGAAAGGAACTTGCCAAAGTTTACAAAGTTTAAAGGTGAAGCCGTAAAGCATAATATGATAAACAAATTATCTATAGCATGACCATCATCATCATTATTATTTTTCCCAAGGATTGCCACAAAACATGATCATAAGCCTGTTTGTATCGACTTCGTGATTGTCTATTCAGGTGTCTCGCTCATCACCCCATTAAGAGTTGGCTGCCATACACTCCGCCTATGTAGCTGTATTTTTTATGATTTTGATTCATTTGCATTTGCCTTTTGGATTGTCCTCTTCCGTATAAATATGTGGGTAAATGTTTTCACATGGTTTACAAATAACGATTAATATTTTATATGATTAATATATAAACAAAATTTTCTTAGTGCTACATAGCATATATTTTTTAACATGTAGAATGTCATTTCCATAAAGCCCGTATATGAAAAACATTTATTTGGCGAACAGTGTCGTCATTTGTACATTTGACCATGGAGTAACTTTACGAAACTATTTTAAAATGTACCTAATATATGTTATAAATAGAATCTAGAACACGAGTTAATGTGGAGAATATTTGTGATTGCATTATTATATGGGCTTAAAATCTTAACACCTTCAAATCCTTGTGATAAATTTTGGAAGATTACAACATTTCCAATTCCATTTCCATTTCCATTTTGTTAACAAAAACTACCCTGAAACTGTTGACTGACTCATCATGTTTTTACGATTAAAGTTAATCTTGGACGCTTTGTCATAGAAACCACATATATCGTGAATTTCCAATAACTTTGGCTCTAGCTGACTCGAACTCAAGACTCCTGATGCGCTTATTGCAATAAGCGTAAGTTAATTTACTACGTACCTTTATTTTACATTTTGAATATATGTCTACAAAATCACTAGTGGTTTTTAATATGTTTTATACATATTCAAATAAGAGATATTTTAATAGTAAATATTTTAATATGTAACACCCATGCCATGCAAATACCTTGTTTAATATTTACGTTATACTCGTAACATTTACGTAATATGTAATATGTGTACTTATTCAAATATTTGAGCAAGTAGTACTTTCTCTAATAGGATGCCTAAGCCAACTTAGCTGCAAGGTAATTATACTCAACTTTAAGCAATATATAACAAGTTGAAACTTTATCCTCCATAGTATACCTATCATTAAAGCAACTGCCTTGATAGTAGTAGATAAGATAAATATTATACAACGTGTTTCAAACAAACATAAATTTCTAAGTACATAGATATTAAATATATAAAATTTGGCTTAATATATCTTATGTTCAAATATTTTTCTAAAATATAAGTAATAAAAGTATTTTATTTGCATCCTGAAGTAACGTTGAGGTGCATGTTTCATTGTTTATGTTTTATATTAAGTAATTTCCATTTTGAAAAGTAAAAGACAATGTGAAATGTGAAATGAAAATGTCTTTTTACGTCAGCCATAATTAAAATATTGGATATTAAATTAATGTGTCCTCCAATAATTTTAAATGCCTTAAAATATACATGTACTTTCTCACGATACTTTAGTTTCCTATTTTCTTAATTGCAATTGATGTAATTTTTAGGCAGCCTATAGGAGAATACAAAACATCTTGCCTTCAGTTATACCTCAATATTGCAAAACAAGAGTGTAAACCACATGTTGCCAGTGATGATAATATATAGACCTGAGACTTAGTTCTTTACTGCTGGCCAAATGACCGTACGTAATATGAAGTCCATTCATTACGCTTCCAGGCTTAGCAGTGAACTATAACCATGGTAGCGATCACAATAAATCTTACCGGTTGCAAGACGTTTCGAGTACTTTAAAGCATCCATGCTCACGGGGGGCTGAGACGTTCTACGTCCCTAACTTCTACCTACCACGGCTACCTTCAGATTAAAATTATTAAATTTTGTTCTAAACTATGCAGTATGAACTTATAGCATCTTGAAGTCTTGAAGTTGTATGCTTAGGATTTAATTTTATTAATTATAGGTTCCCAAGCAGGTGGTAGCTAGCACCCAGACATTTTCGCTATTGAAATTAGGAAGTTTTTTTAATTTTATTTCAATAACATCGCGGATCATCCTTGGATGGAATCAATATTCTTTAACGAGGATTTGTGATCTATCAAATCTGATGTATTGACTGGGGCGATACTGTACGTGTTCACAGACTGCAGACTTCCAAGTGTGTCTTAACATCAGCTAGGTGTTCTTTCATGCGGGTTTTAATTGGTCTTTCAGTTTCTCTTATGTAAGAGAGACCACATTCACAATCAAGATGTAGCCAATCTTGTCACTGACACCTCTGACATATGGCAACACACCAGGCACACGCTTGGCTATGACGTAGGCGCGGGACCCGAAGCTTGTTGTCGTGCAAAAATTGCTTGACGTGTTGGAGCTCGGCGGCTAGGTTTTTACTGTCACATATTACTCGTGCTCTCTGAAACAAAGATTTACCCACGATAGCTAACTGTAAAGGATGGTGGTGAGAATCACTGTTTAAATATATGGATCTTTTTCTATACACAGTGTGGCTCATGGTGTAATCAGGATTCCGAATTACTAACACATCTAGAAAAGCTAAGGGATTATTATTGCGTCTTACACTATTGTAAACTGAATTTTTGGAGTTAAGGTCGTCTTAAAATAAAGATACTTTACTTAAAGGTAGTATTGTAAAAGTGTTATCTACATACCGCTTGTAGAAGAATCTTGGATTTACGGGAGAAGTAAGTAGGGCTGGCTTACTCCTTAAAGTCTTTCATAAATATATCGGTGATAATAGGAGATATAGGTGAGTCCATCGCCACACCATCTACATGCTTGTAGAACTCATCTTACCACAATAGGTAGCTAGATATAAGGCAGTGTCTGAGTAATACTGCATATTCTGCGGAATATCATTAGAGAACTAAGAAGTAAATATTCGACATCCAAACGCATTCTTCTTAGGAATAAAGCAACATAATATGTCGCAAGTAGATCTATTAAACTCTTCATTTATTATAATTTACTACGCAGAGGTGCGGGGATTGAAAAAGCAGTAATTCAGGAGAAAATTGTGGATTTTTTTAATTGTATTTTATTGGCACTAAGCACCTCCTGCATAGATATCCAATTTTAGGTTTGTATGGCAACTAGAAGTACTGTCTCGTATTAAAACTAAAATAAAATATTTCATCAAGAGTCTTCTGATATTATGGCAACCCGTTTATGACCGACCCAATAAAAAGACAAAATCCGGCCAAGTGCGATTCGGACTCGCGCACCGAGGGTTCCGAACCAATCAGTAGATATATATGTTTAAAATTATTAAAAATATTTTTATTATATGATGTAACTAAAAATTAATGCCTTTCGCAATTTTTTCTTTATCTGTGCTATGATATGTTGCTTCGTACCAAATTTTAAGATTCTGAGTTCACGGGAAGTACCCTGTATGTTTTGATTCCCTTGCGAATGTCGAAAATTTGCGGCATAAACGGCTGTATCTTTTGATTGCGTTGGTTTAGAAGTTTGGTTTTTTCACAACTCCAAGGGACAGAAGATTTAAGTGTTTGATTTGAATTTCAGCTTGATACTGTAATGAACCCCCCCCCCTCTCTCTTCTCTTCTATATACTTATAATTGTATTTCTTTACAATCTATATCTATAAGATATATAAATATATCAAATTTACGTGGCCAGAATAGTAATCATATATTGATCTTTCTAAAGGTTTAAATATAGGCCGTTTAATAAATTGTGATCGTCTTAGTTAGGACCCTTATTTACGTTGTTTTTGTATAGTAACTTAGTTCTTTTAGGTGTATCTTGGAAAAATGAATATTCACGAGAGCAATCGAAAGCTGTTGGTAGCGTCTTATAAGCTAAAGAACCCCGTTCACGAAGACATAGCTCAAAAGGTTAAGAACAATAAATTGTCCCTATTACGCTTGTATCTGGTTCACAACAGTCAATTCCTTATTAATTAATCCCTTCCCGCTTATAAAAGCTAAAGGCTCACAATATTTATATCAAATACCGGATACAAGGCTCCCGCTAAAGGCTCACAATATTTATATCAAATACCGGATACAAGGGCTCCGCTTTCCCACATTTAAAAAAAATGTGGAGGAGGTACACGGCTCCGCACACGCCGTGCACGGTGAGCACCAACCATTTTAATGCGCTCCCTCCGAAGGTTACGCTAAGTTGGGAACTGGACCGTAGTCCACAGCAAAATAACTGGCGAACCAGTAAAAGAGAACTTGGCCCCTTGATAGTGCGTAAGCACAAACATCTACCAAAGTCGCGCATGTCAATGTGTGTAAACGCCATACAGAATACGATCAAATCCAGCCACAGTGAATGTACGTCACACGGGTTAGGCAACAATAGGCACACTGGCCATAAAAAGCCCTCCGTGAGCGCCACCATCTGCCAGACCGCCGTTCCTTCAGACGTGATGTAAGTGTACGCCATCACCACCAATTGCATTGTCAGCACGGCCAATTGGCCGCAGAGCTTGTAATGAGTCTACCGCTCACCTCAAGGGAATGGGGTCCCACGTTGCGCGGCTTTCGGCCGCAGCCTTGAGAGCCTCCTCAGATTCTCTCTCCAGCTACCACCCGCATGAGGTCGACATATACGCTCCACCAACCAATACACCACATGATCCCTATCGACTTTGGTAACAAAATTGATAATGTTGATAACTAAAAATACCACCAACGTATCATAGTAGCACGGTACTAAGACGTCAGTAGCCAAAACTCCACGTATCATAGCGCTATTGCACTAAAACATGGAGTTGAGTATGCTTGCTGCACTTAAAAGTACTACCAAACACACTCACCCTAATTCGAAAGATAGCCGACGTATCATAACGCTATGCGCTAAGACGTCGCCCACAAACGGTAGGGGTGTGCGATGTCCACGGGCAAGTCGTATTGCTACAACAAACTCGCTTACCACCGACACTAAGATGATATGTCTAGGACACATCGGTTAGCGAGTCCAAGTTTACCTCGGTCTCGGAGGCTGCGAAGCAACCTACACGCCACTATAATAATCCTTTTCAAGTCCCATTTCTTTCAATATAATGCTTTTACATATTTGAGACCTTCCACATATTTGCTTTATTTTATAGTATTGTATGTCTTATTCATATGGGACTTCAAGTTATAACTCTGGTATCATAATGCTTATGCATCATAGAGACCTTCTATATTAATGATTTGATTCGTTAGACCTTACTATGACAAGTCCCTAATATAGGACTAGTCGTTGTACTAGTGTGTACTAACCTTAGTACTAGCAGTCGATAAGCCGACCACCCCATATATATGTACAACCTTGGGTATGCGTCTCCGGCAACGCCCCCATTAGGGAACATTTCAAGAACTCCTTCATCAACTTTTTCCATTTTATTACAAATGTTATTTATCTTTATTATTGCAATATAATGGACTTGTATTTATATGATTTAATAAATTTTGAATATTTTAAGCTGATTTTTAATAAATTTAGAGATTTTTAGTGACAATTTATGCGTTTACTAATACTATAATATTCAATATTTCAAATGAATATATTTGAACTTTATGCTTATTATTTGCATTTTAATTGTTTAAAATATAATTTATATGACATTTTTAAATGTTTTTATAATGAATTTAATTATTATTTATTAATAATAATTATGAGGCGTCACAATACCTCCACGCGTTCCTGAGAAAAAGTCTTGGCAGACAGACAGACGGACAAGAAAGTGATCCTATAAGGGTTCCGTTTTTTTTTGAGGTACAGAACCCTAAATAAGCTGTTTTCTCTTCAATATATACATATCCCATTGTTTTAAGTTATGATATTCACTGTAAAATAATTTAATTATATAAACTTAGCACGCGTTACGCTTTGTTTGTTTGATACGGTTCAGTTAGCAGTATTAATTTGTTTACCTACATTCGTAAAAATTGTACTTAGATAACAGTGATAAGATTTTTTTAATAAAACGGTTCAAATAATCAAATATAATATAGAAGTCAGATTAAAAATATTTTTAGTCTTTTTATATAATTGAAATAATAGTCAGTAAGAGTGTTTTATAAAGTATATTATAGCACTTACGCAAATAAATCTGTCCTGGAAATAGTTAGAAAAAGCCAGTTAGTAAATAGTTAGTAATACAGTTGCTGAAAAAATGCATGCTTCATTTGCGATAAAAATAAATTTTTAACGTGTAATTATCCAGTTTGATTTAAGGAACGTTTGCCGGATGTCCGTGCTACTCATCTGGAACGTGGGCTAAATACACATTCCCATGAACATAAGCATATGCACCATTAGAAAATTATTAGAAATACGCGTATAGTCACATGTAGGTTTTAATAAAGCGCTTTCTACCGATGATCTGCTGTCCACTTGGTTGGGAGTGCTAAATTAAAATCCCGGCTGGTGTCAATATTTTAGCAAAGAACACAAAATCTTGGTTCTTGAATGTGATTATGCTATGTGTAGGTTCCTATTTATTTTATTTATTTGTTTAATAGTTTATGTACACAAATACTTTGACAAAGGATTTTGCTTATTCCATTCCTTTTTTTTAATCGTGGTAGAGCCATGCTGCAGCTATATTAATAGTATAGTTGAAGCACGAATGGGTCGGCTCGAACGGCGAAGGACCACGCTCTCACAGAAAACCAGCTTAAAAAAGCAGCTTAATGCTGCTGTTTCGTATGATGAGCGTAGAGAACCGGAGACCTATTTTACTGGAAAAGAGGCATTCTATCTTAGTCCTCAGCCGTGAGGACTAAGATAGAATGCCTCTTGACAACGCATGTGCATTTTAATTCGCAAACGATGTCTATCGGCAACAGCAACCACTTACCATCAGGTGGACTGTGTGCTCGATTGTCATCCTCATTCTATAAAAAAAAATATTGAAATTTCTTCCAGCGAGCTAAATTATTAAATAGTGATATGTCAAATAATAATCAAGTAGTGATTATATATGCATTACTATTAAATTATTATGAAATGAAAGGAAGTGCTCTATAACAAATATTTTAAATATAGACACCGTTTTACCATTACGAATTCTTGAGGAAAGTAAATTCCACAATTATATCACACGTACTATTTCTCAGATTTGGCGGAATAGTAGGATTATGAAAAGGAGACAGAGGATTTAAGTGTACCTGCAAAGGCGAATTGGGAGCCACTTAAGTTGCTTGCAATAAACGGAGGCATGACCGAACTACTTTAAGCTAAAATTGTATCGAAAAATAAAATTGTAAAGAAACAATTTGATTATTTATTTATTTTAATGATTTATTTAATTTGATTTAATATAATTTGTACATTAGTAACACCAAATAACAAACAACAGCGTAATACAAAACTGCCAAGATCTGGACTTAAAATAATTATCTTAGTTGAAAAGAACAGAAAACTTTGAAGACGTCTTAGAGAATGAAAGACGTGAAATAAAAATAGTATTACGATAGATTCGTAGAGTTTGGAGATAAGACAAATCAAGTAAAACCATGCACAAATATTTTGCCTATTATCAAAGCATGGGATTTTGTTGGGCTTTTTAAGACATCAAATGATCTTGATCATTCGTTAATATTGTTGAAGTCGTCATTCATAGTTTCAATCGCCAAGTTAGTTTCGGACGCCATAAACTGACGATATAACTGTAAATCGTCAGCATAGAGATGGTAATTAAAGGATATAACTTTGGTGATACAATTAATAAAAACAACGATAAGCAATGAAAACAGGACTCCAACTTGAGATACACCCGTAGTACACTGTACCATTTGGACGAACAAATTATGAACGATCACGAAGATAGCAGACAAACCATTGAGTAGCAGATCTAGACACATTATTTGACTGAATAATAATTAGAGGGTTATCAAAATCAACAGAATTAAATGCACAGCTGAAATCCAGTAAAACAAGAACTGTTCTATATCCATAACCCATAATATTCCATCGGATATCGTCAGTAACTTTACGAAAGACGATTGGTGTACTATAATTGGGTCGAAAACCAGATCGATATGGACATAAAATGTTTTTGCTTAATGAGAATTCCAATTCCAATTATAGGTGCATGTGTTCAAGATATTTAGAAGTAAATGGTAAGATGGAGTAACGATTAGATATCTTAGGGATAGGAATGATGTGCGCTAATCTCCATGACGACTGAAACAAAAAACAAGAAGATAAAGAAAATGTTTAAATGTGTCTAAGAGTAGTTACAATAAAACAAAAATCGTGTAAAATTAGGACTTTACTATAAGTCCAAATAATTATTAAAATGACTACTACTTTTAATAACTTTGTCAAATATATGAAAGTACATATCAAGTATTATCAGTGATATCGACTACAGTAGGTTAAGGTGCGGTTACGATGGCATTTGACCTCTTATAGCTTGGATATTATTTATATATAAATTATTCGAATAAAATTGAATAATCCTCAGTTTAATCAACCGCAATCGACTGCACGTTGTAAAATTCGCCTAAACCCAGATGTAACCGCACTTAAGATTTAACCGTAACATATCTGAACTAACAAATTGACGAAATGTCACTATGATAATCACTTAATCTTCTACAAGATTTTTGATACAACCTTGTATAATATTTTGAGCCTTATATTCATTAACGAACAAAACGAGCCATTTATTACAATGACCGAAATGTGAACATAATAAAATCCTCGTTCGCAATGCGTATTTTAATTTTATTTTTATGTAGACAGTAAAGCTTTAATTATATTCAATGAAAGCAACAATGAACGATAAAAAGCAAATAGACTGTGATAGATTCTTCTCGTAGTTCGAAATGAATTGATTCAATAAAGGACATCGCACCGGATGCGTTAGGTGATGTCGATAAATATAAATTAACTGCCATAATTTTATTTATTTTCTGTGACACCGACGGGAACGGTAATATTCGATTGTGTACCCGCTTTATTCGATTTTTATTTATAAAAGAAAGGAAATTAAGTTACCGGAATGTTGGTGTATAAATTTAAACAATGTTTTATGTTTTAAAAGGTATTAGTTTCACAAATACAAATTATAGGTAACTTTATATTTTGCTGATAATTAACACAATAGTAGATATTGTGTGCTAGGCTGGATATCCTTACTAGGCCTGTATACTCTTGGCTCTAGATTTGAACACAAAACGAATCCCACATAGGAAATGAATACAAACATTAATTAATAATCTGCTTTTTGGCGTGTAAGTATTGTTACAGTCATTGCATTGACATTTTTAGTCGCATAAATCTCTAATATTTGCTACTTCATTGTTAACTTATTAGACTTATCGTAGTCATTGCTAATTTTTTAAATTTTATTTTGTACGTTGTCCAGCCTTATTGTTTCGACCGGAAAAGGAAGCTACACAGAATAACAAATTAAACACAGAATAAACCTCATAATCCTGTTGCTTCGTACGGTTAGAATTGAGGACTTAAATCTCTTTTTATTGGTAACAAGGAATTTTATCTTATTCATCAGTGGCAGAACAGAAATTGTGATAGACAAAAAATATATAGCTACAACGTTTGGTTATAGACGTTTATTTCAATGGGCCAAAGCGTCTTTTTATAGAAAAGGGGCAAACGAGCATGTGGCTCAGCTGATGGTAAGTCTCGAACCGCCCACAAACAACTGCAACACCAGGGGAATTGCTTGTGCGTTGCTTGCCTTTTTAAAAAGGATTAACCTCGTTTCTTGAAGGTCCCTACGTCATATTGGTCTGTCTACTTACCATCAGGTGGATTATGCTCGCTGTTGATAATCGCTATACTTCTTAAAAAAAATCAACTATAAACGGCACTGTCGTTATTATACTAATATACAAATATTATAGTATCATTTTTTTTTATCAGATGGAAATTTATCGATCGAAATGTAAAAGATGGGCCAAATTAAGAGTAGTACCAAGTAGCGTGATGTATATGAAATAGATGTTAAATTAGCGAGAGAAGTTGGTAGTGCGGAAGTCCGTAGTCTCTGCCTACGCCTCTGGGTAACATGCATAATATTTATGTATTATTTATTATCTTATAATCAAATTGAAATTTAAAAAAAATGCCACTACAAAATACACACTCCTGCATCTCTATATTATATTTTAATTGAAATTTATATCAAAAGAGTATACTTCAAATTTTTTATCGAATTCGATAAAAACTCTCAGATATATAATGCCGTGCAACACAGAAAAAGCTGAACAAAATTATATGTATAATAGTTCCCTGTACTTGACATCAGAACCCAAAAATGAAAAATGTTAAAAGTTATAGAAGTGTCTAGCTTCTAAAATATGAAATAAGTATGAAAGTTTTCATGTTTTTTATATTTTTGTAAAAAAAAACATGATTTAAAAGCAACCTTTTTAAGCACACAACGGGACATTTCAAGTATTACTTGGAAGGTTTACTCACACAATTTTTTTAAATATAATCAGCCCGTAAAAGTGCACTACTGGTCAATGGCCTCTCCCTTTGTAGGGAGGTAACTAAAGTGAAATCATGATCAGTCTTACTAATATACAGAGAAAATAATATTATTAAAGACTAGTTGTACCGCACGACTTCGCCCGCGTGTAATTTGGTTTTAGTTTCTTTGCGCGGAAGCCTAAATCCTTTACTAAAATAAAAGTAGTCTAAGTTTGTCCTTATAATATTAGATACCTACCAGTGAAAATCCCGTCAAAATCGGTCCAGCCGTTTCGGAGATTAGCCGGAACAGACAGACAGACAGATTTTTTTAAAAATTGTGTTTTTGTTATAAGTACCGTATATACTTTCATATGCATTTGGTAAAAATCTGTTCTTTTGACATAACAAACAGACACTTCAATTTTATTTATTTGTGTAATTATTTCTATGTAGTTAATTAAAGGAAAAAAGAGATTAATGTCTATTTATTTCCTTTAATTACGAAAGACAAATAATGTCTATTGAACATAATTATGTACTCCCTGTAGTTGCAGAGCCGTAATTGAGTTTTAGCCAGACTTACGGACAGCAATTGCTTTTTTATATATAAATAGATTACATCATACTATATTGATATGCTAAACAGATACAGTGAAGAAATACTTATTTATCAATATTTCTTCCGGAAGGAACACGTATTAGAGTGATAGTCACGCTTACATTGAATATCAACTAGAGTGACTAAAGTGAAAAGATTCGTTGTTATTTTATCGCTTATTTGACTGCTATGTGAATTAATGGTTAATGCTGTGAAACTTGAATCGCAATCCCAGCTTTAGTGTGGTTCGTGCAAAAACTCTACTTGTTGGATTTTTGTTCATAATCCTTACATCTGGCTTCTATTTATTATATTTATTATTCTAGCTTCTAATTATTTTTTATGCCGCAACTCGAATTATTTTTAATAAGCTTGAACATTGGCACAGTATTGATACTGTGCCAAAAAAAAAGTAAAATAGTCTTTTATTTCCAAAAGTAAATATTTACATATTTTTTTAAAAAATTACCCTTATTCAATTAGTGATGTCATTTATATCATTATCAACTGTGAACGCTATTAAAATATATATTTGTATGAAAAATATTATAATTACTACATATTATGCCATTTAAATGATCAACTAAAGAATTAATAAATATCACAAAAATAATCAGAACAATGCCATTTTTTTTTTAATCTTTATTTTCAAAAAAGGGGTTTTGTCACACAGTGACTATGTCACCCCCGTAAAGATTTAAATTATTACATGTACGGGGCGCGTACGGGCTTCGCACAAGTGATTTCTGGATCGCGACAACCGGGTCCAATTGTGAATCTAAGCCATGCGGTGATCCACTCAAACGCACACAAAAAATTTATCAAATCCATTTGAGCCGTTTACGAGTATTAGCGAGACTAACGGACAGCAATCGATTTTTAAATACAGAGGCTAAATTAATTAAAATAAGACTATTAGGTTTAAGAATATATTATAATTTTTTTTTTAATAAAATCCCTGATTTCGGAATGTCTATTGACAAAGGCCTCCTCTAGACTTTTCTATTGCTTCCAGTCTGTGTCCAGAATGTTAATAGTCTCCAGTAAAATCCAGCCTTATATTTAATATTTCTTTTTTCTGCATTTCTAAACTTACCTTTAAGGCCACCTCTGATATTATAGCGGAATGATTGCATCCAATACTAGTAGACTAGGACAAATAAATGCCTCTGTGTTTGCACTAATACCATATAAAATACCCCATAATTTCTAATAATAGTTATAGCAGTATTTAGATGTTGTTTTTTTATAGGATAAGGGTGACAAACGAGCACACATTCCACCTGATGGTAAGTGGTTGCTGCGGCCCATAGACAATCAAAATGCAGATGCGTTGTCACCCGTGAGGACTATGATGGAATGCCTCATTTCCAATAAAAAGGGTCTCCGGTTCTCTACACTCATCATACGAAACAAAGCAGCGTGAAGCTGCTATTTTACGCTGGTATTCTGTGAGAGTGTGGTCCTCCCCGGTCGAGCCGACCCAGTCGTGCTACAACTATACTACTAATATAGCTGCAGCATGGCTCTACCTTGTAAAAATGTATGTATGTATATATATATATATATATATATATATCTATATATATATATATATATATATATATGATGTTATTAAAATGAGTCAAAGTAGAAACACATCAAAATGCCCTAAGGCTAATCCATAAAATAATACGTTGGACATTTTGAAGGAGTACGATAATAATATATTGTTTGGTATATTAAAGATCTAAAAACCTTAAGAGTTGCTGATTACAATATTATAGTAGGTAAAATTTAGATTCCCAGATCTATTAATCCTCATTTGGATTTTAAGAACATGTTAACGTTATTAAGAATAATTTTCTTCAATGAATAATGTACCTATTCCAATGAAGACTATTTGAATAAAATATCTAATAAATACACAATACAGTGAGTGCTTCCGATATGGTTCGCTTGCTACCGGACGCCAGTTGCTTCGGCGGTTAGTTACAAACACGGGCACGAACCCCACACACGTAAGGAATGGTTAAAAACAAGTTGACTTTGCGTGCCGTTAGCTGCAAAGTTTTAAGAGTTCAACTCGGCGCTGTGAAATTCACATTTTCACGTTTAAATTCGGATCGTGGAAACTCTAACGTGTAACGGAAAGTTATTTTTTTTTGTTTCGCTCTGCGAGGACTTTTTGCTTTGTGTGTTCAGAAATACTTTTCCAAGTTGTTGTGCTTGTGAACTATTGGATTACATATTTAATTACTTCACTTGTTAAGATGTGGTGTCTAATGCATTTCATAGTCGTTCTACAATGTAAGTAAGTTTTTAAAACTCTTATAAAAATTCAATCGTTTTTTCGAATAACGTTTGATAGTTTCTTCTTAAAATATGTTTCTTTGCTAATACTATAAATCTATTAACTTAGATCTGTGTATCAGTATAGCTGTATAGTTTTAATTCACAGATGATTCTTTCTCTTATTTCATTCAAATAAAGAAATCCAAAACTACAAAGCTCATAGTAAATTTTTAATTTTAATGTATTTGAATAATTACTTTATTGCATTTTGCATACCCTGTGGTTACTTATACAATATGAAATTTTAAATACATAGTTATATAACAACACATTTTATTGTAGCGAATAAGTAAAATTAGGAAACGAAAAAGGAATCCTCGGATGATATTAACATGCTTTTATTAGCTTTACATGAGTTTATGTGTGTGTATGTACCTATATAATTTCATATTTCATTTTCACCCACTTCATATGTCTGAATAATTTATTGTGAAGACATATTAAGAACCGATAGTTCACCGTAACTTTATGACAGTAACCTTGTCTTGTTACTATTATAATCAGAGCTGAACGTCAATCTTGTCGATTAAGTTTGTTATATTCTAGTAGTATTAGTAAATAGTTAGCTTCTTATATTATAATAGCAGAGAGACAAGTAGACTACCAGTTTAGCACAATAAGTAGCTTTCGTAGCTCGTGGAAGCCAGAAACTAAATTCAAACAAAAGAAATCACAGACCCGTTTTCACGCCACTATTCCATTTAAGTCTCTTAAGCCTTCACGTTTTTTTATAAAGTAAAGGGTGACAAACGAGCACACAGTCCACCTTGGTAAGTGGTTGCTGTGGCCCATAAACATCTACATTTATCCTCGTTTGCGAATCAAAATGAAGATGCGTTGCCACGCGTGAGGACAAAGATGGAATGCCTCGTTTCCAGTAAAAAGAGTCTCCGGTTCTCTACACTCACCATACGAAACACAGCAGTGTTAAGCTGCTATTTGACGCTGGTATTCTGTGAGAGCGTGGTCCTTTTCCGGTCGAGCCGACCCATTCGTGCTACAGCTATACTACTAATATAGCTGCAGCATAGCTCTTCCACTATAGATATGCCTAAATAATTAAGATTTTTTTATAGGATATGGGTGACAAACGAGCACACAGTCCACCCGACGGTAATTGGCCGCTGTGGCCCATAGACATGTACATTTATCCTCGATTACGAATCAAAATGCAGATGCGTTGTCACCCGTGAGGTCTAAGATGGAATGCCTCGTTTCCAGTAAAAAGGGTCTCCGGTTCTCTACACTCACCATACGAAACACAGCAGTGTTAAGCTGCTATTTGACGCTGGTATTCTGTGAGAGCGTGGTCCTTTTCCGGTCGAGCCGACCCATTCGTGCTACAGCTATACTACTAATATAGCTGCAGCATAGCTCTTCCACTATACTAGATAACTTACATCTAAAAATTAAACTTAACTTAGGTTCACTGTTTCTTTGTGGCAGAAATATGTAAGAAGGTGGTAATAACCCAGAAGGACTGCTCCGCGAAAGAGGAGCCCTATTACTTAAATTTGAAAATTTTTAAAGTAGTTTTCTTCTTCTAATTCATTAGCTCGTAAAAGTCCACTGCTGGATAAAGGTCTCTCCCGTTAGAGAGAATTTGCCTCAATCGCCATGCTTGGGTTTGCGACCGCATTACCAGACGTCTCGCCATTTAGACGGGAGCTCTCCGTTGCCGGTCTTGGTATTTTAAGTCTAGTAATAACGAGATTGTTATACACCATCTATAGTAAGTCATAATATTTCTGAAATTTTATTTTATTACCACGTTTTTTTTTTATTTTTTGATAATCTAAAAAATTTGTTTTCTGCATCACCAAATAGAATCATATACGTACGTGCTGCAGTTTGAAAATGTTTTTGTCTTGATATAATTTTGATACATTTCACTCTTAACACCGGCGTTTAAATGATGAAAAGCAAATTGTTTGAAGCATCGACGATTCAATTATTCGTTTCGAACAGACACCGAGTGCTGTGGTCTGTTTTTGTGGACTATTGTCAAAGTTGCACGATTAAAAAATACAATTAAATATTGATAAATTCTAAAATCTAATTATTTGAACTATAAAAGGGCACATAATTTTTTCTTTCACTACAAGAACTTTTCACTTTCTTGATTAGATTGATATTGGCGGCATCTTCCCAAATGTATAGGGCCAGATTATAGGTTTCGCACTATGAGAAGACCTATAAGTTCTTATTCCGAAACCTTATTAAACACTTTCTTTAGGATGTTTTTTCTTAAATATTATGTGTTTTACAGTTAAGTTAGCTTTAACAGTGACATAATTCACGATAATTTCTTGGTAGTGGCAAATAGATTAAACATTTCTCGAAAATTAAGAAATTATTTTTCTTGTATCATAATCATCATTACAGCCCTTCACAAGTCCACTGCTGAATATAGGCGTCCCACAAGGAATGCCACAAAGCATGGTCCTGAGCCACCTGTATCCATCGAGTAGGGGCTCGCCCTACACTTCGCCTACCGGTACAAGGCTACCAATCAAGAAACTTTTTTCCAGTCGGTTTTTGTTTCTTTTTTTAATTTTTTTTTGAAAAACGTTACCCCCACACTAGCATTTTCGCCTATATCGTGGAGGCAGTTTACAAACACAAATTGAATAAGGACAAACATCCAAGGTTCTTGGAGCTGGCCCATTGCAACTTCAGCTAACTAATCCGTTCGATCATCAAGTCAGTGTCGACTTTCTTCCGATTTAATGTATTAACAAAAAATCGTTGAGGAGTTCAATCAGAAAAATTGATCGCAGTTTTAGAGGAATTTAAGTAATATGAACTTTTTTGACACCACCGTGTAAGGAGAAACCTGCCAATTTTTTCTACACGTTTCAAACATAAATGCTCAAAGTGTGGTTACTGCTGGCTAATTTTGATTTGATAGATCTAGTATGTTGACCGACTCATGGCATAATATACGTAAGAAAAAAAAACCCAAAAACTAACCCTTTGCTCGAGTATCAACTTCGCTCTTGCCCAGCGTGTTGGGTCTGCATAATCTTTCACAAAATACACGCCTAATGGTGATTTTTTTAAAAGCAATAGGCTTTTGTAACTGTTGAATTATAAAGGCTTACCGTGTGCTAATAACATATTAACTTAATAACTTTGTCTGACACAAGTGGTAAAATTAAAATTTAGTATAACCGAATACAATACAAATTATTAAGGATAATTCAAAAACTACTGGTCAAACCTTGATCAAATTTATATGGAACCACAAGCATGAGAAGCACCAGCTATGAAATAAAAAAAATCATCAAAATCGGTCCACCTAGAAAAAATTTATGAGGGAACACACATAAATAAGTCGTATAATAATAAATAAGTCGAGTTGAGTACGTCCTCCTTTTTGAAGTCGATTAAAAATTAATTTGTTTTGATTTTTATAACGTCTATGTGACACACAGTGCTGTTACAGTTACAGTTCACCTGATGTTAAGCGTCACCTGCAAGTATTTAAGCGAAGAAGGTTACAAAAGCATTGTCACCTCTGAGGACTTAGATGGAATGCCACATAGTATGACATTATACTGGCTAACCTTCAGATTGGAACTGAGCGATACAGGCACTACTGCATGGCGACAAGCACGGGCTATAGGGTGGTGTCTAATTAAATGGACTGCTAAGCAGCAAAGGAGTCCTACCTCCTAGATTATCGTGATTCATAAAATAATTAATAGACTCAAACGTTACTTTGCGAAAATCTATTATAATAGAGTTATTACATAGAATGAAAGAAAGTTAGAAATTTTTATTCGATACGTTAGAGGAGTCTTACTAATGGCAAACAGGATTGAGTTAGTTATTATATAAGTATTGATCCGACTCAGCAATACGCTACGACGTTGTTACCCCACCACTATTATACTCTCGGCACCAAAAACAGAAACCCATGAACAGTCGAGAAACCTGTGTACATTTTATTTAGTTCAGAAGATACCTTTTGGTTCTTATTTATCAGCCCGTGGTTATGTGTCTCTAACATTTCTAAAGATTTTCCACAATTCTCACGCTTGGCAGACGTAATGGCCATCGCAGCACCAGTTACTGACAGAAACCGAATGGGAGCAGGCTCAAAGTGCTTCTTTGTCCATGCTCCAATTTGGTTTGCATAGTTTAAGTAATGGAGACATTTGTTAAGTCTCTTATAGTCGCCTCTTATGACATTTTAAAATCTTAGGTGATAGTTCTATATTGTTCTAAATTCTATCGCGGACGTTAATAATGGTTATTTTATAAAATTAGTATTGGATCTTATTGGGAGTCTGTCTCCCTCGTCACATGTTCATAAAATTAGTCGAATTATTTGTTAAACAAAACCCGCCACAAGAAGGCTTTCAAAGTACTCAAACGTACGAGATTGGCGCTCCGAAACCCTTTTTACGTGTTATGTAAATCAAAGCAGGTAAGTTTCTAAAAGTTTGTTATACACTGAATGTTTTCAGACGTAACGTTAGAATGTGATCACATTAAACAAGTCCAGGTTTTTTTTATATTTATTGCCTGTCCAGACTGCTTGAAACTTAATCGAAATATTAGCGAAAAATAATTTACAATATTTTGTGATTGTCGTTAAAGATAGGGAGTGTTCAAGTATTACGTAAGCAAACTTAATATGATTTTAGATACCCACTTCCTTACATAAGCAAAAATAAGAAAATTGCGAACTCGCCCGTCCCCTAACTGAAAAGACGTAAGATTTTTTTTCAAAACTAAAATAATTGAGTCTTTTAAATAAAAGTTAATATTTAAAAGACTTATTTAATTTTTAAATTACAGTATGTGTGTTTAAATAGAATTAGAAAATTAAGAATCATTTATTGCCCACGGGCTCCGTACCCAAGTTTATACATCATTATCAATTGGTAGCTCATCTTCACAATAATAAAAATTATATTATTAATTTTGATTATTAATATTGTTATGTTTTTATATATTGTTTTCAAAATATTGTTATTTTTGGACACCTCTCTTTTTTACTCTTTTTTTTTTAAAAAGCGTAAAAGAATAAAAAAGAATTTTTTGACACCTAATAAGTAGTAGTAAGGTAAATAATATTGTTAATTGCTTACCTTACGTAAGATTTTAAATACAAAAAATAACAAAATATTGAACCTACGGACGGGAACCTATGGACGGACGGTAATACTTGAATTTTGAACGCCCCCTTATATTTTTATGAAATACGATATAAAAATAAAATTTTTAAACTAATAGTACTCACTCAATGACTTATCCATCAGTCATTTTGTAATCGACGTTCATCAAGTTATAATTTTTTGAGACGTTGCTCAGTTAAGCCGCAAGATATGTATCTAATTGCTTCTTGTGTTAACTAGAACTTTATATTATATAAAATAAGAATCAAATTACCTAACATGATTTAAAATCTTTAGGAGGAATTATAATTTTGTTCTAATATATTTTCGTTGGAAATTAAATTCAAGCTCAGAAGCTTTCTTTGTCCTCTCTTAAGTAACTGAAAGGTATTCATAGTCACCCGAATATAGAAAACTTTTACCTCGCTGAAAGCAGTGACTTTAAAAATTCAGAGGTAAAAGTGACATCGGGGAGTGCCGAGTCCTTATTAACATCAGTCACTTTCAAGATCACTCAGTTTGGAAACTTTGAATTATTCTTTCGAAAATTCACACTGAACAATTTCGTAAGGAAGCAAATCGAGAAAGTTTTACTTTTTACAATTATACCTATAATATTCTCTTGAAGTAAATAAACTTTTAATAACCAATTTCACTCTGAAGTTCGCAAGAGATTTTATATAGTGCTAAAATTAAGATTTATATAATATTAGCGGTTCCCCGCGACTTCGCTCGCGTGTTAGGGCTTTTTTTTGCGCGGAACCCTAATTCTTTTTCTAAAATAAAAGTAGCCTAAGTTACTCCTTATGATATCAGCTATCTGCCAGTGAAAGTCCCGTCAAAATCAGTCCCGCCGTTTCAGAGATTAGCCGGAACAAACAGACACACAGACAGAAAAAAAAATTAAAATTGTATTTTATTTATAAATACCGTATTTACTTGCATATACATTTAGTAAAAAGCTGTTATTTTGACATTACAAACAGACACTACAATGTTATTTATTTGTATAGATAATGTGAATATTTTTAAAGAGTGACGTGCGAGCACACAATTCACCTGATGGTAAGTGGGTGCTGAAGCCTAAAGATATCTTCATCTATCGTCGAGTGGAAATCGAATCGTAGATGTGTGATGCCTTAAAATGCCTCGTCAATACGTCGCCGAGTACCGGAACAAACTTGTGTCTGAAGTCGAGTCTTTGCTGGACAAAGTCTCGGATTGGGGGCGACTAAATCTAGTCCAGTTTAATCCTCAGAAGACACAAGTTTGCGCGTTTACCGCTAAAAAGAACCCCTTTGTCGTATCTCCTCAGTTTCAAGGCACTCCCCTTCTTGCCTCAGCCAGTATCGGTATCCTCGGAGTCGACATATCGAGTGACGTGCAGTTTCGTGGTCACTTGGAAGAGAAGGCCAAATTGGCCTCTAAAAAGCTTGGCGTGCTCAGCAGAGCGGGACAGTATTTCATGCCGGCACACCGCCTGCAACTTTACAAGGCGCAGGTTCGGCCTCACATGGAATACTGTTCCCATCTCTGGGCAGGGGCTCCCCAGTGCCAGCTCCTTCCACTTGACCGCATCCAGCGCAGAGCGGCTCGAATCGTCGACGACCGAGCCCTTTCCGATCGGCTCGATTCATTGGCACTGCGAAGAGATGTTGCATCTCTTTGCATTTTCTTTCGCATCTACCATGGGGAGTGCTCTGAGGAATTGTTCGGATTAATCCCAGCCGCCAAATTTCACGAACGAACATCGCGGCAGAACTCCCGATACCATCCACACCATCTGGATGATTGGCGGTCCACCACTGTGCGATTTAGAAGATGTTTTCTTCCTCGCACAACTTCCTTGTGGAATAGTTTACCACCAGGGATTTTTCCGGACCGATACGACTTAGGGACCTTCAAGAAAAGAGCCTACTCCTTTTTAAAAGGCCGGCAACGCATCTGCAATTCCCCTGGTGTTGCGGTTGTTCATGGGCGGCGGTAGTCACTTACCATCAGGTGAGCCGCATGCTCGTTTGCCCCCTCTCCTATAAAAAAAAAAAAAAAAAAAAAAATCAGTAAAAACAATCGACTGTTTTCTATGCTTACCACACATAAGCTTTAACATATATTTTAAGCTAGTATTCAGTGAGAATGTGGTTCTTTACTGGTCGAGTTGAAACGTTCATGCTGTAGTTTTATAGATATGTAAATATTGAGATAGAAACAAATTCAGGTAATTGGTCCTAAATTAATTTGGGAAATAATCATGCTTCATATGATTTCACGGCGTTATGCCCCAATGGTAAGGTGCACTTCCTTATTATTGCCAAGCTGCAACGCGTGCTGTGCATTGATCCAATCTGAAGAGTATAGAGAGCGATTATGATCACAGGCTTTGAAGCATTCAATCTTAGTACTTGTTGGTGATAACTAGTGCATTCTGTAGCCTTACTTACTTAAGTTTGGTTGCAGGTGTCAGCTATTTTACATCAACTAAATGTACACAATGTAATGATATGTTTAAAATGCATATGTTTTAATAAAATATATTTTAAATATATTACCTTTCAATAAAGCATAGAATAATAGATTAAAATATAAAAAGAGGTGACACAGAGAAACTCAAAATAATAGAAACAGCGGTTGCTAACCCGCATGCCAAGCGCGGCAACTATGGAAAAATCCCTCCAATGAGGCAATCTATGGGGGAGGCCTATGTTCAGCAGTTGACTTTTATAGGCTTTAATGGAACGACAGATGGATAAATGAAATAAAATTTACATTCTTAAATAATATTTACAAATAATATTAATAAGCATATTACATTCTTGGGACACAGAACACAGAAAATATTGAAATAAAAATAAAAAAAATTAGTTTTCAGCAGGGTTTTATGTATACTCTATTCTTTATTGTACTCCATACAAAACATAAAAACAATATAATGATACAAAAGATCTACGCAATGGGCGTTCTTATTGCAACCTAGTAATGGACAGATACATATATTCTAATTTTTTTTTATAGGAGACAGGGACAAACGAGCATGCGGCTCACCTGATGGTAAGTGACTACCGCCGCCTATGAACAACCGCAACACCAAGGGAACCAGGGGAATAACAGATGCGTTGCCGGCCTTTTAAAAAGGAGTAGGCTCTTTTCTTGAAGGTCCCTATGTCGGTCCTGTGCGATTTTGAAGATGTTTTTTTCCGCACAACTTCCTTGTGGAATAGTTTACCACCAGCGATTTTTCCGGACCGATATTCTAATATAAATATAAAACGATCAAAATCAAAACAGAAAGGCCATAGCCTTCTCATAAATAAATAAAAAATCTATCAGCATACTTTAATACGATTTTTAGAAAAAGTTACGTCGAATTGTGGCTACTATTTAATTTAACAAAAGAATTCCACACCCGACACCCATTTTCAAAAACTTGTTATAATTCTTTAAAGGGCCTTGTTCCTAGCACGCGACCAAGACGCGTGTTTACGGTCTGACGCACCAAAGACACGAATACAAAGGTGTTTTTTTTTACTCTGTTTTCGTTTTTATACCCCAACGAATAGGATTTGCGCTCTTCTGAGCAGACACCTTTTCATTTGTTTTGGAATTAAGTGCGCCCGTGCCATTTGTGACTAATAATTAATATAGTATTTACTAACTGATATTATTTCTAATTTTTTTCCCTAATTTAAACCTGCCAACATTTTTAATACCATATCTCCCAAAAATTACTGGAAAAAAAGCCATAAAGTATTAACTCCGTCCTTTGTAATAATTAAAGGATAAATAAATAATTTTATACTGGTGTTCAAGAAAGTGATCACGATATTTTAGAAATAGTATATCTTTTGAGAAAAAAAAACATAATTCAAATTAAACGCATCTTATGTTTTTCACGTTTTAAGTATGCTCTTAATATTCTTAGAAATAATATCTTAGTGGTTTAGTCAACTTAAAACTAAGTTGTTTTAGTTCAGGTTTAGGTCCGAAAAACATTTAGTATAAATAAATATGTTTCCTTCTGCTGTTTCGTCATTATTAATAAATAAGCTAAATACATAACTTTGCTATTTT
The DNA here is from genome assembly GCA_963668995.1 of Parnassius mnemosyne. Lineage (NCBI taxonomy): Eukaryota > Metazoa > Arthropoda > Insecta > Lepidoptera > Papilionidae > Parnassius > Parnassius mnemosyne. The sequence continues at coordinate 68,055,496 of CAVLGL010000001.1, forward strand.
AGTGAGGATTTTCGAAATTACTACGACCTCAGGATTTGCCGATCGCCAATCTGACCACTATATTAAATGTCAAATGTCCCTGAATATTGTCAAAACGCCATGTTTTCCTTCTTCAGTCTGAATATTTATATCTGGATTTTTTTAATAGAAAAATTTTGTTAGGCAAACACACAGTCCACCTGAAGGTAAGTGAATTCTGTGGCCCATAGGTATCATCACATTTTTCCTTGGACTTAGATGGAACGCCTTATATTCACTAAAAATTGTTTTTTTTTTTAATATAAAAAAGGTATCCGGTTCTCTACACCCACGCGAAACACAGAAGCGTTAAGCTGCTTATGACTCCACCGTTATTATACGCATATTATACAAGTGGTGTGATATTTCTAAACTTTTACATTATCGCCTCTTACGAAACGGGACAAAATGGAGTCATGAAACATCTTATCGCTCTTATTCAACATTTTAAGGTGATAAACAAAATTAAATTACTAAAGTCTGCGTTCAAAAAGATTAAAGTGGCATGTATATCCCAATTGCAAGAGAATCCGGAGAAGCCCAGAAACAAAAAACTAATAATTAAACTTTTATATAAAGTTCAAATCAAATTCGAAAAGAGAAAAATTGATATTGTTTGACATGGAACAAAATTATTCGGCCAGTATGTCGTGCAGATGCCTTTGTAAATTGAAGTGTTTGATGATTTTTTATAAATCCCGTCATAAGATCTTTATCAACCTCCGTTCTAAAAAAAATCATTGGAATTGGACAATGCAGTAATTATTCCTGAACAAGCATAAAAACATATGCCAAATAATTCAGAACGTTTTTTTTGAAGTCAGTTAAGAACGACGAAAAGAATACGACAAACACAGGTGCTATATTGTATCTCATTATCAACGGTTTGGCAGCTAAGTGGAACGTTGCGCACGCGTCGACCGTCACGCCCAATGAACCTGATAATATGTGTTTCTTAAAAGACATCTGTCTTGCTTATAACACTCGTTTTTACCGGTTATTTCTAACAAAAGACCAACTGTTTAGAACGGTTTTGGAATAGTTATATAATAAAATTCCTCTGGTGCTACTGTTGTTCATTGGCGGCGGTCAACACTTACCATTAGGTGAGGCGTATGTTCCTTTTCCTTCGCTTCTATATAAAAAAGAAAGACAGTAGATAGAAGTGAAGTGTTTATTGTTTTAATTCTGTATAAACCAGCATATTAAGATCCTTATACATGTCGATAAAGACCTATCACTTACTACTGTTTTTCTTTAAACACTAATTTAGGTTGACACATAAAAATACATTCTAGATGATAGTGTTGTTTTCACAACTCAATGAAAAATCAATGAAATTATATTAAGCATTGTTGTAAAATGACCGTGAAGTAACTGTGTAAGAATTAAACAACCCAGTTTCACCCCGTGGGTCTCGTAAGACGCGACAGAAGAAAACAAATCGGGAGATGGGCAGCATAGTCTTCCTAATAACGACTAAAAATAAAAAAACAAACTGCGGTTACCAACCCGCCTGCCAAGCGTGGCAACTATGGCAAATGTCTCCCCTATGAGGCAATATATGGGCAGTGGACTTTAATAGGCTGGAATGGTAATGGTTGTATAATGCAGTGAAGTGGTGATGTAAGAGTATTTGCTACCTCATATCGCCCTGTAGGTGCCATGAGAGGATACAGAGGGAAATGAAACAGGAGACAAAAATAAAAAAGTGACAAAATAATAATAATAATAATCTTTATTGACATAAAAATGTTACAATATTTTTTTTGAAGGCCCTGACTCCCGAGCTAGGTTAAAAAACCCGTGTTACTAGCTACTACTACCTGTGTTAATATAAATGACAGCTAAATTATTTTATTTAAATATAGCAATTTAATTCTATTTGCGTGCATGTACATCTGCGCGTGTTGTGTGTGTGCGCGCGAGTGTGTGTGTGGGTGTGTGTGTGTGTGTGTGTGTGTGTGTGTGTGTGTGTTTGCGTGAGTGGGCATGTATGTGTGTGAGTGCGCGTGAGTGGTCGTGCATGTGCGTGCATTCGTGTGTGTGTGTGTGGTTGAACTTTAAGAAAATAAATAAATACTAAAATAACTGCGGTCGCCAATCCGCCTGCAAAGTGAATCGATGACCGCAAAGAGAAGCCTTTGTTTTGATAGACTGTAATGAATGATAATGATTATGGTTGCAAAAAAGATTTCTTGTAGCTAGTAGTGTGCTAGTAAATTAATGTTCTCTGTACTTATGTCGTGCTCAACCGTGTATAAATATAGTTTCTTTCTTTCTAATTGTACCAGTCTATTCTTTCGTCATTGGAATAACACTAGTGGCTACAATAATGTATTGCCGCATTGATCAGCAGTGCTGTAGCACCGCCGATCAGCAGTTGTAACCAATTGTCATCATCATCTCCAAATCCTATGGATGCATTTCATTAAATGCCTTGAATGACATTCAAGGCGTCATTCAACACTACAGAGAATGCCATTTCCTGTTATTTTGTTATATTTTAACATTATTAAAAGAATTCTTTTGTTAATTTAACATTAACAAAAGAAATAGTTTTCTAGTTATAAAATTGGTTGCCTAGGCTTTCCTTTTCTCTTCTATCTACTACCATTTTCAAACAAAGTTCCTCTTCCTCGAGAATTGATGTTTTAATAAACCGTATTATTTCTTGGATATTAACATAACTGAGTTTTTATATTTTTGTAAAAATAGTACAATGCCTGATTACTATCCAACCTGATAGTAAGTGATGATCTAGCCGAAGATGGGAAAGCGCTCTGTCATCATTTAATAAAGCCTACTCACTCCATCCCTCAAGAATACAACATTTTAATTGAATGGACAGAAAGATACTAGCGAAATAATCCAGTCCATCACTTAAACACATCGCGGAAAACAAAGTAAACCGTTATGCTAATAAATAAATAACACTGTGGTGTAATTTAAACTCGTATAGAACAAGGATAATAGAGATAAGTAATCTAAATACAGTTTCTAACTTAGCAAATAAATACTCGTATAAAGTTATGTACATTATTTGCATAATGTGGTAGCTAAGTCTCTTTTTTCTATTGATAATAGTTGTGCAATGTATAACGGAGGGTGTGCACTGAACCGTCGCCAGTACTGTTGCATATGACTGGTGCAATACTTACCAGCGACGTATGTTGTCAGTGAAAAGTCAAAGAATTACGTATTATTTGTATTCATTTAGAAAGAAAGACGCATTACTATTAATAAAATATGTAATAAAATTTATGTCCACTTACACTTCTAAATTATCTTTTAAATTATTAACACAAAATAATTGCTGACTGCAAAGAACCAAAAACAATTTAATAATTTCACATTCTGAAGTCGGGCATTAAATTATTATAGACACTATATCTTAGAACGACACAAAACAAGAAAGCAATTTTTTTTACCCTCCTGAGTGAACTAAGAATTATCTCAATCCTCATCCTCAATTTCGCCACCCTGAGGGGTGGAATTATTTCTCCAGATTTACAGATTCCACCCCTATAGCATAGAGTATTTAATAAAAAGGTATCATCAAAATCGTTTCACAATAGACAAAGATATCGCGTAATATACACACAAAAAACATAAACCACCTCATTTTTTTGAAGTTGCCCACAATTCAAAATATGTACACAAAACGATAGGATTGTTAAAGATATTTTGAAGAAGTTCTTGATCAATGATATTCTTTCTTATTCTTCGTTATTTTTATGCGAGAATGCTTTAATAGTATAGGTATAAATAAAAAATCAATATTAAATTCACTTTTACATACTAACTGACCCGGCAGTCGTTGCTCTGCTCTTTCCCGTAGTTTCACTCCAAATACATTTTGTACTTTTAAGGTATAAATTTAAATTTTGTGATTTTACACATCTTCTAAATCAATATAATATATGAACCGTAGAAATTACACTACACCGTCACCTATCGGATCCTACCGTAAATATGAACCATCGTCTCGATAAGATGTCGTCATGAATAACAGACACACCAACGATTCAGTACCAGTGAAGCCCGGCAGACGTTGTCCCGCCTCTGTACACCAATTTTCATTGCCGATCGATTCAGCGATATAGAAGTGGATGAGTTCCAGCACCATCTAGTAGTTAGTGACAACAAAGTAGATATCATAAATACCTTCTCCATCAAGAAATATTATGTGGTAGCATTCAAACCGTGTCGAAGTATATTAGTCTAATCAGATATTAACTTAAATGAAACTAATTAAACGCGTTTAAATTCGTAAAATTAGTTTTATTTATTAAATATACAAACTAAATTAAACTTAAATGGGTTAATAAGTAACTACATTAGATTTAATTAATTTTGATGTTATGTTTCTCTTAGCATATTATAAGACGTCAAATGAACATATAAATAATAACTTTCGAATGTTAATTTTTATTAAATGATTTATTATAGAACTGAAGTTGACTAACATATATATATATATATATATATATATATATATATATATATGCATAAAAAGTGTCTCCAAGGTAAAATATGTAGATCAACATTGTAGTTGTTGGTTAGGAATTGAAGGCGGAACAAAACGGTGGAGCGTCTGCTTACGAATACTCCCGTCGACGTATTGCGTACAAACCGACGCCGGAAATTAACCCAGTTACAACACCGTGACAATGTGAACGACTGGGACTTACGTGTTGTTTGCAGTTGCATCCTAGCATGAACGTGTGCTTTAACTTTAAGTCAGCTTAGTTATTTATATTGCTTGTATACGAACCTAATTATCGAAGTTTTGTTACATATTCAATAAAGTTTAACATTATAATAAAAAAGGAAAAAATAGCTGTGATCAATAAAATATCAGTCTGCGGCAGTCAGGCAGGCATTCAAAACCTCGTCAGAAATCTTCGTTCCATCTTACCTAGTAGTGACTTGTGACCCGTATTGAGGTTGTTACTTCTCCAATAGATTTGACCATATATCACTGTCAATTCAGTTTCCAACACTTTCAAATATGATCTTTTCAGTTGTTAATATAGAGGTTACAGAAACATTTATTTTTTACTTTTCAAATTTATACTTTCAGGCAATACATTTTTTCTGTCGTGGAGGTCATTTACAAATAAAAATTTCACATGGAAAACCACATAAAATTAAAACAGTAATTTATATATTTATTCTTTATTCAGTCTTATATTACAGCTTACAAAGGACTGACTTAATGCCTATATGTATTCTCTACTAATTAACCCTGGGTGTGGTGAGAATTAGTGGCACCTGCCACAGTTAATTATTTAAAATTCTCAGTTATTAGTAGACTAGGTACACAAAAAAAATGTTGTGTACGGAAATAAGACAGAATACGTAACCAGCTTGAAAAAAAACCTTTTATCTTAATCTCAATATCTTTTATAGCATTTCAATTGAAACACGATTAAAAAATTATCCAATACGATACTCTAAAATTGAAAATAATTCAAAGGAGTTCAGAACCGATAGAAAACCGCGACATAATATTCCTGCCGGCTCATCCGATAATAATGACGTTTCCGAACAAGAAAGCACCTAATGTATATCTTCAATTTCTTGCCAGATTATTTCTTGTAAAAATAAAAATTCCTTGCGTATTATTCCTTTAAGAAAACCTTATTGATCAGTTCAGAAAATTATGCCGAAATATCGAGTTATTTTCACATACATAAACACTCACGCCTGTCACCCAGAGGGGTAGGCAGAGATTATGGACTTCCATTTGGCATGATCCTGACACACCTCTCTCGCTTCTTCCACATCCATATACCTACGCATACACGCTCGTCGGTTAAAGGTACTCTTGATTTGGCCCATTTTTAATATATCGCCAATTTGGTCGATAAAATTTCGCCTAGGGCGACCCTTCCCGACTATGCCGTTCACCTCTGCAACATAAATTTGCTTTGTCACTCTTTCCTCATTCATTCTTTCTACATGGCCAAACCACCGAAGCATTCCTTTCTTAATCCTGGTCACAACATCATCTTGCAAACCACACTCTTCTCTTATTAAACAATTTCTCACTCTGTCATTCAGATTCATCCCTAACATACTCCTTAATGACCGCATTTCTACAGCATTTATTCTACTCTCATGCTTCTTCTGCCACACCCAACTTTCACTACCATACATTAAAGTAGGTACTAACACAGCATTGTGAATTGCCATACGTGCCTTTTTGGACACATTCTGACTTTTCACAATAGAGTGTAGAGCCCCATTCACTCTATTTCCTGCATTCACTCGTCGTTCTATATCCTTATCATATCTACCATCCCTGCTAAACACACATCCCAAATATACAAACTCATCTACTTGCTCTACCAACTCCCCTTCTATTCTTATTTCACATATCGTTTTACTTTCTTCTCTTTCAAAAACCATAACTTTCGTCTTACTTGCGTTTACTTTCATTCCCTTTTCTTTTAATGTCCTGTTCATTAATGTAACCATCATTTGCAACTCGGCTGCCGACGATGCAAGTATGACTTGATCATCGGCGTACAAAAGGCATTTGACTGTTAACTCGCCCATTCTTAACCCGCATTCTTCTACTTTCAAATTTTCCAAACAACTGTCCATAAATAGGTTGAACAACTACGGCGAAGCCACACAGCCCTGTCTGACACCTTTATGGATGCCAAACCAGTCTGAGTAGGCCCCATTGATCCTGAAACAAGCACTAGAGTCCCTATATAGAGACTTCAATGCCTGTATCAGACCAGCGGTCAACCCAAATGAGTTCAGTGTTTGCCATAACACATCCCTGTCCACTCTGTCATAAGCCTTCTCCAAGTCTATGAACGCACAAAAAACTTTTTGGTTTTTGGCCAAAAACTTCTCCGCGATCATGCGCATGGAAAAGACCTGATCCATACATCCCATTCCCTTTCTAAATCCCGCTTGCACATCCCAAATTTTTCCATCAGTTTCTTTCATAACTCTTTCAATTAGTACCTTAGCATACAGTTTTCCCACAATGCTAAGAAGGATGATACCACGGTAGTTTTTACAGTCCTGCTGTGATCCTTTTCCCTTATATATTGGGACTATCACGGCTTTGCACCAGTCTCCCGGTACCCGCTTAAGTTCTCAACATAAATTAAACAAGGTGTACAGCAGGTCTGCCACCACTCCTTCTCCAGCCCTTAGCATTTCGAGAGATACTCTATCATAACCGGCCTTACCTGCTTTCATACTTTTCATTGCTTTCATTATTTGATCTATACTTATATCTCTATCTATTTCCTCTTCTTTCGGAATTTCTATTTCATTTAATTCAAACGTCTCATCACTCATAAACACGCTTTCAAAGTATTCCTTCTATCTCCTTAAACTCAAAACTTCGTCATTCAGAATACAGCCATTCTGGTCTCGTATAGCAATCATTCTAGGCTGTTTTGAATGTCCCCTGGCAGTTCTTACGAGTTTCCAGAACATTTTAATATTTGCCTGGAAGTTATCCGATATTCTTCTATCATTTTTATCCGTTCTTTCTTGCTTTTTCCTTTCAACTACTTCTTTTAGTCTCTTATTTAGGTGTCTAAAACTTTTTTTTCCTTTCAATATCATCATTCATACTGCTAGAATTACTAGCCTTGGTTGCTAGTAAATCTAGCCATGCTTTCTTCTTTGTTTCAACTTCCATCCGTACCTCATCATCCCACCATAACGTATTATTTTTCCTTTCATTCGTTCTCTAACTTACACCACATACTTCGGTAGCTGCATCCACTAAACCTTTCTTGACATTATACCACCCAGTCTCCAAGTCTAAATCATTCATACACAATTCAGCCATACCACTTATATTTTCTCTCAATCTACATTTGAACTTCTCTTTCACACCTTCATCTCGTAACCTCTCTGTTCTTATACGCTGTAACGCAGTCATAGACACAGATATCCGATGCCTCCAACGTCTGAAAAGACCATTAATTCGGCATAAGACCAAGTAATGATCCGTCCCTACGTTAGAGCCCCGGTAAACCCTTGTATCTACCACCGCGCTCCTCATTCTTTCATCAACAATTATGAAATCTATCATACTTCTATCATCACCTCTTTCCCATGTATACGTGTGAATCTTCTTATGACAAAAGAAAGAGTTCGTCACAACAAGATTCTTTTCCACGCATACGGCGAGAAGGCTTTCACCATTCTCATTTATAGTTTTATCACCAAACGTTCCCAATATCCTTTCATAACCAAGCCTCCTCACCCCAACCCTGCCTAATATCACAATATTTTCATTAACCTTGCATTTCATTAGCACCATCCTTACCAACTCCCAAAACTCCTCTCGGATATAAGTAGGCTTAGACATGTCTGGGGCGTAGACCCCTAAAACAAACAACTTCTTTAAGCCCACTGTTATTCGTATCCATAGCAGTCTCGGGCTTACACATTCATACTCTTTCACACAATGACCCATTCTTTCTGAAAGGATGATACCGACTCCCTGGCATGCCCGCTCGGTCTCGTCTACACCAGACCAGTACGCGGTATACATGCCATGTGTAGTGGCATCCTTTCCCTTCCGTTTCGTCTCATTTACACATAACACGTCTATTCCTCTATCATACATCATATCGCATACTTCATCCATCTTATCATTAATTCCTCCACATATATTCAATGTAGCCAGACGGGCTTCCGCAATCCACTTTTCGCCCCTCCGGGAGACAGAACGTGACGGGTGGCGAACCTCGTCGCCGGTTTTCCTCACGGAGATTCTTCGCACCCCTGCCCCATTAAAGGGGCGCCGGGAACTCGGGGCCATTTCGTAAATTTCTTGCCTCATGGTGCGAAAGTATGGTGTGGTATTTTTTACGCCGCTACTACATGGCGAGGAGCCGAGTCTGTTCTTTCGGCTTTGTCGCTTGCTTAGCACCACCCGGAGGACACGTGTAGGGTGGGCCTAGGATTAGGTGGTAGAAGCCTACGGACGCGAGTGACTCATCCCGAGTTATTTTCCTAAATTAATTTTTGCCAACTTATTATTTTAAAATGTATATAGATAACCTATCTTTTAAAATTTGATCTAACCTATATCATGCCTCTTTCCAAAAATACATGATGGTAAAAATAACTATGCCACATGTTTAATTATTATATATTTTTAATCTCCGACGCTAACAGAGGGGTGTTATATGTTACTGTGTATCTGTGTCTGGCTGTGGCATTGTACTTCCTAAACGTGTGAACTGTTTAGTTTAGTTTTTTTTGACAGGTGACTTGATAGAGAGTGTTGTTAGCTATAATTCAATAAAATCTTTTCTGTCGTGTAACGATTATCAGCGCTTATTATTTCGGGGTTGTTTTTAAAGTTTTCAATTTAAGTTATTTTTTTACGGTAAAAAATTCAGCAATAGTAACAGTCTCTTATTTATTATATTACACTATGGGTTTAGTGATTATCCAAAAATGAACTAAAATCTTAATATACATACGAGATAGGAACACCGACGTACTGCGCACATGTCACAAATACCATCAAAATTGTATACTGATCATTAATTCCTTCATATCACATAAATCGATTTGCTAGTGACAGTTGAAGGAGTTGAAGGGTTCTAGAGACCTTGCAATTACACTTCAATGCCAACTTTACTCGTGTCGTAGTAATCGATAGCGTATCTAGGTACCTACTAAAATTTTGTGCCACGAGGTAAATTTCGGATTATAAAATACTAGCTGGCACAGCAGATGTTAATCTGACTTTTCCGTTAGATGACGTGTTGAGTTTTACTCGCATTCTCTCTGAACTTTATTCAGTGTAAATATAAAATTTATTAATAACTTACCACCAATCGAGTTCAGATTTTTTTGCTCTATACCAACATAATATATTTTGAAAGTGCGTCAATTTGGTCCATATATACAGATTATGTTAATAAATCGACTACGTTATACTCTATCGTATCTTAGAATAGCTATAAATCATCGTCTCAACAAAACAAATGTTTTAACGTGAGCTCAATTGGTAAAGTCGTTCAAAAGTTACACGATTACTAGCAGATGCACCAACTATTATTTGAATAAAAAAAAATTTGACTTACCAAAGCTTATTAGTTAGTAGTGCCAAAATTCTAATACCGTAATTGCTCATACCACTAAGCAATCCGTAAACGGTAACAGCTTACGTAATTCTTGAGAGCCACTTTTTATTTTTGAGAGAGTTTCGAAGCAAAGAAGAGTGCGGAACATGTCCGCAAAATATTTTTATCTCTTCATAATGTTTCCCTTAGCTGCAAATGTTTGATTTGGGTGTTCCATTACAGGCGTACAGTCCGTTCGCATCGTCAACATCAGAGTACCCGAAGTCATTCAATATGGAACTAGAGACGCAGTAACGCTTGACTGTGATTACGTAACAACAAACGTAACAGGATTAGTAGTAAAATGGTTTTACAATGACCGATCACAGACTGTGTATCAATGGATACCTCCACAGAAACCTCAAGCTTTAGGTTTATTAAGAAATAAAGTAAGTTTTATTAAATATATTTATTAACATTATTGATGACTAAGTTCTGTTTCCATAACAATTGCGATATTTTCCGAATAGACGGAATTTCACAAAGTTGTAGGACAATGTTTCAGCCTGGGAGTCCGTCTGGGTACAACCATTTTACGTATTCCTACGGCTACACATCAGTTTTTGGTGTGTTTTGTTAAGTGTGTCGTGTTCTGGCTACATATCATTCCGTGGATGTCGTAACAAAGGGAAACTGAAGCAGGAGGTGGACAGCAACATTTTCCTTATAGACTCAATAATATTAAAACAAAGCTGCGTTTCAATAACAGCCTGTAAAGCGTGGGAACTATTACAAATATGCAAGATGAAATCAGTGGGGGAATGCTAAGTTCAGTTGGGGTGAACGCAAAAAATCACAAGTGAACAGAAAATGGGCTGCAAATAAATTAATGTATTTGAATTAATTATTGTGTACTGATTCAGTTGTAAATGTATGTAGTAGTAGTAATAATTTTGGGGATAAATGGTAAGATGGATACCGCGGTACTACCATCAGTGGGATATTTCACCATTTATTTTGAAAAAAAAAATCCTGATACATATAATATGAAAAACCCGCCTTAATTTTTTTTTGTCAATTTTCACGGTTCAATTGCAGAGTGTCTAATTGGTTGCGGCGCTGTGGGCTACGACTTTGAACCCCACACAGAACAAGTGAATATGACCTACTAAGAATTATTCCGGGTCTGAGAATAATTGTTAGCATAATTGTTAGGAGGATCAAGTGTTAGGAATAGAGAATAGTGCAAGTAATGTAACATATATAAATAGTAACGTTTCTTCTGAATTTCTACAATTTTGTTTTTTTTTTTATAATTCCAGTTGGATTTATCATATAAAGTATCACACAACTCTTATACTCAACACAGAGCTTTGCGGATATTACAACCTGGGACAGAACTTACTGGAAATTATACGTGTGTTGTATCAACGTTTCTAGCCGAGGATGAAAAAACACGCCCTATGACAATTTTTGGTAAGTATATTATTTTATGTTTACCTACAAAATATAGTTTATTACATGTAGTAGAGCCATGCTGTAGCCATATTATGGATGCAGTACTAATAAGTTAGCTGGACCGGGAGAATAACACTGTACTTCGTATGGTTAGTGTAGAGTGCCGGTGATCCTTTTTCAGGATACGAGGTATTCCATCTTAGTCTTCAGGGGCAGCATCTCTTCTAATCTAAATCGAAGATAGATATGGGTGACTATAGGTTACTGCACCTATTTACTATCAGGTAGACTCTGTGCTCGTTATCATACTTAATTTATACAAAAAATATTTCATGATTATTACATTCCTGTCTTAGTCACTAAAGTAAAGTTAAGTTAGGAGGGGGTAGTATAGCAGTAGTAGCAGTATCCTTTGCGCTGCCTAGTGCGTTTTGTCGGCATTCGTTATTTTCGTTTCCTTCGTTTTCCTTCACCATTTTCTTTCACACACTTTATTTTCGTTTTCCTTCACACTTCCTTTTGTTTTGTTTTCTTTCAACACTGAATATGTGGTTAATTTGCACTTTTAAGAGTAACTACCTATTTTAGTGGAGCCATCGGGATAGAACTTGGATTGCTCACGCTATATGAAAGCGGCGATCCCTCACTCAGCCCTGTGATGTAACCATCTCTGATATACTTAACTTTTAAACCGAAAACAAGAAGCATTGACGAAAGCTGAGATTTCTGGTACCGCGATTGTTTCTTCGCAGGCGATTATACCAAATCCTCCCTACTATGAGACGGAGCCATATCCAGTGTGAAGTATTATGTTATAGTTTTGATGGCGTCAGTATACGGTAAAGCTGTGTAGATTATGTTCACGCCGTAAAATATCAATTTAAATATTGTAAGATTGTTTATCCAATAAAAAGAAAAAAATGTATATGGCAGATGGAGAAAAAAAATATTACACAATTATTACCCACAATTAGGAGAAAATCCTGTGCTTAGCTAAGATTTTATTTACGTTTCTAGTTTTATTTGCTATAATAAAACACTGATTGCTAGTCAAAATAACATTACATTACAATTCAACGCACCCTCCGTCAGGCTTTTGCAGCCCACTGCTGGACGTAGGCCTCCATTAGCTGGGGCTAATTGTAACGACTTTTTACTTACCCTATTTTAAGACCTATTATAGAAATGAAATTATGGTCTGTGCATCTCTTCAAGAAATGAAACCATGTTATATATTGTTGCTTTTGAGATCTTCTAATCGGCGAATTTTATATACTATTACCGGTACGTACTTGTTTACATAATGGTTTATTATATTAACGCGAACGTTACACACTGAATTAATTTATTTTGACGGATTTAATATCGCGTTTAATTCCGATAGTATTCGCGTAAATATAAGAAAGCATTATTGGGCTGATAAGTCAAATCCGCCACGTTACGACCAAGCTATTTTAGGTGCTAGGACTCCTAGGAGTTGCACGATCAACTTGTTTGTCTTGCAACTCTTTGTGTTTTTTAAGCCATTAATATTATGCATAGAGTATATATACAAAAGTAATATTCATCAATATTCTCTTTATACATAACAATGAAATTTATGTTACATTGTGTATTTTACGGACTGGCTTATTGTATAAAACTATTTCAAAACGCTTGCAAATGCTTATTTGTAGAAAACTAATTCATTTAAAATAATAAACAAGTGTATATTATAAGGGTGTTTTTAATGCAACAATGCGCTATGTCAGATGTGACAAAACGGAAATTATTTCGTGCAACTTTATTCACGTTTGGCACACCCAGCCGCTTAATATTTTGGGTGAAACCTACACGAATGGAGGAAATAATCGCTTAGTATATATTGCTGTGATTCATTCAAAGAGTTAAATTTTAGATAACTATATTAAAAATCACTTGGTAAAATATACTGGTACAGTTGAAAATCTAATGTGAAACTAATAATTTAAAATTTAAAATTTTGTACAACTGACTTCAATATAAATTATTAAGAATAACTAAAAAACTATTGATCAGAGCTTGATCAAATTTATAAGAGACCGCAAGTGAAGCATCAGCTTTCAAATAAAAAAAAAATCATCGAAATAGATTCACCCAGTAAAAGTTATGAGCTAACACACATAAAAAACATACAGTCGAATTGAGTACCGTCTTCTTTTAGAAGTCGGTAGAAAAATCATGGCATTCGCCATTCGACTACTGTTGTTAATCAATATCACAACTAGCACAAGCGTCTAAACTTAGTTGGAATGATTAAGGAGAGTATTGATGGTGTCTAATATTTTAATTAATAGACTTTAAAGAATAAAGACACGTGAAAGATCTTAGTCCTTTTTCTCGTTCCAAAATTAGTCAAAGCTCTTTATGTTACACTTTCGCTTTTCTTAAGTAAATCTGTCTGAAAAAATCGCTTTCAATCCGATAAGACCGCGTTATATGACAGGCCACGCAAAAAGTTTTGCGAATTTTTTTTTAATGAGACACTGGCCAAATATAATTTAATATGAAAATAAAATTATTTGTTAGTAAAGACGAATCTTCCAATTTTAAAATTTCGTTCCACATTTTTTTACGAGCTGATTGTTTGAAACATAAATGGATTAAGACGGAAACTCTTCCGCGCAATATATTACGATTTTATACATCGCCTTAACCCGAGAGGGAATGGACAGTAAACTGTTTAAGCTTGTGGGTTTTATTCCCTAAAATAAAAATTCAGCTGATAGGCTCGGATTTCATAGCCAGAAGATGCGTTAGTTGCGTTAAAAAGCCGCAGTATCTATAGAGGACTGAAAAAAATGTTTCGAAAATGATTTCAGATGCATGAATCTTTGTATTCGCAGATGCTGGTTCTTTGAAAAGATTCAAAATAATTTTTTTTAACTATAGAACTTTATACCAGTTTTTCAAAACTTTTTTAGTAACTCACTTATAGCATCAATGTATTTAAACAGTTTCCTTTTGTATATTTTCTTGAAATATATATTTATTGACTGATTGAAAAGCTGATTCCGTCCCTTATTATCGTCGAAGTGAAAACGCATGTAATTTTTATTCTTCATCGATGAAGGTGTTAAGTTGGAGTGTCTTAAGTAATCACTTACCGTCAGGACTTTTGACATCTTCATTTATCATTAAAATATTTTCTTTAATATTCCTTCTCTGTATCTTTATTATATTTCTATGTCGTGCAAATAATGGGAGCTTAAATTTATAGGAGAAATTCGATTTTTTTTCGATTCGAGCTTAGTACCAGTGAAGAAATTTTTCGAAACATTTGCGTTTATGCGGCATAAGGATTAGGCTGCTATCGGTGTTTGGTGACCCCGTTAGTTGTCGATGGCTGCCACAATTTGTAACTCTATTAAAACTTTGTCTGCAGTGCAGTTTTCTGATGTACCAAGACGAAAGATTTGATCGCGCTACTACGACAATACCACGCTGATATGATGTCGACGACGTTGCCTATATTGTGTATATCAAATTATGACTAGAATTAAACAGTGCGTCAGGGTCAAGCGTTTCGTGTGGCCAGTGGTGACAACGTGCGGCGTATTGCAGACACTGCTGTAGCGAGTGGTTGCCTACATGTATACGGGGAACCCAGATTTTTTTATATAATGACAGTGAAAAACAAATACACAGTCTACCTAATGGTAAGTCGATACTGTGTCCCATAGATATCTACATCTATCCTCAGTCAAGAATAAAAATGCAGATGTGTTGTCACCGCTGAGTACTAAGATATAATACCTTATTTCCTCACCATACAAAACGTAAAATCACTAAGCTGCTATTTTTCTCTGGTATTCTATGAGAGCGTGGGCTTCCCCGGTCGTACTTCAACCACAATATAGATCTGAGATGGCTCTAGTACGTAAGACAAAAGCATTTGAACTGCTTATTACTATCGGTAGCTCGTTTGTGCCCAGCCTTAAAATTCCAATAGTACAATACGTACTTGCTTTGATTAATAAAATGGATAAAACAAATATGAACGGAACATGCCAAACTAATACAGCGAGTCGAAAGGAAGCATGTTGTTTGTTAATGGAATACAAATGACCGTTTGGATTACACGATGAAATCAATCAATACTCGATACGATCTGAATGTTATCCGATAAACATTACATAGAAAGCTATTAAACTTGCTTAGAATGTAAATTTTATTTTATTGGACTCGGGTCTACGTTGTTACCGAATTGGCTTACTGTCATAATATTAAATATATTGAGATATAATACTTACTTGCAATGGTCTGTTATTATTTCAGTTTAGATAAATAAAGCCTATAAAAATATGATGCATAAATAACTTGAAATTATTTAAGAACAATTTACATAACAACAAATATAAGTTCTTATAATGACACCACAAAACTACAACTTGCAGTTTTTTTTTTTAAGAAATTTGTATCAAGTAATTGCGTTACACTTTCTCCGTTACTTCTTACATTTAATAAGTAGTAATAGTGACCCCCTTAACATTAAATAGACTGTTATCTTACGTTCGTCACACTAAATACTAAGCCTTTGTGGAAAAAGTAAAAATTAAAAACATTTTTCGGTATTGACATTCATCACTGCATCTTCTTATTTTGCTTTATAGATGAGATTTAATAGAATGTAATAAAAAACCGGCCAAGCGCGAGTCGGACTCGCGCATTAATGGTTCCGTACCATCGCAGGTTTCTGATAGGGCAGCCCCCTTTTGTTATTTCTTTAGTTTTTTGTTATTTTTATTATTTGTTGTTATAGCGGCAGCAGAAATACACATTCAGTGAAAATTCAATTCTCTACCTATTACGGATCATAAGATACAGCCCGCTGACAGACATACGGATGGACAGGGGAGGCTAAGGCCTGAATTTCTCCTACGCTGACATCGGTTGCGTACAGTCGGTCACGTACGCGTACGTAGCAAACTACGCGCCGCTGTCGTCAGCGTCGTAGTGTGGGGCTATATAGAACACAATGTACATTAGTACGCGGGAATGACGTATAATTCTACTTAAAGTACTACGCTACGCTACTACGCTTGGCAGGCGAATTAATGATCGCAGTAATACTCGTCTCGCACCTTTGACGTTCCTGATAGTGATCAGTCTCAAGTATTTTCAGGCATGTCCTCACAAGGGTTGTCTTAAAATACATCTCCTTATAAGGGTCCCATGTCCAGCGCTGGACGTTTAGGTACTAATGATGACGGATAAAAATCTAATAAGAAACTTTAGTAGGTAGTCTTCTAGATATAATCTAATTTTGTACATCGATTTTCTTTTACGTGCGTAAGAATTTATTGTAATAGAATAGAATAGAATAGAATACATTTTTTAATGTAATACTGAACTATACTCCAGGCATGCAACAATTTATAAATTAATGTCCCTTTAAAGCGTTATTTAAAATTATGCCTAATTCCCATGTCATCACTATACAGAATTATAGTACTTTTACTCTGCTATATATATACTATCATAGATAGAGTTCTGGTGGTGATATAACAGCGAGTCTGAAGAAACTGGTATTTTAAAGATTTATTTCCCGTACTTGCATGATAACAGACCATCGAAGACTTTCAGAAGCATTCCAAGTCTAAGTCATAATCGTTAAATTTGATGTCGCCTTTAGGCACTACGACTTATAAATTGACACAAATATTTTTCGTTATCGATGATTTTAAATTTATTCATTAGTAGCATTTAATCGATCACAAGGATTTATTTTATTTTTAAATATACAGGGTTATTTTTAATTTACTGAAGACCTTTTGGGAATATATTATTTACATCATAACAACAACATCTGTAAGTAAAAAAAAATTATTTCTTCAATTTTTATTTTCATACAAAAATAATAATATTTTATTTGGACCTTCTAAACGGCAATAATCCCAAATAGCAAAATAAAGCGCGTGGCGGGGTAGGGGTGGAGGGGTGTAGGAGGCGGCGTTTGCTCATTTGAACCTGACCTAATTACCTGTGTCGTCAGTCGCCTTTGGTGCGCCCGCGACGTTTCTCCTTGCGTTGTGAGATTAATATCGCGAACGTTACGCATTGTTACAATGATTTATCGATACTCAAATGTTGAGTAAACCAAACATGGTGCGAATTTTACCAATTTGCAATGATAACGTTAGTGAAGCCTGCCGTGAATTTTCAAGGCGATTTCCCGACTCACGTGCACCGAGCTACGCTACGATGCTAGGTACTACACAGCGATTGCGAGATTACGGGAAATTCCAGCCTGTATCAAGTGATCGTGGTCGTCCATCGCGGCGCACAGTACGTGAGCAGGAAGACATACTGCAGTTTGTTGAACAAAATCCAGCAGCGAGCACTTATGAGGCAGCCCGACAGTTCAATGTGTCACAGTACTACGCATAGAGTGTCATACACAATGAAGGGAAGTACCCTTTCCACTTGCAACGTGTTCATGAACTCGGCGAAGCTGACAAACCAGCGCGAGTTACATTTTGTAACTGGTTACTAGCTGATGAACGAGCTAACATTTTATGGACTGATGAAGCAACATTTGGCAGAATAGGACTATTTAATTCGCACAATGAACACTTGTGGTGCTATGAAAATCCACATGAACCAAGACCGCATAGCTTTCAACACCGGTTTAGTGTCAATGTGTGGGGTAGGCGTTATTAACACAACGTTACTGGGCATAGTTTTCATAGAAAGATTAAACGGTGAAAGCTATCATAGTTTTCTCACCAACACGCTGCCAGATTTGTTAGAGGACATACCACTTCCATCTCTATGCAATATGTATTACCAACATGACGGGGCGCCAGCGCACTCTGCTCGCCAAGTTAAGGATTATTTAAACAGAGAATACCCTGGTCGCTGGGTCGGTCGTGACGGGCCTTGTGCATGGCCTCCCAGATCGCCAGATATCACACCAATGGATTTTTATTTGTGGGGGCATGTAAAGACATTAGTGTATACTGGTCGCGCATTCGAAACCCGCGACATTTTGAAAGAAAAAATAATTAGGGCATTCGATCAAATCAAAATGAATCATCAAGTATTATCTCATGTCGGTGAACAGTTAAGTTTTAGGTGTCACTTATGCATAGAATGTGGAGGTAATTTTTTGAACGCTATGTGCGCGATCCTCACGGCCATCCGCGGACAAGTACCTACCTAGGTAAGTCTAATTTTTAAATTTGTATTTTAATATTTTTAATGAACCATTATACCTTAATATCTTTATTCATCATCATCATCATTGCAGCCCTTCACAAGTCCACTGCTGAGCATAGGCCTCCCCCAAGGAATACCACAAAGTACGGTCCTGAGCCACCTGCATTCATCGACTTCCTGCATATCTTACCAGGTCGTCACTCCATCTAGTGGGGGGACGCCCAACACTTCGCCTGCCGATACGAGGCTGCCACTCGAGAACCTTTCTTCCCCATCGGTTGTCGGTTCTTCGAGCTATATGGCCAGCCCATTGCCACTTCAGCTTACTAATCCGTGGGGCTATGTAGATCACTCTGGTTCTACTGCGGATATCCTCATTTCTGAGTTTATCACGCAGAGAAACTCCAAGCATAGCCCTCTCCATAGCTCGCTGAGCGACCTTGAGCTTCCTCATCCGGCCAGCAGTTAAGGACCATGTCTCAGTTCCGTATGTTATCACTGGCAACATCCACTGGTTGTACAGTCTCGTTTTCAAGTCTTGAAGTACACCTGACGAGAAGATGTGCCGTAATTTCCCGAACGCTGCCCAACCGTGTGAATCCGTCGATTGACCTCTCGGTCGAAGTTGTACTTACCTAGTCGGACTATTTGTCCCAGGTAAACATACTCGTCAACAACTTCGAGCTTAGTGCTCCCAACAACTAACGGCATAGGTGTGACATGGACATTAAACATGATCTTTGTTTTGTCTGTTTGTAAAGCAAGAAAGCACTATTAAGGTCATTGAGCATAGTGCTTAGGTCCTCCAGGGATTCTGCCATAAGGACTATATCGTCGGCAAATCGAAGGTGAGTGATGTACTCGCCATTGATGTTGATACCGTATCCTTTCCAGTCCACTTGAAAACGTCTTCCAATGCAGTGAAGAGTTTCGGGAAGAGTGACGTCACCCTTTCTTACACCTCTTTGCAAATGGATAGTTTTCGTACTCTAGTTCTGTACTCGGATAGCCATCGTAGCCCTACTTCAACACTTCGATACACCGACAGTCAACTTGGCATCGCTGAAGGGACTGCAGCACCGCCCAAATTTCGACGATATCACAGGCTTTCTCATAGTCCACATACGTCTTTTCGCAAACCAGCTTTTTCGGGAGGCTGGAAGTCTTCAAGTCTGCGCGCGAGACGATTCGTAATGACTCTCGAAGACTGCACGTAGACGCGGCTCAGAAGGGAAATCAGTATGTAGTTCTTCAAGAGAGCGTTGTCGACTTTCTTGAAGAACAAGACCACCGCACTTCTGCTCCACGCCTCCGGTGTAATGCCACCATGGAAGACGGAATTAAAGAGCTTCTGAAGGACTTCACGTACCGTTTTTCCACCCGCTTTCAGAAGCTCCGCTGTAATTCCATCCTTGCCTGGGGCCTTGCCGTTTTTATGGTGCTGGAGAGCCATTCTAATCTTGCTCAGACTGACGTCCGGGATATCGTCGGGATAATGTCGGATAAGACTCGCTCTTGGATCGTTACTCACACTTGCGTGTGGCTCCAACGATGACTGCGGAAACGATGCTGCCACATTCTGGCTTCAGCCTTGACAGTTGGCTCTTTCTGGCAGAGAGATCTCTGGCAAAGACTTTGGAGCCTTGGTTCCGCTCGATCGCTTCTTCAATACGAGCTGTATTGAAGTTGCGTAAGTCCCGCCGCATGCATTTGGATATCTGTCTCTTCAGTTGCCTGTATGCTGTCAAATCTGTTGACAGCTTCATCGTCTAACAGCTATGAGATTAAGAGTGTGATCGGAGAGTTTTTTTGTTCTTCTGCGGCGGGTCTTGCAGAACTAAGCTTCGACCGCATGGACAGTTTCCATGAGCTTGTCATTCATATCGTCCACTTCATTGCAGTCTTCTAGGCACTGAAAACGGTTTTGTAACTCGAGCTGAAAGGTTTCGGGACTTTGGATTAGAGCACGAGGGGGACGGAGCGTTGACTTCATTAGACGAGACCTCTCCAACTTTACGTTTAGGTTCAGTGTGCCTCTAATCATTCGGTGATCGCTGCCGGTTTTCACCCTCGCGATCACTGAGACATCACTGAACAGTTGTCGTTTGGTCATCATAATGAAGTCAATCTCATTTTTTGTCGAACCGTCGGGGCTCGACCAGGTCCACTTACTGTGGGGCCGCTTCTGGAAGAAAGAGTTCATCATAAAGAGTCCCTCTTTCTCCATGAAGTCGGCCAGCTGCTGGCCTCTTGGGGTCCGTTGCCCTATTTCGAATTTTCCTACTTTCAGCTCACCGTTCTCTCTTGTGCCTAGTTTTGCATTGAAGTTTCCCATTAATAGCGTATATTGGGTTTTGGAGGAATGCATGGCTCTAGAGATATCCTCATACATTTCCTCCACCTCCTCATCGGGGTGTGCCGAGTTTGGTGCGTAAACCTGTATGACCTTCAGCGAATACCGTTTGGTGATTCTGAGTATAAGGTACGCAACCCTCGTCGACACACTCTCAATCTTTACAACGTTGTTAACGAGAGACTTGTGGACGATAAATCCGACACCTCCTTGGGACAGATGGTCGCCCTCCCGGTAATAGAGCAAGTTGCCGGATTCGAGGATTACCATTTCCTCCCCCTCTCTTCGGACTTCAGATAATCCTATAATATGCCAGCGTAACTTGACTATCTCTTCTTCCAGCTCCACAATCTTCTCGTCAGTCCTCAGGGTTCGTGCGTTGTATGTTGCCAGGTCGTATCGTCGTAGGTGCCAACCGAACCTCCATCGGAGATTCTTAGCACCCCCTGCCCCGCCGTTACCATGGTCGCCTCCGTAGCCAGGAGTAGCAGGGCCGCCGGGGACTGGGGGCCGTCTCTTAGTAACTTTATCCTTTTGGGGGGTATTTGCCATAATTTCCACGCTTGGCGAGCGGGTTGGCAACCGCAGTTTTTTATTGTATTTTTGCTGTTATCAGGAAGATACTGCTGCCTATCTCCTGCCTGTTTCCCTTTGTCGCCTTTTACGACATCCACGGGAAGATATGGGGTAGTGGATATTCTTAACCGCCACTACACGGCATCTTTTCTTCTTCAATATCTTTATTCAATTACTGTTAATTTGTATTTAATCATTATAAATATTTTATTGTAATATTTGTAATTATTTTAACCTGCATCCATTTTTTAAATAAAACTTACATTAAGTAAAAAATAGTTAATAATAATCATTTAATTTGCACGTGCTGCAAACATCGATCACCAAATTGATGGCTGCAAACCGAAAACGGCAGGCGGCGCCTTTGATGACGATGACACCTGTGTCGACGTCATAATATACCTTTGGCTTGGCCTTGGGCCGCCGCATGTGCGACGTTAAGGCGTTGCTACCAGCTGGATGCGACCTTACCTATTGGATGCAGGTAGCGTTGCAAGCAAACAGTATTCGTAAAAAAACTTCCTAAATGTCTATTAAAGAATGTCTATTAATTCTTAAAAAAGTTAATAAAAGAATCAAATAGTTCATCAAACGGTTTTATGCAAAATAAAGTAGTATTTGAAAAGTTAATGTAAAGTCATTTAAAGTAGCGCCCTGGTGCAATAGGCACAGTGATGAATGGTTTAGTAGGCACTCGCAACGCAATCAGCTGAGCGCGGGTGTCGACCGGCCCGGCGGTCATACTTACTTATTATAAATTTGAATATTTGTGATTTTTTTAATGTCATTTGCTTATTTAATTATGTTTAATGATTTCAACTCAATGTGTGATACTGATATCAAGTGTAAAATAAATAAGGCATTTTCTTTGACGATTTATTCTGACATTGTTTAGGTACTAAAAAATACAGACTTAAAAGGAGTCAGACATGACAACAAAACCTAAAAAGTAGTTTGTAATAACTGTGAAGAGTGATCTCGTTAAAATTGTTTGTAATAATGTAACCAATATATTCCCAAAAGGTCTTTAGTAAATTAAAAATGACCCTGTATATGATAGGGAAATATTGTTTTAAATTTAGAAAAGTGAAATATATAGTTTAATTAAGAATGATAATACATTATTTGAAGTTAAATGATTTATAACTTTCAAATAAATATGGCGGTATGATATTCACTTCACCGTAAGTTAATTGTACTATGCCTATAACCTTCGCGAAATTGCAAGCAACAAGTTGAAAAGTTTTACCGCAATCTGATGAACAATATGGTAGCGTCAAAGATGTTTTATAGGTCCAGATACCGTGTTGCTAACACACCGCAACGTTCATAGTGAAGACAGTCTTTGATTTATGTGTGCGTGAGTACCACGTGACGTTCATATCTCACGCACCATGGCTGCATTAATGTGCGTGACTTCAGTAATAACAGTGCGAATCGATTACCCAAAAAATGTGGGAGATTTTATATTTCATTCCTATTGACGTACCTATTGATTCTAAGAGTATAAAATGTGTGTGCGTGGCGTGTGCATTTATGTGTGTGTGTATGGGGATATGGTTGCTTATGTGTATTTTATGTAGGTACGAACATCGCACTAAAATATTGAAGATATGTAATAAAACCTATAATTAATGTAACAGTTAAAATAAATAAAAAAGCACAGTAGATATTTATGTATGTAACATATATTTATAATCTATTATTACTAAATATATACAGAGTACTATACTTTTGTACTGTAAAACACAAAATATTGCCGCTTTTTACGAAGACATTAAATTATTTTTCAATCCTAAGTAAAATGACGAAAAAAAGTAAGTTTGGTTAAGCGTAAACTTCAGCCAAGAGATAGCAAAATATTTAATTTTTTTAAATTGCTCCGTTCCGCTGCTGCGTGAAGGAAGGACAAAAACAAACAAAAAAATCACACTTTCACATTTATAATATTATATTAGTATGAATTGTCAAGATTGATAGATAAACTTTTAAAACCGGTTTACAATCGGCTTTTTGAGGGTGGAACTATACCGGTTACTACTATAACGGTTCTGAGTGACCAAAAAGGATAAAAGCACAGGAAAGTGCAATTTCATGCTGCCAGATGTAGTTCAACCCTAACCCTTAAAACGGTGTAACTCTATAGGTTGGGTAAAATCTGTAAAATTAGACTGTTTAAAACCCCTATACAGATAGCCTTTGTGGTTGATCATGACATTAAAAAATGGTAAAAACATTTCATAGACTAGGCAACACTCGAATAATATTGCGCAGTATTATTACTTGTATTGACATTTAGCTTTCGTATTCTTTTACAAAGAAATACACCATAAAATTGTATAGTTACTTATGAAAAGTGATGTTCTTATCCTTATCTTTTTTCCAAGCGTAATTTTTAAATGATTCCACAGCACAAACAGTCATTTTGCGAAATTAAAAACACCGGTGCGTGACGTATGTTCACAGCGAACGTCGCTGGCGTAATGGCGGAACGATCGAACGAATACGCCAATATTGGCGCCTTTGAAATGGAAGCGTTTTAGGCGCACGTACACGGTATATGGACCTATAAAACATCTTTGGGTAGCGTATAAAATACGAACTAACAAACATTTATTTGTCATGTATTAAAGTAGTATTTTATTTAAATAAATATATTAAATTCTAAAATAAATGTAGAAAATAATAAAATATAGGTATCTACTTCTTTCAGTGCCAGAAACAAGATTCGATATGATTCATGATCGACTAAGTGACGGATATTTGAATATAATTTGCTCTGTTGAAGGAGTATTTCCGAAGCCTGAACTTGTTATTTTAGTGGGTAACAGGTAATGATTTTAATTTTTCTTCTAAGCTTATCGACAGCAAATTAAAACAATAAAGTTAATATTGTAAATTTTTATGGATTTGAAGTCCAAAGTCCACTGTTGCGGCTTTGAGTTGAGTTGTAATGATGATGACGATGACATCGTTCAGAACACCCGCCAACGAAAGGTTCCAGAGGTTCAATACATTGTTATTTAATTACATTACGTTTTATATACAGATATTATTCATTACTTTTATTACGTTATACATTATTCTACGAAATGAAAGCAAATTTTTGAATTAAGTTTACTAGCATGTTAAATTTTACGCACCGTTTACAATAAAAAACGTCTCCGGTTCTTTGCACATTACCATACGATACACAGCAACATTGAGCTGCTATTTAACGCTGGTATTCCGTGTGGCCGATTCTTGCTACAACCATGTTATAGCTACAGCGTCGCTCTACCACAATAGAATATTTATTAAATATGTACAATACCTTTTTGTTAGTAACATTAAAAATCAAATTTAGTCTCATTTAACTAAGTAAAGCGGTCATTTTAATTAAATCACTTAGGTGTCAATGATTTTGGCAATAGATAACAGATGATGTCTACCAATTAATGTGCCAACTGAACGTGTGAAATAAGTTCTGTACCTACATATATGCCCAGCATACGTCGTAACATCTAAGTCGCTTATTAACATCGCTTTCAAACATTAAATCCCTTACGTCCCATGTCATGCACGGTCTGATGAGTTTCATTTTGCTTCTTATATACAAAAGAACATTGTTTAAAACGTTATTACAAATATTTACCAAAATTTTGTTATTTAACTAATAATGAACTTTATTTTTACGTTACTTAATATAAGATCTCACGTTAGAAAAATTGTAGCATAACTGATTCATACGAGTATATACGGTAAATTGTTACAAAATTAAAAATACTTAGAGTTTAATTCCTACCTTAAAATTTTTGGTCTACGACTTTTTTGAACCTAAATTCCTTTATTTGAAAATCTGTTTTTTTTTTTATTCTACAATGCGGCGGTGCAGTATTTCAACTTTACTAATTATTGCAATGCAATTTTTGTTCTGGCGTGAGTTCCTGATGAATTCAGGGCAACAAAGTTTTCTAATTTATAAAATGTTGATGTAATTTTTTTTTATTTAGCTCATACCATTACACAAATATCCTCGAATCTCGTCATAGGTCATAGGTGATACGCCAGTTTTCATTCTTCAATTAGTCGTCTAACAGTTGCAACATTTTATTCAGTGATAGCATTTGGGGATCGACCTTTATGAATTTCATCATGAAGAGTAACACTGTTACATGGCCACGATAAAATCATGCGTACCAACGTATTACGGTGCTCGAATGAGGTTCTTCCCTCCCAAAAGCATTTTAAAGACTAGCTGTGCAATCTTGCGGAAAGAGTGAACTTTTAGAATCCTAAAAAATCATCGCCCTATTTTGCTACGGATAACGGACTTCAACTTGTGAAAAAAATAATTGAAATTCCTACCAAAAATCTTTTATTCAATAAATAAGTCAAGATATGCGTTTCTTTTGATTTTAGAAATCATCAATCATCATCATTACAGCCCTTCACAAGTCCACTGCTGAACATAGGCCTCCCCCAAAGAATGCCACAAAGCACGGTCCTGAGCCACCTGCATCCATCGACTTCCTGCATGTCTTACCAGGTCGTCACTCCATCTCGTGGGGGGACGCCCTACACTTCGCCTACCGGTACGAGGCTGCCACTCGAGAACCTTTCTTCCCCATCGGTTGTCGGTTCTTCGAGCTATATGGCCGGCCCACTGCCACTTCAGCTTACTAATCCGTTGGGCTATGTCGGTTACTCTGGTTCTACTGCGGATATCCTTATTCCTAAGTTTATCACGCAGAGAAACTCCGAGCATAGCCCTCTCCATAGCTCGCTGAGCGACCTTGAGCTTCCTCATACGGCCAGCAGTGAAGGACCACGTCTCAGTTCCGTAAGTCATCACTGGCAACACGCACTGGTTGTACAATTTCGTTTTCAGGTTTTGATGTATGTTTGACGAGAAGATGTGTCGTAGCTTCCCGAACGCTGCCCAGCCGAGTTGAATCCGTCGATTGACCTCTCGGTCGAAGTTGGACTTACCTAGTCGGACTATTTGTCCCAGGTAAACATACTCGTCAACAACTTCGAGCTTAGTGCTCCCAACAACTACCGGCATAGGTGTGACATGGACATTGAACATGATCTTTGTTTTGTCCATGTTCATCTTAAGACCTATCCGTTGAGAAACACTATCGAGGACATTGAGCATAGTGCTTAGGTCTTCCAGCGATTCTGCCATAAGGACTATATCGTCGGCAAATCGAAGGTGAGTGATGTACTCGCCATTGATGCTAATACCGTATCCTTTCCAGTCCAAAAGCTTGAAAACGTCTTCCAATGCAGCGGTGAAGAGTTTCGGGGATATGACGTCACCCTGTCTTACACCTCTCTGCAATTGGATAGGTTTCGTACTCTGGTTCTGTACTCGGATAGCCATCGTAGCCCTGCCCCCTATTTGACTTATGTATTTAATTAATTAATAAATTTGATGTAAAAATAGAAAGAAATTAATGACAATTGGATATGTAACATTATTTAATTATTGACATAAGAATAATAATTAATATATGACAATGACCGATAATAATAATCTTACTTGACATAATAATACTTACTTATATATTTGATGGCATTTTCTGACACTGTAGCATAATAAATTAATTATCAAATCAACTAAATAATATTAAATAATTTTATATTTTGTTAAATTAATATATGTTGTTAAATTCGATAAGTGTTGTTGTTTAGGTTACTTGACCATTAATATTTGCACACCACTTAGGTAGAATATGTAGAACGAATTATACTCAAACACCATTGTACAACCATATTCTTGCAAATAAAGATTATTATTATTATTATTATAGTTGCCTACTGTACAAGTACTTCAACACTTCGATATACCGATAGTCAACTTGGCACCGCTGAAGGGACTGCAGCACCGCCCAAATTTCGACGGAATCAAAAGCTTTCTCATATTCCACATACGCCAGACATAGTGGCAAATTGTACTCTTCGGACTTCTGTACAATTTGCCGAAGGGTATGTATGTGGTCTATGGTGCTAAAGCCCTTTCGGAAACCGGCTTGTTCGGGAGGCTGGAAGTCGTCAAGTCTACGCGCGAGACGATTCGTAATGACTCTCGAAAACAGCACGTAGACGCTGCTCAGAAGGGAAATCGGTCTGTAGTTCTTCAAGAGAGCGTTGTTACCTTTCTTGAAGAACAAGACCACCGCACTTCTGCTCCACGCCTCCGGTGTAATGCCACCATGGAGGACGGAATTAAAGAGCTTCTGAAGGACTTCAAGTACCGGTCTTCCACCCGCTTTCAGAAGCTCCGCTGTAATTCCATCCTCGCCTGGGGCCTTATCGTTTTTAAGGTGCTGGATAGCCATTCTAATCTCGCTCAAACTGACGTCCGGGATATCTTCGGAATAGTGTCGGATGAGACTCGCTCTTGGATCGTTACTCACACTTGCGTGTGGCTCCAACGATGACGTGTACAGCTGCCCATAGAACCTCTCAATCTCACTCAAAATCTCAGGTGTCCCGGAAACGATGCTGCCACATTCTGTCTTCAGCTTTGACAGGTGGCTCTTTCTGGCAGACAGATCTCTGGCAAAGACTTTGGAGCCTTGGTTCCGCTCGATCGCTTCTTCAATACGAGCTGTATTGAAGTTGCGTAAGTCCCGCCGCATGCATTTGGAGATCTGTCTGTTCAGATGCCTGTATGCTATCAAGTCTGTTGAAGAATGTAGCTTCATCTCCCGTCTAACAGCCATGAGATTAAGAGTGTGATCGGAGAGTTTTTGTGTTCTTCTGCGGCGGGTCTTGCAGAACTTAGCTCCGACCGCATGGACAGTTTCCACGAGCTTGTCATTCATATCGTCCACTTCATTGCAGTCTTCTAGGCACTGAAAACGGTTTTGTAACTCGAGCTGAAAGGTTTTGGGACTTTGGAACAGAGCACGAGGGGGACGGAGCGTTTTATTTTAAAAATATATAACTCAAATATTTATGAGCGACCAGGAGCGCAGAACTTTTAGTGTGATAACAAAAGTATATACCTATAGTAGTATAGTAATGAAGATAGCAACAAAAACGTAAAACAAAACTTACATACCTCTATTAAAATAAACTTTAAACTCACAACGATAATTAATATTATTATGAAACTTAGTAAATTACGAAAGGAATTAATTTATATTGAAATTTTATGTACAAGAAATCCATCTTAAATAATAAATGTTTCCTTATTTAATGAGAAAAAATGTAGGATGACTTATTGGATTAGATGTTGCCACATTTTAAAAATATTTTTGAACACTTTCATAAGCAACAATAAATAAATTCGATCGCTCGTATGAAACAGAACCTTCACCGTTGACACGCTAAATTGCTCGTGTGCACACGAGTATTATTGAAAATCAATAAATTATTTATGTAGATAGGTACCAACTCGACGACAAACATACAATATTGGAATCTCTTTGATCAATTGTAACATTACTAGGCTAAGGAATTACCTTACTCGAATGCCTAGAGACTTTTATGAGGCAAGTATCATAACAAATCATCAACTTCGTTATCTATTAAAATTCTGACAAATTTAATGGTTGAAAAAAAAGTAGATAAATGCTACCTTACCACGTAATATGTTTTGTTTGTGTAGGAGTCGAATATTAGTTTAGTTATGTGTATTAATCTGTATGTTTATTCCGGTCATATTTTTGTGTTTATTTACTATCTGTGTAAAAATGAAAGGAGAACTAATAAAAGACGAGGTCCGGATGGCTTGCCGGAAGGCATAGAGGACAGAAGACCTTAATATAAAGTTTATTGATAAATTTGCTGTAAAGATTAAGCCGATAATTGCAAATAAAGTTGACTGATTAAATCTGTTCATATATTCAATTTGCAATACGCTGTTTCCTTTTGCCGATCTCCAGCGCATTTGTCCTACATTTATATACATGTGGGGTAACCCACAGGTCAATCACATGTCTGAAAATTTTCTGCAAGACTTGTAAGATAGTCAAGTCAGTCAAGTTTTATTCTAAACACATATATATATATATATATATATATATATATATATATATATATATATATATATATATAAATATATATATATATATATAGACCTATATTATGTTCAGAATTAAACTTGACTTCTAACGTTACACATAGTCCTCCTGATGGTAAGTGGATTCTGTGACCGATGAGTACGTATATCTATCCGCTATTAATAATAAAAAAATCAACAGTGAGGACTTATATGGAATACCTCGTAAAAGTTTACTGGTTCTCATCCCTCACCGTACAAAATACCATGCAACGTTAAGTAGCTATTTTACTTGGTATTCTTTGGCAAACGTAGTTCTTCCCCCATCAAGACGATTAATTTGCGCTGGTGTCATAATACAGCTGCAGCACGACTCTTACAAGAAATTACGGTGAAAATTACAACAATAATTGTTTATTGTCTACATTTACTTGATCAATTCCAATACCCGAGTATGTACTTACTTTGGTAACCAATTCAAATACTCAAGAATTGATTTTTTTTGGTAAGTTACTTCTATAGCCAATTGACATCTGGAACCAAATTCCTCAAACCCTGACGGCTAAAATGCCTTACAGTGTGCTATTTTACACTTCAGACCGAAAAACAGAGGGAAATATTTCATTTCGGTGACAAAAATATTCATTCAAAATTTGTATTAATTAAAATAACTCCTGAGCCGTGGCAAATAACAGTACTAGCAGCACCAATAAAATTGTTAATTGCTCTTTTAATTGCCGGTTTAGCACGTGCTTGGCGGTGAAGGAAATCATTATGAGGGAACAATTTAATATATATATATATATATATATATATATATATATATATATATATATATATATATATATATATATATATATATATATATATTTTGAAAAGACGTGAATTCCGCTGACACGTGTTTGGGCAGTGCAATGGATACTTCTTTACCCTAAAAAACCCTTTCAGGAAAGAGGGGAGGCCTGTGGCAAGAAGTGGGACGTGATAGGCTGTGACTTTTGGGTTAAATACATTTATTTCTCTTAAAGAACACACTTTCACTTAAACATAGATTGAATATACATAAAAAAATAATAACACTATTTACACTGTAGCATGCATTATGTAATTCTCGTTGTTATATATCCTTAATTACTAAAACTTGCGAGCTATTTATAAAATTGGTGATTACTATTTGGAACGAGGTTCCTTATCGCACGGTACGAATTAGGCGGATGGGGGCTAGGCGACAAAAAGTGATAAGATTTTTCCGTAAAATATGTAAAAGCTACTAAAGCATATGAAAAAATCGGATTAGTCCCGAAAGAGAACGTCTATTTATACAAATAAATAAAATTTGAGTGTATGTTTGTAATATCATAATAACAGCGTTTCACTAAATGAATATGAAGGATTTTAAAAATTTTTGTCCGTCTGTTTGTTTATCTGTTTGTTCCGGCTAATTTACGAAACGGCTGGACCGGTTTTGATGGGACTTTCACTGGCGTACAGCTTATGTTATAAGGAGTAACTTATGTAGGCCACTTTTATTTAAGAAAAATAATTAGGGTTTCGCGCAAAAAAAAAAACCTATATTACACGCGGGCGAAGTCGCAGAGAACAGCTAGTAGATAATAGTTATCAATGGGAGACGCTATAAATCACTATACAGTTTCGTTTATTTATTTAAATAATTTTATTTTCAGCTTTATATTCAAAATTAAAAAAGGATTTTTTTTTTATAGGAGTGGGGGCAAACGAGCATGCGGCTCACCTGATGGTAAGTGACTACCGCCGCCCATGAACAACTGCAACACCAGGGGAATCTCAGATGCGTTGCCGGCCTTTTAAAAAGGAGTACGCTCTTTTCTTGAAGGTCCCTAAGTCGTATCGGTCCGGAAAAATCGCTGATGGTAATCGATTCCATAAGGAGGTCGTGCGAGGAAGAAAACATCTTCTAAATCGCACAGTGGTGGACCGCCAATCATCCAGATGGTGTGGATGGTATCGGGAGTTCTGCCGCGATGTGCGTTCGTGAAATTTGGCGGCTGGGATTAATCCGAACAATTCCTCAGAGCACTCCCCATGGTAGATGCGAAAGAAAATGCAAAGGGATGCTACATCTCTTCGCAGTGCCAATGAATCGAGCCGATCGGAAAGGGCTCGGTCGTCGACAATTCGAGCCGCTCTGCGTTGGATGCGGTCAAGTGGAAGGAGCTGGCACTGGGGAGCCCCTGCCCAGAGATTAATTTGGTATTAATTTGATTGCATTTTTTTTTATATTTTTTAAATCGCAAACTCTACCGATAGCTGGCAGCATACCATTCCGTTCAAGTCGGAAGTAAAGTACTCAGGCCGGTGACGTGGCGCAGTGTCATAGATGCAAGACGTCTGCACCTGCGGTCGCTATTCCGCCTGCCAAGCGTTCCAGGCTTATGTTTATCCATAGACTTTCACTGGCCGGTTAAAAATGAATTTTATTTTTTATTTTGTTGCTGTAGGTTCCAAAAGCTATAAATTTATTTTATTCTGACGGGGTTCAAATCGCCGCGCCGGGAATTACTTAAAATACACCACTTTTAAATGAAACTCAGTGTGTGTCTTAAATTGTCATAGTAACAACACGTGTGCTTACTTTCTACGCCACTCATACTTACGTACTATCGTCTTAAACTATGTTTAAGATACATAGCTGTAAACTAATTTGAACTATCAAGGAAGCTGTACGAGTTGTGAACTGGCCCGAACAGTTACCGATAAAAGTTTTTAACGGAAACAGTTTTTAACCGATAAAAGTTTTTCGAGAACCAGAGACCCATTTTACCGGAAAAGAGGCATTCCATCTTAGTCCTCACGGGTGCCGACGCATCTGCATTTTGATTGATGATTTTATTGAGCATAAATGTAGATGTCTATAGGTCACAGCAACTGTGGACTGTGTGCTCGTTTGTCACCCTATCTTTTAAAAAATAACATTCACAGTGACTATACTTGACAATATAGATTTAAGTCGGATGCATTGATAATCGTAATTGGTTCATATTTTTGTAACTGCCTCGATGATCTAGTAGCTGCAAACGCGACTAATGGTTATGAGGTCCACCCGGCTTTGAATTCCGGGTCGGGTCAAAATCAGTTATTGGTTTTCCTAAAAAGAAATTCTCAGTAGCAGTCCGTAGTCGGGAATTTAGCTTTACTTCACCCTGTGCCTCGAAAGGCACGTAAAGCTGTTGGTCCTACGCCTGGTCTTTCTCTGGTCGTGTTATCATATCGTCCCATCGGACTATTAGAGTGCACTCTCTATGCGCATACAATCAGGCACTATAATCCTGTCCTTCGCAGATAGCTAGTCAACGTGGCGACTTGTCGCCGTTACCGAATTTTGGTATGGGTTTGGGGGACATTATCATTATTATATGTTCTTGTCAATAATGGCATTTAGGATGTTATATCAGATATTTATTTATATTAATACAGCATATTATGTGTAATAATTATTTAAATACATTTATGTAATATCATTAATATTAAATTTGTTTCTCCATATCACGTAATATGTACATAGTTAAGATAAGTAATTCGCCAAACGAAACTAAACTAACGCAATTTTACAGGCCGTTAAACGCAAAATCTTCAATCAAAAACTTTGAGGGCCGGTACACGGCACTTACGAGCACCGTCATAAGAATCGACTCTCTACCGCCCACGATAGAAATCCTGTGTGATATGCAAGTGCCCTTAGCCAATTATTTTAGCAGGAAAAGGGACATATTCTACAGAGGTAAGTTATTTTAAGTTAATACATTTATAATAAATTATTTTTGTCAGACAGACTATACCCAAACTGACATTTTATATATATATGGATTTGTTAAGGTTATTTTTGTGTTTTTACCAACAAGCTAACAGTGCGAGTGATAGTAAGCGGCTACTGCAGTCAACTTCAAACAAGTGCAGTCACATCTGAGTAAAGTTGCTGCCTATAATATGTTCCACTGCTTGACACAAGCCTCCTGTGACTTGTGAGGGTTATGGTGTATAATGTCCACAAACAGCGTTCTTTACAAAATTTTATGTTTAGTGTTGAGTTTGTGTTATTTTAAAACAATATTATAATATTAAGTACCACGCAACACGCAATCGGTAGCGTTCGTCGTTCCTTTTTTGTTTTCTTTTTTTTTCATATTTTCTTTATCGTGCAGTTTCTTACCGGCGAGTATATTTAAAGAGCAAAATTAAAAAAAAAATTCGAAGTCGCAAGCGGTACGGTGAAATTATTCCGACGCGCTGCTCCAATGTGTGTTGGAAGACTGCACAAAACATTTTATTTCTTAGATATGCTGATATACACTTGATCTACCATGGCGAACTCATCTTACTATTTTACCACCATCAACTCTGCCAGATGCATCCATCTCGCCACATATGTCTCCTGACAAAGGTGAATTTTTATTATTTTATATTTTAAAACGAATATAATATTATAACCCATTTATTTATATTACAAATATAATAGACTAATTTTATGGATTTTACCGCGTTTAATTTTAACTTTATTAATTGGGGTGGGGGTGGGGGCACTGAAGTGTTTGACGTTCTGATGGCATAGGAAACGAAGGTTACCATTCACTTGAAATTATTAACGAAACGCCGGGAAGCAAAAAAGTTAAAATTAAACGCGATAAAATTCGAAAATTTTGTTTTACTCTATATGTAGTATTCGCGTAAATGTAAGAAATCATTAATGGACTTTTGTTCAGTGAGGAGTTCTAATAATAAGGATAATGATGATGATTCACATTACATAAATTGTACATATATTATTTTGTAATTTCTGTTTTCTAAAAACGGGATATTTCTGTTTCCTTTAATTTTTGTTTTTTTACGATTATTGAAAACTGATTTGCCAAGATTATAAATAAAAATTTACTGCAAAATGAAATTATTTTAATGTAAACGAAATTAAAAAATAACGAAATTAATAGGAGTCCCTTAATAATATTACTGTATATTTTCAGGGCCCGCCGTTTCCGCTACTCCAGTATTGGTTATTGTATCAATAGCCATATGTTATTTGTTACAATCTAGATGAAATTATAAAATAGAAAGCACTGAAATTAGTTCAAAATTTTAATTTTAAAATTGCACGTCACTATTGCATAAGTGTTGCCAACCAATTATAAATTGGTTTAAGATTTTCAACTGTAAAAAATAATTTATTTTATAAAATGTATATTTATTCGTTCAATGGACATAAACAGAAATGTAGATAAATAATATGTTTAAAATAAACTTGTTAATTAATATATTATATTATATTATATTATTATCTAGTCATAATGGATAAATTAAAACATTTGAACATAATGTGTATGTTTTATTAAACTCCATCTACTCCACGCAAACTACGACTATTAAAATGCTTGTGGTAGAAATGTGGTCACGATGGAGGGGGTTGAGTTAGGATTATCCCAAACGTTTGATCCCAAGAAGAGGACTGGACTGAGGTGGCTGCTGATTGGACTTGCTAAGTCCTCTTCGGATTAGCGTAGGTGGACTACGGCGAAAAGACAGCCCTTTTGCTGTCCACCTACGCGCATTCTTGCGAAGCTGCATCACAGATGCGGCGGTGGTGGGGCCGCGGGGAGAGAAGAGTGTCAGTATTACGATGCATCCCTTTCCTCAACCTTCGCAGCCAAAACGTTGGCAAATGCAACAGATCGACCGCTTTGTCCGGGACGGTAATTCCTGGTCCCATAGCCCCCACGTAACACATTCGTGGTCTAATGCGCAGGCGCGGTGCCGTGTAGGAAAGGTGTCTTAGTAAAATAGTGAGACAAGCTGTTCTCTCTCGAGGAGGGGCCGCTGTCTTTATTATTTAACTATAGCTCTAGCTTTATTAAATGTTGGTGAAATCTCCTGGAGTATAAGAGAAACTTAGCATGCCACAAATGTTACTCTCCCGTCGCAAGGTGGATTAGCCATAATCGTGAGCACCAGACATTTCGCTCCTTTAACGCCGCTGCTCATCGCCGCTCTGGGAATTTTATGCACTGTGTGAAAGACGCGGTGATACCACTATCTATCGAAATCGACAAGATCCTATTTGTGATCTGTATATAGAATTCAAAAAAAATGTATTCTAATTTTTTATTCCCATATCCCATAGTCGCCTCTTACGAAACCCATAGGATGAAATTGTTTGATTGGTTATGCTACCGCCAAGCGGTTACGATATTTGCGTGAAACATAATCTATAGTCAACAACTTAAAATAAAGAACGTCAGCGGATTTTCATCTTTTGAAAATAACTTGTTGCATGTTATTAATACTAAGTTTGAAATGGGTTGGGAGTAAGGGCGAAAATGAGAACTTTTCTATAAATGGCAACCTCTTCTGCATGCAAGACACTGTCGTGATTAACTGGAACAGTATTACAAGTGCGAGGCTTTCGGCTCTGAGCTAATCCTTCCGCTTGTCCAGCACGGTAAATTAGGCCAGATTGAGCCATGTAGACGCCCCTAGACAATACAAGTTTCGGATCTCTCTCCCTTTCTCTAGCTTAATAAACCTCTCAAAATTGCTAGTTTCTCACCGTATCCTATAAAATAAAATTAGCTTGAAAAACTGACGACATGGGGAAGAGCCCTGTACTGGTAAGCGAAGTGAAGATCGGCCTCCTGCTAGATGGAGTGATGACCTGGTAAGAAATGTACGAAGTCGTTGGCTGCAGGTGTCTCAGGATCTTTTTTGTGGCATTACTTGAGGGAAGTCTATGTTTATGTGGACTTGTGAGGCTAATTATTATGATGATCAGATAAAGATGAACGAATGCAAGGATGGCCATATTCCCATTATCGATTCTAACAACAACTTCCAGACGTGATGGAGTGAAGTTTTCTCTTGAACCGCTAACATAAAAGTATAACAAACATCACTTTTATAACATTATACAAACATAAACCCTCACGCTAGTCATCTAAAGACGTAGGCAGCGACTACGGACTTCTATTTGGCACGACCTTGACACATCTCTCTCGCTTCTTTCAAACCCATAAACCTATGAATATATTCTGACACACCTATGCCGGTAGTTGTTGGGAACACTAAGCTCGAAGTTGTTGACGAGTATGTTTACCTGGGACAAATAGTCCGACTAGGTAAGTCCAACTTCGACCGAGAGGTCAATCGGCGGATTCAACTCGGTTGGGCAGCGTTCGGGAACTTACGGCACATCTTCCCGTCAGGTATACCTCAAAACTTGAAAACGAGACTGTACACCCAGTGCGTGTTGCCAGTGATGACATACGGAACTGAGACGTGGTCCTTCACTGCTGGCCGGATGAGGAAGCTCAAGGTCGCTCAGCGAGCTATGGAGAGGGCTATGCTCAGAGTTTCTCTGCGTGATAAACTCAGAAATGAGGAAATCCGCAGTAGAACCAGAGTGACCGACATAGCCCAACGGATTAGTAAGCTGAAGTGGCAATGGGCCGGCCATATAGCTCGAAGAACCGACAACCGATGGGGAAGAAAGGTTCTCGAGTGGCAGCCTCGTACCGACAGGCGAAGTGTAGGGCGTCCCCCCACTAGATGGAGTGACGACCTGGTAAGATATGCAGGAAGTCGATGGATGCAGGTGGCTCAGGACCGTGCTTTGTGGCATTCTTTGGGGGAGGCCTATGTTCAGCAGTGAACTTGTGAAGGGCTGTAATGATGATGATGATGATAGTAAAATGATGGAATTAAGGCGAAAGCTTTTAAGCATTTTTAAGATCTTAAAGATGTGAAGGCAATATCTACCAATTGCAAACATTGGCGATGACATGTGGTGACGGCATTATAAGAGCTATTAAATTTTTGCGGGAACACACATTTAACATAAATTTAGTTGCATTTTATAAAAGCTATTAGGAAATTTTTTACTTCGCAAATATCCGCGTTATAAAATAAAATGATGTGTCTTACCTAGTACGAAGAGCACCTCCCGCCCTCCCTTAATTGCGTGCACTAAAGGGAGGGAGGGCGGGAGGTGCTCTTCGTACTAGGTAAGACACATCATTTTATTTTATAACGCGGATATTTGCGAAGTAAAAAATTTCTTTATAACTTTTATATAATGGATTTCCTCAAAGTAACGCCTGATTCTATTAATTATAGTTGCATTTATTAAATATATATACTTATAAAATTTTTACCACGTTTTATTAAATTTCGTGTATGTCTGTTAGAGTCGAATTTAATAATTGATTTTGAACTTACTTCCTGATGAGACAAATATTTGAAATTTTAAACATAGCTCAGAATTGGATGACAAAGTAAGAATATGAAAAACAAACGTAGTATATAAAAAAAATAACTTGTTAATAAGTTATGTCGTTTGTAAAGGAAGATATCAATCCTAAAAATATTAAAAACAAATTAAAAACGTACTTTATGAATCAACTAATATAATAACTAACATAATATAACTAAAACTAATACTATATATTATTTGTATACTATATACTATTATATATGTATACTAATTGTAATATAATTACTATATTTATATTTCAAAAATATAAAAATATTTTTTCCTCTGAACAACCTGTATACTACAACTCATCCTCACGTTATTGTTATAGAAGCGAGCGAACTACCTTCTTACTCTAAATAATATTAAAATGTTTACACTCAAAAGACGGCGAACTGCAGTGTGCAGAAAAATCTTATATAGGTTTATGTTGCACTGTACTTATGAACTGTGTATAATATGTATTTTTGTTGTTGTAAAATAAAAAATAAAAAATAAACTAGCGGTGGTTGCACACAGCAACGCGAGAAAAGCCGTAACAAAAATATTGAAAAATATAGCTTTGTATTTTAATAAATAGTATTGTAACTATGTAATAACTCTCCCAATACTGTCAATGTATGTCAATGTCAGACAGTAGTATGTTAATATGCATAAAAGTTAAATACAGCTTACTTCCAAAAATAAAAACCGGACAAGTGCGAGTCGGACTCGCGCATGAAGAGTTCCATACCATCACAGGTTTTTAGTAGGGGAGTCCCATTTAAATTTAAATTTATTTTATTTTTATTATTAGTTGTTATAGTGGCAATAGAAATACACATTATGTGAAAATTTCAACAAATCTATCTGCTACGAATCATGAGATATAGCCCGCTGAGAGACAGACGAAAAACTTAAAAATTTAATGAATCATATGTTGATGATGTTTCACCCCTGTACCTCGAAAAGCACGGAAACCTGGTCCTGCTCCAGATCTCACTCCAGTCGTGTTAGATTACCGTCCCATTGGACTATGAGAGGGAGTGCCCTAAGTAAACATACTCGTCGACAACTTCGAGCGTAGTGCTTTCATCAACTACCGGCATAAGTATTACATGTACGTTACACCTGACCTTTGTTTTATTGTGCATGTTCATTTTAAGACCTATTAGTGGGAAGATACTATAGGGGTCACTGAACATAGTGCTGATATCCTCCAGCGATTCTACAAAACGAACTACATCGTCGGCAAATCGAAGGTGAGTGCTGTACTCGTTATTGATGTTAATGCCATTACCTCTTCAATCCAGTAGCTTGGAAACGTTTTCCAATAACGTCACCCTGTGTTACACCTCATTGCATTTGGATGGGTTTCGTACTCTGGTTCAGTTCTCGGATAGCCATCGAAGCCCTATTGTACTAACACTAGCTGCACTTCGATATACCAACAGTCAACTTGGCACCGCTAAAGTGACTGTGGCACCGGTTTAATTTCGATAGAATCAAAAGCTTTCTCATACTTCACATACGCAAGATAAAGTGGCAGATTGTACTCTTTGGCCTTCTGTACAATTTGCCAATGGGTGTGTATGTGGTCTATGGTACTAAAGCCTTTTCGGAAACCGGCTTGTTTGGGAGTGTTACTTAAAATTAAATACTTTGTATTTATAAATTCATGTAACTACCTTTTCTTACAA
Organism: Parnassius mnemosyne; assembly: GCA_963668995.1. NCBI lineage: Eukaryota > Metazoa > Arthropoda > Insecta > Lepidoptera > Papilionidae > Parnassius > Parnassius mnemosyne. Next base: position 68,095,100 of record CAVLGL010000001.1, read on the forward strand.
TAAGAGAACATTTTGAACAGAAATAAATGCTACTACTACTACCAAATTAAAAGAAAATAAATAAATTTACTTGACCTTCTAATTGATATAATAATTAATATACGTTATTTTGAATATAAAGATATAAAGTTATTAGCACTGTCTTTGCATTAAGTTCTGCTTATGCTGAGATACAGGCTCAATGAGCTGCTTTGTGTTTGGGTATTATGTAAATTATCAACACATGTCGATTAAAATTCCATGCTTTTAATTATTATTAATATATTTTTTTAAATTATATATCTACTTATTCATGAACTATTTGTGTAGTTTTTGTTTGTGCTAGGCAATAAATTATTGAAAATTAATCGCTTAGACTTACGGCAAAGTTACGTGCAACTGAATTAATTTACTAAAAATTAACACCTGTATAATGACATGTATGAATCCTTAATTTTACAAACTATAAATATAGAAAAATACTTCGTTGCGTGTAAATATTAAGAGAGGGAAGAACCACGCTCACACGGAATACCAGTGTGAAATACAGAAGAATGCAGCTATGTTTCTTATGATAAGTGGCAAGAACCGGAGATTCTTTCTTCTGAGACGATTCTTAACAGAGCATTCACTCGCCATCAGGCGGACTGTGTGGAAAACCCTCACATCTATAAAAAAAATATATAAAAACGTAATAGTAAAACGTCATTAACTTTTTCTCTTTGGATTGTGAGACATTTTGGACGTTTTTTTCCCAACAACATCCAATCTAATCCTTTTGAATAAAGTATACTCCAATATGAGTACGAAAGCGCAGTGCGGCCGCAACGCAACGCAACAGCATCTGATTGACGCAGTGCAATTTGAAACAGTATATTGAGATGAGTTTTTAATTCAGTTGAGTGTTCGGCCATGCACTATGTCGTTTCAATGCTTCTGACCAAAATAATTTGTGTGTAAGGACTAGAACTATAAAATATATGAAAAAAAAGTTATGTTCGGTAAGCGCAATTTAATAAAGATATCATATATTATGTAGGCATTACGAGTAGTAAGAATTACGACAATGTTCATAAAAAAGGAAATATATTATTTTTCAACATTTTTTGTTAACATTTTTAAATATCAAGTTTTATCATTCCCGATGCTTCACTAATACTAAAGTTTTATTACGTTACCCATTATCTTTAAATAAAAATTATTTTAAGCTAATCTAAAACAATTATTAAATAAGTCCATAAAAATGAACTCTACTTCAATAAGCCTCTTCCTATTGAATAGTTGTCGTAATTGCCGCATTTGCAAAGCGGAATGGTGATCAAAGTACCTACTAAGTGCCAGACGTATCAACGCTATAGGACACCCACCGTATAAGAATCTTGTATTTGCTATTCGTGTGTCACTTCCTTTAACACAGAGGTGGGTCGATCGAGCATGGTCTTTTATAACATTCGTCTTACCGAACTGTTAGTGGGACAAATGGGACAGTCATCATTTATCATCACAGCCTATCACAAGTCCACTGCTGAACATAGGCCTCCCCCAAGAATTGCCACGAAGTACGACCCTACTAGACTTCCTACATATCTTACCAGGTCGTCAGTCCATCTAGTGGGGAGGCCGCCCTACACTTCGCTTACCTTCGGTAAGAGTCTGCCAGTGGATCTTCTTTCCCAATGGGACAATATTTTTGTATATTTATTTTTATTTGAATAACCCACATAACTTGATTAATTTAGCAACGATCCAGAATTAGGCAACGATAAAAATAAAACAAAAAACTTGTTGGTAAAACTGTATTAATTTTAAATACTGTAGTTATTTTAATCAAATATATTTATTCGTGGTAGAGCCAGCTGCAGCAATATTAGTAGTATAGCTGTAGCAAGAATGGATCGGTTCGACCGGTGAAGGACCACGTTCTCACAGAATACTACGCAGATTCGTAATCGAGGATAGATGTCGATGTCTATGGGCCACAGCAACCACTTACGATCAGGTGGACTGTGTGCTCGTTTGTCACCCTAATTCTATAAAAAAGGGTATGAATGTGGTCTATGGTGCTAAAGCACAGTGGTAGAGCCACGCGGCAGCTTTTGCTGTCGCACGGATGGGCCGGCTCGAACCGGGGTGGTACCACGACCTCACAGAAAACCAGCGTGAAGTAGAGGTTTACCTCTGCGTTTCGCTTGGTGAGTGCAGGTGGCCGGAGGCCCTTTTTACTGGAAATGAGGCATTCCATCTTAGTCCTCACGGGTGACAACGCATCTACATTTTGATTTGTAATAGAGGATAGATGTAGATGTCTATGGGCCGCAGCAACCTCTTACCATCAGGTGGACTGTGTGCTCGTTTGTCACCCTAATCTTATAAAAAAAAGCCTTTTCGGAAACTAGCTTTTTCGGAAGGTTGGAAACCGTCGAGTTTGCGTGTGAGATGATACGTAATGACTCTCGAGAACAGCATGTAGACGCGGCTCAGAAGGGAAATCAATCTGTAGTTTTTCAACAGAGCATTGTCCCCTTTCTTGAAGAATAAGATGATCGCACTTCTGCTTTATCCTTTCAGAGTATTGCTAGCATGGAGGATGGAATGAAAGAGATTAGCGAAAGTTTTTTATGATGGTAATTTTCGATTTTTATTAATATTGATTGTTTTATACGTTGCCTGACACCTACGAATATTCTCGTAGTTCATTGTGTACATGTTCATTCCAAAACTACATACAAAATACTGTCTACGAGTATACTCGTATACGGCAATGAATCCAATCGAGTATGTCTGTCGTTTGGCACAGTGTATACATTTTTCATGTTATTTTTCCAAATAAATATATTTGCGTACATCATTTCTCACTAGTTTTGCAAGAAAAATGTGGCTACCACTGTACATAACCACGCTGTAAACCTCTTACTGAGCAACGTGGCAAATGCGCGGCACAAGCACTCTTTAGTGTAGAAAACGAACACCTACCATTTACCATTGATCTATTTTATTTCTTCAATGTTAATAATTTGCATTAAAATGATGCTAAAATTTAATGTATGAAATTCATAACTCCAAGTGTCAACCAATTAAACACTAATGTAATTTTAAATGGCGTGAAACTGAGTCATGTCGATAACACCATTTTTCTTGTAATCATACTAGACACGAAGCTTCAATGGAGCCCCAATATATCAAAACGAGCAAACCGACTTAGTTCTGCAGCATATGCTTTAAAAAAGATTAGAAATATTACCAGTGTTGAAACAGCTAGATTAGTTTACATTAACTATTTCCATAAAATAATGTCGTATGGTATTTTGTTATGGGGACACACGGCCGACACTGAAATTATATTTGTTTTACAGAAGAGGACCATAAGAGTAATTTATGATTTAAAGAAACGCTGCGATAAAAATTTAAGGAAACTAATATATTAGCTTTGGCCTCTCAATATATTTATGAAAATGTAATGAACGTACACAAAATAAAGGTTTCTTACAAAAATAAGTGATATTCATTCTGTAAATACTAGGAACAGACACAAACTAGTTGTACCAGTTACTTGACTCCACTGAGTCATTAATTCAGTTTAGTGGCGATGTATACGCTTTTATAACAAAATCCCAGATAACATACAAAATTTGACCTGCTCAAAGTTCAAAAACTTTATTCAACTAAGTTTGTATAAAAATGGCTATTATAATATTAAGTAATTTATGGATTATAATAACCACTGGGAACAAGTTGATTGCTACCAAGCTATTTCTAATTTATTTTGTATTGTTAATTGAGAGAGAGAGAGAGTTCAATTGGTCATCGTACAGTGCAGATGTGTGCTACTTTTCTATAAAATATTAATCTCAACTAGCAGCCTACATACAAACGTATTACTTACAGCAATAGTGCTCGGTTTAATCACTGTAACAATACTTACAACGGAGCGTGTTGAAGAAGCCAACTACTACCACGTGAATCATTCATACCCTACCGTACGGATACACAGATATATGATGAATATTCTACGCTTGCCTACAAGAAGTGATTTGAGAGATACGCTAAACGATTCACAACTTAATGAATCTAAAATTATCACTTTTCGTAATAAAATAAAATTACCAGAAGAAAACAACGACATGACAGTAATAAAAAAGAAAGTATGTGAATTGACTAACAAAATGTTGCAGATAATGTCGATGCTAACTACAACTTGCACTAATCAAAATGAAATCATAGGAAAAATATCTTAAGATAGACTTGAAAGAACAAATCAATGATATGAAATTAACTATAAGCTATGTTAATACAGAAAACAAAATAGTAAAAACAGATATTTCAAATTTATTAGAGAAAAACAAAAACAGTGAATAGAAGATCTGCCATCTTGAATACGAAATCAAAAACTTTAAAATAACTGCTGGAATATCTTCCCTATCTTACGGAACCGAATAAATCGTGGCAGAAGTAAGTGAGCGCGAACACAGAAGCAAAAATATCGTTATGATTGGGATCTCTGAAAGTGCAGCATTGGATTAAAAACATTGAATAGAATTTAACAAAGGTGAGGTTATTAAGATATTAAATACAATAGATCCAAATTGTCCTTTAGCGAAAAAATCGTACGACTGGCAAGTATACATTTGGTAAAAACCGTTTATCAAAATTACTATTATTGTAACTGGCATATACGCGGGACTTATTACTAATAATAAATGTTGACTCACTACCACTAATATTGAAAAGAAAAATTTCTATTACAATACATGCTTTTTCGTGAGTACACAGCATAAGCTTAAACCTTTTAAATCAGTGGTATCATTAGCGAAACCGGAGGTTATTTCTTATTGAGGTCGGTCATGTGGCTAATGCATGATCCGTCTTAATACTGACCCTTGTAACGCGACTCGTCGAGATTCCATCTCTTCTTCTTAGATATGGGAGAGACAAAGTTAGGTGCTACAAAGTGTACGAATGAAAAATAAAATATTGGTAACTATTTAAGCATTCTTTATTCTTTTATTTTAAGTGATTTGAAACTCGATGAAACAAAAAAGCAACTTTAAAAAGAGACAAACATATACATTTATAGATATAGCCTAATAGAGCCTATAGATAAAATACAGTATAATGTTAATTCATCATCATCATCATTACAGCCCTTCACAAGTCCACTGCTGAACATAGGCCTCCCCCAAAGAATGCCACAAAGCACGGTCCTGAGCCACCTGCATCCATCGACTTCCTGCATGTCTTACCAGGTCGTCACTCCATCTCTTGGGGGGACGCCCTACACTTCGCCTACCGGTACGAGGCTGCCACTCGAGAACCTTTCTTCCCCATCGGTTGTCGGTTCTTCGAGCTATATGGCCGGCCCATTGCCACTTCAGCTTACTAATCCTTTGGGCTATGTCGGTTACTATGGTTCTACTGCGGATATCCTAATTCCTAAGTTTATCACGCAGAGAAACTCCGAGCATAGCCCTCTCCATAGCTCGCTGAGCGACCTTGAGCTTTCTCATCCGGCCAGCAGTGAAGGACCACGTCTCAGTTCCGTATGTCATCACTGGCAACACGCACTGGGTGTAAAGTCTCGTTTTCAAGGTTTGAGGTATACCTGGAGAGAAGATGTGCCGTAATTTCCCGAACGCTGCCCAACCGAGTTGAATCCGTCGATTGACCTCTCGGTCGAAGTTGGACTTACCTAGTCGGACTATTTGTCCCAGGTAAACATACTCGTCCACAACTTCGAGCTTAGTGTTCCCAACAACTACCGGCATAGGTGTGACATGGACATTAAACATGATCTTAGTTTTGTCCATGTTCATCTTAAGACCTATCCGTTGGGAAACACTATTGAGGTCATTGAGCATAGTGCTTAGGTCCTCCAGCGATTTTGCCATAAGGACTATATCGTCGGCAAATCGAAGGTGAGTGATGTTGATACCGTATCCTTTCCAGTCCAGAAGCTTGAAAACGTCTTCCAATGCAGCGGTGAAGAGTTTCGGGGATATGACATCACCCTGTCTTACACCTCTCTGCAATTGGATAGGTTTCGTACTCTGGTTCTGTACTCGGATAGCCATCGTAGCCCTACTGTACAAGCACTTCAACACATCGATATACCGACAGTCAACTTGGCACCGCTGAAGAGACTGCAGCACCGCCCAAATTTCGACGGAATCAAAGGCTATTTCATAGTCCACATACGCCAGGCATAGTGGTAAATTGTACTCCTCGGACTTCTGTACAACTTGCCGAAGGGTATGTATGTGGTCTATGGTGCTAAAGCCCTTTCGGAAACCGGCTTGTTCGGGAGGCTGGAAGAAGAGGCTGGAGGCTTCCTATGGAAATAAAGGTGATACAAAATATCCAGTTTTGAGGTGAATGCAGAAAATCAAAACAGAATGAAAAACTGAATTTAAAATAGTGTAAATTGATATGTAAGTAGCATAACACTACAATATATTAAAGTTTTGTTAAATATTTTATGATTATTTTATGTGAGATTAACGTTGTATTGTGATGGGAAATAAAGTTATGAGGTCATAAATGGAAATTTGATAATGAAAATTAGTGAGTAGTTGATGTAAATCTAATGACTTGTACGTCGAAATGGCGTTTGGCATGCGGTTCTCCTTACGGTATAACTTTTGGTGTACAATAAGAGGCCGATATGTTAGCAATTTGTTTGGGAACAGCTACAGTTTCAGTTTTATAATCCTGAAAGAAAGCTGATTAGGTAAAATAATAGGAAAATTAGTTAAAGTATTGAATGTTTTAGTATCACATTTCCAAACAATAATTTTTTATGTCAAGATCCTTCTGTGTCAACCCTAATAGTAGGGAAAAGGGAATAAACAGTCCACTAAGTACATGACTGATGTTAAGACAAAGACCATTCCATAGGGACCCCTCATCTTAGTCGTCATCCTTTCTTTTAAGAGAGGATAGTGTTCTGAGTTGAACATCTTATTTTGGTGTCAGGCCCAACTCGTTGTGCCCGAACTCAGCGTGGTGTGGTATTGGTCTGTGAATAAAAGGTCAATAATTGGTTAATCTCTTATGCAGGGCACGAGACAAAGGCGCTGTTTCTTTTCAATCTTTAAAGCGGTTAAAAAAAATTCAAATTATCGATTTTGTATTCACCAAAAACACGCTTACGTGTATTTATTAAATGGAATAAGATACAATTCCGAAAATAAATAACAATAATTTATTGTCACTTGTTTATTTATACACTCTATTATACTAAAGGTACAAAGGGCGAATTTAATGCCATATGGCATTTTCTACCAGCCAACCGGAAAGTTAGTGGGAGGAGTATGTACTGTAGTGGGCTAGGATGAAAATCTATAATTGACAAACCTATAAAAAGCGACTTCAACTCCACGCCTTAAAATTCGGCCATGTCGCACCAGCACAAAGCCTGGTACACTATGTCATGGAGAATATCAAATATAAATAATCATGAGTGGTATTAAACGTCTCATCTGAAAAAAATTAATAAAAAGAGTCCACGCTGCTTCAGTGCGTGTAAGCAGACAGCATAATATACTCGTAACACTCAGTCTTTATCAGTCCGTAATATTCCACAGCTGAACAAGGACTCTTCTGTTGTTGGGGAATTCCCGTAATCACCGCGCTTCCTTAATGGATTGGGCAAAACATCTCATACCTACTACGGTACCCCTGTCACTAGTCTGGTTAAGATCTGGTGCTCAGAGTTGTTTATAATGGAAAGCATTAGATCATTTTAGTAACTTCTAGAGTTGCCTCTTACGAAACGTAATTACTTTTGTGTTACTTTTTATGAACATCTATATCTATATAATATAGACTCATATATACATTAATCTTCGTTTAGTCTTCTATCTTTACTTAAACTTACTTTGATACCAATAGTTGCTTTGACCCATTTGCTTTTTACTTTTCTACAAGAAAACATTTTCATTTACTGAAATCAATACATAATCTCGTTCCTGCCACGACAATAGAACAAGTTTTAGTGACATTACTGAAGTAACGTTATAAAAATAATAATGGCTCGCGGAATGTTTCTTATAGAGCAAGATATTTTCTAGGAAGCAATTTATTTACTCATTGTAGTAAGAACATAACATAGAGCCGAAAGGTTTATTGTGATTGCTACAGCATATTATCATTTTCTCTTTCTTTTTATCAAAGAACGCAATAAAGCAAATATACTTCTAAAATGATTATCCTACGATAAATGATAGTATTATTATTTATTCTCGAGCCACTTGAGCCTTGAAGTCTCATATTGAATCTCATTACCATTCTCCGGTTCGCTTCTATCTTCATTAAATATGGCATCGTTCCTCTTCTTTTTTTATCTTTTTCTTAACTAGTCTTTTAATCAACTGTTTGTTTTAAGGCTTTTCAAGCTGCAGGGAATCTTGATAAATTTGTATATTCTCACTAAGCTAGCCGGTTTGGTGGGGGCAAAGCAGACACTGCCCCTATAACGAGTCTGAGGAATTTGTGAAAAATTACCGCCATGTACGCCATGTATGTCAGAGCCTCATTGGTTCATTATCTACGTTTTACATGTGAATATGACGTATAAGGACGGAATAATAACTGATGATATATTTGATATCACGCTTTCAAAGTTTTCAAACAATTCTTCATTATTAAAACTCCACCACACAGATCGGATTCCTCTGATGCAGACATTGCCCGGTGGGGGATCTCTCCTTTGTGCAGAATAAGCTGTTATTTGCAAAAAAAGTTTGTACTTTTGTACTCCCAAAGTATGTGAATGCTTTGAGAATCCATCGCCCAATCTTGTTACCGGGAATCGAAAACATATAGTTTCTCCGCATTTAATTTGGTTCAAGGGTAACGCCACGCACCTTTAGTTTCAACCCATGAACCTAGAATACGTGTTATTATACCAGGCATTATACACAAAAAAAAATCCATTAAAAATGTTTTAACATAATTGAACCATATTTTTTACCAAAGATATTATTTGAAAAAAATATAAACAATAAATTTTTGAACATTTTAATTTGAACATTGTTAACTTGTAATGTGATATTTATTAGCTGACGTATGGCTTTTTAGTATGTATGTTACACGGTATCTTCATCATTTGAGAACCGGTTTTGATAATTAAAATAGAGTAAATGAAGGGTAATTCAGGAGGTGTTCCTATATAAATTTGAATAAAAAATCCCACCTCTAAAGGTGGTAAAATATAGAATGGAGTTTTAAATGTAACGACAATTACTTGGTGTTAGGACTCATTTTACAAGGTTTTAGGACTCCTGTTCTGCTTAAGAGTGCATCTGGGTATGGACCACCCTCTACCTATTTCTACCGCCAAATATGAGTGCTTGCATTGCTGTGTTCCGGACTAAGGAATATCACAAGCTCAAGGTAACAACATGAATGTCGTCTAAATAGCTGCATTAAAAACTTCGTACTTATTTTCCTTTCTTTTTCGCCAAATTCATATTGAACCATTTCGGAAGTAAAATCTGTTTAATAAAAATTATTAAAAAGGTGTACAATTGAAAGTGGTAACGCATAACACACACACACAAAAAAATTTAAGGCGAATTGCATAGTATTTTCTTATTGCTGTCAGCTAAAAATACTAATAGAAATTAGCCTAAATGCGTTCATAAGGCTTACTGCATAACTGGAGGTGTAATAAAATAAGTTCCTCGATTATAATAAATTTTTGCCAATACCTGCTTCTAGTTTCATTTACTTACTATAAGCACAGCCTATAATCACGATGCGCTTTTGGAATAGGTCTTTGTAGTAAAAATGTCAACATTGTGACTTCTTATATTTACACGAACACTATAAATTGAATAAAATTAGTTTTACACATTAACTGTGTAAAATTAAAAATTAAATAAATAAATTGTAAAATTAGTTTTGATTAATAAAAATGTCAAATTAAAATAAAATCATGCAAGCAATAATCAATATTATTATGCAATGTATATTTAAATTATATTCGAATTAGAACTTGAATAAATGACAAATCCCAAGGGACAATTAGGATGAAGTGACAAAGGGCCGGTGATATACCTTGAAGAGCTGTCTACTGATAGGGAAAATGTTCTCAAGTAGCAGCATCGTACTGGCGCTACCACTAGGTTACCAAAAAACTGTCTGGTAAAACACAGATGTCGTAGTAATATTCTTGTTCAGAAAACTTAAAGAGGAAATTACTTATGGGTTTATAACATTAATTTATGCCAACTTTGACATTTATAAGTACAACATTGTCATTCCCGTCTAGTTTATTATGTCCTCGCATAATTAGGACAATATGAAACTTTTTGATAGGCAATTTCAATTTCGAAGAAGCAGTTTTCGATGGATACAGGTGGCTCCGGACGGTGTTTGTGACAATCCCTGGGGCCACTAGGCCAAAGGAAGGTCTATGTTCAGAAGTGTACCTGTGAATGACTGTAATGATGATGATGATAAAGTAAAGAACGCCTGTACTTAACTTCAATAAAAGGGCAAGAACTTATTTTTAATTTTTAGAAATTTGACAATTACCACATACAAAACGGTACGTTCATAAATACTTTCTAATCAAAATTGGGTTATTTTCGGTCGGTATTTATTAATAACAACACACATACTCCTGTCACGTTTTCAATTCGCAACATCGCCTATCATGAGATTATTTTACGATTATACTGTTCGGATCTACGCAGCAGCAATTTTTATAAAAAGACAAGTCTTTTTGTTGACGGCCTTAATACACCGATAAAGCTTTTATGATTCGTCCTTTAACGGACCGTAATATCGACTTTTTATTTCTTTATATATTGTGTATTATATAGCTAATAATTATATCGCTGTGATTAAAAAAGTAGATCTAAAAATATCCGGTATAATGCATGTGATACTCACAACTAATTTTGCTGTTCCATATTAGGCGTAGAAACTCAGTATAAAACAACCCGGCTGAAAAAACTCCATGCAGACTCCAATGAAATTATTATTTGCAATTATAAGAGCACGTTTACCACGTGCTTCGTGGTGAATAATATTAATCGTGAGTAAACCTGAAGATCTGTGAAGTTAAAAAAAATTGAAAGACATGGGAAGTGCCCTTAAGCTTAATATTCACGTATAAGTACATATTTTCATGTGTTTTATGGCACCTGTTTAAGTTTCTCTGTCTAGCTCGTGGTTGAGTGGTAGATAATTCTGAAAGGAATTAAGTCCACCAATTGTAAACTTTATGTATAATAAATATATTAAATAAATAAAACATTACAAACAATCACCTAGGTGAATTCTATAACAAAGTTTGTGTTGTGATAAATATGAAGGATAAGAAGATCTAGAGCCATTTTACTGTTTACGAGGCATGGCTCTTTAAGCTCCTTCGACAACGCATTTTTCAATTTCAACGCAAAATTGGATTTAAAATCGAGGATAGATAAAGGTTGTCTAATATCCACAGCACCCCTCGCACACGTGTACCTACTGTGAACTCGTTAGTCATCCTTGACTGACATGATGTTTGTCATTCACAATATTTATCTTAGATTGGATCTTAATCAGTATACACGATCGTTAGGGCTTCATTCACCTACTTTTTTTACGTAAACTTACATACCAATTTTTATATTATGTGTTTGAATAGATCTGAGCTGCCGGCTAACTTTATTTTCGAAAGTATTCATAGGTATACGGCATTTTGTTGCAGACCTGTTTCTTTAGATATCAACTTATTTTGATATTTATTCAAAACTTGGATAGGCTTAAACTATGATGGATGGATATAACTTTGCTGAGGTATATAATATATTATATAGAATATAATATATTATATAAAACTTTGGTATAATTTATGAAAATTGAAACCGTCGTAAGAAATGTCTCATACTTCTTACGCACAATACAAATTCATTTTATGTCCTATTTTATGGGCAGATGGAAAACGAAAAAAATCGACATAATAATATTTTGTCAAAAAAAAGCGGCGTGGCGGTTTAGCGCATAAGAGCTTGCCTTCAACTTTCATCTCATGCGAGTAAACCGACTTCGATCTTGCCGGTACCATGAAAGTGTAGGTTGAAACTTTATGTACTAATTTACCCCGTGATTGACGGTGAAGAAAAATATTGTGTTTAGTCACGATATTTTCGACATTTAAGACTATATTCTAAGACCAGTAAAGTCACATACACACACACACATTGGGGCTGACCAGCGGACTCATATCTACTTCAAATCTCCTCAAAAATGACATAAGACCTGGAAAATCAACGATAGATAATTTCACATAATATGAGTTTTTGACCTGAAGATGACCTGAATAATTAAATTCAAGTTTTTTTTGAAAGTACAATGTATAAAGGTTTCTGCAAGATTCGCAGTCTGTGTAAAACGCACCGCATGTTATCGCGAGTCTCTAACACCACCTGCTCCCGACTTAACTTGAAACTTAATTAACATAGACTGGTGCCAGCTTCTAGAAAGGACTCATCTCTTTACCCTATTTTAAGGAAGGAATGAAAATTAATATTTTCATTCCTTTTTAAGAAAATATCTAGCTGACCTGGCAGATGCTGTTCTACCATCTCACTACGAATTTACTTCAGACAATTTACCGAGTAATACACAGTGATAACAGCGCCACCAATTATAATGTCCTTCAGACTGAATTTCAGTCACAACGGCCAGTCTCTACGGATACTAGCCATCTGCGCAGGATATGATTATAGTACCAAAGTGTAGGCGCAAACACAGGTACACTAAAAGCTTTTACAAAAATTTACTTCGCAAATATCCGCGTTAAAAAATATAATATGATGTGTCTTACCTAGTATGAAGAAGCGGTTAGCGGTTAGCCACCGTAGAGTCTATATCACCTGAGGATGCCTCGTGTAGAGGCGAAACACGTGTCGTATTATCGTCAGTGGTGTGTCTTGCCTAGTGTAGTGGTGTTGGAAGTAGCGGTGCTGGGATTAGTGGTGACGGGGATAGTGCACGTAATTGAGGGATGGCGGGGAGGTGCTTCTTCATACTAGGTAAGACACATCATATTATATTTTTAACGCGGATATTTGCGAAGTAAGTTTTTGTAAAAGCTTTTATATAATGGATTTCCGCAAAGTAACGCCTGATTCTATTAATTACAGGTACACTATCAATTCACTCTCATGGTCCGACGGTATGGCAAGCCGACACGCCCGGAGAGAGATTAGTCACAAGACCAACGACAAAACACCACCAACTGCCTAACTGCGGGCTACTATTGAGGATTTCTAGACAGAAAATTCCAATATTTAATTTTTACCTGTCCCGGTATTCGAACCCAGGTCTTCATGATAATCAATCGCGTTTGTAATCACTAGATAAACAAGGCTGTTTAATTCAATTTCTGTTACAAAGGCTCTGTGGCGTAATTTCAACGGTAAGGACCGCGGGTTGGAATCCCGCACGGAGCAAGTATTTGTATGCCGTATATAATTAATTATCCAGGTCAGAATGCTTTTCTTTTTTAAATTGATTTACCTAAACTGCCTCCACAATTTTTTGTATAGAATAAGAATGACAAGTGAGCTCACAGTGCACCTTGTATGGATGGTAAGTGGATACTGTGGCCCATAGAAATCTATGTTTATCCTCAAATAACAATTAAAATACATATGCGTTGTCACCCTTAAAGACTAAGATGGGATGCTTCGTTTCCAGTACCATATCAAATTAAACACAGTAGCCAAAGAGAATATAACCACTACGTTTAAGAGGCGGGACTTCCTAAGAAAAAGTAAATGTATGACATTGCGCCAAGCTACTCTACCAACATCAAGACATGATATTTAAATTTTGAGAAACAGTGCTGACAACATAGGCAATTTTAATAGTGCTGTAAATGTCTATGCTCGAATAATTTTATCGATATAACCTTTATATCGATAAATTAGTTAAAAATTAGAAAAAATTAGAATTAGAGTAGATAAAAATTAGTTCTCTATACTGAAATATTTATGAGCAATACTTTTTTTAACCTGGGGATTGAGTAAAAATGCCGATTAGGATAATAAATCATTATATTTTACACGCAGAAATTTGTAATTATATCTCTACCGTTATTAGGTACAAAAATATGTGTAAAGAAAATATAAAATTAAAACGCACTATTATACTAAGTTAAGGGGCTACTCCATGCGAACGACCTTGAGCATTTGCCGGCGGCGCGCCGCTCGTTCAATATATTGCTTAATATGAAATATAAGACGCCACCTATTGTAGGTAAAAGAACGTAGTATTATTTTTTCAACATCAATAAACTAATTTATGGAAATACACACAGCGTACAACGATAAATGTATTTTAATTTTTTTATTCGGTTTATTAGTTGCATTATATTAGAATTATGTATTTTCATATATTATGTAATTATGAAATTTTATAATTAATTATATATTAAAAATGAAGCATTGAAAATTGTGAGTTTGAAAGATACCTATTCACTATAGGTAAATAAATACATAGCTCGCCTTTTGTACAAATATTTGGTGCAATAAAGAATAAATAAATAAATAGGATGTTTCGTAGATGTGTTTTTGATTATTGTTAATTTTTACGTGTCACGTATTGAAAAGTAACATACCTACCTACAAATTTTTGAACTGAGCACCTTGTAACTTAGCCTGCTTATTACTTATGCTGGCAGACATTATCCTCGCCCCAATGATTGATGAGGATGAAAATCAATTTTATTTCTACATACGTTATTATATTTATTTATACATAAGGGTAACTTTAATAAAGGTAATACAAAAATCAACAAGAAGTATAAGGGTTCAATCTTTCAATTGTAAAAAAACGTTACCCCTACACTAGGATTTTCTCCTGTGTCGTGGAGGCAGTTTACAAACATAAATTGCAGAAGGACAAACATCCAGACCCGGAACAATTATTTGTAGGCCATACAAATACTTGTTCCGTGCGAGATTCGAACCCGCGGCCCCCAGCGCTACAACTGATTGCTAAGCCACTGCGCCACGGAGCCGTCGCCGGGTTATAGCTAAAGTGACCATACGTCCCGTTTTGAACGGGACTGTCCCTTTTCTCAGTCACCTGTCCCATTGTCCGCAAACAAAGCTCCGGGACACAAAAATGTCCCGTAACTCGTTGGATGGAAGTATTCAAAGTCAACAATCTTCAACATAATTTTTTTAAATCGAATATATTTTATGTCAACCTAGTACGAACGCTCCAGTAGAAAGAGTATTCTTTTAATTTTGAATAAATTTTGGACGTCTGAAAAAAACACTTACGGTTCCAGAGTTCTAAATGCGATGTTGTTAACAAAGATAACAATAAAAAAACTTGAGCAGAATTTTATTTTTATTTAAAATCATCACCAACTTTATTAAAGCAAATTTAATCCACTGACAAATGTAATAAATAATTTAAAAAAATATGTTGCATTTAATAATTACCGTCTATACCGAATATAATTTTACAGTGAACACTAATTGTATAAAGTTATAGTTTTTAGAGTATAAATAAACCCATGTCCTGTTTTGAGTTAAAAAATTAATGGTCTGTTTAGTCTTTTTAGTTAAATTTAGTTTTAAAATTTTTTAGCTAATAGTAACAAGTAGGTATATTAGTACCTACTTAGATACTTTTTACCGAATTATAAGTATAGAACACCTTATGTACTCAATTATTTTTTGAAAAAGAAGAAAAAACAAGCAATATATAATATACTATATTTTAGCAAAAAACTATAACTTAGTAATACTAATTATAACTTAGAACATAAATGAAAAATCATAACTGACTTTTTGGCCCGACCCGGGACCTCATGATCAGCAGTCGAACTACTACAACAACTAGACCAACGAGGCAGTACTATACTTAATAAGATATTGTGGTTGGGTGATAATATTGAATTAGCCTTTTATAGTGTAAATTATAATATTTGTCGAAATTTTAATTATGGATTCGAACCTTACATGCTAATGGTGTTTCATTTTTTTATTTGCATTTACTTCAAAGAAAATACACGCAAAAAGCTTCATCGCGCAGTAAAAAACACAACAAATATATGTATAACTAATACGAAAAATTATACCCAAAACAAACAAATAATACTACCTATAAATAACCTAATAAGTAATATTATTATCGACTGATATGACGTGAGTGTATGCGCTGGTCGACGCTCTAACGACACGGGCTTCACGTCGAAGAGCTCAGGGCTCACTGACTTCAGCAAGCCCGTGAGAAGTGAATATGCCCAGATTTTAAAATAATTTCTTAATAAAATCAAATTTTGGTCTTTTGAAAAAAAATTTACTATAGAAATGTTCATTAATAAATTGCCTATCCATTGGTGTAAATCGCAAAATAAAATAATACTTACTTTACGAGGAGATGCATGTTATCAATAATAATTTCACATTTATGTGGTTTAGTTGTAAGGAGATAATATTTATTCCTTTAAAAAAAATTGGATATAGCTTTTATGGAATCAAGATTATGTAGAAATATAATGTGTTTTTTATTTGTTTATATATCTTTTAAATAAAAAGTAGATAGGTCCTAAAAACCGCACAAATAACGACTAGCGCGACATTTTGCTCAACCTGCGCCTTAAGTAAAAACTAAATTACGACTCCGTAGCTATCCGTAGCTGGCTGCGCCATTGCTGGACCGAGGATTCGTTCCCGCACTGAACAAGTGTTGCTATGCTGTAAAATGAATAGTCTGCGTCTGGATGCTTGTTTTCAACGTCAGTTTTTTGAAAGGGTATAAAATTGGGTTTATTAACACTAATTGGATTAAATTGCTTTTAAGTGTAACAAATACTATGTACAAATCGCTAGACTTCTTCACAGATGTACCTACGTAGTTACTACTCGCAGAGATCGTTTACTAATTGACGCTTTCAAAATGAGTGCTCATTATTGCTAATGTTTGTAGATGAATCTATAAAAAAATATTTATAACCCGGTACTTACAAATAACTTTAAGTTTAGTTATATAATCGAATTCTTACGAATATGTGACTTTAGAGGGATATTATCCTTTGCTACATGTAAATTAAACCTAATTAACATACACATAATAGTGGAAGTTTAAATTAACTCCAGTGATGAAATAACAGTTCGTTTTAGTTGGATTTCTAAATCCTCGGATTTGCAATGTTTGCCACAAATATGTTTTAACATGTGAATCTTTTCAATTGGTGCATTTGTCAGCTGTTTCGCCCATTGCTTGCATCTGAAAAATGATATAAATAAAATCACATTTTTATTGAACAAATATAATGTTATAAGTCACAATTGATGATGTAGTTTCTAAGTATAGTTGGTTTCGGATTGCCATCCAATCGAACTATCAGATTTAGGAAATTGTGTGTAGATGGCTAGTCCAAAAATGTAGTCGCGTTAAACATCATATTACAATTAAAGTTAAACTCACCTTTCATCATCTAAGGGAAATATTGCTACGAATAGCCTTTTCTTGTTATTTTTTTCCTGCTTCTTGCACCATTTAATTGGCAAATTTTATAATGTATATTTATTTTTTTAACAATTCTGTAAATGAACAACAGCTTCTATAACAAAATTTAAAGCAATCTTAATAAATAAAATATATACAAATGTAATTGTTTGATTTGACATTTGAACCTATTTGTTTTGACAATGACGTTAATAGACATATTACGAAAAGCGGAAAGAAGAGATAACCGCCATTAAAATTTGACCCCTGTAGTACATACAATTTTTACTATGGAAGTTGCGCTAGCCTGACAGTAGCATTGGGCTGCTATTTTACGCAAGTATTCTGTGAGAGTGGGGTCCTTCCCCGGTCGAGCCCGTCCATTCGTGCTACAACGATAATATAGCTGCAACATTACTATGACATGTATACAGGATTTTCAACAGTGCTAGAGCCACGCGGCAGCCTTTGCTGTTGCACGGACGGGCCGGATCGAACCGGGGTGGTACCACGACCTTACAGAATACCAGCGTGAAGTAGAGGTTTACCTCTGCATTGCGCTTGGTGAGTGCAGGTGGCCGGAGGTCCAATTCCCCCCCCCCCTTCCCACCCAACCCATCAACATAGTAGCGGAATTAAACAGAAGACTACCCCAGGAGAGTACTAGCACCCCTGGGGGGAGGGGGCAAAATTCCGATCAAGACAATAACTGTTTGGTCCAAGTGGAGCAATGAAACCAGGGCGGCCCCTGTCACGCTATCTGTGAATTTCTTAACGCAGTCCATTACCATCTAGAGACTGCGAAGCCGGCCTTGCTTTTTTAACCGAGACTCAGGTGTCCTCTCCTAGACAGCAACGACCATCCCCGCGTCTACGAGTGCCTCTATAGGTCCCATAGCCGTAATGCCGACACAGACCGACTCATCGATCACGTCCAAATGACTACAGATTCCGTGCTACAACAGATTCCATCCGCAGAGATCGTGATACTCGGTGATTTTAACGCCCACCACGCTGAATGGCTTGGTTCCCGTTTAACCGATCATGCGGGTAGATCTGTCTATGACTTTGCCTTGGCATATGGTCTAACAGAACTGGTTACTTCGCCTACGCGGATTCCAGATGTGGAGGATTATGTACCTTCCCTGTTGGACCTTCTGCTGACCTCTCATCCGGACGGATATAAGGTCTCCGTCGATGCTCCTATGGGCTCTTCGGACCCATCGGATCCGGAGTATGGTGCCACTCACGCTCCAATCGCAGTTGCGATCTGCAGCTTGCCGCCGTGTTTGGCACTTTAGGTCGACCGATTGGGACGGGATGCAGTCTTTTTTTACATCTTAGCCTTGGAGGCAGGTTTGCTTCTCGCCAGAAGATCCCAGCGCTGTTGCTGATTCTGTTGCTGTTGTGGTATTTCAGGGTAAGAAACGTTTTATTACATTCCCTGTGGAGCCCATCGGAGGCAGATCCCAGCCATGGTTTGGTCGCTCCTGTAAAATAATAGCATCATGATATAAGCAGGAGTGCTACTGGGCCTGGGCTGACGCATCAACGTCTCGGGATGTAAACACCAACGCTCTTAAAAAGAAGTATAATTCCGCCTCCAGGTCCTTCAAAAGCGTCATTGCCAAGGCAAGGTCTGAGCACAGCGGGAGAATTGGCGAGAAGCTAGTTCGCCTTCCTTCGGGAACGCGTGCATTCTGGTGTCTCGCCAAGGCTGTCCAAGGGAACTTCTGTCAGCCATCACTTCCATCTCTGCACAGAGAGGACGACCCACTGGCCCATGCCGCAAAGGAGAAAGCCGATCTGTTGAGCTCTATCTTTGCGTCCAACTCGACTCTAGGTGACGGGGGGAACACACCGCCGACCATCCCGCGGTGTGTGTGCTCCATGTAGGATATGCGGTTTACACAGCGCTCGGTTCGCAAAGCACTCTTCTCCCTGGACGTCAGCAAGTCTAGTGGGCATGATGGAGTCCCTCCCATTGTGCTAAAGACGTGTGCTCCGGAATTGGCACTGGTTTTATCGCGTCTTTTCCGGCACTCCTATTCCCAAGCCGTACTCGCAAATTCATGAAAGATAGCTTTGGTCCACCTGATTCTTAAAAAGGTGACCGCTTAGACCCGTCCAACTACAGGCCTATCGCCATCACCTTCTTGTTCTTCATAATAATGGAATCCATTATAAACTGTCAGATCATGAGGTACCTTGAGGATCACCAGTTGATTAGTGACCGCCAGTACGGTTCTCGTCGGGGTTGATCAGCTGGTGATCTTCTAGTCATCTTTTAGTATACCTGACTCATAGATGGGCGGAGGCAGTAGAGCCCAAGGGGGAGGCATTGGCCGTTAGTTTAGACACAGCGAAGGCCTTAGATCGAGTCTGGCACAAATCGCTTCTTTCAAAGCTTCCTTCCTATGGGCTTCCCGAGAAATTGTGCAAATGGATGACCAGTTTCCTTGCTGATCGGAGCATCAAGGTCGTAGTAGACGGTGCATGCTCTGATTTCAAGCCTATCAAAGCTGGTGTATTAGAAGGCTGCGTGCTATCACCAACGCTGTTTCTCCTGCATAGCAATGATATGTTGCAAACCGGTAACATTCATTGCTATGCAGACGACAGCACTGGTGATGCCTTATATACCGGCCGTGCCAATATATTTCTCGAGAACACGTCGCCTAGTATCGGGACAAACTTGTGTCTGAAGTCGGGTCTTTGCTGAACAAAGTCTCGGATTAGGGGCGACTATGTCTAGTCCAGTTCAATCCCTAGAAGAAACAAGTTTGCGCGTATACCGCTTAAAAGTTCCCCTTTGTCGTCTCCTCAGTTTCAAGGCACTCCCCTTGCTGCCTCAGCTAGCATCGGAATCCTCGGCGTCGACATATCGAATAGTGTGCAGTTTCGTGGTCACTTGGAGCGGAAGGCCAAATTGGCCTCTAAAAATCTTGGCGTGTTTAGCAGAACGAGATAGTATTTCATGCTTCGCACATCTCTTGCAAGTTTACAAAGCGCAAGTTCGGCCTCACATGTAATACTGTTCTCATCTGTGGGCCGGGGCACCCCAGTAACAGCTCCTTCCACTTGACCGCATCCAGCGCAGAGCGGTTCGAATCGTCGACGACCGAGTTCTTTCTGATCTACTCAATACACTGGCACTGTGTAGGGATGTTGCATCCCTTTGCATTTTCTATCGTGTTTACCACGGGGAGTACTCTGAGGAATTGTTCGGATTAATTCCATTCGCCAAATCTCACGAACGCACACCGCGTCAAAATTCACGATACCATCCTTACCATCTGGATAATTGGCGGTTCACAACTGTACGTTTTACTAGGAGTTTTCTTCTTCGTACAACTTCTCTGTGGAATTGTTTACCACCGGCGATTTTTTCGGACCGATATGAATTAGAGACCTTCAAAAAAGGAGCTTACACCTTTCTGAAAGCCCGGCAACACATCTGCAATTCCCCTGGTGTTGCAGTTGTTCATGGGCGGCGGTAGTTACTTACCCTCAGGTGAGCCGCATGCTCGTTTGCCCCCTCTTCTCTAAAACATGAAATAATCCTAGTGGGGGTGTAACATTTATTTTTTAATTTATTTTTATATGTTTTTTTTAAGTCTTCTTTAAAGACATATGGCTAGCAATATACTTGTGATAATCTAATGATGATGAAAATAATGAAATAAAATAATTTGCTGTGTGGTAGCGTAAGAGAATCCATTACATTAAATGGAACAAGTATTTATGTGTTCCTAAAATTATGAAGATTGACATGAATTTACTTTTTTCCAAAAGTAAGATCGTTTCCATTTTCTCTATTGCAGGCTTTTCTTGTCTGCCCGCACAAGCCTTTCCTAAGCGTTTCCTTAATTATATTTAGTCAATTAGCATACGAAATTTCATTTACTGACTTTCGTAATTACTGACTTTGCATATGATGTTCGTTAGTTGAGTCAAATTTTATTTTAATCACCTGATAATATTAGAATTCATTTGAGAACTGCAATTGGTACATATTAGTACATAAAACAGTTGCTTGGTGATTAACGCATTGGCAAATACGAGTATGAATTTTTAATCGAGTTCCCAAAACGAGAAGGTTCTGTAGTCGATGCGTTTGGTTTTATTATATAGGTTCACAGATATCTCGGAAATGGCTAAACAGATTTTAATGATTTTACCCTTTTTTTTTTTGCGGATGGAAAATCATCAAATGACGCCTTTCGCTCTGGGTGGAGCGGAAGGGAGTGTCAGACTTTTACTGACTAAAAACCATCCGTGTTCCTTCAGTGCCCTTACGTTCCGGAGCCGCGGTATCTCTTTCGAACAGCCCGCAGCCCCGGCAGGCTTCGGCCCTTGCGGGCCCCTTCACGCTGCTGACAGCTCTTTGAGGCGCGCGTGGAACAAAACGCGCCGTCGACACGGCCTGTCGTCGTTAGACGGACGGACGGCGAGCTACCCATTGCTCGCCGTCCACAGGCCCGCGCCTACGGTGGCCGGTGGCCACGACTTAGCCCCCGACGCCCGGGGCGTCTCCCGCGGCGGCCGGGAAGGAAAGCTGCTGCTCTCTCCTTCTCCCGCTCCGCCACCTCCTTCGCTAGCATCACTGCTTCGCAGAAGGTGGTGACGGCATCCCATTCCGTCTTGCTCCGGACCATGGCTTCGACCAGGGCCGGATGCGAGAGGTCGCCGCCGCCTATCGCCGCTACGAGGACACGGCGGTGCTCCGCCCAGGCAGGGCACACCTCCACGGTGTGCTCAACCGTGTCCTCCGGTCGATCCTCGCAGTGGGAGCACCCGGGCGTTTCCTCCCGCCCGATTCGGTGCAGGAACCTCCCGAACACACCGTGTCCGGTGAGGACCTGCATCAGGCGGAAGGTGAGGACGCCGTGGCGTCTCTCAAGCCACTCCTCAAAGAGGGGTCTTATCGCCGCTATAGTGGTGTGCCCAGCACGGGGTTGCGACAGTCGCTCTCTCCATGTCGCCATGAGATCATGCCGGAAGTCTGTCTGCTGCACGACAACTTGCCGCGACAGCGGGGTTTCCCCCGGCATAGTGCCTCCGCGCGCCATTCGTGCAGGCGCGCGAGGACTATCGCCTCCAGATCCCATGGCGGCAATCCGGCAAGGAGGCACGCTGCCTCGCGGGAGATCGTGCGGTAGCCGCGAACCATTCTTACGGCAACCACCTTTTGGGGCGCGTTCAGGTGGTGGACGGCAAGCCGCGCCAAACCACGCGCCCACACCGGGGCCCCGTAAAGGGCCATGGACCGCACAATCCCCGCGTAGAGCCTCCGGCAGGAGGCGTTTGGCCCCCCCAGGTTCGGCAGGAGCCGCCTGAAAGCCGCCCCGGTCCGTTCCAGTTTGGGAGCCAAACGTCGGAAGTGCTAATGATTTTACCCTAATGAAATAGTTTATTCTTCAGAGGTGGACCCAAAAATTTTTTTAAATCGCCACTCAAGGTGGAAAAAGGGGATGAAGTTTTGGATGTTTTAATCATAATTTAGACGACATTATAGGTGTCGTTACCTTGGATTTGTGATATTTCTTAGACCAAAAGGGTAAAATAATAAAAAATAAAACATAAACAATCCCAACTTTGAAACTTTACGCCCTAGCGCTCATTCGATAGTCACGTTTATTTTGTTTCTACACGGTACATTCGCTCATATAGTATTTATATTGTTGTTGCTAACAATCAGGGTGTTCAACTCGAGGCTACTATGTTCAATACTAATTGTGTGGCTTGTAATAAAACCGTAGGCAACGGCCCTGAATATTTAGTTTGTAAGTCTAAACTCCACTTTCCATGTGAAGGTATTACTGGAGGGACTTCAGCAGGCTCGGTTTAGCAAGAGATTCTTGGATGTGTGCTCAATGCCGTGAGATACAGCGTCACAGTGAACCAGTTACTAAACTCTACCAGCACTTATGAGTACTCCAGCCTCGTCAAGATTTTCTTCAGGACTTAACGTGGAGCAAGCTTCAAAACCTAAAATGTCAACCATTCATGATGAAATTCAATCTGACTTGTCAGTTCGTGATATTCTGAATGACATCTCGTCAAAAATTACTGGATTCCAATCACAATTTTCACCTATCCAATTTGTACAAAACGATTTGAAGTAAGTGAAGAGTGATATTGCTGATCATGATTTGAATAAAGTGAACTCTCAATTTAAGAATAAATGAGATCTTAGAGCGCGTAACAACGATAGAAAATAAGATTTCTGCTTAAGAGTCATCTAAAACCGATCTTAATGAACTCAATTATATACTAAAGGGATTGGTTGAAGACAACTATAGAAATGAGTAATGGGTATGCCGATCTACTATACAATTAAATGGTATTCCTCAAAAAGGAGGTGAAAACCTGATTTAAATCATTAATACTCTAGCTAATCGAAGCAACTTCCAGCTAAACGTAGACGCTGATGTTAACTTTGTTACGAGAATTGCCGTAAGAAATGACACAGATGGGAAGAATTCAAAAGCAATCATTTAGAACTCTAAATAATCTACTAATTGCATACCCGATAGTATGTATTTTGATAACAGAGCCGCTTCTAACGACAAATCAATCGCCAATTTTTTAGCGAATTTTTCAGTCTGTTTTTGAGGTATCGTCAAAGTCCTCTACGACATTACACTCGAATAAAACTCTCTTAACTACCGTTGAAATCACTCCTTGTAATGTTGAAATTCACATGGACTGGATATTAATAAGGGTAGCGGCCCGGACGTCTCCATCCAATATTTTTAAAACTTTGTTTCAAAGAGCTTGCTTAGCAAACTGCAACAAACTGTTTAAGTTATCCTTATCAAGTGGTATCATGCCTCTTATTTGGAAACGTTCTAGAGTCGTGCCCGTTTTTAAAGCCGTTAACAAGTGTTTGTAATCACATAGATATCTCTTTTGCTTAACCACTCACACGTCCATGGATACTACGGTATCCAAAACAAAAAAAGCGTTGTACATCCTGGATACTATAGTATCCATAGCGTCAAATTTTATAAAACTGACATCTAGGGGCCATCTGCGGTTCTTTTTGTGAGTTTTGTTTATGTAATCGATAGCTGACGAACTATTTTACTTACTAAATACGAGATGGCAGTGTAGTAAGCCTTGACGAATGAACAAATAATTATCTAACTTCAGTGCTTCAGTCTCTTTTACACTCGGTGTTTTGTGTTTTTGTAGTGTCGTAATTCATTTAGTTTTATTTAATATTTCTTAGATTATTATACGTCATAGTAAACTAGATGATTTGGGCTTTATAATTACGTATGCATATCACAGTTCTAAGTGTCAAATCGATTCATATTTTAAAGAAAATCTATAACTGATTAAAAAAATGGCTATTGTGAAGTCGTCAGCCCAATTTTATTTTTGTTTACTTTGTTTTTCAGTATAATTATATTTAATCAACGAGTGATAGTTCGTAATAAAATATAATAATGCACTTTAAAAACAGAATTAATCTGTATTTACTGAAGATTCCTTAAAAATGTTATTGTGTTCCTCGGGTCTTTTGTTGTGGATAGTTTGGTATCCGTGAACGTAACCACAATGGTTCTAAATAAGGGTCGGTACAAACAGCAAAATATGTTTGCAATATTTTTTGCTTTGTTATTTTTTGCAGGCTGGGTCTTGGTTGGTTTGGGTTATGAGTTTTTTTTTTTCACTTGGTGTTTCGTCATGCTCTTATCTCATAGGTTTTATTCTTGTGTTATAATAATGTTATTTTTATTTACGATTGTCGACTTTTATTCTCTTTTTTATTTAACTTCACTTAAGTTATATGGAGGATGTGTTCTACGATTTCAACTCACTTGATTTTCCTTGTTATGTTTTGACAATAATTTAATTCTCATATTTAATAAAAATCATTCATTTTTTCGGTATATGGTTTTCACTTGGCACAATTTGTATAAAAAAGTGGATGGGAATAATATGGTTTTGAGAAAATAAAAATGTTTATTATGTAAATAAACTTGATTTTATCATTGGTGTCTTATTTAAAATCTCATATTAAAAAACTCATAACTACCTTTTTTAAAGTTTCTTAAATTACATAGTGTTAATGAGACCATCTTATATATATAGGTGGCCATCTTGTTTATATTTTGCCTTCGCGAGCGAGTTGAAAGCGCTCGAGACCTCGCGGTAAAATTACGTAGGTGTTTTGTTTCGATTTATTTAACTACTTAGTCTTAATTAAACAAAAAAAAATACATCATAAGACAGGTAAATATGTCTAGTTTTTTGTGACATTGAATTAATTGTAAAAAATACAATATTTTTTGGTTGTGATGTAAATTAACAAAATTTATACGTTTATTTTTCTCCGAATTCTATGTTCACACCAATTTTCAATATCTTAAATTATTATTTTAAATCTAAAAACCTACATAGGTTTAACGTGTATTCTTCTATCAATTTTTCTTAGCTTTTTTATTTATTCTAGCTATTATAGCTAAGTAGCTATGTAGGTTTTTGTTACTATATGCGAGCGCAGTAGCAGCCGAATCAGGGCCGCGCGTATGTGGACGTGCAAGGGTATAACAATCGCGCGGGCTGGACATTTGAGTGGCTAAATTATTTAAGAAGATTATTTATGCCGGGCAAGGTGTTCTGCCCGAGTAGCGGCCAACGCTCCGAGTGGTATTTCGGAGCTATTCTATATATTATACTGCTTTTAACTTCGGATCTTTGTTAGCGCGATTTAGGTTTCGATGTGTTTCGCTTGTGGCGCGACGACAGCGCCGCCACAAATGCTTTACCAGATGTGATGGGGAAAAACGAAGATATCGTTTGTCCCCATCACATCTGGCGTGCCACAAGGCCCTCATCTCGTTCCCTTGTTGTTTAACATTTTTATCAATGTCGTTTTGAGTTGCTTTCGTTTTTCGAAAGTTTTGATATATGCTGATGATACCAAATTTTTTATTGTTGTAAAATCTATTCAAGATTGTCTTGATTTACAGAGTGATTTGAATCGTCTTAGCGAATATTGTTTGCGTAATAAATTATTATTAAATATTAGTGAATGTTGCACTATCTCATATTTTAGGAAAAACACTACTGTTCTTTAAATAACTACTTTTACTTTAACGAAACATCGTATCTGTGGTAAAGTGTCAACCGTTGTTGTTGAGAGGATCAGAAAAGCGTATATTTGGGACGAATTGCTAACGATCGATTTATTATGTTTTCTTGTTTGCGTTTGTAAAGCACACATATTTGCGCCATCCGTTATGAGTGCATCTGGGATGATCCCTTTTCGCCTACATATAACATACATATAATAATAATGATGAAAGCGTGATGCTGCACCGATGTGCGTTGAATGGAAGTATGCTATCAGCGTGGGACGCCACGGGCGGATTATTTAATGCTGCTGCCGACAGACATTTGATGCGTGAGGGAAGTACATTTGTCTTAAATATTGCTTTAAGAAAAATATTTTGTAGTAACAAGTGGTTAACTTTTTAATTGGTTGAAGGAAATGCCTGAAAGGCAACCTTATTTCAATTGACTAACCTGAGTCTATTTAGATGATTTATGTTAAATTGTAGAGTAGCTTACTTCATTTTATTTTGGTGTTTTGACCATCTCAACAGCCATACCGTAGCCGTAGCTCAAAGAGTGGGTGTACCGGTACGTGTGGTGTTGGTAGAGGTCGAGTTTAGTCGTCTTTGTAACGGGGATGACTGAACATAGAGATGAGTGCTCGTAAAAATAAAATGAAATTTAGTACTTACACATTTGTTGCGTAACGAACGATTAAAAAAGGTTCTGGCTCTCGGAAATTTTATTTTGTGATAATAAATAAAGTTTCCTTTGAATTGGTCTAGTTGAAGTAGAATTAATTATTGAAGAAGTTGACGGAGGTATTTCAGGTAGTAGTAACTGCGATTTACTTAGGTATATAATATTTTCTTATGTTTTATGTTGTAACGCACGCATATTTGCGCAACCATCATGAATGCATCTAGCATGATCCTCTTTTGCCGATAAATATATATGTGTGTGCATATATAGTATTTGTAATTTTTTTTTACATTGTTCTATGTACATGCATACGTTACACTCACACTGAACTTATGAGTGTGAGGTCTGTGTCAAGCATTGGAATTTTTTTCATAAATATAAAGTTTATTCATGCAGCATTATTCATGCATGCACACACATGCAGACCCGGAACAATGATTTGAATCTGTGGCCCTGCAGCGACATGACCAAATATTTAGCCTCTGCGCCACGGAACCGTCAGTTATATTATATTTGTGTTTATATAGCATAAAGGTAACAAACGAACAAACAGTCCACCTGATGATAAATGGACACGGTGGCCCATATATACGGTGGCCCTATATGTACTTGTATTTCACTTTTTGCATACCACTATGTTACCAAGATAAATGCTGTGCATTAAAGCTGTAGTGACATACTTGTAAAATATAACATTTTTATATTTTGCTATTTACCTTTTATAATTTATTTTCTTTAGTTCTATAATTTTCTCTAGAATATTCAAAATCAGATAAGGGATAACCATAAAGCAGTGTTAATTCAAATATTAAGTGAGTATCTTCCTTATATGGAATTCAAATTTAAGTAATAAAATATATCAAAACTTTGTGAATTATTGTCCCATTAGCCTAAATTTTGCCTTAGAAGTCAACTTTCAGTAACCGCAATTTATTAATTATGTAAATTATTTTAAAACTGTTGGAATGGTAAGTTTATATAAGTTTGGTTTATAATAATGGCATTATAAAAATGGCATATAGTTTATGCCGTTTAGTGACAGCATACAGTGTGGCGGCGACAACTCAGCCACGCAACTTCTGCATTGGGAATGGTGTCAGCATTCAGTGTGGTGACAACTTAAGATCCACCACGCAACTTCTGCTCTGCGAATGGTGGCAGCATCCATTGTGGTAATAACTTAAGGTCCACCACGCAACTTCTACACTGCGAATGCATGCAGCATCTAGTGCGACAACAACTTGAAACCCGTCACGCAAATTCAGCACCGGGGATGGTGGAAATATTGAGTGTGGTAATAACTTAAGGTTCGCCACTCAACTTCTGCATTTCGATCACTAATTCGCTTCCTAGACGTGGTTTTTATGGGAAAATCCCAAACAAGTTTTTACCACAAATTATCACGGCTGTAGGAGAGACTGCTTATTAAGCAGCGGACTGTTAATGGACTGGTGGAAAAAAAGAGGACTGGTAAGAAACTTAAGATCGAAAAGTCTTGTACTGTGATTGTCATTTTAGTTGTCAGGGGTGACAACACATCTGCATTTTGATTCTTAATTGAGTATATCTGTAGATATCTATCGGCCACAGCATCTACTTACCAGGGGGAGAGTTTGTTCGTTAATCTCACTTATTCTAAAAAAACAACTTGATTGATTTTGCTCGCCGTCGAAACATTCTATACGTTATTTTTGTAAAAAATTCTGCAAGAAATTACTTACACAGTTTTGAAACGTCAGCTAAGTTCTAAAAAAAGGGCGACGCACCGACAGTAAGAGTGTGACGCACCGACTGGAAGAGCGTGACGCACTGGCAGTGTGTGTATTTAAGCGAACCTCACTTCAAAAAGGATTCAATTTGAACATATATACCTAAGAAGAATCCCTTGGACACTTAGAATAAAAAAGATATGCTTATTTTAGTTCTTGGGTTATTACATTAAAAAACCAAGACTTTTTTAGTTTACCTGGAAACTTGAAATTTAGCGTCAAGTTTTATACGAACTGCATAATGTGCGTTCCAAATTAAACTTGCGTATTCTAGTATACTTCTTACATATGCAAAATATACAGCTTTTAAACTTATAATACTCTTAAAATCATTACAAGTGCGTATTACAAGGCCCAGGTTACGGAAAGATTAATTAACTATGCAAGATTTATTAACTATTTAATTTATCATACTAATCTAACAAATCGAAAAAAAATTGTAGGTTTCAATTAGGTATCAAGCCCTGAGATAAAGAGATAAACGTAGTTAGAATGTCTAGAACCAGGTGACATACATACATTTGGTCCAAACGTCATGGCGTCAGGATGACTGACCATTTTCTTTGTGACTTTTCTTTCTATTTATTAAAGTACCAGATTTTAACATTAGGTACCAAATAGTAGCAATGAAATACTTATGTTTGATATTGCTCAATTTTGAATATGGGTCAAAGCTTCTAAAGAGCGTAGGTTGCAAGGTTGGCACAGGAGGATAATATTAAATAAACAAAACTTTTATTAGCTTTTTATTATTAACTAATATTTTTTTACAAAATTTGTATACATTCTTTCTTTTATTGTTAAGACTGATAAAGCAAATTTATGTTGCAGAGGTGAACGGCAGAGTCGGGAAGGGAGGCCCTAGGCGAAAGTTTATCGACAAAATTGGCGATATATTGAAAATGGGCCAAATAAAGAGTACCTTTAACTGAAGATCGTGTATGCGTAGGTATATGGATGTGGAGGAAGCGAGAGAGGTGTATCAGGATCGTGCCGAATGGAAGAACATAGTCTCTGCTTACCCCTCTGGATGACAGGCGTGAGTGTTTACGTATTTATGTATTGCTGATACACACAGGTCAGTAAAACATATTTACACTATTTCATTATTCTTTCCTCATTTCTGTTATTAAATCAAAACTTGAAACAAGAAACAAATATGACGGGCGAAATGTACGCTGTACATCCTGAGCTTACTCGGAGCTCTGAGCTTTGAGCACTGGCGGAGCCGGTACAAACCGGTTTCTTTCTGTAAGTGACGTGCCCCTAATACTCACGCAACACACGCCTTAAGCTTGTAGTACTGTACCCCATAGCGCAGTTGTATGAAGCATTGTCTGTTCCGTTTCTTTACACATACAACGATAAAGTTAAAAAATGAATGTTATATAAAAAAATATTTTATTTAATTCACTCTACACTCACCTTGCTTGTTAGTAAAAACAACGATTGTTGTATTCATAAATATACGAGGGTAACACTGAAAGTTCTTAGAAAATCAAAAACTGAACAAGCTAGCAAGTCATTTGTTTTATTATATCTTTTCAAAATATTGTTCATTTACATTATTTCATCGCTGCATTCGATGGAACCACTGAGAAAAGCAGTTTGCTTCGACGGCATTTTGAAACACAGCCACTGCTTCCTCGGTGTCCATAAAACGTTTTCCTCGAAGTTTTTCTTTTATTTTCGGAAATAAATTAAAATCGCAAGGTGCGAGGTCGGGGTTTTAGGGTGGGTGACCCAGTAATTCCACGTCTGACGTCGCCAAGTAGTAGTCGAATGTTTGCTTGGCGATGTGCGACGTGGCATTGTCGCGGTGAATGAGGATCCTACTGCGAGGTAGTTTCTCCCGAACTTTTTCCATGACAAGTGGCAAACAATTATTATTGTAAGAAAATTTTCTCGCGTTAAATTCATGCTGACGTGACACAGACAGTTTTCAATTTGCCGCCAAATCGTAAACAAATGACAAATTAATAAAATACATACACAATAACATTGGCAAAGAGTTCTATTTTCAAAATATGAACTTATTTTTTTTATTACATCGTTTACAAGAGGCCAGTTCTAAAAACTTTTAAGTGTCACCCTTGTACTACAGCTAGATTAAAAATAAATGCAAGTAATTTCCACTTTTATTTACAATTTAGTTACTTTGCCAGATGTTACCAATACTGTACACATAATAGGTTTAAGCTAAAACAAACTTTATTTTTGAAACATAAAGTTTTTTCTTTATAAAGTAGTCACATTATTTATTTTAAGCGTAAATTTTGCTGCTATAAATTTAATTTAATAAATTTAGGCCCGGGTTAGTCCTTTGTACATTTTAAATTAAGCTTCAATATAATATGTAATGTACAACCTTTTAGAAAGGATTATGGTGTGGAGAATACTCTAGTGTGAATTGGCAAATTTCGCGATTATAATTTTCTGTGCTCAGTTAGTTCAAAGACTTAAACAACACGTTTTAATCATTATCTGACGATATGATGATTGTAGTGAGAATACTTTATGTAATCACATCGGTTCCTAATACGTCTGCCAAATCCTAAATAATTATGACATCCCAAAGTAGGTAAACAGTAAATTACAATATTTCTTTACATTTATATACCCGTAAACCATATTTAATATACACCAATAAATACCTAGGCGTCTCTCTGTAATCGATTGAAATATTGCAAATGCAGACATAAGTTTGAAAATTTTAGACTGAAGATGAGATGTGTTGAATATTTATTAAAATGCTGTTTTAAAAATATATATAAATTAAATTATCTTTTCTTCATACTTCAGATTTTTATAATTTTTTTTTCAAAATTGCTCTCTGAAATCCAACGCTGTACATATTTCTAAATATATAACTGATAAAAATTTGATAAATCATAACCAATAATGATAATTCCATCCATTCCATCCATTACAGCCTATAATAGTCCACTTTTGAACATAGGCTTCACCTTATATATTGTCTAATAGGGGGGATTTTGTCGTAGTTGCTACGCTTGGCAGGCGGGTTGGCAACCGCAGTCTTTTCTATTTTAATTTGTTATCAGGAAGACGCTGCTGCCCATGATCTGTTTAAATGTCCCTTTGTCGTCTCTTACGACACCCAAGCGACGATATGGGGTAGTGGCAAGTATTTTACACCGTCTATACACGGTTCAAAAATAATCTATATGTAGATAATACACAAAGAGTTTACGGTAATATAACAGGATAAGGCCAATCCTGATATAGGAAATACAACAGGATAGCGTTAATGGTTAAAATAGTAAAAGTGTGAGAGCGGATTGGGAACTTGCTCTCTTGCTTACGCAATTAATCATTATCTATAATAACACAGCACAACGAACTATAAATTTAGTATAGAGCAATTACAGTTTGGCCATACCGGAATATGTTCCCGTCACAACTATACACTGGTGTAACGTAAAGGACATAATTACATGATAACACCAAAGTATGGAGACCAACAGTAACACCACCCCTCCCGACCTAACGTAACAGGGCGGCCTCTCAGCAACACCATCCTCTTTGCCTTGCCAGTAAAACCACCACCACGGAAAGAATCACGACACTATCTTAGCCCTCGTAAAATGACTTTACTAGTGAAATGACCTCAGCGGAATCTCTCACGCTCGGAAACTGAACTTTATACTGTAAACGAGTGGGGGTTTCCCGATCTACCCTCAATTCTACCCTGCCACTCTCAATCCAAACGGTATTATTTAATTCACACCGACATATACAAAATTTTGTTGTCATATAGGAATATAACTGAAATAAATATTTATTTTGTAAATAAAAGTAGCCACACGTTGTTAACAACCGTGTAAAATTGGATTTGAACAGACTAAACACACATTCGGTCAACGGTTCAAATTGTTTCCTTTCTCCATTCCGGTCATGTTTTTGTTTGTTGTTTATATAACAAACAATATTACAAGATCTGTTAAAGCTAATAACTCCGGTACATGGGACAAGTAATTCATTTAGATAAAATTATCCGTTTTAATTTAGAATATAACCGTAAAAACATTTAACGATCTGCTTGGAATGTTATCCAGGTAAATTGATAAAATATTTTATTACAAATTTCTTTCTCATCTGAATTATCAAGCCACAGAATATTTGAAGAAGCGCCTATTACATTAATAAACACATTTACTCAAACACAAAAAGGTTCACTTTTATTATATTTTATTTAAAAATAAAATAAAAAGTGTTATATATTTCAATAAATTTATTAATTTCATATAATTAATTGATTGAATATATTCAAATAATTTCATGATTTAGTGTCTTTATGTTTAAATTTCCACAGGTACACTTTGGATTTATGTTTGTTGGACATAATCTCAAAAAGTTTTTCAATCATCACATCTTTAATATTTATCTAATTCTTGGACAAATTATCACGAATCTATACATTTTAAATAGCATTGACAGGTTGTTAAAAGGTTAGTTCACTTAAGATCAAAAACCCACTGAATAAAGATTGACTATTCTGTGCACTTGTTAAAGATTCTATCAACTTATATCTAGTGATTTTATTTGACGGCGACAGATTCACGCAATAAAAATAGAATATTTTCTTTCTTTTTGAACCATTTCTCTTTTTTTCTTTTAATTTCATAATTTTTTAGCTGTATACGAAAGTAAATGGTATTTTTATTGGTATTTTTAAATAATAATATTTTTATTTTTCAAATAAAAATATTGTTATTTTAGAATAAAATACAGATCAGAATATAATAATTATTATTCAATAAAGTAATTACAAGTAAATCTTATTGAAAGTCTTTCATCACTGATTCAGAAAGAAAACCTCTGTCCTGGGAAGAACCAGCAAGAAACCCAGCGGGACTTTTTTTCAAAGTAAAATCCATCTCTTTCCCAGGGGTTATTAACAACCACGTATGTATTCATTTAATGTATAACATAATTCTTTTATACAGTTTTTGTTTGAGGAACCCAATTCAGGATATGTGTATAATCAGATGTGTGAATCCAGAAAATGTTTTAAGTCGAGGTTATATACTGTCAGAATAGTGAGCAATAAATCAAAATGGACATTAATGCAAAAATCATGCTGAAAAATATTTTAATAAATTTTGGAAGAACACTAAGTAAGTTGAATCCCAGACCGAGTGAGTGTTGCAAGTGTGTGAGGCATATTGTTAGTCGTCCTACACTTACGGTCTATGGGTTATCTACACGCAGTGAGCACACAATTATCTGCGTGGTCAATACAACAATGCGTTCGGGGTTTTATTTGGATTGCCGCGTTTTTGCAGTGCATCGGCTATATTTGCCGAGGCACAAACCTATTGTTCCTATACTATCATCCGCAAGAAAAGTTAAGACGTATGCCCGAAATTTCAAACTGCATTCTGGGCGCATTAACAAATAAAGATTTTCCACAAATTCCACAAAAACGGCACTAGATTCGTTCGCATGCGTCAGGCTCTCAGCCTGGCGCAAGATTAATTTTTTTTCTTATTTTAAAAAACGCTAC
The DNA here is from genome assembly GCA_963668995.1 of Parnassius mnemosyne. Classification (NCBI taxonomy): domain Eukaryota; kingdom Metazoa; phylum Arthropoda; class Insecta; order Lepidoptera; family Papilionidae; genus Parnassius; species Parnassius mnemosyne. Next base: position 68,129,615 of record CAVLGL010000001.1, read on the forward strand.
CACACTAGGATTTTTTCCTGTATCGTGGAGGCAGTTTACAAACACAAATTGCACAAGGACAAATATCCGGACCCGGAACAATTATTTGTAGGCCATACAAATACTTGATCCGTGCGGGATTCGAACCCGCGGCTCCCAGCGCAGCAACTCATTGTTAAGCCACTGCGCCACGGAGCCGTCCAAATATTAAAATAAATTAAATTAATAAATGTCGTTAATATTACTAACACTAGGATAAGTTGTTTAAAAGTAGTTAGTTTTAAAGGGGAAAAAGTGAAATACTCTTATTAACATTATTCTTGACGTTTTAAAGGAATAAGACACGTACTATAAAAATTGAAAGCGTGATGTGATGTGATCTTTTTACTTAATTTCAATATCTCATCAAATGCGTTTGAATATGATCTAGCGGGCTGAGCAAATTAACAGAAAGCTTTTAACTATTGTATCTGTATACAAAGGCATTATTATAGAATAGGAAATTCTTTATAAGACCGAATACACAGAGTATAAAATTAACAAATATGACAGATGTTGTGTGACGTGTGAAAAGCGTAGCTAGTAATACAAATAAGTTGTATTTCAAGCTACGCTATTCACACGCACGCAAGCACGCAAGCTTGCGCGCATAAACGCGCACACACATGTGTTACTTATAATTTTGCAAAAATGTGTTTAAATAAGCACTGAAGGTTTATTTTATCTTAATGAATAAAAAATGCGTTCATGAACATATAATCCAAATAAAAATTAAAGAGGCTGGTGGTTATAAACTGAACATGTTTTGACAACTGTTATAAACTAAAAGAATTGTTTTCTACCGGCAATTTTTCCGGACCGATACAACTTAGGGACCTTCAGGAACCGAGATTCCTCTTTTTTTAAAAGCTGGCAAAGCACCTGCACTTTCCTTGTCGTTCATGGCGGCGGTCGACACGTGAGCCGCATGCTCGTTTCCCCTATCTTCTATAATAACCTTCTATAAAAATAATGGCAATTTTACAACTTTTTCGAGTGCAGAACGTATTGGAAATAAATGTACTCCTTTTGTTCGTTTGGTTGAATTTGCAAATTTCTGCATTCTGACAAACGAGCAAACAGTCCACATCTCACAACGTGGCTCTACCACGTATAATCTGCTTACTAATTTTTATATTACTTCACCACACCAGTCTTTTTCGTTCATACCCACCGCTCAAGGCAAACGGCAAACTGACGACCATCAGCTGCCTGTAAAGTTCAAATCAGTATTTGGTATAGTTTCCGTCAACAATTGGCTGACAGAGCTCTATATTCGTATGTCAGTTAGCAGAGCGTAAGTTCAGATGAATTAGGACTTAGAGAAATCCCCCTCGAACGGGTTCCCGTCTTGTCGTGGCGGAGGGGCTTAGTTGTCGTGGCTTGGTCACCCGCGGTGAACAAAGAGGAACCTCTTGGCTGGCCCGTGGTGTAGGGCCGACCCGGGGTTACCACTCCGAGTGGGCTTGGCGAGCCCACTTCGAATGTGTGTCGGTGGGCTGCGGTGAGAGGGTTGTCCTCTCCCCCTACCGCTACAGCCGAGGTGGAGTTGCGGAGGAAGAGGGGTGTTGGTATGGCGATGCGCCACTCGCCCTATACTCTGAGACTCTTACGGGGCCGCACCGTTGATGCGGTGGTGGTGAGGCCGCGGGGGGAGAGGAGTGTCCGTATTGCGAGGCACCGCTCTCCCTACCCTCCGCCGGCGAAACGTGATTCACGGCGGAGCCAAAGACCAGATCCGCCGCTGGGTTCGGGAAAGCGGGTGCTACTAAGTGCTTGATTTTCCTGACCCCAAGGCCTCCGCGTATCGGACTCGGGGGTGTCCGAAACGCAGGTGGAGTTGGAGGCGGTGGAGGGGGGGGTGCCTTGTGTTCCTGGTGCGCCTTGCCTGAGAAGGAGAATGAGGAGGAGAGGTCCTCCCCCGAGAAGGGGCTGCCATGGGGCGGCCCGCGCTGGTGGGGCCACGGATGTGTGCGAAAACCTTTCCGTGGCCCTGCCAATTTGTGGCTAAGGTGGAACACCATAGGTACCATAAGGTGGGTTTTAGTCGGTACGATTCCGACATTAGCTGTCCTTGCTCCCGCGAGGCGGGTAGGCGTAGGCATTTCCCCATGTAAAAAAGGGCTCAGAGAAATAGCAATATATTCGGGTCAAATGCAAGGAGGCCGCAGCATTGATGTGTTTAGTTTTGTGATTCATACAATAAAATAGCTTATAATTACATTCGACTAGGCTCACATTTATCTTAACAAATGACCTTAAATTATTACCATAATATGCTTTGTGCTATGTATATTGTTTCACCTTAAGCATTATTTTCAATTCATAACAGATAATGTTAATATGTGTACATACATGAAATGATTATACGCTGCAAGGTATCTTACGGTAATATGTAAGGCAATACGTATGGTAGTCCCGGGGGAAATGATAATATAATATAATTATAAATATAATATGATAATAGACATATCTATGGGTAATCTATCATCACGTTCATGTGGGTATGTCTCAATCGACCGATAAATGACAGATTGTCATCACAAGATTTGAAATGTGATTAATGTACGATTTCATGTGTCATATAATAGTGTATATAACACGTAAGTGTACTTGTATGACGATGTATTTTTTTATGATTTATCTAAAGATGGAATATAACAAAATAAAGGTTCGGTATTATCGCAATCCCGTATATATATCGGATTTTGAACAAATGTTCGTAATAAACGGTGGTAGAGCCACGCAGCAGTTTTTGCTGTTGCACGTATGGGCCGGCTAGAGCCGGGTTAGTACCGCGACCTCACAGAATACCGGCGTGAAGTAGAAGCTCTGCTTCTGCGTTTCGTCTGGTGAGTGCAGGTGGCCGGAGGCCCAATTCCCCCCCCCCCCCCCCCCCATCCACATGGTAGCGGAATTACACAATAGAATACCCCAGGAGGGTACCAGTACACCTGGAGAATCCCTCGCTGAGCACCCACGACCATGTTATTCCGATCCTGAGCGTGGGTGCTCAAGCTGCAAAATTCCGCTCAAAAACATAACTGCTCGGGGCAAACTGAGCAAGATCACCAAGGCGACCCCTGCCACGCTATCCGTGAGTTTCTGCAACATCAGGGGACTTCACTCTAACCTAAACGCCGTCCACTACCATCTCGAGACGGCGAAGCCGGCCTTGCTCTTTATGACCGAGAAGCAGGTTTTTCTCTCCGGCTGATATTTCGTATCTCTCCTACCTGGGGTACAAATTGGAGCATTCCTTTGTGCCTCGGGCTGGAGTTTGCGTGTATGTCAGAGAGAACATCTGTTCTCGACGTCTCGGCAGTCTTGAAGGTTCGGACCTGTCCATCCTTTGGCTACGCGTAGACAGCGACGACCATCCGCGCGCCTACGGGTGCCTCTATAGGTCCCATAGCGGTAATGCCGAAACAGACCGAATCACCGACCACGTCCAAATGACTACAGATTCCTTGCTACAACAGGTCCCATCCGCAAAGATCGTGATCCTTGGCAATTTTAATGCCGAATGGATCGGTTCACGTTTAACCGATCATGCGGGGAGATCGGTTTATGACTTTGCCTTGGCATATGGTCTAACACAACTGGTTACATCGCCTACGTGGATTCCAGATGTTGACGATCATACACCTTCCTGTTGGACCTTCTGCTGACCTCTCATCCGGACGGATATCAGGTATCCGTCGATGCCCCTCTTGGCTTTTCGGACCATTGTCTGATCCGGAGTGTGGTGCCACTCACGCTCCCCTCGCGGTTGCGTTCTGCAGGTTGCCGCCGTGTTTGGCATTACAGGTCGGCGGATTGGGACGGAATGCGGTCTTCCTTTGCTTCCTACCCATGGGGGCGGGTTTGCTTCTCGCCAGATGATCCCAGCGCTGTTGCTGACTCTGTTTTTATTCCATCATCTGTAGTACCCATCGGAGGCAGATCTCAACCTTGGTTTGGTCTCTCCTGTAAGACTGCATTACGCAGTAAGGAGGAGTGTTATCAAGCCTGGGCTGCGGCTTCGGCGACTCGGGATATAAACACCAGCACACTTAAAAAGAAATTTAACTTGTCCTCCAGGTCCTTCAAAAGAGTTATTGCCAAGGCAACGTCAGAGTACATAGGCAGAATTGGCGAGAAACTAGTTCGCCTTCCTTCGGGAACCAGTGCATTCTGGTCTCTCGCCAAGGCTGTCCAAGGGAATTTCTGTAAGCCATCACTACCATCTCTGCACAGGGAGGCCGACTCACTGGCCCACGACGCAAAAGAGAAAGCCGACCTTTTAGGCTCTCTTTTTGCGTCCAAGTCGACTGTTGATGACGGGGAGAACACACCGCCGACCATCCCGCGGTGTGAGTGATCCATTCTGGATGTGCGGTTCTTACAGTGCTCGGTTCGCAGAGCACTCCTCTCTCTTGACATCCACAAGTCGAGTGGGCCTGACGGAATCCCCCCAATTGTGCTGAGAACGTGTGCTCTGGAGTTGGCACCGGTTCTAACGCGTCTTTTCCGGTACTCCTACTCCCTAGGCGTAGTCCCGAACTCATGGAAGACAGCTTTTGTCCACCCGATCCCTAAAAAAGGCGACCGCTCAGACCCGTCCAACTACAGGCCTATCGCCATCACCCCTTGTTCTCCAAAATAATGGAACCGTTATAAACTGCCACCTCATGCGGTACCTTGAGGATCACCAGGTGATTAGTGACCGCCAGTACGGTTTTCGTCGGGGTCGATTAGCTGGTGATCTTCTGGTCTACTTAACTCATAGATGGGCGGAGGCAGTAGAGTCCAAGGAGGCATTGGCCGTTAGTTTGGACTTTGCGAAGGCCTTCGATCGGGTTTAGCACAAAGCGCTTCTTTCGAAGCTCCCTTCCTATGGGCTTCCCGGATGCCGGATCGACAGAATGCTGCGCATGACCGCGCATGTTGATCTCGTAGTCCGCAACGCGAGAAGTGCGCGGGCGGCGCTGCGTCCCGTACTGGCATCCAAGTTACCACTGAAGACAAAATTGAAGCTATACAAACTATACATAAGACCTGTACTAACCTATGCTGCTCCGGCCTGGTATGCACTCCTGAGCGACCGGCAGAAGCGGCGACTGCAAGTCCAACAGAATTTGGCATTAAGGACCATTGTCGGTGCTGGTCGCTACGTCCGGAACGACGTGATAGCGGCCGACCTGAAAATTGAAGACCTGGAAGAATTTTTGGTTCGGTTGGCGCGCGGTATGTTCAACCGCGCTGACAACGGACCACACCCCCACCTTAACAACTTCGCGCCGCTTCACGCCCGCCCTCCGGACGGGCGACCATTACCAAGTGAACTCCTCCCTATATAGATTAGGGAGTTGAGTAAAACCCACAATGTCACAGAAAGGCCAACATAGACACTAGAATACCACACACATTGAATACCAACTTACAGCGACCGGATTCGAACCAGCGTCGCTGTAGTAAAGAGATAAATTCCAAGAAGGCACCCATGACCGGCCCATTGTTATGGGCTGTGAGGATTACTCAGGTAATGGGGAGATATCTCCGAGGCCTGTACCTGTAGCGCAGAATGCGAACAGAAGAACACACGTAGGTATGGGCTTCCCGAGAAATTATGCAATTGGATCACCGGCTTTCTTGCAGATCGGAGCATCAAGGTCGTTGTAGACGGTGCATGCTCCGACTACAAGCCGCAGTAAGGCAGCCGAAATAAGGCCGTGCCAATATTTCTCGGGAAAACGTCACCGAGTACCGGAACAAACTTGTGTCTGAAGTCGAGTCTTTGCTGGACAAAGTCTCGGATTGGGGGCGACTAAATCTAGTCCAGTTTAATCCTCAGAAGATACAAGTTTGCGAGTTTACTGCTAAAAAGAACCCCTTTGTTGTATCTCCTCAGTTTCAAGGTACTCCCCTTGTTGCCTCAGCCAGTATCGGAATCCTCGGCGTCGACATATCGAATGACGTGCAGTTTCGTGGTCACTTGGAAAAGAAGGCCAAATTGGCCTCTAAAAAGCTTGGCGTGCTCAGCAGAGCGGGACAGTATTTCATGCTGGCTCAACGCCTGCAACTTTACAAGGCGCAGGTTCGGCCTCACATGGAAAACTGTTTCCATCTCTGGGCTGCGGCTCCCCAGTGTCAGCTTCTTCCACTTGACCGCATCCAGCGCAGAGCGGTTCGAATCGTCGACGACCGAGTCCTTTCCGATCGGCTCGACTCATTGGCGCTGCGAAGAGTTGTCGCATCTCTTTGCACTTTCTTTCGCATTTACCACGGAGAGTGCTCTGAGGAATTGTTCGGATTAATCCCACCTGCCAAATTTCATGAACGCACATCGCGGCAGAACTCCCGATACCATCCACACCATTTGGATGATTGGCGGTCCACCACTGTGCGATTTAGAAGATGTTTTTTTCCTCGCACAACTTCCTTGTGGAATAGTTTACCACCAGCGATTTTTCCGGACCGTTACGACTTAGGTATCTTCAAGAAAAGAGCCTACTCCTTTTTAAAAGGCCGGCAACGCTTCTGCAATTCCCCTGATGTTGCGGTTGTTCGTGGGCGGCGTTAGTCACTTACCATCAGGTGAGCCGCATGCTTGTTTGCCCCATCTCCTATAAAAAAAAAAGTAAGTCCAGGTTAGGTGTAGTGGCGGTGTAAGAATATCCACTACCCCATATTATCCGTTGCTATCGCAAGAGTCTACAGAGAGGAAGGAATTAGGAGAAGGGAAGCAACATCTTCCTAATAACGACAAAAAATAAAAATAAAATACGATTGCCAACCCACTTACCAAGCATGGCAACTATTTCAAATATCCCCTATATGTATGTAACAGTGGACTTAAATAGGCTGTAACTGTAAGTAATGAACATTATTTGCAATTGAAATTGAAGTGTGGGGATTGGACAAGATAAACATCATACACTGTAATGTATTGGCAACACAACCTATGAAAAGCTCGTAGTATGTGTAGTGTGTTGACCTAGGGCAAATTTTTCGACTAGACATGTCCGATTTTGACGAAGAAATTAAGAATTGGATCCAACTCTGCTGGGCAGTGTTCAAAAAATTACGACACATCTTCTAGTCACGTATTATGCCATGCTATATAGCTAAGAATCGATAACCGATGGGAAAGGTGAGTTCTCAAATGGCAGCCTCGTACCGGTAAGCGAAGTGTATGGTGGCCCTCTACTATATAAAGCTGGTAAGACATGTAGACAGACGTTTATATTATATTAATATTCCTCATATTTTGCAATACTTCTCATCAATCACATGTGTCAGAGAATGTAATTTGCTCGCAAATAGAAAAATTGATTGATAACTAACGAATGCTATCGAATGAAATTTCTGAAATCTGTCTATACAAGATAGATTAATAAATTATTAAATTTCTTAGTGATTTGTGTGTTAAACTTTATCCAAGACTACGTTAATAATTCATGAAAACTTCTAATATTTATGTAAATTTGAGATTAATTATAATATTAGTAGCTATTCGAAAACTAGCTGGATTGAACATTTAGTAAAAATAACATTATGTTGCTAAGTCATACTATATTATTATGTGAGCGGCTAAGGTTAAAAATCTATAAAAAGGTACGTGTCGCTTTCTTTGTAGATGAATCAGGAGGACATAAAAGCTATTTTTACTGTAACACGATAATAATTCAAATTTCGTAAAAACTACAAATATAAAATCAAAAAATACAAATATAAAATCAGATCAAAGGGTTACAATTACTGTCGCCTAAATAGCTACATTAAAATTTTCACGCTCTATAATCCCAACCTCAGGGATGGATTTTTATTTATATACTTAATGACATTTTGGCATTTGCCATTGGCATTGACATTGCAAATACATGTTACATCCCTTTACATTTCCTATCGTATTTTTGACGGGGGTTGCAAAGTAATTGTTCGGATTAATACCAGTCGCCAAATTTGACCATCGCATATCGCGACAGAACTCACAATACCAATCATGTCATCTGGACTCTTGGCGGTCAATCACTGTGCGATTTACTAGAAGTTTTCTTTCTAGAACTACTTTCTTGTGAAAACGGGTATAACGCGCAATTTATCTGCACCAATTGACACAGGGATCTTTAAGAAACTAGCTTACTCTTTTTCAAAAGGCCGCAATCCCCTTGGTGTTACAGTTGTTCATAGGCGGCGTTTAGCACTTACCATCAAGTTGGCGCATGCTCGTTTATTCCCCCTTCTTTAAAACATATAGGATCATTTCTGAAGTATAATTTATTAAATAAAAAATCGGTTTAGCGGTTTCCGAAAAATCCTACTGAATATTCTTGATTTTTTGGTTTAACAATACAAAAAAAGGTAAATGATATTGGTATAGGCATACAAAATAATGAAATTTTTGAAATTAAAAACAAGCATTATTTCTGCTCTGCTTTTATTTATATATCACCCGTAATAAATGTTTTCCTCTAGCTATTTTAAAGAATTGGACGGCCAGATCACGTGCTACGCGATTGCCAACATTGATGAGTTCATGCTCTGGTTGTGATGCATCGCTTATGTGTACTTCTTGAAAAATATTGTTTAGACATTCATTCTTATTCCGGGTTTCTTTATTTAAAAACGATTCGTTCTCTATTACGAACCATTTTGCAGTAAATTAAGTGCATGAAAACCCTTGTTAAAACAAAATTCCAGTTCAATGATTTATGAACCGTTTAAAGTATTTTGTTATTTTTTTAAAAAAACCGGCCAAGTGCGAGTCGGACTTGCGCACCGAGGGTTCCGAACAAATCCGTAGGTATATAAGTTTAAAATTATTAAAAATATTTTTATTATATGATGTAACTAAAAATTTATAATTTTTGTAATTTTTCCTTTATCTATGCTATAAAACGTTGCTTCGTTCCAAATTTTAAGATTCACGGGTTCAAGAGTTCACGGGAAGTACCCTGTAGGTTTTGATTCCCTTGCAAATGTCGAAAATTTGCGGCATAAACGGCTGTATCTTTTGATTGATTTGGCTTAGAAGTTTGATTTTTTCACAGCTGTAAGGGACAGTAGACTTGAGTATTTGATATGAATTTCAGCTTAATACCTCCACGCGTTCCTAAGAAAATGGGTCTTGACAGACAGACAGTTGGACAGACAGACAGACAGACGGACAACAAAGTGATCCAATAAGGGTTCCGTTTTTTCCTTTTGAGGTACGGAACCCTAATAAACGTAAATTACCTAATGCCGTCAAGACCGATTTTGGTTACGACGCGGCGACCAGTTTCAACGGAGACTGGCCATCTGCACAGTACATGATTATAGTGCCCAAGTGTATGCGTAAGCACAGATGAACTCTCTATTCCTTCACTCCCATAATCCGATGGGACGGTAATTCGACACAACTGGAGAGAGATCAGGCGCAGAGTATACGTGCTTTCCGAGGCACGGGGGTAAAACACTGCAGCTATATTAATAGTATAGTTGTAACACTCTGCAGCTATATTAATAGTATAGTTGTAGCACGAATGGGTCGGCTCGACCGGGAAAGGCTCCGCGCTCTCACAAAATACCAGCGTAAAATAGCAGCACAATGCTGCTGTATTTCGTATGGTGAGTGTAGAAAACCAGAGGCCCATTTTGCTGGAAAAGAGGCATTCTATCATAGTCCTCAAGGCTGACAACGCATCTGCATTTTAATTTACAAACGAAGATAGATGTAGATGTCTATGGGCCACAGGAACCACTAACCATCAGGTGGACTGTGTGCTCGTTTGTTACCTTTATTCTACAAAAAAACACCGTCGACTTTCTGACTCTTTACTGCTACGAGATATCTGACATTGCGATCATCAATCCGCCTGCAAAAAGTGACAATCAAGGTCCTTCTCACAAAATGAGAATAAAAAACCTCCCTACAAAAAGAGAGACCCATGTGCATCAGCAACTTTTACGGGCAGACAATGAAGAAAAAGGACCCATCTACGAAGATGGACTCTCATTGAACTTGTTGCAAATTTTGTAAAAAAACGTTTCTCCAAAGATGTCATCTAAATGTTGGAATTCAATTTTGCATTCACTCGATTTTGCTTGCAGCTCAATCGATTTCTTACATCTCATTTTATTATTCATGGATTTGCAGAATGTTACCATTTATATTATTTGCATTTCGCTAAATTTTTTTAAGACTGTAGAAATAAATGTTAAAATGGAATAATATTTTTATTTTATAACGTAGTAGATAAACAAACATTAATGAAGTACTTTGAGTATAATTTATTATAATTTTTTATAAATATCTTACGGGTTCGCACCCATCATACTATACTTTTTATTATGTTTGTACTACCCTCTGCATACAGAGCTTCCATGAATTTTAAGAAGTTTTTGGATTAAGGAAGATGAGAGAGACGCCCCGATGCCTCTGAAGGTAATGCCGTGCTGTTCCACTGCCCTAATGCGTTTTGCGAACTTCAGAACACGTTCTCTATTATTTTCTTTTCTCGTACATGCAGGTTCCTTCACAATATTTTGATCACCACTCACAAGCAAGTGGTAGTTCAGAACTTAAATTTGAATTCAGGTTTCCATTAGCATGGCATGATTATCACTTTACGCCTTATTTATTACCTGGTCTACCATCTTTTTCTGAGATACTACTCTATATTATGAGTATTACATAAAAAGTATTGTTAAAAGAAAGGTAACTTGTTGGTGATATCTTCATTATTCATCATTACAGGCCTTCAAAAGTCGACTGCTGAACATAGGCCTCCCCCAAGAAATGCCACGGAGGAAGGTTCTGAGTTACCTGCATCGTAGGTGATATGGTGAGAATAATAGCATCAAGACCGAGTTTCGGTCACGGCAGCCAGTCTCAACGGAGACTAGCTATCTGCGCAGGACAGGATTAAAGTTACCAAATGTATGCGCAAAAACAGGAGCACTCTCTATTTCCTCATCCTCATAGTCCGATGGGACAGTAATTCACGACCACGAAATAGCTTGACTAAAGAGAGATCAGGTAAGGGACCAACGGCTTTACGTGCTTTTCGAGGCAAGAGGTCAAACGCCGCCAATTTCCTAACAACGGCTTGTAATGAGACTTTCTGGACAGAAAACGCATAACTGATTTTGGGCCAATCCAGAATTGAACCCGGGACCTCATCGCGTTTACGACCACTATACCAACAAGGTAGGCAGTATAGTAAGTGGTATAGAAATGAGTGTTTTTTATAAAACAAAGGTGACAAACGAGCACACAGTCCACCTGGTAGTAAGTGGATTTATAGACCATCCATATTACAGCTAAGGTGTGGCTCTACAAAACATTATATTATTTGTCGTTATAGCGTTTTATTTCATGTAATATATGGAAGGAAAAATATGAAAACTGTAAATCGCATTCGTTTGCCTTGTCTTTATTGCTTTTATCATTCTGTCAGTTTTCAAAGAACCCTTTTTTAAATAATATCTAAATACGGCTTTAGAATCCAGTCACATTACTAGACATTATTGATTGAAATGTGCGCAAAATTAGCAACATAAGAAGTGTCAGTTTTGAGTCCGGAAATAAAAAGATGAACTATTTTAGATTGAACGGTAGTTCACAGCCTCTCACCACTTAGCCCGATCTTCGAATTCACGCATCCAGTTACTGCCAGCCGACTTGCACAACTCAGGCTTAAACGTGAGGGTTTTGCCATCATATTTTTAATAGGGTAAAGGTAACAAACGGGGATACAGTCCACCAAATATTAAATCGTTTCTGTGACCCATAGATATCTACATCTATCGTCGATTACGAATCAAAAGTGCAGATAAGTTGTTACCCGTAAGAACTAAGATGGAATAGAATGTTTCGACTAAAAAAGGTATTCGGGTCTCTACACTCATCTTACTAAACACAGCAGGTCGAGCCGACCCACTTGTGCTAAAACTATACTTCGAATATAGCTGCAGCATGGTTCTAATATGTAAACTGACTTCAGTTTAGAAACGTGGTTTCTCCCAAGATTTTTAGCTAAGAATTTCTTTATTGCTATTGCTGTTTTTATAGCTCTCTTCGCAAGTCTGATGAATGCTAGGAGTTCTCATGACGCGAGTTATGCCTTAAATCCCTTTTTCATAAATCGGAGTCGTGCTAGATTCACTTATAGGCCTTTTTCTGAAAGTAGGAGTTCATATATGTTTAATTCATATATTCACGCATATTATCTCGTATAATTTAAAACTAAATGCGACAAAATCCGTCAAACTGTTTTGTTCAACGTGTAGTTTTCACGTATATGTAGAAATTATAAGGTATCTTACTAAAATTTTACTTTATGATAATTCCAGAAAGCATTAACGTAACCAGATATGCAATGTATTTTACATTTAAACCTCGCTTTTCGCATTAATTTCAAAATAGGGAAATCTTTACATTCAAAGGAAATACTTTACACGCCTATCTGCCATACATATGTATAAGCTAAATCTCTGAATACGAGGATCGGTATATGTTAAAACATTACTTCGGGATGTAGAAATTATTGATCCTTTTTTAAATTTATTTATTCATCCAAAGACACGTACATTATTTTTACTACTCTCTCGCCAAACTCCAATAAGTTTATCGGCGAGTACACGCTCTTAAAACTATATATTATTATGCACCTAACATACACAAATACAATTAATTACAAAAAACAAAAAGAAAATAAAAGAAAGCTATATGAAGTTTACTACAATTACATATTATTTAGAAATAAAAATAAAAATAATAATTATAATAACAACAAAAAATATAAACAAATCAAATAAATCAAACATTAAAAAAAAAAACAAAAGCGATTAATAAAAGTATGTGACGGCACCTGCACCGTTGCAGGTGCGGCGGCGTCGGTCTAGCTAGACAGAATTCTTGTAAACGACACGTGTACCGCACACCTGCGGCATTGCACCTGCCGCCCGTCCTGCTTTTATAAAATGGACGGAGCGACCGCCGTTAAAGCAGTCTTGGCTCTGACGTGGAACGGTGCGCTTGTCGTATTCCGTTACTAGTTTATCCTCGACTCGTTGGATAATTAATTCGTGTAAACGAATTAATTATTATTCCTAACTACAAAATTAGTCTCTGTACTATACTCAATTACCCTTCCTACATATGCAATATTGTATAATGTGTTATAACTCTGTTAATAATGTCCATTTTAGAAAGTATTTTAACAAGTCTTTGCTTAATTTGTTTTTATTTTTATTTGGCGATGTTTCTCTTAACCATTTTATTTTGTTATGTATTCTGGGTATGTATTATAGACAGAGTTTGCTTAAGTACATTGTATTTATGCAAACGCTGTCTATAATAGGTATTTGGACTTGGCTCTTCATGTTTTTTTTACCTTACTTACCTTACGCATGTTGTAAGTGTTAATAATATGTACTTTGTATTCATTAGTATAATAAGCTTCTATTGCTATTAAATATTTTAATCGTGTTTCAACAGTGAGTATTTTACACGTGGGAAATCCTTTTTCATATTCTTTTTTACAACTTTTCTTATCTTTTGAATTAATTAAAAATATCATCATCATCATCATTACAGCCCTTCACAAGTCCACTGCTAAAGATAGGCCTCCCCCAAAGAATGCCACAAAGCACGGTCCTGAGCCACCTGCATCCATCGACTTCCTGCATATCTTACCAGGTCGTCACTCCATCTAGTGGGGGGACGCCCTACACTTCACCTGCCGGTACGAGGCTGCCACTCGAGAACCTTTCTTCCCCATCGGTTGTCGGTTCTTCGAGCTATATGGCCGGCCCATTGCCACTTCAGCTTACTAATCCGTTGGGCTATGTCGATCACTCTGGTTCTAATGCGGATATCCTCATTTCTGAGTTTATCGCGCAGAGAAACTCCGAGCATAGCCCTCTCCATAGCTCGCTGAGCGACCTTGAGCTTCCTCATCGGGCCGGCAGTGAAAGAACATGTCTCAGTTCCGTATGTCAACACTGGCAACACGCACTGGGTGTACAGTCTTGTTTTCAAGTTTAGAGGTATACCTTTTTTTTTTTTTTTTTTTTTTTATAGGATAAGGGTGACAAACGAGCACACAGTCCACCCGATGGTAAGTGGCTGCTGTGGCCCATAGACATCCACATCTATCCTCTATTACAAATCAATATGTAGATGCGTTGTCACCCGTGAGGACCAAGATGGAATGCCTCATTTCCAGTAAAGAGGGCCCCCGGCCACCTGCACTCACCAAGCGAAACGCAGAGGTAAACCTCTACTTCACGCTGGTTTTCTGTGAGGTCGTGGTACCACCCCGGTTCGAGCCGGCCCATCCGTGCGACAGCAAAAGCTGCCGCGTGGCTCTACCACTGAAGAACCTGACGAGAAGATGTGCCGTAATTTCCCGAACGCTGCCCAACCGAGTTGAATCCGTCGATTGACCTCTCGGTCGAAGTTGGACTTACCTAGTCGGACTATTTGTCCCAGGTAAACATACTCGTCAACAACTTCGAGCTTAGTGTTCCCAACAACTACCGGCATAGGTGTGACATGGACATTAAACATGATCTTTGTTTTGTCCATGTTCATCTTAAGACCTATCCGTTGGGAAACACTATTGAGGTCATTGAGCATAGTGCTTAGGTCCTCCAGCGATTCTGCCATAAGGACTATATCGTCGGCAAATCGAAGGTGAGTGATGTACTCGCCATTGATGTTGATACCGTATCCTTTCCAGTCCAGAAGCTTGAAAACATCTTCCAATGCAGCGGTAAAGAGTTTCGGGGATATGACGTCACCCTGTCTTACACCTCTCTGCAATTGGATAGGTTTCGTACTCTGGTTCTGTACTCGAATAGCCATCGTAGCACTACTGTACAAGCACTTCAACACTTCAATATACCGACAGTCAACTTGGCACCGCTGAAGGGAATGCAGCACCGCCCAAATTTCGACGGAATCAAAGGCTTTCTCATAGTCCACATACGCCAGACATAGTGGCAAATTGTATTCCTCGGACTTCTGTACAATTTGCCGAAGGGTATGTATGTGGTCTATGGTGCTAAAGCCTTTTCGGAAACCGGCTTGTTCGGGAGGCTGGAAGTCGTCAAGTCTGCGCGCGAGACGATTCGTAATGACTCTCGAAAACAGCACGTAGACCCGGCTCAGAAAGGAAATCGGTCTGTAGTTCTTCAAGAGAGCGTTGTCACCTTTCTTGAAGAACAAGACCACCGCACTTCTGCTCCACGCCTCCGGTGTAATGCCACCATGGAGGACGGAATTAAAGAGCTTCTGAAGGACGTCAAGTACCGGTTTTCCACCCGCTTTCAGAAGCTCAGCTGTAATTCCATCCTCGCCTGGGGCCTTGCCGTTTTTAAGGTGCTGGAGAGCCATTCTAATCTCGCTCAGACTGACGTCCGGGATATCTAATAATGTCGGATAAAGCTCGCTCTTAAATCGTTACTCACTCACACTTGCGAGCGGCTCCAACGATGACGTGTACAGCTGCCCATAGAACCTCTCAATCTCACTCAGGTGCCCCAGAAACGATGCTGCCACATTCCGTCTTCAGCTTTGACAGTTGGCTCTTTCTGGCAGACAGATCTCTGGCAAAGACTTTGGAGCCTTGGTTCCGCTCGATCGCTTCTTCAATACGAGCTGTATTGAAGTTGCGTAAGTCCCGCCGCATGCATTTGGAGATCTGTCTGTTCAGTGGCCTGTATGCTGTTAAATCTGTTGAAGAATGTAGCTTCATCTCCCGTCTAACAGCCAAGAGATTAAGAGTGTGATCGGAGAGTTTTTGTGTTCTTCTGCGGCGGGTCTTGCAGAACTTAGCTCCGATCGCATGGACAGTTTCCACGAGCTTGTCATTCAAATCGTCCACTTCATTGCAGTCTTCTAGGCACTGAAAACGGTTTTGTAACTCGAGCTGAAAGGTTTCGGGACTTTGGATTAGAGCACGAGGGGGACGGAGCGTTGACTTCATTAGACGAGACCTCTCCAACTTAACGTTTAGGTTCAGTGTGCCTCTAATCATTCGGTGATCGCTGCCGGTTTTCACCCTCGCGATTACTGAGACATCTTTGAACAGTTGTCGTCTGGTCGTCATAATGAAGTCAATCTCATTTTTGTCGAACCGTCGGGGCTCGACCAGGTCCACTTCCTGTGGGGCCGCTTCTGGAAGAAAGAGTTCATCATAAAGAGTCCCTCTTTCTCCATGAAGTCGGCCAGCTGCTGGCCCCTTGGGTTCCGTTGCCCTATTCCAAATTTCCCCACTTTCAGCTCACCGTTCTCTCATGTGCCTAGTTTTGCATTGAAGTTTCCCATTAACACCGTATATTGGGTTTTGGAGGAATGCATGGCTCTAGAGATATCCTCATACATTTCCTCCACCTCCTGATCGGGGTGTGTCGAGGTTGGTGCGTAAATCTGTATGACCTTCAGCGAATACCGTTTGGTGATTCTGAGTACGCAACCCTCGTCGACACACTCTCAATCTTTTCAACGTTGTTAACGAGAGACTTGTGGACGATAAATCCGACACCTCCTTGGGACAGATATTCGCCCCCCTACCGTTAATAGAGCAACTTGCCGGATTCAAGGATTACCGTGTCCTCCCCCTCTCTTCGGACTTCGGATAATCCTATAATATGCCAGCGTAACTTGTCTATCTCTTCTTCCAGCTCCACAATCTTCTCGTCAGTCCTCAGGGTGCGTGCGTTGTATGTTGCCAGGTCGAGTCGTCGTAGGTGGCAACCGAACCTCCACCGGAGATTCTTAGCACCCCCTGCCCCGCCGTTACCATGGTCGCCACCGTAGCCAGGAATAGCGGGGCCGCCGGGGACTGGGGGCCGTCTCTTCGTAACTTTCATCATGGGGGGTATATTGCCATAGTTGCCACGCTTGGCGAGCGGGTTGGCAACCGCAGTTTTTTATTGTGTTTTTGCCGTTACCAGGAAGATGCTGCAGCCCATCTCCTGCCTGTTTCCCTTTGTCGCCTTTTACGACACCCACGGGAAGGTATGGTGTAGTGGATATTCTTAACCGCCACTACACGGCCAATTTATTTACAATTAAAAAAATTACAATTAAAATTAAAATTTTAATTTAAAAATTAATTGTAAAAATTACAATTTAAAAATATCTAATGCGAATATGTAGGCATTTCACCTGTTTTATATAGGTACTAAATGTGCGGCCGTACACAATAAGACCATAGGTAATTATAGACTATATTAATGCATAGTAAACCACTAATAATAATAATATTATAAAAGAGAATATATACATACAATTACAGAAAGCCGTCATATTAAATACGTGCGGTATCGTGTGAAAATTTTTACGAATACATAAAACGAAGTTACGCCCATTATCCCAGAACACACTACTTAATAAAATGCTCAAACGCTTTTTACTTGGTGAACACCCGTAATTAGCATTAATAATGGCCGCAAGGCTCGAAAAATAAAGATATAAAAATAATAATAATAATAATAAGGGCTTCCATCTTCCATCTGGTTGAGTTTTTATATGTTTATGTATTTATTCTATTTTATTGATATTTATGTATGTTTGTATCCTTCGTTTACAATTATATATTTAAACAGCCGAACCAGATGAGATAACTTTGCAGATAACCCCAATAATAATAATAATAATAAATTCTTTGTTTACTTCACAAGGTATTTTAACATAAATTAACATAAATAACTAATAGGACATGTTTACTTACTACTTTTCATATTTGATAGAATTTGCCTAAAATTCACCTTAATTTTGAAGATACTTGTTCAATATGTAACTTCGAACTAAAACTACTATTTACCAACAATTCTAAATATTTATAACTATTAACAAATTCTATTTTGGCACATTGACATGATAATTTTCCCTATGCAAGCACTCATAGTCTTGCCCTACACTACCTATTTCTTCATAGCGTACATTCGTAGCTAGCCTATTGTATGGAAAATTTATATGTATACACTTTGTTTGTTTCAAATTAAGTATTATGATGTTATCATGTGCTCATTGGATTACCAGATCAAAGTTTTCCTGTATTTTATCACAAGCTTCATGTAAATTTTTGGAAGCATACAATAGGCACATGTAATTGGCGTACATATAGATATCGCAGTGATGCACCACATTAACGACACTGTTCACCAGCATGATGTACCCTACGGAGCCGTACACAGAACCATTTGGTACGCCAAAAGTGATATGTTCTTCAGCGTCAGTCGTCCTACTCATCATAGTGCGAATAGTACGATTTGATAGATAATTATGGAACCATTCATTTACAGGGCCCCGAATTCCACAATCCTCCATAGCCCCAAGAAGTACCGCGTAGTCCAGAGTATGAAATGCCTTTTTATAGTCTATGAAAAGAGCTACAACCTGTTTACCATTATTAATACTGTAGTTAATTGTCTCCGAAAGCTCCGAAAATACTAGTAGTCCGTCCTCTCCTAAAACCATGTTGCCAATCAGTAATGATGTTAAAATTCTCTCCTTTTTACAATTTTATTTTTTACTGGAAGAATAGCAATTGGCCGGTAATTTGTGTATTCATTAAAACTGCCACCTTTATAAATAGGTCTAATTATGTTTTTTTTTATTTCATCTGGATATATCCTTTTTTTAAATTATGTTTAAAAAAAGGATATATCTTGACAAAATCTATTGACAAAATTTTCTAAAATTGGGCTTATTTGATTTTTAATATATTTCAATCAAAATCAAAAAAATCTTCAAAAATTCACCAGGGTTAAATTTTACTCTAATTTAACCCTGGTGAATTCCGTCCTGACAATTTATTTATAATTTCCTTTTAATTCTGAAGAGTTTACTTTTTCAAACGTAAAAGATACTTACGCTCGATTTTTATTTAGGAAATTGATGCTATATCTATGCTTTATACATTCTTTTTTTAGTGACGATTTTTGAAACTTTACTACTTATATTATAACCGTCGATTTGGTTCTTGTACAATATTTGAGGGGCCCATGGTTAAATTTATTCTTTAAGAAACTTTTTCTTTTCTCTTTATTCGTTTTGTATTGTGGATTGGAATTTGAGCATCAGGTAAATCCCAACAGAAGAATTCATTTAGTATTTCATGCCAACAATCCTCTCCTCCCCCATTAAAATTTTATATTAGGTTAACACGCGGTTCACTTATGTTTTAACGTATTCACTGCAAAACCGATACGGGTCGCATTTCGGTTTCATTAGGGTAAATAAATAATATGCACATATTACTTGTATAAACTAATTTCTTTTTCGAAAAGAAAACCATAGCTCGCTGAGCGGCCTTGAGCGTCCTCATACGGTCAGCAGTAAAGTCACGATCCATAAGTCATCACTAGTAACACAAACATTTTTATCCGACTACAAAAAAAATAGTTTTTACAAAAAAAAGCTGCGGTTTCCAGCCCGCTTGTCAAGCGTGGCAACCATGGCAAATATCCCCCTATGAGGCTATCTATGGGAAAGGCCTATGATCAGCAGTGGACTTTAATAGGCTGTCACAGTAACGGTAACGGTAGCTAATAGTTATATAGAAATCCTTTTTTATAGAAAATCTTCTTTATAAAATCCACACAAAACGAAAAGCGTACCAAAATGTACTACTAGTTCCTTGTAACCATTATCTGATTGATTTAAATCTCGTTACGATAAATAAGTATCTTAACTTGATGAAATAGACGTTTGAAAAGAGCTTTCAATAAAATCAAAATCGAAACCGTAAGAAAAAACAGCTCCATTCGACTTTCTATTTCACACAAACATTGCTCTTTTTCAGATGAACAAAGCTTAAATGAATTGAATAAAAATAATTACGATTCTACTGACACCCTGAATGATATAATACCCTGATGATGCCGTAAGGGGAAACCGAGCGGTTTTATAGTTAATACCTACATACATATTATATAAATAAGAACTCACGCCTGTCATCCAGAGAGCAAAGACTGCGGACTTGCATTTGGTACAATCTTTGCACACCTTTCTTACTTCCTTTACATCCATATATCTTCGCATACTTGCTCGTCGGTTTAGGGAGTACCCTGGCCCATTTTTAATATATCGCCAATTTGGTCGATAAACCTTCGTCCCTTCCCGACTTTGTCGTTTACATCTGCAATATAGATTTGCTTCGTCACTGTTTCCTCATTCATTCTTTCTACACGACCAAACCACCGTAGAATTCCTTTCTTAATCCTAGTCGCAACATCATCTTGCAAAACAAACTTTTCTTTTATCACACAATTTCTTACCTTGTCATACATTATAGTGAATAAATTAAAATATAAGTGAAACAAGTACATTTTAAGTCACAAATTGAAAAAAAAATGCCTCTATTATGTATTTATTGATTACCACTTGTGAAAAATTGCCGTAAAGAACAAGCTTAGCCAAATAATGTCGGAGGCATAAGATACAGCGACAATCTGGGCGGGGTGGGCCGGTTGGAGGCATAAGCTGGAAATCGGACTATGAGTTGCGCCTTTGTTGTTGTGAGAACCAAAATATTAAAAATAAGATATGTAAATTTATTACATAATGTTTGATGCACTTTTATTAAAAACATTTAATTAAAGCTGTAACACAGGTCTGTGACATAGCACGGTTGCTAAAGATAATCTTACCTTGAGGATCACCAGCTGATTAGTGACCGCCAGTACGGTTTCCGTCGGGGTCGATCAGCTGGTGATCTTCTGGTCTACTTAACTCATTGCATTGGCCGTTAGTTTGGACATTGCGAAGGCCTTCGATCGGGTTTGGCACAAAGCGCTTTTTTCGAAGCTCCCTTCCTATGGGCTTCCCGAGAAATTATGCAATTGGATCACCAGCTTTCTTGCAGATCGGAGCATCAAGATCGTTGTAGACGGTGCATGCTCCGACTACAAGCCTATTAACGCTGGTGTTTCACAAGGCTGCGTGCTATCACCAACGCTGTTTCTTCTGCATATTAACGATATGTTGCAAACCGGCAGCATTCATTGCTATGCGAATGACAGCACTGGTGATGCTCTATACACCGGCCGTGCCAATATTTCTCGGGAAAACGTCACCGAGTACCGGAACAAACTTGTGTCTGAAGTCGAGTCTTTACTGGACAAAGTATCGGATTTGGGGCGACTAAATCTAGTCTAGTTTAATCCTCAGAAGACACAAGTTTGCGCGTTTACCGCTAAAAAGAACCCCTTTGTCGTATCTCCTCAGTTTAAAGGTACTCCCCTTGTTGCCTCAGCCAGTATCGGAATCCTCGGCGTCGACATATCGTATGACGTGCAGTTTCGTGGTCAATTGGAAGAGAAGGCCAAATTGGCCTCTAAAAAGCTTGGCATGCTCAGCAGAGCGGGACAGTATTACATGCCGGCTCAACGCCTGCAACTTTACAAGGCGGAGGTTCGGCCTCACATGGAATACTGTTCCCATCTCTGGGCTGGGGCTCCCCAGTGCCAGCTCCTTCTACTTGACCGCATCCAGCGCAGAGCGGTTCGAATCGTCGACGACCGAGTCCTTTCCGATCGGCTCGACTCATTGGCGCTGCGAAGAGATGTTGCATCTCTTTGCATTTTCTTTCGCATTTACCACGGGGAGTGCTCTGAGGAATTGTTCGGATTAATCCCACCTGCCAAATTTCACGAACGCACATCGCGGCAGAACTCCCGATACTATCCACACCATTTGGATGATTGGCGGTCCACCACTGTGCGATTTAGAAGATGTTTTCTTCCTCGCACAACTTCCTTGTGGAATAGTTTACCAGCAGCGATTTTTCCGGACCGATACGACTTAGGATCCTTCAAGAAAAGAGCCTACTCCTTTATAAAAGGCCGGCAACGCATCTGCAATTCCCCTGATGTTGCGGTTGTTCGTGGCCGGCGGTAGTCACTTATCATCAGGTGAGCCGCATGCTCGTTTGCCACCTCTCCTATAAAAAAATCTATCATAGTATTTGTGTTTGATTATGTATTGTCAATATTATTTTATATGTTTTTGTTTTATGTAAAGTGTTTTGGGTTCAATAAATAAATGAAAAATAATTAAATTATTTCTTAATAAAGCTAGATACGACATTGTAAAAATTAGATATATTTTTATTAATAAATGACTGTGTACTCGTGTACACTGATGTGAAAAGGACACTGAGGCTTACAAGCACAGATGAATATGCTTCCCCAATAAAGAACCAAAATGCAGATGCGTTGTCACACTTCAGAGTGAAGATGGAATTGCTCGTTACTTATAAAAAAGGTCTCCAGTTACCGGACAATGCGAAACACAGCAACATTATGCTTCTATTTTATACTGGTAATGTAAACTGACCACAGGTCCATTCTCATTTCTGAGAGGGTATTAGGGCAAGGAAGCGTTCACTGCACTACCTCAACGCGTGTTGACGAACTTCAAAATGTCTTTGAAAGTATATTCTTTTAATTACACTGATATGCAGATTTATTCACGATGTTTTCCGTCACCACCGAGCCCGTTGTAAATCAACACTTAAAATTGCAGCTTATAATTTCATTTGTGCTGAGCTACTGTGTTCCATCGTCGGTACATATTAAATATTACAATTTGTAAACTTTTTTATAGAACAAGGATTGGCACAATTGGTAAAATTAAAAATTTTATACAACCGACCCCAATATAAATTATTAAGGATAATTGATCAAGGTTTGCCCAATAGTTTTTGAGTTATTATTAATAATTTATTTTGAAGTTGTTTGTACAATATTTTTAATTTTCAATCACTGTAGAATAAGGATTGGTACAAGTAGTACAACAAAAAATTTGTACAACCACAGAATGAATAACAGCACGAGAATAGAAGAATCACTTTCTGATAGCAAACTTGCAAGTTTAAACCTAGTTACAACGTTGCTAATGTTCATAATACTTTGCAATCCTCGGATATGACCTTGGTTAAAATAGCCTACTGATTATATTGTCCAAAAGAAAATTAATACGGCGCGCATAATAAATCAAAATGCACCTTACGTCCGCGTGCGATAGTCTGTATCACTTAGCCCGTTACGCGCCTTTGTTAAGGTCGCTCTTACTGTGGGGTTAGGTGTTGTGAGAAAACAAATTGAATCCTTTGATGTTAGTTGGTAGTAGAATACACCGAGGTGTTATGCAATATATTAGTAATTTGCTGATAACAACATTATTATTCAATTTGAGAAAGATTCAAATGCAACATCAAGAAAAAATAAGAATATAAGAACTAACTAAATACGACTAATAACGATTAATTTAATAAAATATACATACAAGAATAACTATTTGACAAAAAATAACCCAGTAGCGGGTTTTAACAGCTAGTGAGTTATAGACGAAAGTCATTTTACTTTTACCACAGGCTTGGAAAGAAAACCTTTGCCCTGAGAAGAACCAGCTAAAAACCCAGCGAGACGTTTTACAAAGTAGCATTGTGCAGTACAAAGTTGGTTATATCCATAACAGGCTATTAAATTTCACTGTTGAACATAGCCCTTCCCCTTAGATTGCCTCATAGTGGGGATATTTGTAATAGATGCCACACTTGGCAAGCGGGTTTATAACCGCAGTTTTTATTTTTATTTTTAATAGTTATTAGGAAGACACTGCTGCCCATCGCCTGATTTGTTTTCCTCTGTCGCCTCCTACAACACCACGGAATGATATGTGGTAGTGGATATTTTTACATCGCCACTACACAGTCAAAAGTTGGTTGTATAATTAAATTTTAATATTTTTTGACAGAAAAATCCGATAACTAATTTTGACCAACCGATGATCTCGACTTTTAATCACGGATTTAACTCAGTACCATATGATCAACATTCTCACTGACGCTCACTAGACTACAGAGTCATTCCTTAAAATTGTAAAAAAAAATAAAGTTTAATTCGCATTTCATTATCAATATCGTCATGCATCCCCATAACTGCAGAACAAAGACGTCCTCTTATAAGTCACTACTGAAGTCAAATGAAAACGGTGTGAAGGCCCTACAACGATTGTATCATTATAATTAATAACGTTGGCAAATCGTAAGAGTTTGATGATTTGCCGATGATGTTTATGTCCTGTTTTTCCAATCCTGTATCTTGAAAACATGTTCAAATACAAAGATGAGAGAATGTACAAAATTTACGTAACATTTTGTAGTTTTACTTCTTGTTTCTATAAGGTTATAAGTAAGGGTTAAAATGTATTTCAGAAAATGCACGATCTAGCCGGATTAACGGGAAGCTTATTTAGAGTAGAGATCTTAAGACTTTCAAATGTGTTCCGAATATCCTATTACGTTAGGCTAAATCGAGCAATATATTTCAGAGGAAGCTCATTTGATCCTACAAACTATTGCCAGCAATGGAGAAAATGTGCTAATAATTTCCTTGAATGACATTATATGTTACCAATTTGAGATAAATTTGATAAAATTTATTGCAATAAATGGTTTATTTATTATTGTTTCTGCGGCCATGTGTTCGCAGTGCGTGCGTTAGTATGTGAGTTGACATATACGTGCACGTACACGCACACACATAAAAGCACGTACGCGGTCGCACTCGCGTCGTTCTCTCTTCGCGGAAAGAGGCCAAATTGGAAATAACCTCGAGTTGCCCTCATTCTGTGATCTTGAAGACCCAGCCCAGCCACCAGAACTCTAAGAGTTACCTAAGTTTTTTTTACAAATTATGGTTCGAGTAGTCTGGTATTGAGAAACCCAATCCGCCTGCTAAATGTAGCGATTACAGCTATTCTTTCCTATCATAAGAAATTAATATGCTTTGCTGTAATTTTTGTTGCAAGTTATTACTGTTGGTGACATAAATAATCTATCATCCCATTTTGTTCTATGGATGTGATTTGTGCAAATTTCTTTGTAAGAAGTTAGGAGCAGGTGTCTATTTACTGCAGTAACTACTTACTGTCTGGTACTGTTAGCTCTTTTGTTATTATAATATTATTAAAAAAAATCGAAAATTGGCCGACAATGGAAGATATCATCGCAATTGCAAGGTTTATGATAATAAACAAAAACGTATTATATCACGTCAAAAACCCTAATAAAATTTGTATATCAATGTAAATAGTCGTTTAAATATTACTACAATTTTAGATTTTATAATACACCTAATATTCACTGCAGTCTCCAGGGAATGTAAGGCGTTCGAATACCCAAAATCAATGACATCGTTATCGGAAATCTCGAGTATTACCTTTGGGACCGGTCAGAAGGCTAATGGTGAATCCGCCTTCGCTTACAAAGATTGACCCTTACAAAGTAATCCCTTACATCCATTGCCAGTAATTGAGGATCTCATACAAAAACATTCCGCTCCATTTAATCTTTCTAACCGCTGTCTTACTTAGTCAGTTTCTAAGAGTTCTTTATAAGTATGATTAAAGATTTTTCTGCTTTGGTTGTGATAAAATAAGAATTATGGCTTGATTTGTTTTTTTTTTTTTTGGGGGAGAATCTAAAGATAAAAGTAACCAATGTACTTCTATTTCAGTTAAGTTAAGAAAATGACGGAAGAGAAGTTAAAAAGTGATCAGCCGGTTTCACCTTCCACTTTTTATTTTTCTCCAAATCTTTGATTATTTAATTGTTTATTACATTTATTAGAAAAATCACAACCATATTAATGGATTAACGTAAATCTAAAATGGTTATTTTCGACTGACACATTTTGCTAAAGATATAAATATAAAATATTATAAAATAATAAAATAAGATAAAATATTTCAATCTAACAAAAATAATATAGATACTTAAGTGGGGAGCGATTTTTTTTTTCTGAATGTGTATGCTGTTGGCCCTGCTGCCTTGACAGCTTCATCTTATTAGGCTCGTAAGTGAGTACTTACGAACTATTGAGTGCAACGATCCTCCCGTCGGCGAGGGTTCGCCGACTGCAGTCCCGAGGCACCCCGACCCCTGCTTTCGGAGTGAGGCTCCTCGAGCTAGGGGGGGGGGGGGGGGGGGGCTCGATGCGATTCAAGGGCCGCTCAGAAGGAGGTACGAACCTCGGCTTGAATCGCTATCGCAATTTTGTTAACGAGCCGCAAAAGTTAGAAACGCCCCGTATCACGGGTGTTAAACCTCGTGTACGGAGTGTGTCTGTGACGACGCATTCGCCGCCGAATGCGGTGTGCCCTAGTGTTCTGTACTAGAGTAGTGTCTGAGTGTGTGTGAGTGTTTATGGTTACTAAACTAGTTCCCTTTCCTGTGGAAGGGGGGGGGGGGACGGAATCGACCTATTCATGTAGGTGATCTCGTCGTCGGGATCAAGAAGAATATTCTTGGGACGTCTCCGGCAACTCTCAGTGGGCAGTACGAGCCCGCCTCATTCACCAACGTGTTCCTTTATCGAATCGAAGTATCTTAAGGATAGTTCCTTAAGATACGTGTGTATAGTGGGCATGCTTCTATGTGAGGAACGCGGTGAAGATCCGCGTTCCTCACATAGAAGGGAGCTCCTGTGAACTGACGCAGGAATTTGTTTTGAACAACTTGAAGTTGTTTTAGACTCGTTTTAGAGGCGTGAGCAAAGGACACACCCGCGTGTGTCATAATAGAACGTACGCAGGTTTTGTAGAGATGCAGTTTGTGTCTTAGGGACAGCTTACTGCGTTTGTTGGTTAAGGCGAAGAGACGATATACAACGAATTTTGCCTTGTTTCTAACAGTTGTTATGTGCTGAGAGAAGCTCAGTGCACAATCTAAGGTCACCCCCAGGTATTTTACCTCTCGGACCCATGGTATTGGGCTGCCGTAGAAGGAGATCGTACCTATTTTATATTTTTTAACCTGTGCCAATAAGATGTTATAAAAACACCTTCTGTTGAAAAAGATGGCTTTGCTCTTATAGTGGTTCAGTTCGATTCTCCATTTTCTGCACCAATCGCCTAGTGCGTTTGCTGCAGCTTGGAGTCGACTGCAGATTACAATGGGGTGGGTGTCTGAAGAAAAGATGGTAGTATCATCCGCGTATAGTGCGAGATGAGTACCTATTAACGAAGGGATGTCACTTGTGTAAAGTGAGTATAGGGTCGGGGAGAGCACCGAGCCCTAGGGAACTCCTGCTCTGATTGGTCTGGAAGAGGAGAATGTACCCTCCACGCTAAAACGAAAGGATCTATTTGCAAGAAAATCTTGAACGCTTTTGACAAGTCTTAAGGCACTCCTGTATGAATAAGTTTGAAAACTAGTCCGTTGTGCTAGATTTTTGAAGATGGTTTTCACCTCATAAAAAGTAACGGAAGGGAGTGGATCATCCGTTGGTAGTGTGGCTGACTGATTAGCCGCTTCCTCGTCCACCTTGTTCAGGTGGACGGGGTCGGTTGGCGGGTTGCTTGGAGAGCATTGGCTCTCGACGCTATCCGCCATGCACTCGGCCTTCTCCGAGTCATCGAACGCTAACTGACCATCAGATCTAACTAATGGGGGCATCGAAGCGACATTTTCTGATTTAAGAACTCTCGCCAGCTACCAGAAGGCTGTATGCGAGGGCGAGATATCTTCCATCAGATTGTCCCATCGTGATTCCCTCAGCTGGGCCATGCGCTCCTTGACCTCTCTACAGAGACGGCGCAGATTGGACCTATTATTGACGGTTCTATAACGATCATAGGCCCTCACCGCAGCGTTATTCTCCTTCAGTTTTCGCCGTACATTCCCGGGGAGCTCGAAGCGACGATCATTCGACGCCTTGAGCCGCCTCGAAGATTCCTCGGCAACCACCTTTATATGAGAGGTGATATGAGAGATGGCATCTAAGGCTACTTCTTTAGTGTCTATAGCGTCTGGCACTTGATCTAAATATTCTGTGTTCATAGTTTCGAGGTTAGCCTCGAACCTATGCCAGTCCGTAACAGTTTTGGTTGTAAGAACCTCATTGCTGGACTGTCCTAACAACATTATAACCGGGCGGTGGTACGATGTTAACTCATGCATCACTTTTATGGAGCGTAACGTTAAAGTTACGTTTCTGAGTGATGCTAAGTCGATTTTAGATGGATTATGAGTAATATTCGTTGAAAATCTAGTGTCCTCCGGAGAAGCTACTATATTGAACTCTAGGCTATCACTAAGAGTAAATAAGTCACGGCCATTGAGGTTGTTCTTAACGTTTCTATTATTAGTCCAGACTTGATGCTTACTATTTAAATCGCCTGCTAATAAAGGGTTTTTCAACAAGAACTTTGTTTTTCAATTGGGGCAACACCAAAAACATGATAGTTTTGACATTTAGTTTTTTGACCTATTCGTAGTAGATGCTTTGGAAATTGCTACAATAAATTCAATTTAGCTCGAAAATCGCATTAAAATAATTAAAATCCACTATGAAAATGGTGGTTCTGTTAAAGTTACGTTTCGTAAAATTCGTGATATTTTCGGACAACATAATCGTCCTTCTGAGACCGCTATTAAGAATTTGGTCGCTAAATTTGAATCGACAGGCTCGGTACAAAATGCGCCAACACCAACGCGTGTTCGACCGGGTCGTTCAACCGAAAACATCGCAGCCGTGAGCCACAGTGTTGAAGAAGATCCAAATTTGTCAATTCCTCGACGTTCTCAACAATTGGGGTTATCCAAAACCACCACATGGCGAATTTTGCGTAAGGATTTGGCTTTAAAGCCTTACAAGGTTCAACTGGTGCAGGAATTGAAGCTGACCGACCATTCACATCACCGTAGATTCGCTCAATTCATTCAGGAACAGCCCGCTGGTTTTTCTGAAAAAATCATTTTTTCAGACGAAGCCCATTTTCACTTGTCAGGGTAAGTCAACAAGCAAAATTCCCGCATTTAGGTTTCTGAAAATCCTTAAGCGATTATTGAGAAGTCTTTGCATGCTCAACGTGTCACTGTATGGTGTACTATGTGGTCTGGAGGCGTGATTGGCCCGTTTTTTTCGAAGATGAGGCTGGAAATGCGGTAACGGTCAATGGATCACGCTATCGCGAGATGTTAACATCTCAATTTTGGCCTATTATTGATGACATCGATATCACAAACATGTGGTTTCAACAGGACAGTGCCACATGTTACACAGCCAACGAAACGATCAATTTATTGCAAACCAAATTTCCCGATCTTATAAGTTCTTTATTGCTTCTATCACCTCCATGTGGTCCAGGGAGGCCTGGAGGCGCTCTTTAGCAGAGCGCGCCGTCCTAATTTTATGCGCTAAAGTGCGCAACTACGTTGACGTCAAAGCTGTCTATGAAGTCGCAGACAAGGTTAAAATCCTCAGCTAAATCCTCCAAGGCCGGGGAGTGGGTCGACTTGGTAACCGATTTTGGTGGAGGCTTCTTTAGCGGGGCACGGGCGACTAAAGGTGCCGGTGCGCGCGCAGGAGTGGGAGCGGGGAGAGGGGTGGGCACACTATTTAGTGCTCCACTGGCCAGGCTCAGCGGCTTAGCCCAAGCACTTTGCTTGGGGGCCGGAGCCGGAACGAAGGCAGGGGGAGAGGGACCATCCTTTTTGGAGGGCCCTGTGCTCCCTCCTGCTTAGGGGGCTGCTTGCGACCCCCAGCGTTTCTTCCCCTCGGTTTTTGTGCTTTGTGGGCTTTTGGGCAACTGCGGAAATTCGCAGTGTGCCCTACCGCCCCGCATAACACACAGCTCGGGGGGGACGAAGCGCCACGGGTGCACTTCTTTGTGCCGTGGTTCCCTGTGCACTTTACGCACCTGGGACGGGCGAAGCAGTTGCGGGCCGAGTGCCCATAGAGTTGGCATCTATGGCACTATCCAGGCACCTTTTTCTTGTGCGGGGGTTCTATAATGACCCCCGAGAGATGGCACACTGTGCGTACATCGAAGATTTTCTTGCCCTCTTCTGAGAGGTCAAGAATACCCAACACCAGGTTGTACGGGGTGTTGGTGGATTTGTTGACCATGCGGTGCACCTCTTGCACCGGCAGGCCTTGTCTCAGCAGATCGTCCTTCACGAAGGCTGTTTCGAATTCTTTAGGAATTCCGCGAATTACCACGCGGAGACGCTTTTCCTCCTCCAAGGAGTATGTGTAATAGGGGATGTTCTTTCCCATTAGGAGGCTCATGAGAGCACGGAAATCATCGACCGTATTGGCCGAGACGATGATGCCCTGACCGGAGGGCTTGGCTTTTGAGTAGCCGATCTCCTTTTTGGCCATGACGCGGGATATACGATCCCACTTGGCCATTTCCTGAATGATAACCGGTGGCGGGCTTTTAGGACCTCTTGGTCTCGCTGCCTTAGCCGGTACCCCTTTATTGAAAGAGGATTGACCCCCTGAGGGGGGGGGGTGCGCAACGGAGGGGGAGGTTGAGGCGACTTTCTTCGCCGGCCTGGAGGAAACGCTCCGCTTAAAAGCAGAGCATTTCCCTTTGGACATCCAGAAGGTTGGACATCCTAGCACATTCGGACTGTTTAGAACACTAACCAATAACACTAAGTCCCGACACCCTGCTGATGGCAGGTTGCTGTGCGAAAAGCCGTAGCGGACACCAGTCCCTGGTGAGCGGTTGCATCAGCGAGTTGCATAAATAGTACCTCGCCGCTCACTTAGCTATCAGCAACCGCAGAGTATACTTCACCTGAGGATGCCTCGTGTAGAGGCGAAACATGCGTCGTATTATCGACGATGATATATCTTTCCTAGTGTAGTGGTGTTGGAAGTTACTGGGATTAGTGTTGACAGGGATAGTGCACGCAATTGAAGAAGGGCGGGAGGTGCTCTTCAAACTACGTAAGACACATCATTTTATTTTATTACGCTGATGTTAGACAGTTAATTTTAAAATATTTAATATAATGGGTTGCCACAAAGTAACGCATGATTCTAATAGTTATAATATAAAAACGAGTATAATACCAGTGAAATTTAAAAAAAAAACGTGTATGTCACGACACAACTTCTCCAACCAATTTTCTTCGTTCCAACCGAGTAATAGACGGAGTTCTCGGTTGCAACGAAGTTCCTTTCGTAGTATATTATTATTGATAAACGTATTATATTATTGATTAACAAATACAAATAAATTAATTACTAGCTTCTATTAAAATGAAGCGCCATTTAAAATAAAAAAATATGATCTTCATTGCAAGATAATAAATAGTGCAAGTGAGATGGATATTATTCTATTTCGCTTCCTTATAGCCGCCAAGGCTGTCTACACTACATAAGAAGGGGTCGTGACGGAAATATCTTAAACTTTTTCTTGCCTAGCCCCCATCCATCAAATTCGCACCGTCTGATAAGTAACTTCGTTCCAAAAATTTTCATGACGTATGCATCAGAGACGTAGTTCTTCACTGCTGTCCACAATGAAGAAGCTTAAGGTTGCTCAGCATGCTATGGAGAGGGATATGCTTGGAGTTTCTCGGCGTGATAGAACCCGTATCTTTTATCTTCAGCAGAACCAGAGTAATCGACATAGACCAATAGATCAGTTAGCTAATTCGCCATAAGTCAACGTAAAGAACTGTAATGGTGATGATGATAAAACTATTGATAAGAATTACTAAGAAAATATCAAATTGATTTTAATAGTGACAACGAGTTCTCAAAAATTGAAAATTTAAATCTCTTTCTTTGGGTACTATCTACAACAGGTTTTACAACTTTTATCTTCCTTAAAATATTTATATTATAATATTATCAAAATGAAAATAAAATATATCTTCATTTCAGTCATTTTATAATACGTATAACATTGTTTTATTTAGAAAAAGTGCGTCTGAGCCGCGCGATATCACACCTCGCTTAACGTTAAAGTTAAGTTAAAGTTACAGCTTATAAGCTGTAACTTTAACTTATCTATTATAATAGATCCAAGTTTCTGGCCTGAACTATTAAATGAAGGATAAATCTCAAGCCACTATAATTATTTTTAGATATAATCTCCCGTTATTTAAATACGATTTACACAGCGCTGCACTAAATTTTCTATAAAAGTTAAAGTAAGTTAAAAATAATAGGAACCAAGTCGGGGCTATATCGATGGTCAAGCTCAGTGACACTGCATTCCATAATAGCAGCTTTGGAAACACTCGATGTGTGGACCGGAGCATTTTTTTTTAATAAGATAAGGGTGACAAACGAGCACACAGTCCACCTGATGGTAAGTGGTTGCTGCGGCCCATATACATCTACATCTATCCTCGCTTGTGAATCAAAATGCAGATGCGTTGTCACCTGTGAGGACTAAGATGGAATGCCTCATTTCCAGTAAAAAGGGCCTCCGGCCACCTGCACTCACCAAGCGAAACGCAGAGGTAAACCTCTACTTCACGCTGGTATTCTGTGAGGTCGTGGTACCACCCCGGTTCGAGCCGGCCCATCCGTGCGACAGCAAAAGCTGCCGCGTGGCTCTACCACTGTTAAAAGCATTGTTATGAAGATACTACCCTCCTCGTGACAATTTCTCTCGATGTTTTTCTTTAATAGCGTCTCGCAATTGATATAGTAAGGAAGCATAGTAATTGCCTGTTACTGTTGTGTTGCGTTCTTTAAAATCCACCAGTAAAATCAATTGGAATCCATAAAGATAAAAAGATGGTAGCCATAATCTTATTCTGAGATTGAGTCACCTTTGATTTTATGGCCGCGTTGAGCTTTGACTCTATCGATTCCTTTTTTGACAGAGGATCTTGATAAAAACCAGTGGCTTTATCACCCGTAACAATTTAATCCAAAACTTCTTTCTGTAGGCCTTCACAAAAGGATAAAATTTAGCCCAGCGCTTCACTCGTTCTTGTTTTTGAACAGAAAGAAGTATTATGCACTGTTGTATATGAAAGTCCCGTCTTAACTGCTAATTATTTATTCTTTGTCTTTCCTTAGTGCCTTTTCCACAAACCCAAAAGACCAACCAAGACCCAACAAATTTAGGGTAATTTTATTTACAAATTTAGGGTTTTAGGGCAAGGAGGTGTACGCTGCGCTGCCCCAGTTCGTGTTGGCGGACTTCACACGTCTTCGAAATATTTTTTTTTATTTCTCAGACGTGCAGATTTCCTGACGATTTCTCCTTTACTAACGAGCACGTGGTAAATTTAATGGCATGTGGACACCTCGCTTACTCCTATATGTTCATTATTTTATGCTAATAAAAATTAGCATAAAAAGATACCATTTTAATAGTGTCGAGCCATATATTTTATGTAAAAAAATTTCAAAGGTCAGATAACAAGAAAGTTTTATAGTATAATTGTTCAAGACAAACTTGTTATCGAGACCTAGTCGATATTTATCCGCGTTGGAATTCACAACGTGCACTACGAGCACTGGTGATATTTCCAAAACTCACACGAAATCAAAGAACATGCGCATAAAGTTCGTTACAGTGTTAATTTTGGGCGGCAATCATTAACGACCACATCATTGCCAGCCGCCAACAGCCAATGCGGTGATAGATGGATGGGGCGTGGTTGACCTGTGAAACGGCCAGCAAGATCACCAAACCTAACACCTATAAACTTTTATTTTTGGACCGAACTAAAACCATCAGTTTACACAGAAGAAGCACAGTGTTAGTAAAAGTTTAACAAAGAATTTAAAAATACGTTTTGGTTTGTGTTTAGAAATTACACATTAGAGCTGGTAAATGTTAGTTAATGGAAACACGATTCCGACATAATAGCTGTGCACAGGGATTGTTCCTCTTTAGAATATTCCGGCACGTCAAGGCATTTCCAAAGTCTTTTGTCACTTGATATTGTTAATTATTCAATTAAGTGCACTTCGTTCGGCTATTCACCAATTTAGTATGAACGCACTGCGGTGTATAGACATCAGAGAGTTTGCAACAGTTATTCAAAGTTGAATACTCAATGTTGGCTAATGCTTTGATAAAATATTTCTTTTTTATAGTTTCAATTAGACGTTCTTCGTAACGAAAACGGTTTGTAACTTATAGTTAAAAATGCTTCTAATTTAAAAAGATAAATTAAAAACGTCATATACTCTCAAAACACGATGACATGCTTAAATAAAACAATTGAAAACCATTGCACAAATTTTTTTTTGTTGTACAACGGTTATCTTAATGCCATAATGGCTTTCTGTCAGCTACATTTTATAGATTAGTGAGAGCTATGGGTAGAGCAACAGATAAATATTCATATAAAAATTATAATAACCTCCATAACAAACACCCGTCTCCCCTTAACGCAATCTATGGAGGAGGGCCGTGTTGAGAAGTAGACTTTTGATAAGCTATAAGAGATGGGTGGATAATGGAACCATGCATATATTGATACATTAGACTCAAGGAGTTTTCTCTCTCACATTGAATCATTCCAAACCAATACCCTTAGCATGTGATCGCAGCATACAATGCGGTAGGATATTTAGACGGTCATCGAGGAGTGGCGTAAAATATGTCGCAGATCCGTCAGCCAAACGTGGTGATTAAAGCAAAACATCCTAAACAGAAGAGCCCACGTCACGCAGTGAACTTTATAATGATGTAATGCAGGCCGATTTCAGTCACGGCGGCCAGTCTCAACTGTAGACTAGCCGTCTGCGTAGGACAGGATTATAATCCCCGAGTGTATGCGCTAACACAGAAGTATTCTCTATTCACTTATTCTCATAGTCTGATGGAACGGCAATCCAATAATACCGGACGGATATCAGGCCCAGAGCCAACGGTTTTACGTGCTTTCCGAGGCACGGTGCTGAAACATTGCCAAGATCTTTACTCCGGGCTGCTACTGATTATTTTTTAACAGAAAAACTGATTTTGGCCTGACGCGGGAATTAAACTCGGGGCCTTATGATCAGAAATCGCGGTCACGACTACTAAATCAACAAGACGGTGGACATTAACAAGCTTTTGAAGAGGAAGAAAAATAATACCATGTACCGTACACAAATCGATTGGGATTTGAGCCTCGAACTCTTTGCATTGTTTCATTCAGTCTATTAAAGTCCACTGCTTAACATAGGTCGCTCCCATAGATTTATCTCATTTGCCATACTGATGATGATGATGATGAAGCTGCCACGAATAATAGGCGGGTTGGCAACCGCAGTTTTAGTTTGTTGCTCATCTCCTGGTTTGTTTCCCTCTGTCAAATTTTAATACACTTATTTACTCGTATTTTCAAAAACTGCAATAACGGTATATCATTATTTATATATTTGAACTTAAGTTTAAAATTTCGCTACTCTTTGCAAAAAAAAACCCTGTATATAAATTTATAAATCTCTAATCTAAAGAGTTAATAAAAACGTGGTAATATAATAAAAAAGGAGCCCAGCACTTATAAAATCTTCAATAATTTGAATAATGTTTATCACGTCCATAAGGCGAATTTTCGTGAGAAAAGTACTTTACTATTAAATTGCTTCTATTATCTTTTGTATTTATAAATAAAAAGACAAATTAACTTTAGGATTTTACAAAACAAGGAAAAGGGGCGCTTACATTTCCAGTTTCAATATCCATGACCCTAGCGGCGATTCACATGGGTGTAGTCCGTATTTTATTAGCTTTATTTCAATATCCCTTCTAGTGAAGTCAAAAATATGTCCTTTCGGCAGCCATAGCTTAAAATCAGTGGTGCGTGTTTGCAAAATGGTTGTTACATTGCCGTTGCAAAAAAGTAAAGTATACTTTTTTTTTAATTAACGTTCAGTGAAAATGGCCGTGGGTTAGTTGAATATTTAAAAGTTATATGTATAGCTAGGCATACCTGTCTCAAAACCCGTTACCTGAAATCTATTTCTAAACTAATGACTCCTAAACTTGCAAAGACTTACAATGCAATTATAAAAAGTATCATCCTTATCCACCATTATCATTTATTGCTACATATTTAAATTTAGCATATATCATTATATCAAGTCTTTAATGTCATATATTTTTATATCAATGAGCCACCTAAATAATTTAATTTTTTTGATGTCATTAGTAATTATATTATATATCTTTAAAGACATTTTTAGGTAACTTTTACGGTATTTAGTTGACCTTGGTATAAGGTCTAACACAAGTGTATTAAGATTTTGCTTCAGACTTTTTCTCTTCACGAAACAGCTTATTAAAAAATATATAGTGCCAGCAGCGGACGTATGTTTAGATTTGCAAAAGCTGTTCTACAGGAATATGCCAGGCGGTATTCCACAGATAGCTCGAATACACTTTTTGAGCTATAAATGCCTTTTGTATATTTGTGCTATTTCCCCTCATTATTATCCCGTAGCACAAAATGGTAGCTATATACGCATGGTATGTAATAAAAGCCGTTATTTATAAGTTTGTCACTTTTCCCATTTTGTTGACGGCACAGAAAAGATATTTATACGATAACACAAAGACTCGATATGTAATTTCCCGTTTAAGTCCTGGTCTATGACTACTCCCAGAATTTTGGTAGACGTTATTTCCTTTATTTTATTAATATTTAGCTTAAAATTTAATTGCTTATGTTTGGCTTTATTAAAGTGGATATAATGTGATTTATTTAGATTTAGTTTTAAATTGTTTACGTCTAGCCATTTAATAACATCGTCACATGTTTTATTTATGTCAATTTCGTGATCGTGTATAGAGCTTTTATCAGATGTCACAATAATAGATAGATCGTCGGCGAACAAAATATATTTATACGGTGGTAGAGCCACGCAGCAGTTTTTGCTGTTGCACGTATGGGCCGGCTCGAGCCGGGTTGGTACCACGACCTCACAGAATACCGGCGTGAAGTAGAAGATCTGCATCTGCGTTTCGCCCCATCAATATGGTAGCGGAATTACATGATAGACTACCCCAGGAGGGTACCAGTACCCCTGGAGAATCCCTCGTTGAGCATCCACGACCATGTTATTCCGATCCTGAGCGTGGGTGCTCAGGCTGCCCCGCGTATTCTGGGGGGGGAGGGGGAGCAAATTTCCGCTCAAAAACATAACTGCTCGGGGCAAACTGAGCAAGAACACCAAGGCGACCCCTGTCACGCTATCCGTGAATTTCTGCAACATCAGGGGACTTCACTCTAACCTAAACGCCGTCCACTACCATCTCGAGACGGCAAAGCCGGCCTTGCTCTTTCTGACCGAGACGCAGGTTTCCTCACCGGCTGATATTTCGTATCTCTCCTACCCGGGGTACAAATTGGAGCATTACTTTGTGCCTCGGGCTGGAGTTTGCGTGTATGTCAGAGAGGACATCTGTTCTCGACGCCTTGGCAGTTTTGAAGGTTCGGACCTGTCCATCTTTTGGTTACGCGTAGAGAGCGACGACCATCCGCGCGTCTACGGGTGCCTCTATAGGTCCCATAGCGGTAATGCTGAAACAGACCGACTCATCGACCACGTCCAAATGGCTACAGATTCCTTGCTACAACAGATCCCATCCGCAGAGATCGTGATCCTTGGCGATTTTAACGCCCACCATGCTGAATGGCTCGGTTCACGTTTAACCGATCATGCGGGGAGATCTGTTTATGACTTTGCCTTGGTATATGGTCTGACACAACTGGTTACATCGCCTACGTGGATTCCAGATGTTGAGCATCATACACCTTCCCTGTTGGACCTTTTGCTGACCTCTCATCCGGACGGATATCAGGTTTCCGTCGATGCCCCTCTTGGCTCTTCGGACCATTGTCTGATCCGGAGTGTGGTGTCACTCACGCTCCCCTCGCCATTGCGTTCTGCAGGTTGCCGCCGTGTTTGGCATTACAGGTCGGCGGATTGGGACGGAATGCGGTCTTTATTTGCTTCCTACCCATGGGGGCGGGTTTGCTTCTCGCCGGATGATCCCAGCGCTGTTGCTGACTCTATCACTGATGTGGTGCTACAGGGAATGGAACTATTTATTCCATCATCTGTAGTACCCATCGGAGGCAGATCTCAGCCTTGGCTTGGTCGCTCCTGTAAGACTGCATTACGCAGTAAGCAGGAGCGTTATCAAGCCTGGGCTGCGGCTTCGGCGACTCGGGATGTAAACACCAGCACACTTAAAAAGAAGTATAACTTCACCTCCAGGTCCTTCAAAAGAGTTATTGCCAAGGCAAAGTCAGAGCACATAGGCAGAATTGGCGAGAAACTGGTTCGCCTTCCTTCGGGAACCCGTGCATTCTGGTCTCTCGCCAAGGCTGTCCAAGGGAATTTCTGTAAGCCATCACTACCATCTCTACACAGGGAGGACGACTCACTGGCCCGCAACGCAAAAGAGAAAGCCGACCTTTTAGGCTCCCTTTTTCGGTCCAACTCGACTGTTGATGACGAGGGGGAATACACCGCCGACCATCCCGCGATGTGAGTGCTCCATGCCGGATGTGCAGTTCTCACAGCGCTCGGTTCGCAGAGCACTCTTCTCCCTGGACATCCACAAGTCGAGTGGGCCTGACGGGATCCCCCCAATTGTGGTGAGGACGTGTGTTCCAGAAATGACACCGGTTCTAACTTGTCTTTTCCGGTACTCCTACTCCCTAGGCGTAGTCTCGAAATCATGTAAGACAGCTTTTGTCTACCCGATCCCTAAAAAAGACGACCGCTCAGACGCGTCCAACTACAGGCCTTTCGCCATCACCCCCTTGTTCTCTAAAATAATGGAATCCGTTATAAAGTACGGTTTTCGTCGGGGTCGATTAGCTGGTGATCTTCTGGTCTACTTAACTCATAGATGGGCGGAGGCAGTAGAGTCCAAGGGGGAGGCATTGGCCGTTAGTTTGGACATTGCGAAGGCCTTTGATCGGGTTTGGCACAAAGCGCTTCTTTCGAAGCTCCCTTCCTATGGGCTTTCCGAGAAATTATGCAATTGGATCACCAGCTTTCTTGCAGATCGGAGCATCAAGGTCGTTATAGACGGTGCATGCTCCGACTACAAGCCTATTAACGCTGGTGTTCCACAAGGCTGCGTGCTATCACCAACGCTGTTTCTTCTGCATATCAATGATATGTTGCAAGCCGGTAGTATTCATTGCTATGCGGATGACAGCACTGGTGATGCTCTATACACCGGCCGTGCCAATATTTCTCGAGAAAACGTCACGGAGTACCGGAACAAACTTGTGTCTGAAGTCGAGTCTTTGCTGGACAAAGTCTCGGATTGGGGACGACTAAATCTAGTCCAGTTTAATCCTCAGAAGACACAAGTTTGCGCGTTTACCGCTAAAAAGAACCCCTTTGTCATATCTCCTCAGTTTCAAGGTACTCCCTTTGTTGCCTCAGCCAGTATCGGAATCCTCAGCGTCGACATATCGAATGACGTGCAGTTTCGTGGTTACTTGGAAGAGAAGGCCAAATTGGCCTCTAAAAAGTTTGGCGTGCTCAGCAGAGCGGGACAGTGTTTCATGCCGGCTCAACGCCTGCAACTTTACAAGGCGCAGGTTCGGCCTCACATGGAATACTGTTCCCATCTCTGGGCAGGGGCTCCCCAGTGCCAGCTCCTTCCACTTGACCGCATCCAGCGCAGAGCGGTTCGAATCGTCGACGACCGAGTCCTTTCCGATCGGCTCGACTCATTGGCGCTGCAAAGAGATGTTGCATCTCTTTGCATTTTCTTTCGCATTCACCACGGGGAGTGCTCTGAGGAATTGTTCGGATTAATCCCACCTGCCAAATTTCACGAACGCAAATCTCGGCAGAACTCCCGATACCAGCCACACCATTTGAATGATTGGCGGTCCACCACTGTGCGATTTAGAATATGTTTTCTTCCTCGCACAACTTCCTTGTGGAATAGTTTACCACCAGCGTTTTTTCCGGACCGATACGACTTAGGGACCTTCAAGAAAAGAGCCTACTCCTTTTTAAAAGGCCGGCAACGCTTCTGCAATTCCCCTGATATTGCGGTTGTTCGTGGGCGGCAGTAGTCACTTACCATCAGTTGAGCCGCATGCTCGTTTGCCCCCTCTCCTATAAAAAAAAAATATTAATTGTCACTGCCATTATATTGTTAATATATAAAATAAACATTAGACGCCCTAGCATACTTCCTTAGCGGATACACACACTCAACAATTTTTGATTCAGAAGCGTAAGGTATAACTTCGTCGCCTACTAACTTGCTGACTACTACGCGTTGACTGCGGTAGTATAAGTAGGATTTTAGCTACCAATGAGTTGGTCTTCTTATTCCTATCGATTCTAATTAATTTAATAAAAGTCTATGATCAACAAAATCAAAAGCCTTTGACATGTCAAAAAATAGTCCTGTGATCAAATATCCGTCATTTAAATTATTTAATATTGTTTTAACCAAAGTGAAGATTGTTAATCTTGTGGACTTTTCCTTTTGAAATACGAACATTACTTAATTAATAATATTATACGTGGTTCTACTCCGGTCGTGCCGACGTGTTCATGCTACAACTATAACATAGCTGCAGCGTGGCTCTACCATGTGTACCTTGTATATGAGTTAAGAACAATGTGTCAAGGCGTTGTTGCTAATATTCGAACAAACCAGATTATATTTAAAGGTGGTAATTAAAAGGATTGCCGATAGCATCACTGACATTACCTGGGTACTAATAATTTATTTAAATTTTGTAGAGTTTATTAATATCAAACGATACCATTTTCAGACACTTTCAATTAAGTCAGATTTTATCAGGAAACGCTTACCATGTAAATATTAAAACAAGTTTTAACTAGGCAAACCGATAGTTCTCCACTTGCATTATCAAGTGGAGGATAAAATAAAGCATGGTGCTCTTACATACAAAATTTCTAAGTCATAGGAACCGACATGTGAAAAAAAACCAGGAGATGGACAGCAGCGTCTTCCTAGTAACAAAAAAAAACATAAAAAACACTGCAGTTCCCAAGCTTTTCAATTCTTGCAATTCACTTGCTTGATGTGGATATTACGGCAATTCTCCCCAATAAGTGGCGACCAAAATGAACAAGTACGCCATCTATAGGTCTATGCATGCAAGAGTTTTTTTTTATAGGATAGGATGACAAACGAGGACACAGTCCACCTGATGGTAAGAATAGAATAGAATATAATAATTTCTAATTCAATATTGATCATTACATAATACTTATTGAAAGTCATTTTTTATGTACCACTGGTTCAGAAAATACCTCTGTCCTGGGAAGAACTAGCAAAAAACCCAGCGGGACTTTTTTCAAACATATTTCACTTAACAATAATTTCATTTATACAATTTTTAAATGATTTTTCATAGAACTAACATGGTGGCGACACCTTATTCGCAGGGGTTATTTTCATTCATGTATTCCTTGATATTATAATAACCTTTTTTGTACAGTTTTTCTTTAATAAAACTTTTAAACTTGTTTATTGACAAACTGAATATGTTCTGGGATTTTTTTGTTAAAGCGTATACATTGCCCCATAAATGAATTACTGATTCTGTGGAGTCTAGTAACTGGCATTACAAGCTTACGTTTGCTGAGGCCCACAGACATCTTATTGACATTTATCCTCAATAAAGAATCAAAATGCAGATAAGTCGTCACCCGTGAAGACTAAGATGGAATGCCTCTTTTCCAGTTAAATGGGTCTCCGGTTCTCTACACTCACCATACGAAAGACAGCAGTGTCAAGCTACTATTTTATGCTGGTATTCTGAGAGCTAGTTAGTTTATCTAGTCTAACTTCTTTAAAAGGAAATCGATATAAAATTACAGTTTTTCTTGTGTGAAATAGCATCATCTTTGCAGTGTTGCTCCCAGGAGAAATTAACATGATTACTTACTTTCCTTTCTATATTAAACGAAAATTGCATATTCGCTTTTTCGCTACATACGTAAATATAATGCATATCTATTTTGTTTCTAATTATATCTAGTTGATTCTAAATAACAAATATTTTTAAGTGTAGATTGTGTTAATTAAATTATTTCGATACTTATTTACACCTTAGTTGCAAAATGTGTACATAATTAAAAGATACGAGATGAAATCAAAAGATACGAGCGTACTTATTTGGCACGGTATAAAGAGCCCTTAGATAATTACTTGTCATTCAAGCTCTACACAGGAAATACTCACGACATCTTTCAATATGTTTGTCTCTTTTTGCCTTATATGAAAATTAAATAAGAAAAATCGAGACAAGCATATTAAATCAATTTATGTAGACTTGCGGCTCTATGCATATATGTATACTAGCTGTTCCCCGCGACTTCGCTCGCGTGTTAGGGTTTTTATGTTTTAGCGCGAAACCCTAATATTTTTTCTAAAATAAAAGTAGCCTAAATTACTCCCTATGAAATTAGCTACCTACCAGTGAAAGTTCCGTCAAAATCGGTCCAGCCGTTTCGGAGATTACCCGGAACAAACAGACAGACAGACAGACAAAAATTTTAAAAATTGACAAGAACAGCCATTACCGATGCAGTTCGTCTTGAGTCTTGATTACATGTGGGTATTGATCGCGTCGACTGTTTTTGCAGACACTATTGCCGTAGGCCAACAGATGGTGCCATAAGTTTTGTTTTGCATGTAAGGAAGGATGCGATAGAAAAGTAAGGAAGGCAAGCCAGTACAGTCACACTTGGCAGCCGGATGATATGATAGAATATCGTAAAGTGTTTCGTATAGTTTTGCCTCTGTCGTAGGCATGCAAATGCTTAATTTTTAGAAAACTAATTGATATAAAATTAGTAACATGTGAAATTATTCGTTAAGGAATTCAATACATCATACAATCGTTTATCTATTTTACATTTAGACTCAAGATGGTACTTAAAATAGACGCTAGATGGCCAAAAGGCGAATAACTTAATATAATATTCTACGTCATTTTCTCGCTGGCTAAATCCCAAAAATGTATGTTTGTCCCTTTTTCATGTCGATTTTTCGTTTCATCGAGATCTATATCACGATAATCTATATCTATACAAATAAATAAAATCGAAGTGTCTGTTTGTAATGCTAAAATTACAGCTCTTTACTAAATGCATATGAAAGTATATACGGTACTAATAACAAAAATACAATTTTTAAAGTTTTTGTCTGTCTGTCTGTCTGTCCCTCTGTCTGTCTGTTTGTTCCGGCTAATCTCCGAAACGGCTGGACTGATTTTAACGGGATTTTCACTGGCAGGTAGCTGATGACACAAAGAGTAACTTAGGATACTTTTATTCAAAAAAAATTAAAAATCCAAATAACACGCGGGCGAAGTCGCGAGGAACAGCTAGTTCTAAATAAATGTTCACTTCAAAAATGGTTTATAATTGACAAAATATTGCGTGACACACAAAAAAGAATACACCAATGAGAATATAATCACTACGGAATACACTTTCGAATTAAGAACCTCCTCCATTTTATAAAGACGGGCTTAAAAGCGAATTCGTTTAATTAAAAAAAATCACTAAGTTTATTTTATTCGAGTGTGTATATTGACGCAAATACTATAAATCCGCAGAGGCGGATGTTTTTCAAAGGTTAAATCTCTGATTTTCGGGCCGCCTCAAACAACAG
The DNA here is from genome assembly GCA_963668995.1 of Parnassius mnemosyne. NCBI lineage: Eukaryota > Metazoa > Arthropoda > Insecta > Lepidoptera > Papilionidae > Parnassius > Parnassius mnemosyne. Next base: position 68,173,032 of record CAVLGL010000001.1, read on the forward strand.
GTTTTACGATTGTCTCAAAAGATCCATTCATACCGGATTGTATGACGAAAGACCTTGCAAGTATTTTCCTTAAATATAATATATACGCTTAATGCGTGACGTACATCTTAAAATATTTGGATAAAGGTTTTGTTTATAAATTTATGTTTTAAAAAAAACTTACGGAACATAGTAAAATCTATACATCTACAAGCTGGCCAGGCAGACGTTGTACTGCCCTCTCCGACGACCCTGTGTCCTATAAAAATTCTTAAATTCGTAATAAAAAATATTGAAATTCACTTATGGGGATAATAACTATCCTATCCCTCAGGTTGGTCCAAACTGCACACAGTGTGCAAAATTTCATTGCAATCAGTTTAGTAGTTTATCGCGGACAAACAATGTGACGCGTAATTTTTATATTTATTTATTTATATATATATATATATATATATATATATATATATATATATATATATATATATAGTTTATATATACATATATATATATATATAAATAATTATATAATATATATATATATATATATATATATAAATTGAAGTTTCTGTCTGTAACATCAAAATAACTGCATTTTATCGAGCTCATCGAAGTTATTTTCATGCCATTAAGACATGAATAACCCATTTGTAAAATTGTATTGAGTTGTTGTGTTGTGTAAAAATAGTCTGTATGTCTGTCTGTTCTGACTCACCTACGGAATGAACTGCTACTGAACCTATCGCTATTGACGATTATTTAAAAAAAATTAAATAACGTCATATTAATAGACCGAATCCTGGCGAAGCCGGGGCGGCTCACTTGTCAGTAATAAACGATATAGTAGTAAAAGATAAATTTCTAAGGAAATGTATATTATAACAAACTCAAAATACGTACTGGGATCAGCAAAACGATCCTGATCCTGATCAAGAAAAATCCTCTCAATTTGAAAGCGGTTCTTGTACAGCCGTGAACTAAGTTTACTTTAATTACTTAAATTAAAATAATGAGAAAATCCCCGAAAACAAAAGCTGATGATCTTAAAACTGCGGAATAGATTTTCATGAAACATAACTAAAAACACTTTCGATTAAGATTTTTTTTTTCAAACGAAAGAAACTTAGATAAAATCGGTTTATCTGTTCAGGATCTATGATGCCACAGACAGACACACGTGCACAGATTCACGCTTCAAATTTATAACACCTCTTTGTTTTCCTCGGGGTAAAAAATAACACTCGTAACGTTTTTAATATTACTAATACCTGATTAGAATTTTGGTTAAAATTAATAATTATAAAGCAACTTAAAATGCTTGTTGTAAGATCGGTTAACGACTGTAGTTGAATAGCGGATTCAAATTTTTTCATAATTAATTTTTGAGAAATAAAAGTATTTTTTTATAGGGTAGGGTGACAAACGAGCACACAGTCCACCTGATGGTAAGTGTTTGCTGTGACCCATAGACATTCATCATAGTTGTCACCCGTGAGGACTAAGATGGAATGCCTCTTTTCCAGTAAATATGGTCTCCGGTTCTCTACACTCGCTATACGATACAGAGCAGTATTAAGCTGCTATTCTACGCTGGTATCCTGTGAGATCGTGGTCCTTCCCCGGTCGAGCTGACCCATTCGTGCTACAACTATACTACTAATATAGCTGCAGCGTGGCTCTACCACGTGTATTCTTTAGACTATTATCATTTAAAGATTATTAGGTAATATATGCCATGAATTGAATACATAAATAGTAAATTTAATTCTATCAATATTCATAAAGTTATACGTAAGTCATAGACTATGCGTATTCTAAGCCATATGCAACCCCAGTGACATACTCGTACCTTGATATAAATATTACAAAAGTTAATCAAAGAAAAAGCAAGTCAAATATTCAACAAGCTTGCGGGATTTCAAAAGAAGTGTCTACGGTTGAATTCGGTATAAAATGAGGTCTAGAGTAGATACGTTAATATTTAGCTGTTTAGTCACTAACTATATCCCGCGGCTTCGCCTGCGAGGAAATCAAAAACGATATCATTTCGAAAAATCAATGTGTTATATGAAAAACGAAAACAACATAAATATATTACTGCGGAATTACATTCCAGTCCTCCTGTAGGAACTGTGCATTTCCGACATAAGTGTTGGCCTACGGCACTTCCTTGCTCATATACTATCTCTTTGGAAAAAAAGAACATGTAGATTCGTTGCCCCGTTGCTGCCTTAAGATTGACAAACAAAAGATTAGTCTTCAGTTTTTACCATGCGTCAAGTGTAATATTCCTCTACAAGATGCAGGAGCGTACAACCTTGGTTGTGATGAATTTGGTCTCTTTTTTATAGGAAAAGCAAAAATATCGATAAAAACCCGCGTAAAGGAACTTATAGCTGACTTGAATCACCTACACCACGTTAAGTTGGCAGTCTGTGAACGTTTTCTAAATTACCCTAGCCATTACATCAGATTTGATAAACCACAAATTCTCCCAAAAGAACACTGATTGCTACTAAGAACGATTCGCGAAAATGTTGAAATTAAAATGCATTCAGATTTTAAAAGAAAATATGACTAGGTCCCATCTCAATCCATCTGCTTGAGATTCCATAATTAATAAAATTTAATGGAAATAAAAATATAGAAATTAAAAAGTACGCTTGGTACATCAGGGCATCATAAAAACCTTCCCCTCCCCATGACCATGGGTCCTGTAAAGCACCCTAAACATCGGGAGTTAATATAGCAAAAATAAGAAGAAATCAGTTAAATTCAATGCGATAAAATCCATAAAATTAGTTTTATTCGACAATATTTTAATAAAATATACAAACCAAAAATAATTAGAAATTATGTGACCTGTCGTAGAAAAATTACGGGATTTTTTTATACGATAGCGTGACAAACGAGCACACAGTCCACCTGATGGTAAGTGGTTACTGTGACCCATAGACATCTACATTTATCCTCAATAAAGAATCAAAATGCAGATGCGTTGTCACCCGTGAGGACTAAGATGGAATGCCTCTTTTCCAGTAAAAAGGGTCTCCGGTTCTCTACACTCACCATACGAAACACAGCAGTGTTAACGTTAAGCTGCTACTTTACGCTGGTATTCTGTGAGAGCGTGGTCCTTCCCCGGTCGAGCCGACCCATTCGTGCTACAACTATACTACTAGTATAGCTGCAGCATGGCTCTACCACGTAGCTAATCTTAAAAATCATTTTTAACGATTTTTGGTTGAAAATGTTAAAAATGTTTATAGAAATCATTAACATCTTTCTTGTTTATCATTTCAAAATAGTTTGCTGCTACATGGGCCGTTTTATTCTAGGAAGAAAAGATTATCCGCAATCGCCACATGTGACAATCAGATTCCTATTTGTAGTACCAGATTTTGATTCTAATCGGGAATATAAATAATAATGTAGATAGCTACAGGTCACGGTATCCACTTATTATCAGGTGAACTGTGTGCTTGTTTGTCACACTTATTCTATAAATCAATACCAGAGGCACCATAAGCATTAGGAATTTTAGCCAAGGAGACTAGGTATTTTACACCTGAACACCTTTTCCCTTTCTTAAGTAAACAACCTCACATTCGTTTGTTAACACTTTTTCTATAGGCATTTCGAACTTTCGTAAGTTGAAATACAGAATTTTCGAAAATAAGAAATGTCATAGTAAAGGTATTAAGTTGCAGTAGTCTTAAAAAAGTTTGTCCCTTTTAAAAATTGGAGAAAAGATCTAAGAGCTTTTTAATTACAATTATTAACCCCTCCCAAACAATAAGCCTATTTTCTTTTTGAGTTCCAAATTGTGTAATTTTTTAGTATAGAAATGATTCAAAGTTATATTGTTTGTTATAGAGCCGTGGTACGCTGGGGCTAAGTGCTTGCCGTTAATTTCACAGAACGCAAGCAACACGGGTCCAATTCTCGCGGGGTCCAATTAAATTGATAATTACATTAGTGCTGATTTACCACGTACTCATACTACTGATTTACCACGTTCGACGGATTCAACTCGGTTGGGCAGCGTTCGGGAAATTACGGCACATCTTCTCGTCAGGTATACCTCAAAACTTGAAAACGAGACTGTACACCCAGTGCGTGTTGCCAGTGATGACATACGGAACTGAGACGTGGTCCTTCACTGCTGGCCGGATGAGGAAGCTCAAGGTCGCTCAGCGAGCTATGGAGAGGGCTATGCTCGGAGTTTCTCTGCGTGATAAACTCAGAAATGAGGATATCCGCAGTAGAACTAGAGTGACCGACATAGCCCAACGGATTAGTAAGCTGAAGTGGCAATGGGCCGGCCATATAGCTCGAAGAACCGACAATCGATGGGGAAGAAAGGTTCTCGAGTGGCAGCCTCGTACCGGCAGGCGAAGTGTAGGGCGTCCCCCCACTAGATGGAGTGACGACCTGGTAAGATATGCAGGAAGTCGATGGATGCAGGTGGCTCAGGACCGTGCTTTGTGGCATTCCTTGGGGGAGGCCTATGTTCAGCAGTGGACTTGTGAAGGGCTGTAATGATGATAATGATGATGATTTACCACGTACTTAGCGATGAAGAAAAAAAAATAAATCTACATGTCTAAATGAAAAAAAAAATTGAAGCCATGTAAAATCAACGCGCATTGGGGCAGGGCCCGTGGCGTAAACCTTTTGCGTATATGTAATTGTCTTTGTCACAAATAAAATTATTAAAGAATTAATCTACATTAGTAGCATATTTTAAAACATTAACAGATGTTATTAATGCTCTAATTTATCCGCTAGTGATTATTTCTTTTTTTTATAGAATAAGGGTGACAAACGAGCACACAGTCCACCTGATGGTAAGTGGTTGCTGCGGCCCATAGACATCTACATCTATCCTCTATTACAAATCAAAATGTAGATGCGTTGTCACCCGTGAGGACTAAGATGGAATGCCTCATTTCCAGTAAAAAGGGCCTCCGGCCACCTGCACTAACCAAGCGAAACGCAGAGGTAAATCTCTACTTCACGCTGGTTTTCTGTGAGGTCGTGGTACCACCCCGGTTCGAGCCGGCCCATCCGTGCGACAGCAAAAGCTGCCGCGTGGCTCTACCACTGTTATTTTGTCTTGAGTAATAATAAATGTCTTGAGTACGTTGTATTATGTCTTGAGTAAATTAACTTACCGCAATCTAGTTACGTCTCCAACAGAATTTCGCAATAATTTTATGCATGAAATTCTCTTCACGAAGCGACATCTAGTCGGTATAAACCGGTGGGCTAACACCCCATGTTTGGATCCAACACGTGCCAAGTCAACTTTGCCTTTGATAGTCCGCAGCTCGAGAGCCAAACAAAAGCTTGATGTATGTACCTTACTTAATTCTGCATGTTGAAGTAGTAACTATGCTTTCAGTGGCAATTAATTCAAGATTATAATAATACAAACGTCCTCATTACGCATGATCATTACAGCATTTCACAAGTCCACGGCTGAACTTAGACCTCCTTCAAGGAATACCACAAAACAGAGCCCTGAGCCACATGCATCAGGCTGTCACTCCAACTATGGGCCTTCCTACACTTCGGGGGTTCGAAGTTACGGATAACACATCGTTACCAGTTATATCACGCAGATAAACTCCGAGGATAGCCATCGTCATAGCTCGCTTTAAGCATACTCAGACCAGCAGTAATGCACAATATGTCAGATCCATGAATATATTACTGGTAACCTGCAATCATTTTACACTCTAGTTTTTAAATTTTAAATAAAAAATCCAGGTTCGTTATTATCTCTGGGGACGATGCCAAAATGCCTCGTTACTAGTAAAATCCGTTATGACATACATGACAGAGAGAGTGAAATATAATTATACATTTTATTTAGCTCAAAGGCAAATATTTTCCATCAAAATATAATATTGTCACGTCCGAATAATATTCAAATTAATTTTTTTATCCAGACGTTTCTAATGATTTATAGTTTGCTTGTAAAAATTTCACACCAGGTAAGGTTCGTTAGGTTAGAGACGATACTAACCGTACTGTTCGCAATACTGATCCTTCTACAGTTGGTGGAGTATTTTTCGTTTGAAAATACCCCTTCAATTGCTTAGAACTCGTGCGTTAAATAGCAATTTGCATCATGTGCATAGAAAAAGGTTCGTTTTTTTATATATTCATCTATCATCATCATCATTACAGGCCTTCACAAGTCCACTGCTGAACATAGGCTAATATAACATAGGGCAAGGAATGCCACAAATCACGGTCCTGAGCCACCTGCATCCATCGAATTCCTGCATGTCTTAAAAGGTCGTTACTCCATCTAGTAGCAGATCATATTCATATAATATGTCAACTTTTTTGACATTTCATCGCAGAGTCGATTAATTCGATTACAACAAAATCTTTAATGGCATATTGATTCACTTTTTTACCAAGTTCCGTATTTATTGAAAATTGCATTTATATTACGATACAAAAATCAAATCGTGCCCGGATATTAAGGAGTGACAGGATTTTGAACAGACGGAAATCAAACGTACTCAAAAAACGTTGATACTTGCAATGGTTTAGAAACATATGGAGGAATAAATCGTTGGGAAATAACATCGGAAATTTTACTTACGTAACTTTTTCAAAGAGACAAATAGGTAATTTGAAAATGTTATTGCATCCGTCGTATTGCAAATGGTGAATAATCATCTCATAATTAAGATTTAAAATATTACAAACAAAGTTTAAAATGTTTACACATGATAAAAAGAAAATTATTGGGAAGATACGTCAAAATCAATTATTAAGTCCGCGACCTAATAAATAAAATAAAAACTAACGACCCACCCCGGTTTTCCTGACCCTTTGCGTAGTGCATGGGGCGTAGCGCTCCTAGATTAAATTGATATTTAAATATTTTTAAGCTTATTCACTCTTTTAAACTTCACATAAATGCTGAGACTCACGGTCTCATTTATAATGTTAAAAAAGTGTACTATTGGTGTTTCGCGCTGGATCAAAAATTGAAACGATTCCTCCTGTTAGGTTGAGGAACGTACTGTTAAATAGGGTGATCCAGTTTAGGTATATTGGTCACGTAAAAACTGAGGATCTGACTGATGATGCGGACAAAGAAAGAGAAAGAAGGGCATTGGCGGTTTGCTGTAACATGCTGTTCCGTAGCTTTGCACGCTGTACAGAAGAAGTTAAGATAACACTTTTCGAAGCCTTTTGTCTGTCATTTTACATGTGCAGTATATGGGTTAAGTATACGCAGAGAGCCTACAATGCCCTTCGGGTACAATATAATAATGTATTCAGGCTGCTGATGGGACTTCCGCGGTATTGTAGCGCTTCAGAGACGCTTACAGTGTACGGTACGGATGACTTTCATGCTATTATTCGAAAGAGAATCGCATCCCTCATGCGCAGGGTTCGTGGGAGCTCCAATAGCATTCTGAGGGCAATATCTGATAAATTTGATTGTCCCATCCTAGGGCACTGGATGCGTATGCACTTTTTTTTTTTTTTTTTTTTTTTTGTAATTACTCATTTCATCTGCTGTTATTTCTTTTACAGCACCTTTTATATCTTTTACATTTTATTCTATCAGTTTTGATACTTTTTTTTTTTTTTTTTTTAGCGTACATGGTTTCTTAACTCTATTTGCCACTTATTCCTATTCTTTGCTTCTAAACACTTCTATTACTTCTACATCTTCTATTCGGATAACAATTTCTTATTTTCCTAGCTGATGATTAATGAAGCTACTTTCTAGTTTTACATTTTTTTTTCCTCTGTCTAAGTATTTGTTATCACATGCTTGCTATACAATATTAGTGACTGACTATATTATCTTAGATGTTCTTAATTACTAAATAACTTTTGTCTACTTAAATCTTACTACTTCTCCAGAGTATTTCTAGTTTTCATAAGTACTGTTAATCAGTATTATTCTTATTGTCTAAATTTCAAATCATCAGTAAGAAGTGCTATAGTTATCAAGCCTAAGCTTTTATCTACATCTTTTGTGGTTAAGTGTTACTATTGCCTACTTATAACTATTGCTATTACAACTATATTTTCTTAAGGCTAATATATCTTGGACCCATTTCCTTGTAATACTTTCCTCAGACACCTTTCGGCAAATTCAAGGAAATGAGTTCGACTGTCATTGTCGTTGACTGCCCTACAGAGAGTGTCTTCTCTCAGCGCAAATCCCATGCGGTGTTCGCAACAGAGTCTTAAAGCTGCGTGTTTAGGGCAATCTATGAGAATGTGTTCTATGGTCTGTGGTGTTAGGTGGTCACAATCACAGTATGGGCTCTGCGCTAACTTAAATCTATGTAAGTATGCTTTAAAACCCCCATGTCCCGTGAAAATTTGACACCTCAGGTTACTGACTGCAATCTTCTTAATTGTTGTATACGCCTGGGTCACGTTTGGGAAGAACTTCTTTGTGACTCTACCTGTGTCTGATGTTGTGTACCGTTCTTGCCAGATAAGCAAAGTGTTGTCCCTAATGTGGCGCTTTGCGAGGGACAGAGGGAAGCAATCGTATACCGTTGTCTGTTTTGATGTTTCCGCTGCCGACTTAGCTAATTCGTCAGCCCTTTCATTCCCCTGGATGCCGCAGTGAGCTTTGATCCAATATAGGCTCACTCTTCCCTGTTGCCTCTCTATTTCCATTATGCGATCTAGAATTTCCGCTGCTATGGGGTGTAAGGTGTTAGGATTTGTTAGGCATTCTAGAGCTGATCGTGAGTCACTCAGGATATTTGCTTTCTTAAGAGTGTGTCTACGCAGCATTATTTCGGTGGCTTTTAAGATGGCAGCAAGTTCCGCTTGGTAGACACTGCAATGGCTTCCGAGTTTTAATTTGGTCTTGTGGATTTCTCTACCATCCTTCCAACAAGTAATGGCAGCGCCTACTTTACCTGCGATTTTGCTGCCATCGGTGTATATACACGGCCAGTCGTTTCCAATAGCCTTTATTTCGTTTTCAGATGTTATCAGTTCAAACCGTTGTCTTGTCCTGTCTGCTGGGTGTGGTAGCGTGTAAGGGCTTATTGGTTTCGCTAGTGTTCTGCCTGGTAAATGCGAAATAGGTTTGCCTCTCTTTATCATGTAGATCTCAGCATTTTCTAGGGCTCTTAAATCTAATGGGATGATTCGGGCTAGTGTTGTGCATGATATCAAAGATGCTGTGCGGTGTGCTTTGCTAACCATTATTGCAAAAGTTCTGGTGATTCTGTCGAGTCTTGTTTTTATTTGCTTTTTATTGGCCGTTGTGCCCCATGCCCCCGCCGCATATAAGATTGTTGGTTCGACCACTGTTATGTATATTGTTCTGAGAATTTCAGAATTAAGACCCCAATTGGCTCGTGCCGTTCTTGAGACCTTTTTGTAAAGCTGAATTGCCTTTTCCGTTACTACGTCTACGTGCTTTACAAAGTTGAGATTGGCGTCTATCGTGAGTCCAAGGATTGTTATGCTGTTAGAGAACGTTATTGCTTTATTATCGAGGGATAACGATGGAGTTTCATATTTTAATTTCCTAGTTAGTAGGATGGCTTGCGTCTTCTGAGCCGCCAGTCTCATCTTCCTAGTTTTAGCCCAAGCAAGTATGTGATCAAGTGCTGTATTAAGTTCTTGTTCTAGGTCCTTTACTGCTTTCCCTTTCGCAATGACTAATATGTCATCTGCGTACGCTTGTATGTGGGTGCCTAGTTCTTCTACCTCCCTTAGTAATGGGTCAAGTTGCAGGTTCCACAGCAGAGGTCCGCAAATAGATCCTTGTATGCATCCTTTGTTGGTTTGTTTTATTATCTCACTACCTGCGTATGTTAATTTTATTTGTCTATCTGTGAGATAACTTCCGATTAGCCTACATACAGATTTGTCAACCTTTTTCTTATCAAGCTCATTAATCATTGCGGGCCACCAAGCGTTATCGAAAGCTCCTTCAATGTCAATGGAGACAATCACAACAATTTCACTGTTTTTTAAACCCTGCCTGACAACCTCAAGGGCGTCGCATAGGGCGTCCTCAGTCCCTCTCTGTGAGACAAACCCGTATTGCCTACCGCTCATTTTATTTTCTGAGCCGATCTGCCAGGTCATTCGATTAACGAATAGTTTTTCAAGCCCTTTTCCCAGTACAGGTAAGAGTCCTATTGGCCGATATGATTTTGGAAGTGTGTAGTTCTCCTTGTTAGGCTTTGGGATGACTTTAATTATTGCGCTTTTCCAGATTTTTGGAAAGTGTCCAAGTGCAAGGCATTTGTTGTAAATTGCCAAGAGTATCTGTGGAAGAGCCGCATAAGCTTTGTAACATATGTCGGCTGTAAGACTGTCTTCTCCTGGCGATTTCCGAGGGCTCATTGATTGAAGAATAAATTCTACCTCAGTGTTTGTGAATGGTTTTGTGGTATCTTCTTTGGTGATCTTCGCCCATTCTTTCTTGATTGTTTCAGCCTTTTGTCGCATCTCTGAGTGTGGTTGTTCATCCGTTTCGATATCGTCATATGGATAAAAAGTTTCAGATAATATTTTAGCAGACTCTTCCGGGGTCATTATCTTACTAGTTGTCGTTTCTCGTAACATTGTATCCTCCGGAGTTCTGCTCGATTTCCTTATAATCCTGTATATCCCTTGCCACAAATTTTCACGGTCTTGTTTTTTACAGAAGTCTTTCCAGCTTGAAGTGAGAGTGTCAGTCAGGAGATTTTTGTATTCTGCTTTAGCAGTTATATAATCTTCAATCACTGATTGTCTTCTGTTCTGGTTGGCATGTTTGATTTTCCTTCTTTTTCGGATTACATCTTTTTTCTTGTCGCTTAGTTGTTTTGTCCACCATGGAGTCTTTGCGCTAATGGTTTTTGCCAGCTTTGGAATAGCTTTGTGGGAGGATCTCTGAATGCAATCGACGTATTGTTGTACAAGATCTTCTAAAGCGTCTGTGTTTCCTATTTCAGTGATGGATTCCTCGGTGATCTTCAGTACTTTTAGTTCCTCCTTCAGAAAATGGGTGAAACTTGCCCAATCTGCTTTCCCTGTATTATAGATACGTGTAGTTTGTTTCTGAGTGGCTTCTGCCGTTATTTTTTCGAGGTTAACACTAAACGTTATAGCTCTGTGGTCTGATAAGGTGACAAAATCAGGGTTGACTCTCCAGTTCGTTATTTTGTTGAGTAGATCATTTGAACATGCAGTAACATCGACGATGCTGGTATAATCTCTATTTCCTCTGTGTGCCCAGAAGGTTGGTGTTTTCCCTGTGTTCAGTATATGTAGTTCCAGCTGTGCAAATGATTCCGATATAGCTGTTCCCCGTCTATCCTCCACATCGCAACCCCTGCGTATGCACTTGCATGTGCCTGGTGTCATGGGGTGTCGAAAATAAAAATAATTGAATTTAAAAATGTGTGTAATAATTTAAGACTAACATAGGTTAAGTTAATTACTAACATAATTATGGACTATACGTAGGTCTGAAATAAATTATTATTATTATTATTATAAATGTAAGGTAACAAAATTTTAACTAACTAAGTTGTACAAAATTTTACTCAACGACTTAGTAAACTTTAAATCTAAGGATATAATATGCGCAACTTCTTTTTGGCCACACATGGAATACTGTTCTCATCTCTGGGCCGGGGCACCCCAGTGCCAGCTCCTTCCACTTGACCGCATCCAGCGCAGAGCGATTCGAATCGTCGACGACCGAGATCTTTCCGATCGGCTCGATACACTGGCACTGCGTAGAGATGTTGCATCTCTTTGCGTATTTTATCGCATCTATCAAGGAGAGTGCTCTGAGGAATTGTTCGGACTAATTCCAGCCGCTCAATTTCACCATCGCACATCGCGACTAAACTCGCGTTACCATCCATACCATCTAGATGATCCATCCACCACTGTGCGATTTAGAAGAAGTTTTCTCCCCCGCACAACTTCTTTGTGGAATCAATTATCACCAGCGAATTTTCCGAACCGATACGACTTAGGAACCTTCAAGAAAAGAGTTTACACCTTACTAAAAGGCCAGCAACGCATCTGCAATTCCCCTGGTGTTGCGGTTGCTCATGGGCGGCGGTAGTCACTTACCATCAGGTGAGCCGCATGCTCGTTAGCCCCCTATTCTATAAAAAAAATGTCCTTTGTGTATCGCCAATCATATCCACATAAGAAGATATTAAAATTTAAATAAAAAAAAAATATAATTATGGTAAAGAGTTAACAAAAATGTCGAAATTACTGTGTTGTTACTTGTTGACCTTTCACAATAAATCATTTTGCGCAGGAAGCACTGTGTAAGAAGCCTTAATAACAGGGCACGGTCGATTATGACAGTTGACTTTTGTACTTAGACTTAGGAGAAGTAAAGTACCATTTGGAATCGACCTTGTTTCTATTGGCAGAATGGCCGAGCTAGATTAATCTGTGAGCATATCTTGTCCACAGGCACTGCGACCGAGGACAGATGCTAGTCAGGGAGGGCCGCGTCGTGAATTGATGGCGCCATAGTGCAACAAGCAGCGCCATCTAACAATCAGTTTTGTGAACCCATAATATGTACCTACTCATGCCAGGACGGACGAGCGGACGAATTGGTGGACTAATAGCGTTTGTTACAGGAATGCATGAAAATACACATCCGAGGACGGTCGTACGTTAGGATGGCCGTGTCGGAGCGTCTATAAAGTATCCGGTTGGATCGAGGTAAAATGGAGGGTATATCGAGAAGCCCCCTCTTGTGTCTGTAGTATAAAGTTCACTGTAGGTACCGTGCGCGGAAGATTCCACTTAAGTCATTCAAAGAGTGTGATCATACTACTTAGTGCTAAGATAGTGTTGTGGTTCTATTCGTTGTTGTCATTCTTCTGGTGCAGGCAAGGAGGATTGGTGTTGCTGAGGGGCTGCCCTGTGTTACATTGAGATAAGTAGTGTTGCTGTTGGTTTACATATTTTGGTGTTATCATGTAATTACGTACCTCACGTTACACTGGTGTGTGATTGTGGCGGAGACGTGTTACGGTGTGGTCGAACTGTAATTTCACTATACTGAATGTATAGTGCGTTACGTTGTCTTATTACTGATAATGATTAAACTGCGTAAACAAGAGATCAAGTTGAACATCCGCTCTCACACTTTTATTATTTTTAACAGTTAACGCTATCCTGATGTATTTCCGAGACCACAAATTGGGATCTCCTTTTGTAATTTCCGACGTATAAGAATAAAATATTTTTAGGATATGTGAAGTCCGCCAAACATCGTAGCAGCGCAGCGGTCCAGCAGCTCCATAACCCACTCATAAATGAGAGGAGGTTTGGCTTGTGCTTGAGCTTGAGACAAATTTATTCTTTTAAAAAAGTGATATTCCTAAAATGGGTAAACAAATATGATAAAGTAAAGAAGAAAATAATTTATCATTCATAAGTCTTTTCTAAGACGTTCTGAATAGAGCAATTAAATCCTCGACTCCAGATTGGTAAATCAATTTATTTAGGACGGCTTTTATTTTTCAATAAAAATTAATTTTGTATTTTATATTTCTTAGCCGCAAGACGAAGTATGTCTAAATTACAACTCCATTGAGCTGGACAGTATATATGCAAGAATATTTTTAATTTTTTCTCCAAAACAATCAATTTCGTCCAACCCATATAATATTTACGTTTAACAGTATAAAGTTTGAATTTAGGCCAAGAAGAATTTCGTATTGTAAGATAGAAAGAACGAATTAATGTAGTTTTTTCAGTGCGCAAAGAATACACTAAATGTAAGTAATAGTGACTCAGCTCAAATATTTCTTCGTCTAAGTTCTTTCCGACTCAGCAACTTTAATATACGTCGACGCAACCGTATTACTTCCCTTTACGCATTTATTTAGCAATGTTCATGAATTTACTTCAATTGAAAATAGTTTTGTTTTCTCTCTCATTTATCCTCAATAAATAATCAAAATGCAGATGCGTTGGCACCCGTGAGGACTAAGATAGAATGCCTCTTTGCCAGTAAAAAGGGTCTTCGGTTCTCTACACTCACCATACGAAACACAGCAGTGTTTTGCTGCTATTTTACGCTGGTATTCTGTGAGAGCGTGGTCCTTCCCCGGTCGAGCCGACCCATTCGTGCTACAACTATACTACTAGTATTGCTGCAGCATGGCTCTACCACGTAGCTAATATCTTAAAAATCATTTTTAACGATTTTTGGTTGAAAATGTAAAAAATGTTTATAGATATTTTTTTAACATCTTTCTTGTTTATCATTCCAAAATAGTTTGCTGCAGGACATGGGCCGTTTTATTCTAGGAAGAAAAGATTATCCGCATTTGCCACATGTGACAATCAGATTCCTATTTGTAGTACCAGATTTTGATTCTAATCGGGAATATAAATTATAATGTAGATAGCTAAAGGTCACGGTATCCACTTATTATCAGGTGAACTGTGTGCTTGTTTGTCACACTTATTCTATAAATCAATACCAGAGGCACCATAAGCATTAGGAATTTTAGCCAAGGAGACTAGGTATTTTACACCTGAACACCTTTTCCCTTTCTTAAGAAAACAACCTCATATTCGTTTGTTAACACTTTTTCTCTAGGCATTTTGAACTATCGTAAGTTAAAATACAGAATTTTTGAAAATAAGAAATTTCATAGTAAAGGAATTAAGTTGCAGTAGTCTTAAAAAAGTTTGTCCGTTTTAAAAATTGGTGAAAAGATCTAAGAGCTTTTTAATTACAATTATTAACCCCTCCCAAACAATAAGCCTATATTTTTTGAGTTACAAAGTGTGTAATTTTTTAGTATAGAATTGTTTCAAAGTTATATTGTTTGTTAAAGAGCCGTGGTACGCTGGGGCTAAGTGCTTGCCATTAATTTCACAGAACGCAAGCAACACGGGTCCAATTCTCGCGGGGTAACATTAGTGCTGATTTACCACGTACTTAGCGATGAAGAAAAAAAAAGTAATCTACATGTCTAAATGAAAAAAAATTGAAGCCATGTAAAATTAACGTGCATTGGGGCAGGGCCCGTAACGTAAATCTTTTGCGTATATGTAATTGTCTTTGTCACAAATAAAATTATTAAAGAATTAATCTACATTAGTAGCATATTTTAAAACATTAACAGATGTTATTAATGCTCTAATTTATCCGCTAGTGACTGTCTTGAGTAATATTTTTTTATTTATTTCAACAAAGTAACAGTTTCAATTACAATATAATTTCTTCGTGCCATTAAAGACAATTGTGTTTGTCTTGGCACTGCACAGTTTGCTCTAATATATTATTTTACATTATACTTTTATTTACATAATATTTAAATTAACCTTTACTTAACCTAAATATAAAGTACCAATTTACAATTGTGTGAAAGAATATTAAACATTATTTTATATAAACTTTATAGTAGATATTACTTAAACAATTATATATATTATAAATATTGTTGAGAGGGTAGTTTCTAAATTATTTACTAGAAATAGTGAAGCAAAAATGTGAATGTTATTGTCTTCGATTGTTCGACTCGCCTATACACTATACTGCAAATTAATTACGCGCGTACACACGGAATGCATTTTATGGACTAGATTTTTTTTAATGTAATTTATTTGATTACACCTTTTGAACAGTGGTAGAGCCACGCGGCAGCTGTTGCTGTCGCACGAATGGGCCGGCTCGAACCGGGGTGGTACCACGACCTCACAGAAAACCAGCGTGAAGTAGAGGTTTACCTCTGCGTTTCGCTTGGTGAGTGCAGGTGGCCGGAGGCCCTTTTTACTGGAAATGAGGCATTTCATCTTAGTCCTCACGGGTGACAACGCATCTACATTTTGATTTGTAATAGAGGATAGATGTAGATGTCTATGGGCCGCAGCAACCACTTACCATCAGGTGGACTGTGTGCTCGTTTGTCACCCTTATCCGACTTAAACGACATCTAGTCGGTATAAACCGGTCGGCTAACACCCCATGTTTGGATCCAACACGTGCCAAGTCAACTTTGCCTTTGATAGTCCGCAGCTCGAGAGCCATACTAAAAGCTTGATGTATGTACCTTAATTAATTCTGCATGTTAAAGTAGTAACTATGCTTTCAGTGGCAATTAATTCAAGATTATAATAATACAAACGTCCTCATTACGCATGATCATTACAGCATTTCACAAGTCCACGGCTTAACTTAGACTTCTTTCAAGGAATACCACCCAACAGAGCCCTGAGCCACATGCATCAGGTTGTCACTCTAACTATGGGCCTTCCTACACTTCGGGGGTTCGAAGTTACGGATAACACATCAATACCGGTTATATCACGCAGATAAACTCCGAGGATAGCCATCGTCATAGCTCGCTTTAAGCATCCTTAGACCAGCAGTAATGCACAATATGTCAGATCCGTGAATATATTAGTGGTAACCTGCAATTATTTCACACTTAAAATATTTAATTTTGTGGAATATTAAGCGACGAGATGTGTCAAAATCTCCTGACCGTTACACAGCTGAGTTGTATACGTCCATTGATATCTAAGTCAATATTTAACTTGCCTAGTCGAATTCTTTGATATGGAAGAATTTTCAGTTATTTACCAAGGGACACCTAAATATATTCTGGATTAAATAAAAAATGCAGGTTCGTTATTATCTCTGGGGACGATGCAAAAATGCCTCTTTACTAGTAAAATCCGTTATGACATACATGACAGAGAGAGTGAAATATAATTATACATTTCATTTAGTTCAAAGGCAAATATTTTCCATCAAAATATAATATTGTCAGGTCCGAATAATATTTAAATTAATTTTTTTTATAGGATAAGTGTGACAAACGAGCACACAGGCCATCTTATGGTAATTGGTTGCTGCGGCCCATAGACATCTACATTTTTATCCTCGTATGCAAATCAAAATTCAGATGCGTTGTCACCCGTGAGGACTAAGATGGAATGCCTCATTTCCAGTAAAAAGAGTCTCCGGTTCTCTGGACTCGCCGTACAGAACACAGCATTATTAAGCTGCTATTTTAGGCTGGTATTCTGTGAGAACCATTCGTGCTACAACTATACTACTAATATAGTTTCGGCATGGCTCTACCACGTAAAATTTATTTATTTATTTAATGAATTTCATTAATTATCATAAATTTATACGTGGTAGAGCT
This sequence comes from Parnassius mnemosyne, assembly GCA_963668995.1. Classification (NCBI taxonomy): domain Eukaryota; kingdom Metazoa; phylum Arthropoda; class Insecta; order Lepidoptera; family Papilionidae; genus Parnassius; species Parnassius mnemosyne. The sequence goes on from CAVLGL010000001.1 coordinate 68,190,188, forward strand.
ATGCTGCAGCTATAGTAGTAGTATAGTTGTAGCACGAATGGGTCGGCTCGACCGGGTAAAGACCACGCTCTCACAGAATACCAGCGTAAAATGGCAACTTAACGTTGATGTGTTTCGTTTGGTGAGTGTAGAGGCATTCCAATTTAGTCCTCATGGGTGACAACGCATCTGCATTTTGATTCGCATACTAGGATAAATGTAGATGTCTATCGGCCACAGCATCCACTTACCATCTGGTGGGCTATGTGATCGTTTGTTACTCTTATTCTATACAATACAATATAACAATACAAACACTCACGCCTGTCATCCAGAGGGGTAGGCAGAGACTACGGACTTCCATTTGGCGCGATCCTGACACACCTCTCTAGCCTCCTTTACTTCCATATATCTACGCATACACGCTCGTCGGTTAAGGGCACTCCTAATCTGGCCCATTTTTAATGTATCGACGATTTCCGACTCTTATTATATAACAGTAATGAAGGTTAATTAAATATTATTTTGATAAATAAGATCTGTGATACGATATAATTATGCGTATTATGCGCATTTATATATCAACTAAACTATTATGGTAATTCGGATTAAAGATTGATTGACAAAATCGATGTGGTAAAGCATATCAAAACAGTACAGTACTTGTAGGTCTTTTGGACTAAATGGACTTGTGACATGTGACTATGTGAGTGATACATATTTCTTCATAAAAAGATACGTATCTGTCTATTAATTTCACAGATGCTATTTGTGTACATCTTAAATATTGTAAGAAAATCTGCATATATGAGAAAATATTTCGAGAACATATAAAATTCGCCAACATACAATGGACCCACTCATAAATTCTTATGAAGAGGATTGGCTTGTGCTTGTGACTTATGTATTCTAGAAAAAATTATCTGTGAAGAACGTGGTAGTAACATTTAATGAAAATATCACAAATTGTATCGTTTTATTATATAAGTATACTTCTATTCAAATCCAGACGTTTCTAATGATTTATAGTTTGCTTGTAAAAAAATTCACAACAGGTAAGGTTCGTTAGGTTAGAGACGATACTAATCGTACTGTTCGCAATACTGCTCCTTCTACAGTTGGTGGAATATTTATCGTTTAAAAATACCCCTTCAATTGCTTAAAACTCGTGCGTTAGCATATTAAATTATTAATAGCAATTTGCATCATGTGCATAGAAAAAGGTTCGTTTTTTATATATTCATCTATCGTCATCATCATTACAGGCCTTCACAAGTCCACTGCTGAACATAGGCCAATATAACATAGGGCAAGGAATGCCACAAATCACGGTCCTGACCCACCTGCATCCATCGAATTCCTGCATGTCTTACTAGGTCGTCACTCCATCTAGTAGCAGATCATATTCATATAATATGTAGAAATAAAATTATTTTCAACTTTTTTTGACATTTCTTCGCAGAGTCGATTAATTCGATTACAACAAAATCTTTAATGGCATATTGATTCACTTTTTTACCAAGTTCCGTATGTATTGAAAATTGCATTTATATTACGATACAAAAATCAAATCGTGCCCGGATATTAAGGAGTGACAGGATTTTGAACAGACGGAAATCAAACGTACTCAAAAAATGTTGATACTTGCAATGGTTTAGTAACATATGGAGGAATAAATCGTTGGGAAATAACATCGGAAATTTTACTTACGTAATTTTTTTAAAGAGACAAATAGGTAATTTGAAAAAGTTATTGCATCCGTCGTATTGCAAATGGTGAATAATCATCTCATAGTTAAGATTTAAAATATTACAAACAAAGTTTAAAATGTTTACACATGATAAAAAAAAATTATTGGGAAAAAACGCCAAAATGAATTATTAAGTCCGCGACCTAATAAATAAAATTAAAAACTTAACGACCCACCCCGGTTTTCCTGACCCTTTGCGTAGTGCATGGGACGTAGCGCTCCTAGATTAAATTGATATTCAAATATTTTTAAACTTATTCACTCTTTTAAACCTCACATAAATGCTGAGACTCACGGTCTCATTTATAATGTTAAAAGTGTACTATTGGTGTTTCGCGCTGGATCAAAAATTGAAACGATTCCTCCTGTTAAGTTGAGGAACGTACTGTTAAATAGGGTGATCCAGTTCAGGTATCTTGGTCACGTATTAACTGAGGATCTGACTGATGATGCGGACATAGAAAGAGAAAGAAGGGCATTGGCGGTTCGCTGTAACATGCTGTCCCGTAGCTTTGCACGCTGTACAGAAGAAGAAGTTAAGATAACACTTTTCAAAGCCTTTTGTCAGTCATTTTACACGTGCAGTCTATGGGTTAAGTATACGCAGAGAGCCTACAATGCCATTCGGGTACAATGTAATAATGCATTTGGGCTGCTGATGGGACTTCCGCGGTATTGTACCGCTTCAGAGATGTTTACAGTGTACGGTACGGATGACTTTCATGCTATTATTCGAAAGAGAATTGCATCCCTCATGCGCAGGGTTCGTGGGAGCTCCAATAGCATTCTGAGGGCAATATCTGATAAATTTGATTGTTCCATCCTAGGGCACTGGATGCGTATGTACTTGCATGTGCCTGGTGTCATGGGGTGTCGAAAATAAAAATAATTGAAATTAAAAATGTGTGTAATAATTTAAGACTAACATAGGTTAAGCTAATTACTAACATAATTATGGATTATATGTGGGTCTGAAATAAATTATTATTATTATTATTATAAATGTAAGGTAACTAAATAAGTTGTACAAAATTTTACTCAACGACTGAGTAAACTTTAAATCTAAGGATATAATATGCGCAACTTCTTTCTATGTCCTTTGTGTATCGCTAATCCTATGCAAATAAGATGATATTAAAATTTAAATTAAAAAAAATATATAATTATGGTAAAGAGTTAACAAAATTGTCAGAATTACTGTGTTGTAACTTGTTGACCTTTCACAATAAATCATGTTGTGCAGGAAGCACTGTGTAAGAAGCCTTAATAACAGGGCATTGTCAATTATGACAGTTGACTATTGTACTTAGACTTAGGAAAAGTAAAGTACCATTTGGAATTGACCTTGTATCTATTGGCAGAATGGCCGAGCTAGATTAATCTGTGAGCATATATTGTCCACAGGCACTGCGACCGAGGACAGATGCTAGTCAGGGAGGGCCGTGTCGTGAATTGATGGCGCCATAGTGCAACAAGCAGCGCCATCTAACAATCAGTTTTGTGAACCCATAATATGTACCTGCTCATGTCAGGACGGGCGAGCAGACGAATTGGTGGAGTAATAGCGTTTGTTACAGGAAAGCATGAAAATACACATCCAAAGACGGTCGTACGTTAGGATGGCCGTGTCGGAGCGTCTATAAAGTATCCGGTTGGATCGAGGTAAAATGGAGGGTATATCGAGAAGCCCCCTCTTGTGTCTGTAGTATAAAGTTCACTGTAGGTACCGTGCGCGGGAGATTCCACTTAATTCATTCAAAGAGTGTGATCATTCTACTTAGTGCTAAGATAGTAGTTGTGATTCTGTTCGTTGTTGTAATTCTTCTGGTGCAGGCAAGGAGGATTGGTGTTGCTGAGGGGCTGCCCTGTGTTACATTGAGATAAGTAGTGTTGCTGTCGGTTTACATATTTTGGTGTTATCATGTAATTACGTACCTTACGTTACACTGGTGTGTGATTGTGGCGGAGATGTGTTACGGTGTGGTCGAACTGTAATTTCACTATACTGAATGTATAGCGCGTTACGTTGTCTTATTACTGATAATAATTAAACTGCGTAAGCAAGAGAGCAAGTTGAACATTTGCTCTAACACTTGTTTTATTTTTAACAGCTAACGCTATCCTGATGTATTTCCGAGACCTAAAATTGGGATCTCCTGGTGTAATTTCCGACGTATAAGAATAAAATATTTTTAGGATATGTGAAGTCCGCCAAACATCGTAGCAGCGCAGCGGTCCAGCAGCTCCATAACCCACTCATAAATGAGAGGAGGCTTGGCTTGTGCTTGAGCTTGAGACAAATTTATTCTTTTAAAAAAGTAATATTCCTAAAATGAGTAAACAAATATGATAAAGTAAAGAAAAAATTTATTTCTCATTCATAAGTCTGTCCTAAGACGTTCTGTATAGAGCAATTAAATCCCCGACTCCAGATTGGTAAATCAATTTATTTAGGACGGCTTTTATTTTTCAATAAAAATTAATTTTGTATTTTATATTTCTTAGCCGCAAGACGAAGTATGTCTAAATTACAACTCCATTGAGCTGGACAGTATATATGCAAGAATATTTTTAATTTTTTCTCCAAAACAATCAATTTCGTCCAACCCATATAATATTTACGTTTAACAGTATAAAGTTTGAATTTAGGCCAAGAAGAATTTCGTATTGTAAGATAGAAAGAACGAATTAATGTAGTTTTTTCAGTGCGCAAAGAATACACTAAATGTAAGTAATAGTGACTCAGCTCAAATATTTCTTCGTCTAAGTTCTTTCCGACTCAGCAACTTTAATATACGTCGACGCAACCGTATTACTTCCCGTATTATTTATTTAGCAATGTTCATGAATTTACTTCAATTGAAAATAGTTTTGTTCCAAAAAGTTACAGGTTACTAAATGTGTTACTAGTATCTATGGTTATGAGCAAATATAACATAATGTGATTTAGTCAATCTTTCATCATAATTATTACAGCCTATCAAAAGTGCACTCTGCTAAACTTAGGTTTTTCACCTTTAGATTGTATTTCTAGGTTGGATATTTGTCATATATACCACACTGGTTGGCGAAGTCCAAAGTTTTTTTAAATATTATTTTGGGAGTTTATCAGGAAGACGATGTTGTCCATTTTCTGTTTCATTTCTCTCTGTAACCTCTTACAAACCCCACAGAATAATAGGGGCAAGTGAATATTCTTACGCCGCCACTACATTTTTTTATAGGATAATGGTGACAAACGAGCACACAGTCCACCTGATGGTAAGTGGCTGCTGTGGCCCATAGACATCTACATTTATCCTCGTTTGCGAATCATAATGCAGATGCGTTGTCACCCGTGAGGACTAAGATGGAATGCCTCTTTTCCAGTAAAAAGGGTCTCCGGTTCTCTACACTCACTATACAAAACACAGCAGTGTTAAGCTGTTATTTTACGCTGGTATTCTGTGAGAGCGTGGTCCTTCCCCGTTCGAGCCTACTTATATAGCTGCAGCATGGCTCTACCACGTAAAACATACATGGCCATATTATTCTATAACTGAATTAATTTATTTTTAACTTGTCCCATTGAATTACATTTAAATGTTATTTTATTTAAAAAATATATTTACAACTTTTTAATAAGTTTTCAATAAATAATACGAAGATAAAAAATTAGTAAATTTTTGTATTTACTAAAGTCCAGTTGCATTATTACTGCTTTGGTAACGAATTTTAAAGAAGGTGATAATATTTTCACAAATACAAAATTAAAACTGCACAGTCACAAGTGGATCCGGCTTCGGCGAAAATCTTTATTGCGAGTTAGCAGTAAACAATCTTATCTGAAAGTATACCCTAGTGGCACTAATGACAGTTGAAACTTTATTTATCATAACTGCGATTTCTGTAAATAAGCTAGTTTTCACAATTTGACCTTTTTATTACCTTCCTTAATGTTCAATCAGTATTTGAATGCGGAGTCTTAATCTTCTACCAATATCGGTTTTGAAATGATTTACATATGTAATAAAATGTTTATTACAAGTGTTTTTCCCTTTTTATTTCATTGCAGTTTCTTCATTATTATTTTTTATTAATTACTTAGACGCATGCAAGCAATAAACATATGCGAGGACATGTAATGGCTGTTCAGCCATTAGAGTTGATGTATATATTAAAATAATGTATTATTTCTCTTCCTAATAATATTAAATAAAAACTTACTGTTGATCGAATCAAAAATTAAAAGCAGAAAGCAGCTAAAGTTAATTGCAACGTTTGTACCTTGAAAACTTCAGTCCCAGTCCCGTTACCGTGGTTGCTGAATTTTAAAATATTTTGGAGCAAATGCTCGGGAATATTTTAAAATATGTAAATTAAACGGCTTAGCTTAGATGGTTAGCGCTGGCTGTAAGTTTCACAGTACATGGGCAACCCAAGTTCAATCCTCGGCGGCACCAATGAAATTGTTAGTTGCAATTTTAAGTGCTGATTTACCACGTACCCGGCGGTGAAGTTAAACATCGTGAGTAAAACACGAAGTTCGTTTTAGTTTTTAGAATAATTTGATTGATGAATCTTGACTTAATGCACTTTGTTAAACTGTAAAACAATTTTATTTTTAAGTAAACGTTATCACTACTTTAGTATTTATCCTGTGTAAACATCACTCATAGTGCGTTGACAATGATCGAATCTTTTCGAAAGTCCTTCAAAAACACTTACGCAACGCCGCAGCTAAACACTTTTTTCTCCACTCCCATTACTCCCTCGAGACATTCTCGCAATTTAAATTTTAATCAATTCTTACAATAAAACCTAATAATATCAAGTAAAGCACTATTCAAAACAGAAGCAAGTCTAACAAGCTGACATGAAAATTAAAACAAAAAGCCTTTAACACGAACCGTGTTACTGACGGTGGTAGTCAGATTGTCGGGCGCAATTTTTATGTCAAGCTTTATTTGCAACGGCACAGTGCGAGGCATTGTTTCAGTATCAATTAAAGGTCGAATGTTGTGAATGGGAACTACGCGTCAGCTTTTCGAATTCAACTTTCAAATTTAGTATTTACAAAGAAGTGCTGAATCTTATTTTTTGTTAAAAAAAATGGAGACGTGAAAAATTATATAATAATAATCCTACACCGTTTTATTTCATGGAAGTGTCGGTCGTATTTATACTTTTACTAGATTTGTATTCATATTTTAATAAAATTTATCGAAATGTATTTTTGGTTTAAAATTCACAATCAAGTTTTGAAGCACCTGGTGACATCCGATGGGTCTAAAATTTGGCGTACTCATATAATTTCAATAAGAATACATTAACATGGTACTAATGATCTAATCTGACGATGGATCTGGATGCTGGCCCTAAAAATACAACTATGAACTTTTCTGACATATATTTTATTTTAGTAAGCCCTTTTGAAGTAAAACATTAAACTAAATGAAGTTGGTTTAATTAAAAATAAATAAAATTACTATAAACTTTTGAACGAATATAATTTCATCGGCTTTTAAAAGTCCTTTGCTGGACACATGCCTCTTCCAATGTAGAGGATTTTAATTATCATGCTTGATAAGTAGCTTAATCCATAAAACAGGGGTTAGCAGTTGGCCGATAGTCGTCGAACAATTTAGTTTGAAGGGAATCGTGTAGCCCGTCAAACTGATTTATAGGTCGATAACTAATCGTCATGATATGTGCACTTGCATAAATCTCAATACTGATGAAGAAACCGACTAAGCTCTCACCCGATAGAAAGTCTGCAGTGTGCGGTGTCTCTAAATCATATATTTTTCATTAGATCATAAAAATTAAACAGTTTTTTTTTTATTGCTACTCAATCGTAATACGATAATACGCTGTCTAGTCTTGTTATTAACTCTACCAAGTCTAAACTTCAACTTTTCGATGCAGCTTACTAATAAGTAAATGAAGACACGTATACTAAAATTGCAAAGCGAAGAAATTGCTTCTTCTTTAGCACTTAAAAGTCCTTTAACGAAAGTGAGCCTCTCAAGTTGTACGGAAAATTTGGGAAACATTTACTACTTATTCGATAAAAATTAAGCCTTAAGTGTATGAAAATGGTAATATGAAAGTAATAAATAATTTTCCTCAGCAAAGTTTAGACAAGCTACAAAACTTGCAGAAGTTGCTTTTTTGAAGCAATTCCTACTATGTATACAATCGTGGCAAACTCACTTCTGCAAGTTTTGTAACTGCAGAACTTGCTACAGTTCGCAAGTGTAAACACCATTTTAAAACTTGCGATGAGAACTTTATGGTTATATTACTTGCAAATTGAAAGTTTTTCGTTGATAAGCAAGTTAAATGTCAAATAAACAAGAATTAAGTTAAAAACTCGGTATGTGGAGGACCTTCTAGCGTATGCCACACACGTATGGGGCGAAGCACTTGAGGACAGGCGGAAGCACTTTCTGTTTCCCTTGATATCTCGAAGGCCTTTGAGAGAGTTTAGTACACTAACATTTTGGGTAAGCTTCCAGCGTACGGCTTAACCTCTGGTCTGATTGAATGGGTAAAGGACTTCCTGAGTGAACGGTCTCTCCAGGTCGTCGTCGATGGCTGCTCATCCGATCCTATGGCGACTAACGCCGGTGTTCCTCAGGTGTCCATTCTATCCGCTACTTTCTTCCTGCTGCATATTTATAATCTGCTTATGCCCGGTGTCTGGTTATGCAGACGATAGCCTAGTTTTGGAAAAATACTAACCAAGTCCTCGGGCCCGTCGGGATCAAATACATCTCAAATTACAGGCAGTCTTCGAATGGGGCGATGACAATCCTGTGAAATTCAACGCCTCCAAAACGCAAGCGTGTCTCTTCACTGTAAAAAGGAGCCACCTCACCTTGGCTCCTTCTTTCCGAAATGTATCACTGGAATATACCGACCGCCTTTAATTGTTAGGGTTTGAGATATCCTAAAATCTGAAGTTTGTGCGATTCGTTGAGTCCAAGGCCAAAGCAGCTGCAAGGAAGCTGGGAGTCCTTGCAAAGGTGCGGCGATACTTAACGCCGGGACAGCTGCTTATTTTGTATAAAGCGCAAGTACAGTCATGCATGGAGTATTGCTGCCATATATGGGCTGGTGCTGAGAAATGACACCTAGCAGCTTTGAAATTAATGGAAAGGCGTGCTAAGAGGCTTATTAGTGACTCGAATTTTGTTAAAACTAATCTTACCAACTTCGAACACAGACGCGAAGAAGCCAACCTTTCGGTTTTCTACAGGACGCATTTCAGAGAGTTTGCGCAGTCTTGCATAATTTAATACCTCCCTCTCCCTTCCACCATCGGACAACCAAACGTTCGGCCAGCCTCCACCCTTTCGTTGTTGACTTACCACGCATTCCAACCAAATGGGTCACTACGTCGTTCATCATTTTTTTTTTTTTATAGAATAGGGGGCAAACGAGCTTGCGGCTCACCTGATGGTAAGTGACTACCGCCGCCCATGAACAACCGCAACACCAGGGGAATTGCAGATGCGTTGCCGGCCTTTTAGAAAGGTGTAAGCTCTTTTCTTGAAGGTTCCTAAGTCGTATCGGTTCGGAAAATTCGCTGGTGGTAATTGATTCCACAAAGAAGTTGTGCGAGGGAGAAAACTTCTTCTAAATCGCACAGTGGTGGACCGCCAATCATCCAGATGGTACGGATGGTAACGCGAGTTTTATCGCGACGTGCGATGGTGAAATTGAGCGGCTGGAATTAGTCCGAACAATTCCTCAGAGCACTCCCCGTGATAGATGCGATAAAATACGCAAAGAGATGCAACATCTCTACGCAGTGCCAGTGTATCGAGCTGATCGGAAAGAACTCGGTCGTCGACGATTCGAATCGCTCTGCGCTGGATGCGGTCAAGTGGAAGGAACTGGCACTGGGGTGCCCCGGCCCAGAGATGAGAACAGTATTCCATGTGGGGCCGAACTTGCGCTTTGTAAAGTTGCAAGCGATGTGCCGGCATGAAATACTGTCTCGCTCTGCTGAGCACGCCAAGCTTTTTAGAGGCCAATTTGGCCTTCCCTTCCAAGTGACCACGAAACTGCACGCTATTCGATATGTCGACGCCAAGGATTCCGATACTGGCTGAGGCAGCAAGGGGAGTACCTTGAAACTGAGGAGATACGACAAAGGGGTTCCTTTTAGCGGTAAACGCGCAAACTTGTGTCTTCTGGGGATTGAACTGGACTAGATTTAGTCGGCCCCAATCCGAGACTTTGTTAAGCAAAGACTCGACTTCAGACACAAGTTTGTCCCGGTACTCGGCGACGTTTTCCCGAGAAATATTGGCACGGCCGGTATATAAGGCATCCCCAGTGCTGTCGTCTGCATAGCAATGAATGCTACCAGTTAGCAACATATCATTGATATGCAGGAGAAACAGCGTTGGTGATAGCACGCAGCCTTGTGGAACACCAGCGTTGATAGGCTTGTAATCAGAGCATGCACCGTCTACTACGACCTTGATGCTCCGATCAGCAAGGAAACTGGTGATCCATTTGCACAATTTCTCGGGAAACCCATAGGAAGGAAGCTTCGAAAGAAGCGCCTTGTGCCAGACCCGATCGAAGGCCTTCGCTATGTCCAAACTAACGGCCAATGCCTCCCCCTTGGACTCTACTGCCTCCGCCCATCTATGAGTTAAGTAAACTAGAAGATCACCCGCTGATCGACCCCGACGAAAACCGTACTGACGGTCACTGATCAGCTGGTGATCTTCAAGGTACCTCATGAGCTGGCAGTTTATAATGGATTCCATTATTTTGGAGAACAAGGAGGTGATAGCGATAGGCCTGTAGTTGGACGGGTCTGAGCGGTCGCCTCATCATGCGTACATCAAAGGAGTGGAATAGGTTGCCAGCATCTGTCTTTACATCCGATTACAGTGTGGGTGTCTTCAAGGCAAGAGTGAATAGGCTTTTGTTAAGTCAGTGCGCTTCGTCATCTTAGGCTACATCACCACTTACCATCAGGTATTATTGTAGATAAGCGCTGGCTTAGTAGAATATTAAAAAACAACTTGATACATACTACGATAAAAAACGCGGTATTATTTTATTTGTTCCTTAATTTTTTTTTTTAATTCAGGCGGTATTATTTTTCGAAATGTGTAATACTAACATGTAAATTTGCGATTGGGCACATACCAAACACGACATATTAACGTGGGCCACTCCGAAAGCTTGCGAAACTAAAAAACAAGTTTGTAGAATAGGTTATCAGTTTCTATTATTAAATCTTGTCAAATAACTATCCACTAGCATGTATACAAAGTTTATGCGTCTGAACCAATTTTCGAATTACTTTTTCCAGTTCGCCTCACACACCACTTTCACGGCCTGTTGAATACTGCTAGGGCATTTTCAGGTGATGAAAACTGTATCCTGTCAGTCGATTTCTTTTAGTTTAGGGAATAATAAGAAGTCACACGCACGCTCGCACGATGGGGTGCGAGTATTTTATTTGCTTTGCTTGCCCCTTTGCTGACGCACCCGTCGGTTGTTAAGCTCACTGGCCGTTTATCGACAAATGCACTTAAGCTGAAAAGCGTAAGCATTTACAACATCTTTTGTGGGTTGACGCGCCAGATCGCCAAGCTCCGAATATCCAAACTTTCAACATAACCGCCTGCTCATACAAAAAATCGTCGTAGAAAACTAATTTCCTAAAGACTTTCACACCCGAATTGTCTCCTGTATTGAACACTTGTGCCTATTCTCACTAATGACTGGAATAGTGCCCAAACCCTGGAAACTGGACAATGTGCAGCCTGTTCCAAAAAGCCGTATTACGATTTGGAAAGATTTATTTGTCTTCGACGCCCTTAACAATTTATATTCCCTTATTTTTAAGGTTGGGATCATAATTTAAATAATTTAATAAACGAATTAGGCTGTCAAAATCACGTAAGACCAATGAGGCTGTCAAAATCACGTCATCACGTTTAGTTACTATAGGAGCACTGTTTTTCTATAGCGTGTAAAGATTTGTGTTCGTATAGAATACAAAACAAAAAAAAAGACAAAAAAGATGGACTGTGTCATTCTATTCCTTATTTCGTCTTTTTGGGAATATTGGTGTTTTAAACATTTTTAGAAGACTCAATCATGATTTTTTCAATTTTGCTTCATATTCATATGTTGAATTAAGACTTGGTGATCACTTGCAAATGCAAGTTGTGATAGAAATATCGCGGCTAGTATAAACGTATCCGAAATTATTTATGTAATAAATTGTCGCTTCTTTTCGATATTCTAGACTCCGCTTTACGCTGTGTTTCCGCTATACGGAGATTCTTTTCGCAAAAAGATTCTCCGTTTTTGTCAGTAAGAATGAGAAATACAGCTGTATTATGCTACAGTTTCATACTGGTATTTTGATGTCGGATCTCGGATGGCCCGATACATCATGCTATATTAATAAAAAGTATTACATTTACTGACTGACTGGTCCCGGCGCGTTGCTGCCGTAGAAGAAATAATTGTGTTAATATCGTTTCCAAAGAGTTATATTATTTAATTAGGAATGATTAATACATTCAATGAAATTGAATGATAAAGAAATTTCAAATAAATTTGTTGGTACGATACGCGCGCCACATAGTGTAAGTTGATTGTACTATGCCTATGACTTTTGCGCAAGTTCAAGCAATAAGTTGACTAAGTTTTATCGCAATCTGATGAACGGTATGGCAGTGCATAAAATACGAACAAACAAACATTAATGTTTATATATTAGATATAGAATCGTTGACCAAATCGGTAGTAATTATCGACATTACCGTAATTTGTTAGGTCACAGCCCTACCGTATTGTTGAGGGAGGACATGAGTGTTTTATTTTTTTAATCTCCACGTTTTACGGATAAATCTACGACTATCGACTTGTATTGTTGTATTATATTGTAACAGTTTATCTAATGATTTCTTATATTTACGCGATTTTAAATTAAATCCAAACCCAAACACACCACTGCAAGACTTCAAGATACTGTAAGCTTATTCTGCGTAGATCAGACTAAAAATTAATATTCAACAACTGAAGGTAGCCGGGCTAACTGACAACAATGACAACGGGATGTCAAATACCTCAGTCCACCCCCCCCCCCCCCCCCGTGACCGTGGGTATTTACAGGACCCGAAACGTCGGGAATTAAAATAGTTAAATTAAATGCGATGAAATCCGTGAAAATTAGTTTCATTTATTTACAGTGTATTTATATATACATATTATATTGCTCTTCAAAGTATAAGAGACCTACATTATGAAACATTTGTTGGTACGTAGCCCATCCAATAAATCAGATAAGGACTTTGTAAAGAGGTAAAAATATCCCTGGGGTATATTGCAAGAAACATTTACCGTGATTTAGTGGTTTTCCTTTCCTCGGAATTAAAATTATACTAATAAACGTTAACTACACTCGACTGTCAAAGAGTTAAGAAGAATAAAACAATTAATAATAACAATGTAATAAATACATTTTGAATTTTTTTTAGCAAAAGTCTACATTAGTGACCTTTCTTGAGATTTGTAAGCCGTTGTGCAATATATAGTAAATACATTTACTTTTAAATTCAAAATTGCTTTTGTTGATATGCTAACTAATAATTTATTCATTAATAATTTATTAGCAACCTATATTTAGCTACATTTTATATTTATTGTTCATTTAATTATATTTCATAAGCCTCGCAATGTTGACGCGAGGAATTTTATACCATTTTATAAGTTTATAACGAACAACGCTCTGTAAACGGTCGCTGAGGCCTCGTAAATCAAGCTATATTTTAAGTCTTGACGTATGAAATTATTAGTGTAAAATTTATTTGAAATATTTCACGTAGACTTCAAGGCAATATAATAATATCAAAATATAGACAATTTAGTTTATGTGAAAGAGCTACATTGTAAGAATTATGACTCATACGAGCAAAGACCACGACCGCACGTTATACCAATGTGAAGTATAATGCAGCATAATGACTAGTTTTTGTACGGTGGGCTACGAGAATCGGAATCCCTTTTTATAGGTAAGAAGGTATTCCATCTTAGTCCTTAAGAATGGCAGCGCATTTTTTTAATTGAGGTGACAAACGAACTTACAGTCCAATTAATGGTAAGTTACTTAAGTTGACTTAAAATAAAGAAATATATAGACGCGTTGTCACTTTAATTGTACTGACTCTCTATACCCTTCTGACCAAAATACAACAGTGCAAGTACAGTTATTTAACGGCAGAAATAGACAAAGGGATAGTAGTTAAATAGGCGATCTTCTAGGTAGAAAAGAAGTCTTAACAGGCCCTTTTTACTGGAAATGAGGCATTCCATCTTAATCCTCACGGGTGGCAACGCATCTGCATTTTGATTCGCAAACGAGGATAAATGTAGATGTCTATGGGCCGCAGCAACCACTTACCATCAGGTGGACTGTGTGCTCGTTTGTCACCCATATCCTATAAAAAAAATAACACCTAGTAAAGGAGTAATTGTAATTCTTAATCAAGGATAGGTATCTAAAGGCCACATCTTAGTTTTGACAAGTAGGCTTCTCGTTTGTCGTTGTCGTTGCCGACACAAAAACTAAAAATATCTAAATGACCATAAAATCATCGCGTATTCAACTATTTAACTATTCTGCAATATCCTCGTGTTATTTATAAAACTTTAGTTTTCCCTGTTGTTTAAAATACTTCAGTCGAATAGTGTCAACCCTGTTCATAATAACATTCAATATCTAAGTAAATGCATAACGTAAGAAACGACAAAGTATCGATTCATTCCCGTGAGTGTCATATGAGTTGCCTAAGGAACTGGGATAGTATTTTAAACATTTCGTATATAATATTTACCGCAATATTCAAAACTAACATTCAAAACTTTTATTTGTACCAAACATGGTACATACAGGTGTTAATTACGACATTTGTGGCCAAATATGTTTGACCGCTTATAAAGAGGTACACAAATCTCAAATATAATTCTAAGGCTAATTGAGTTACTCATTATTAAGTTATTTTGAAATATACATTAAAATTTACTTTATATGTGGTGGAGCCATGCTGCAGAAATATTAGTAGTATAGTTGTAGCTCGAATGGGTCGGCTCGACCGGGGAAGGACCACATCTCACAGAATACCAGCGTAAAATAGTAGCTTAACATTGCTGTGTTTCGTATGGTGAGTGTAGAAAACCGAAGACCCTTTTTACTGGAAAAAAAGCATTCCATCTTAATCGTCGCAAGTGACAACGCATCTGCCTTTTGATTCCTTATTAACGATAGATGTAGATGTCTATGGGTCACAGAAACCACTTACTATCAAGTGGACTGTATGCTCGTTTATCATCCTATCCTATAAAAAAATTAAATTTGTTTATAATAACTCATAAGATAATTGTTAAGTATTATTAAATAGAAAAGAAATATCAGATAATTATACTCACTACCCCTATCTTCCCGTGGGTGTCGTAAAAGGCGACTGAGAGAAACTGAGACAGAAGATGGGCAGTAGCATCTTTCTGATAACAACAAAACGGAATAAAAATACTGCTTATTCACACTTGCATGTGGCTCCAACGATGACGTGTACAGCTGCTCATAGAAACTCTCAGTCTCACTCAAAATCTCAGGTGTCCTGGAAACAATGCTGTCACACTCGGTCTTCAGCTTTGACAGTTAGCTCTTTCTGGCTGACAGATCTCTGGCAAAGACTTTGGAGCCTTGGCTCTGCTCGATCGCTTCTTCATTACAAGCTGTATTGAAGTTGCGTAAGTCCCGCCGCATGCATTTGGAGATCTGTCTGTTCAGTTACTTGTATGCTGCCAAATCTGTTAAAAACTCTAGCTTCATCTCCCGTCTAACATCCATGAGATTAAGAGTGTGATCGGAGAGTTTTGTGTTCTTCTGCGGCGAGTCTTATAGAACTTAGCTCCGACCGCATGGACAGTTTCCACGAGCTTGTCATACATATCGTCCACTTCATTGCAGTCTTCTAGGCACTGAAAACGGTTTTGTAACTCAAGCTGAAATGTTCCGGGACTTTGGAATAAAGCACGAAGGGGACGGAACGTTGACTTCATTAGACAAAACCTCTCCAAGTTAACGTTAAGGTTTAGTGTTCCTCTAACCATTCGGTGATTGCTACCAGTTTTCTCCTTCGCGATCACGGAGACATCACTAAACAGTTGTCGTCTGGTCGTCATACCCCCCGCCCCGCTGTTGCCGTTGTCGCCACCGTAACCAGGAATAGCTGGGACGCTGGGGACGGGGCCGTACATACCGGCCCCCCTATGATGAGAGTAACAACTTGAGAGTAACAAAGAATTGTTACTCTCATCATGGGGGGTATTTGCCATAGTTGCCACGCTTGGCGAGCGGGTTCGCAACCGCAGTTTTTTTATAGTAATTTTGCTGTTATCAGGAAGATTTAACACTAAATTACGTCCAGCGAATTTCTTTTTCAGACTTTATTATAGTAATTCGGTATAAGCTAGCCTGCACGCCCGTCCTACTTGCGAGATATTGCTATTGGTGTGAGATCGCATTCGATTTTTGTTTTTCTCGATTATAAATCTACCATTTTTAAATCCTAATAGTTTTAATTTCAATAAATCTATTGTACTATTAAGGCAAAAACATTTTACTTCGGGAAAACAACCATTAAAATTTCAGCGTGTATATTGGGTTAATCTGTGTGTATATCCTTTCAAATAAAAAAATCTAAATCGGTTTAAAAATTGTAGAATTCTGAGATAAAAAACATTAAGAAATACACCGAATTGATAACCTCCTCCCTTTTTGAAGTCGGTTAAAATTAAACATTACTAATATTCTATGCGTAATAATTCTATGGCTTCTCCTCATCTCCTAGTTTGTACCTATGTCGCTTCATACGACTCCGACGTGACGATATGGAGTAGTGGATATTCTTAATTTCCATCACACGATGATAAAAGTGTTTATACATCGAAAGAGCTAAAATATGTGTTAGCAATTATTTATAAATAATAATGAAGCATACATAAAAAGACTATTTTTAAATAATTGCGAACATGAGTTTTATTTTTATTAAACAAATAACAAAAAAAGAGAACTTATAGTGCAACAAACTACCGGGTAAGGTTTATGCAATGCAACTGAAACATATAAAAATGTAAGTTGCAAGCAACTTATACTGTACCAAGAAATATATAGTCAGCTGAGACTCGTAAATACCGTGCTCAGTGCACTTGTGGCAGATAAGTAAGAATCTATGGGGCTTATAAAACACTGGACGAGGGTAATATATAGACATAGACGTATTGTACACGTGTAGAACTATAGATTTTTTTTCAATAGTAAGTGATTTTTCTTAACTTTTGATACCAAACCAAGTTCTTAAGAATAACGACCTTATAAATATTGGTTATCGCTCAATTTAATTATTGTTTATCTTTGTCTATTTCTCTTTTAATTTAATAATAAGAGAGAGAGAGAGAGAGAGAGAGAAGAACTTTAAGTAATTCTTAAATTAACGTCGAATTTTATGACCAAGGCAATAAATGCTTAGCATTTGTGTGTAATCATTTTAATTATTCACGCCAGTGTGTCGATATATGAGTGTCGTTAACTATAACTAAGGCAAAGAAAAAAGTCTCATATAATAGGTGTTAATTTTCCAAATATGTGTAAGGGCGGACATGTGAGGCTGCATTGTCGTGGTGCATCAATCTATTACCACTAGGACCCAACAGTTCTTTGATGCTATCTACAACAAGTTTAGTCTCCACAACAGAAACGACTTGCAGTAAAACGAGGTGACCATTAGTTCCTGCGTGCTTCTCTCATACCGATACAAAGTAACAGTCAATTGTTTCTTTGTTCCGGAATTATAGTTACATAGCCATGCTTACCGCAAGTCAGATTATCGTAAACATTTTTATCTCGTCGGCATCGAATTTCTCTTTCAATAATATTTGGCATTTATTCAGCCAACGATCTTTCTGCTAATCGCTAAGTTTGTGCGATGCCCATTTCCGACAATGCTTATAGAAATAAATTTGGTTGTAAATTATGGTTTGTGTTGCTGGTGATCCGGCAATCAGTTTTCGCTCCAATGAGTGACCGCTGTTGGTGCCTGATTTGTCTTTGTATTATCTTTAAAGATTCCCCGTCAACTTCTAAATTTAGCAAGTCTAATATGTTATGAAACGTATTCGATTTCTATTTTAATTATTCATGAGTTAAAAACTGTAGCTCGTGGACCCCTAAAGTAGACTTCCAAAGCTTGATCAATTCATAAACGCCAAATGAGCGTTAGTTGACCTCAATTGCTGCGACCCAGTTTCCAGAAGATACGCACGAAAAATCATTATCCAAATAAAAATAATAGAAATAATGAGTGTTTTATTTTCAAATTAATCACCATATAAACAGCCTTTACGAAGATTTATTTATATCTTGCCAGTGCTAAACAAATAAGTAAGGAGTATTTATCTTATTTTGGCGTGTCCCTTGTACAATATTAAAATAATCAAATAATAAAAATAGTCATTTAACCTTTATAAAAACTAAAACGAACTCGGTCCCTCAATAAGGATTTGATTTAGAGAAAAAATGTGGTAAAAAAAACATTTCCAGCAAAATATAAATAGCTTCATATTGTATTTCCTCATTTTGTCATTCAGTTCGATAAAGGTCAACTTTCCTATTTAAACCTTATAGTATTAAATGCTAAACGGTTTTTACTTCAACAGTTTACATAAGATCTGGAGGTCAATAATGTAGAAGCGAATTTGCACAGAAAATTACAAGATTACATTCGTTTTTCGTTTTTTTTTTAAACGTTACCCCCACACTAGGATTTTCTCCTGTGTCGTGGAGGCAGTTTACAAACATAAATTGCACAAGGACAAACATCCAGACCCGGAACAATTATTTGTAGGCCATAGAAATACTTGTTCCGTGCGGGATTCGAACCCGCGGCCCCCAGCGCAACAACTGATTGCTAAGCCACTGCACCACGGAGCCGTCGTTAACATTATTGTTAACCCCCAACGAAAACAGAGGGGTATTATAAGTTTGTAGTGTGTAATTGTGTGTATGTCTTTTTTTTATAGAATTACGGTGACAAACGAGCACAAAGTCCACCTGATGATAATTGGTTGCTGTGGACATCTACATATATCTTCGTTTGCGAAATAAAATGCAGATGCGTTGTCAGCCGTGAGGACTAAGATAGAATGCCTCTTTTCCAGTTAAATAGGTCTCCGGTTCTCTACACTGAACATACGAAACACAGCAGCATTAAGCTGCTATTTTACGCTGGTATTCTGTGAGAGCGTGGTCCTTCCCCGGTCGAGCCGACCCATTCGTGCTACAACTATACTATTAATATAGCTGCAGCATGGCTCTACCACGTTTTATGTCTGTGGCATCGTAGCTACTGAACGGATAAACCAATTTTGATTAAGTTTTTTGACTACAAAGTATCGTACTCCATTGTCCTTAATCCTCCATCGCGCTAAAAAATTCTCTGATCGTATAATTAGTCTTGTACAGCTCGAGGATCCTCATAAGCCATTTATGAGGCACTGAGTTGAATGCCTTTCTATAGTATATTCAGGCAGCAGAAAAGTTATGACGGCTGCGTTTAACTACATAGCCAATAATTATGTCAATAAGTAGTAGTACCTTGGTACCACTACCGCCGCTACTACATCCATTTTGAGCACTGGATATCATCCGACTTAATTCCAGGTGATGAGTAACTCTTGCACTCAAAACGGATATCAGTGTCTCACATATGGTTGAAAAACACGTAATAGAGCGGTATTTGGTCGGGTCTGTGGTATTCTGGTCTTTAAGAATCAAATGAGTGAGTAGTTAAAAAGCTTGAAATTAACTTTTCGACGAGTGCCTCTTTGAACTGTCGGGTGAGCACAACGTAAAACACCACGAACCCCTTTAGCCAGCAGTGGTACAGCCCGACAAGTCCCAAAATACTCAAAATCGCTTCCCTCAAGCGATTATTTGCTTTATTTTCTATACGATCCTTTAGTTTCTGCATGATATTAAGTCAAAAAAAAAATGATATTTGTCTCAGCAAACACCATTTTAACGGTGCGCACATCTCTTGGTCTATTATAACCCGACCTAAATTTCGTCCGTCTGCCGTTGAAGGCCTTTTCTTTTGCGATAGGTTCTTCAATTCTTTTTCTCCAGCCTTGGGATAGCACTACATTGTCAAGTAGCGTGTCCTGCCTTGGAAAGCTTGGCGCCAATCATACGTTTAATAAATGTGTAGGGAAGTGAGGACCCCGTCGCCTGCTGAAACAGTTAAGTAACAAAACTGCTACATCGGCGCAGTCAATTAGTACCTTGCCAAAAGGTGTTAGCGCTGTGTCTTGACGAAATTGAGGGTGCAAAGGCCCGCTTGTACGTATTTCTTACCATGAAACGGTTCCGGGTCTGGGCGTCTCCCGTTAACTGTCACCCATTTCATGGATGATGAAATTAGTCGAAGGCGTATAAGACCACTAACTGAAGGTCACCGGGGTACGTCTGAAGCTGGCGCTGAGTGCTACAGCATCCGAACCACTATCTGAGCGTTAGGTGCTGCATGATCTCTCAACAGCCCCTCGCATCCATCATCCCCAACAGCTGACTTGGTATCGGCAGGCTCTTCTCCGAACCAGCAATTAGCACCCACCATTGTTGGAATACACTGCATGCAATGGAAAATTCATTGCGTTGCGAAAACATATTGCGGGCGTAATTCAGGGCGAAAAGTAAAGAAGCTGGAGGTTTTGTTAATCGGGCCAGGATGCATCGCTTTTTGCTGGGCTAAAGCTGTCTATTACTTTACCGAGCAAAACCTAGCAGACCAAGTTGGATACATCATGAACTCAAAAACATTTGGTGATGAACTCAAACGGCTACGACTCCTGTTTTTTCATCGGTTGAAAATGTAAAGGCTGGGGATGCGGCACCTCAAGTTGCAGAACTACCCGCACACGTGTATGCCGCCGTGAATTTTCCAGTTGTGGCTGATTCAGATGATTGATAGAAAAGCTTACCCGCACACCGCTGAGCAAGTGGAATCGAGCTCGTTGGGGCTCTAAACCCAATGCTGGTTACCTATTTGGAAGCCAGCTGGGACTTTTGCGAGACGGACTCAATTATATTTATTATTATTGTACTCGTATAACTCTTAATCCGGGTCTAACCACCTTGAATGCTAGCTCTCGGGATCTGTATTACCTTTGTATCAACTACATAAAGACGATGACTAATTGGCGATTACTTTTGTAACTTTACCTAATGGACGTTAAATATATGAGCCGATTTAGCTAGTTACCTCCTTCTAACAAGCAAAGACAACCTGTATAGGCATTTACGTAGTTTTATTTATTTAATTATCGATAACAAATAGTATAGTTTTGATTTTGACAGCATTTATTAAACAACACCCCTCTACACTAGTCTTCCCCTGGATCGTGGAGGCGACTTTCATGCATTTTTTTTTATAGGATAAGGTTGACAAACGAGCACACAGTACACCTGATGGTAAGTGGTTGCTGCGGCCCATGGACATCTACATCTATCCTCTATTACAAATCAAAATGCAGATGCGTTGTCACCCGTGAGAACTAAGATGGAATTTCTCATTTCCAGTAAAAGGGCCTCCGGCCACCTGCACTCACCAAGCGAAACGCAGAGGTAAACCTCTACATAACGCTGGTATTCTGTGAGGTCCTGGTACCACCCCGGTTTGAGCCGGGCCATCCGTGCGACAGCAAAAGCTGCCGCGTGGCTCTACCACTGATAATTACATAAATTGCACATGGAGAAATATCCAGATTAGGAACAATTATTTGTAGGCCATGCAAACAGTTGTTTCCTGCATAATTTAATACACGCGACGAATGAGAATTCACAACATAAATTGCAATGCATAGCGCGAATTAGGGATCTACCTTGTGTCCTTTGGTAGTCGCCTTTTGCCCTAAGGAAAATACTACCTCTAAGAGAGGGCAATTATGGGATTTATTGGATTAGGGCTTTGATTAAATAAAACTGAGTAAGATTTTTAATAATATATAAGGTTTATTTTTACTTCGTTGTACAAGCTGTCAGCATGAACTCCTAAACTGACAACAGAATATAAATAATCCGAACGAAAACAGTTTCACTGTGAAGTATCGTGCCAAGTACACTTTCAACTAAAGTTACAAAAATAATAATTACATTTTTACAAAAAACTATAAAATAAAAAAAAACCAAGTACATAACCGTTTTAGATTCGAAAAAAAAATTTGCTGAAAAATGTAAAAATAAAAAATGGTGTACTTGGTGTGCATGATTAAGAGTATCGATCACCCAACTTGACATTGGAAGTCGTTTTTTTACAACTTTTTTTGAGTTATGCTCGTACTATAAAAGTATAATGCACACCAAGTACATCATTTTTTTATTATTACTTTTTCAACAAATTATTTTTTTCGAATCTAAAACGGTTATGTACTTGGTTTTTTTTATTTTAAATTTTTTTGTAAAAATGTAATTATTATTTTTGTAACTATAGTTGAAAGTGTACTTGGCGCGATGCTTTACAGTGAAATTGTTTTTGTTCGGATTTCATATCTTTTTGTAAAGTACACAATTTCCTTTTTTTTCAAATATCGCACACCTCATACCGCGAAGCTGTTGAGTTTGTGCTTTACTCTCAACACGGCAACGTCAAGAAATTTTTTTGCTCTTTAACTACCTCTACAACAACTGATTTGCACTCGTAAGATAATATGAGTAGATTTATTTCAAGAAAATTTAATCAATCTATCTCAGATTTTGTAAAAATCAATTTAATTATGCTATTTTAAGAAAACTTCCAGACTTCCAGATTTTTTTTACGTGGTCACGATAACTCTCGAAAAATTTAACGTATCGAGACCGGGATTTGTTTATTTTTTTTTAAGAATTATATTAAATAGGTACTTATTTCATAACAATAGTGATGTTTTTTATATAATAAAGTCTCCATTCATTATACAGTCAACTTAGGTATAAAACTTTAACTTTGAATTTCAATGTAACTCTGAATAAAGTTCTACTAACAATTAAATATTTTTTTACAACTGTACCAGATTATCCAAGTAGAAAATTATCGTATGGACATTCGGCAGCAGGTCAAATTTAGTATATTTAAAAAAATCCAGTTGTTGTGAAAGCGTATACATCGCCCCAAGAATGAATAACTGACTTGGTGGAGTCGAGTAACTAAGGCGTAACTAGACTAAGTATAATCTACTAGTTAGTCTGTGGTGTGAACTGTGCAGTGAAACTATGGAGTGTAGTGTAGAAGGAGAACCATCTTATAAGGTGCGAAAGTTGAAAAAGTATCCCACTATATATTGAAAATAGAGGTTCCAAAACCTACCACAATAGCGCTGGCGTCTGAAAAACTACGATATGAATATAGCTGTTGTAGACGGAGTGAAGTCAGCTGAATTCAAATATTTAAAAAAATTCATGACTTGATTGACATGTTTTGTCATGATTGACATGACAAAACACCAGAAGGAATTTAGCGTAGAACATTATTTTTTTAATTAAACTGTATGCCAATTAATTGCTCCTTAAATGCTCCAGCAGAATCCGAAATTACTCCTCCTCTATTGCTTTTAGATAATTTATAATTAATTTTTAAAAATTTAAGTATCGATAATTTAACTTTGCTATAAAACAAAAAATATCTAATTTTTAAAATTAAACTCTATGCCACTTAATTGTTCCTTAGATGCTCCAGCAGAATACGAAATTGTTCCACCTCTATTGCTATTAGTTAATTTATAATTACTTTTTTTTTAAAATTCGTATCGAAAATTTAATTTTGTGTTAAAACATTAAATATTTACTTTTTCAAATAAAACTGTATGCTTATTAATTGCTCCTTAAATGCTCCAGCAAAATCCAAAATTGCTCCACTTCTATTGCTATTAGTTAATTTATAAATAATTTAAAAAAATTAAGTATCGAAAATTTAATTTTGCTATAAAACATAAAATGTCTACTTTTTAAAATTAAACCGTTTTTCAATTAATTGCTCCCTAATTGTTCCAGCAGAATCCGAAATTGCTCCACCTCTGTTGCAATTAGTTAGTTTATAATTAATTTTTAAAAAAGTTTAAGTATCGAAATTTGATTTTGCAACAAAATATGAATTGCAAGCCAAAAATCTTGAAAATAAGTAAATTAAAATATGGCTTAAAAGACAAGCATTCAAGTCAACAATCTTTAAAAAGATGAAAAATTCCACTGAAATTAATAAAATCTTTTGTGAAATCGGAAAACTGAGCAAGCAAAAATTTGAGATATTGAAAAATATGAAATAATTGATAGATACAAATAATTTTTAGTATTATATGGAAACAATTGATAAACAAAATAATAAATGACTGTATAAAGTGTTGACATTTCATTAATAATTAAGTATTTGTTAAGTTAAAACTTTGGTGAGGTTAAGTTGACAAAGTCGAGAATATATACACTGTAGTCTCACGCCTACACGTTTATATACATATAAATATGTTGGACGTGTACTTGGCGTGAGACACTACAGTGTCTTCGGATATAGGATATAGATAACAAAACATAAGAGAACGCTCTCTAGCATTATACATATGGAACCACAACTTAACCATAAACACACCGTATACAAAAAGCACCTTTAATTTATTATTATCTAACAAGATCAAGTTTCTACTTAGATGAGACCCACTTACATCATATGTATCTACTATAAAATTAATATTCTATTCTTAAATTAAATTGTAAATATTACCTTCAAACTTAAAATAGCAACTATTATATACACGTTATACACTTAGCTTCAAAGTTTTTATAACATTGATATATATATATATATATATATATATATATATATATATATATATATATATACAAAAGCTTTATTTCATCAGGCCAGCAATGTTTGTCACTTAAATTTAATATGAAATATAAAAAAACATAGTAAAGAAGAATAATGGTAAAAGTAAAGTTCAACTATCAATTTAAAAGATACACATTTTAAAAGCACTATTGAATAAAATAGGAAAGTTGCATTTAAAACTTTTAGCGATGAATTCCAATATTGGATAGAAAAATATTGAATGATTTGCGAGCTTCGATTGACCACTTATGTTATTTGCATGCTGACGCTATGCTGGAACGGAGTAATATTTCAACGTACGGTGGCCGCGTTTTCGAAAAAGGGAAACGATGTTATTATTATTTTCAGTAAGGGTTGATTTTTTTATTGCTAGATAAAAGTTATCCACCAAAAAATTAAAAAGATCCCGAATATTACAGTGAAACGATTGAACTATTTTATTCATACGACTGTACTTTTTAATGTATATATTATTGTTGTTATTTATTATATTTATCATCATCAATGACTTTTATCTAAAGGTTGTAGAATCGCCCTAAGAGTAAAAATATTTATTTTATCATCATTTTAGTTTTCACGGCTTACTTTAAATATGCTAAGGGTCAATTTTTCAAGTCAATTTTTCAATTTTTCAGGTCAAGGGTCAATTACCAGATTAACAGAAAAATAGCGTTTATTCTTCATATAGCAAATAAATCCGTTTCTCAATCATCAGATAGGTTCTATTCGACGAATGAGACTACCGGAGGAGCAACAATATCTGTTCCTTTGGCGATTAGATATCCGATAGATGGTTTTATACGATAACAAATATGATGTTGAACACATTTTTTTACTTATACGTGTTATTCTTTGATTTTGCGTTGATTATAAAGATTTTTTTTAAAAAAAAAAAAAACAACCTACCTGCGGTTGTGTATAACCTCTGTCTGTAAAGCGAGGATTTTTTATGTGTGCTTTTTTAATTCTTACTTATTTAAGCATTTAATTTTTCTAACAATGGACACATGTAATTCCACATGGTATTCCACAAATAAAAAGCTATGTTTTTCACATGCAGTTTTCTATTATTTTTTGTTTGTAACTCCAACATTTTTTTTTGTAAAAATTGTTTGTATTTTCCAACCAGTTTCATTACCACTTATCTTGAGCTTAAAACACACTATAAAAATAAATAACCACTCGCCAAACATAGCTTTAAACTTAAATTTAGGACTTAAACTGACACTTGACAGTAAAAAATTTTCCTGATAGAAAATGGATATAACTTTAACGTTTCATTATGTAATATTTTTGTTTCACCTCCAATAAAACGGTCGGATAGCTATTGGCGAAATAAATCACAATTAAAAATAGACAACCAATTATTTAACAGTTAGTTAAATAATATTATTCGTTGATTTTTTTTTTTATACGATTAGAGTAACAAACGAGCACACAGCCCACCTAATGGTAAGTTGTTGCTGAGGCCCATAGACAGCTACATCTCTCCTCGCTTGCGAATCAAAATGCAGATGCGTTGTCACCCGTGAAAACAAAGATGAAATGCATTTTTTCCAGTTAAAAGTGTCTCCGGTTCTCTACACTCACCATACGAAACACAGTAGTATCAAGCTGACTATTTTACAATGGTATTCTGTGAGAGGGTGGTCCTTCCTCGGTCGAGCCGACCCATTCGTGCCACAACTATACTATAAATATTGCTGCAGCTTGGCTCTACCACGTGTGAATATTTAACTTAAATTTAATTATTTTATTGCACACATTTTACTTGAGGATTGAAAAATCGGCCCTTAAACAATTAAATATGTTCTGAAATTACTCACCTGAATAAACTGACTTCGGCTAAAGCTCGAAATACTACCAACTCAACTACGCAACTGGTAATAAGATTATCAATTTTACAATTATCATTACATAATCTATACATCAAATCATTAACATTCCAAGTACGTACAAAAATGATCATAGTTTCCTCTGCAATTATTAGTTCCCGGTAGTGTAACCCTAATATATACTTGACCCTAACGAACCTTCCAGTAAATTACCGCTGCCCTTACTGGACGCGTAAATCTAAGATGTTTTTAAAGTATAGATACGTTATACTCGCTCTAAAATGGCAATACGAAAGTCAGGTAATTGCCCAACCCGCATTCAGTCGGGCACGCTCTCGCGTCGCGGCTATACCTTCGCTACAGCGCGAAATTCTTCTAGTTATTCGTGGTAAAAATGCCTTCCTTTGTTTTACGTGGTGCACAAATTACACGGCAATTGTTAGAGACAAGAAAAAAGTCTCATTAATATTTTAAATATAGATGTTTTGTTCATAATTGGTTTTATTATTTCAACACTAACCGCTTGTGTAAAATTTGGCTAGTGTGTTCATTTCCATATCGGTATATCACGAGCTCGCGCCAATGAGCGCTCAGCAGCAATCAATACGCAATTAATGATGTAATTTCATCTTTTTCTTACGATAGGTATGCCATATCATTTGTCTCTTTTTGTTAGCGCAACGTGTCATAATAAGTAACTGTACGTAGATATAGTACTACCTGCGCCACTTTAAAGTAGAATAATGTTAGTGTGTAACCTATCTTTTTTAATACGTCTTTGGCGTTAATCAAGAGTTCCACGAATATAACTGTATTCCTAGTCTTACAATAACTACTTACAGTTTACTTTAGTATTTTGGCCAAGTATTAAGCCACTCTGTAAGTTGGTGAATCGATTTGGCTTAATATGGGACGTAGTGAAGCATTGGGCTTGTGTATTTTTAGTAACCCATACAACTTCGGCAAGCACTTACAAAAAGGTTAAAAACGACCCAACAAATAACTCACTTACATAAACTAGTGATCTCATAAATACTCCGAAAAATGAAATCTGGACATAAAATCTATAATACCTACCACCACGAAATTTGTATGGGTTACCAAAAATACACAATCCCAATGTTCCACTACGTCCCATAGTGAGCCAAATCGATTCAACATCTTACAGATTCTTTTCCTCAGCTTTGTAATTCTTGTAAACAGTAAACACTTGGCCGCCGAGCTCCAACACGTCAAGCAAGTTTTGCACGACAACAAGCTTCGAGTCCCAGGCCTACGACACGGTGAACGAGTGAAGCTGGCCACATTCATGCCTGCTGTACTGCCATATGTATGCCTTACAGTGGTAGAGCCACGCGGCAGCTCTTGCTGTCGCACGGATGGACCGGCTCGAACTGGGGTGGTACCACGACCTCACAGAAAACCAGCGTGAAATAGCGGTTTACCTTTGCGTTTCGCTTGGTGAGTGCAGGTGGCCGGAGGCCCTTTTTACTGAAAATGAGGCATTCCATGTTAGTCTTCACGGGTGACAACGCATCTACATTTTGATTTATAATAGAGGATAGATGTGATGTCTATGGGCCGCAGCAACCACTTACTATCAGGTGGACTGTGTGCTCGTTTGTCACCCTTATCCTATAAAAAAAATATGTCAGAGGTTACACTGACGAGATTGGCTACACCTTGAAGCGTGCTTCCATTAATTCAAGCCATCGAAGAAGATTAGTCAATTTTGCCATCAGTCAAGTGTAATATCCCTCTGCAACAAGCAGGAGCGTACAAGCTTGATTGTGAATGTGCTCTCTCTTACATAAGACAAACTACAAGACCAATAAAAACTCGCGTTAAATAGTACATAGCTACTACTAAACCAGATTTGATAGACCACAAACCTCGTTAAATAACACCGATTCCTTCCATGGATGGTTCGCGTGACTATTAAAATCCCTTAATGTCAATAGAGAATATGACCGGGCGCTACCATCTGCTTGGGATCCTATAATTAATAAAATTAAATCCCAGCTCAAACATACAACTGCAAGACTTCAAGATGCTATAAGTTCATAGTGCGTAGATCGGACCAAAAATCAATAAATTTAATCTGGAAGTAGCCTTGGTTTACTATGACATTGGAACGTTGAACACTTCAGTCCCTCCAGTGACCATGGGTGCTGTAAGAACTTAAAAACGTAGGGAATATAAAAGAAGTTAATTTACGTGATAAAATCCGTAAAAACGGGTTTAATTTAAATGTGTAGTCTTCGCGTAAAAATAGGAATTCATTAACTTTACGAAGTTATAATACAGGTAGTTTTAGGTTACTTTCTATGGAATTGTAACGAAATTTTTACTAATCAATCTGCATTTTATAAGTTCGTCGACTATTACCTATTCGATAACTTTTATACGTGGTAGAGCCATGCTGCATCTATATTATGGTTGTAGCACGAATGGGTCGGCTCGACCGGGGAAGGACCACGCTCTCACAGAATACCAGCGTAAAATAGCAGCATAACGCTGCTGTGTTTCGTATGGTGAGTGTAGAGAACCGGAGACCCTTTTTCTGGAAACGAGGCATTCCATCTTAGTCCTCACGGGTGACAACGCATCTGCATTTTGACTCTTAATCGAAGATAGATGTAGATGTCTATGGGCCACAGCGACCACTTACCATCAGGTGCACTGTGTGCTCGTTTGTCACCCTTATCCTATAAAAAAAAAACTTGATAAGCCTACTTAGCTGTCATAGTTTTCCTTTTAACTTCATTATATACCCTGCAATCGTGCATATTTTTCACATTTGGTAGAGGGGAGGGGGG
This sequence comes from Parnassius mnemosyne, assembly GCA_963668995.1. Classification (NCBI taxonomy): domain Eukaryota; kingdom Metazoa; phylum Arthropoda; class Insecta; order Lepidoptera; family Papilionidae; genus Parnassius; species Parnassius mnemosyne. Next base: position 68,219,514 of record CAVLGL010000001.1, read on the forward strand.
GGGGAATAATACAATTCCTTCAATTCTAAAAAAGAGCAATTCCTTCACATGTTTGCAATAAAAAGCTAAATATTTTACAAACGCACTTCTGATTCGAAAAAATGTTATTCCATTTTTAAAAGACCTATCCAACGACATCCCACACGATACAACAGGCAGGTAAAAAAATCATTCCCCCTTTACTTGTATAGGAGGTATCCAAAATGAACATATGTTTATGATTTTATTACACTACTCTGTAGGCGTGATTAATATCTATAACTATGCAAAATTATAACTTTGTATCACCTAGAGCCTCCGCGTAAAACCGCGGACGGACGGACATGGCGAAATAAGGGTTCCTTGTTGTTTAACTACGGAACCCTAAAAATGAGAAAGTTTATCGCAAACTGATTCATCAGGTAATAAATAACTTAAACTAAGTAGCTCTAAGTAACCACCAACATGATATTTTGCACTACAAAATGCACTTACGTGAGACCTTTGCTGGACCTTAAATATTTAAAATATAATGCATTTCAAAATTATTTGACACCTTACAGCTAAAGCGTAACGAAAGTACTTTATTATTAGTCCAGAAACTTTCCATGCAATGAGCTTAAATCTCCACTACATTTATAAATTTCATAAATAATAAAGTATCTAATGTTAAGAGAACAATTTTGTACATAGTAGTAATAGATAACAGTAGTTGAGTACATCCCACCGCTGTGCACAGATCTCTTTTCACTTATTAGAGGCGGCTTTCAATTAAAATTTCACACATTATATTTTTTACCGTAAACAGGTACTACAAAGATGTGTTTTTTAAAAAAAATCCAAAATCTTTTACAATCATCAAGTAGCATCAATTTCATGCGTTGATTAAAACACGCGGTCGACTTTAAGAGCATTCGTTTAAAAAGTTATTTATTGAGTACTTCAAATTTAAGCTTATTTTCGACATTGAAAACTGTTGTACTTAATCAAAAAGTTTTACACCGTCGTTGATTGATATAATGTTTATTAATAGAAGTATGTAAAATTTCATAGCTTCCATGAACTACGAACCGATGTTTCTTCATCGCGTCCATATGTTGTTTTAATATTCATTACTTGACGATTTCTAGCAACATAGACAACATACTTTCGGAAAAATGTATAGAAAACCGGATCTCGATTACTGGCGGTCCACTACTGTGCGATTTACGAGGAATTCTAGGCAATTTATACTATTATAATATTTCTAGGCAAAATCATAGGCAACTTTGATTAATCAAACGTGCCTATTTCTATATTATCTATGCGTCATGGCTAAAGAAACACACGTCACGTAAAAACCAAGTCATGGAATTCCTGCGTAAATATTTGTAATCTAATATATCTTCATGACGTCGGAATGACAATGGAACTTGTAATTTATTTTATTTTGTCAGTCATGCAGAGCTCCTCGTGGTATTAACTTTCACGTATTCAGTGTGTGCAAGTTCGTAATTAAATTTAATCGTCTCGCATATTTATCTCGAAATCAAAAAAAATATTGATTAAAAATCAAATTTATTCAACGTTTAATTGAATAATGAAGACCTTTTTACATTTTCAAAAATCAAATCAGTTTTTTATAAAACGAAAACGGGAAAAAGTTTTCTTACGTTGTAGAGCCATGCTACAGCTATAATATCTACAGCACAGTTATACTTTACAAATGGGTCGGTTCGACTGGTTATCTCAAGAAATAATCTATTGGTGTTACGTGAATACAAGGTATAGCTATTTTTGAAATTTTTGCTTATTATTTCTTATGCCCTTGTAAACGAATATACCATGTCAAATAATAAATATTTATACTAATCATAAAACAACAATCAGTATTCATTTCATATTCAAGTCATTACTTAAAGTTTATTTTCTGTATGTCTGTTTAAATCCTCCTGTCCAATATTTCTTTTTTTTTAAATTGACATTTTTCGCTATCAAAAAAGTACCACGTATAAACACGTATACGTTTTATTTGTAAAATGGATCAAATGACTGTAGTCGCTGTGAAGTCTTTTGACGATTCGAGCTAGTTCTTTTTTTAGAATTTTTAACACACATTCACAGTCAGAGTTCAGTGTTTGTTGACCTATTTTTATTGAAAATTAAGTTGCATATCTGAGAAACCTAATTTAAAATTCAGTTCAGCATAAACTATTCAATGCGACTCGTTGCCATAATAAAGTATCATAAACAAACACATATAATAACATATAAAGTATACCTACGGATTTTATGAACTTGTTCATTGCAGGTTCATTAAATATCTGACTAATTTCTTTCTGCGACTAATAGTACATTTTTATGAGGGCCCGCTTCAAAATGTAGCCAATATTGTCAGTGATACCTTTGAAACAATATGGCAGTTACAACAGGTACACGCTTTATGCGTTGTCACACGTGAAGACTAAGATATAATGCCTTGTTACCAGTAAAATAGTCCCCGGTTCTCTACGCCCACCATACGCAACACGTGCTGTGCTCACGTTGTTACGCTGATATTCTTTGAGAGCTTCGTCCTTCTCCAGTGCAGCTGACCCATTCGTGCTGCAACCATAACATAGTTGCAGTGTGGCTTTACAATGCTTCAGTTAATGATTTTGTCGTGACACAATATTACAAAATGAGAAGTTATTAGATTCGGTATTATTCGGAATTCAGAATTGTGATAAAAATCACCTAGAGATATTCAAAAATTATGCCACTTGAAATGTACAGCCTCATTGTTCTTAAAATCTTTCAATTCAAATGAAGACATCGCTTGTATATGATGCACGCTGCTAGACGGACAAGGATCTAACATTCGACTATCGGCGGAAGATTTATCCAAAAAACGTTAAGCCTTAATCTCAGCACTTATATTGGTGAGCAAGAGTTGCAACGTGATGAGTATGAAAAATATTCCACGTGATGCTTGTCATCATTGACCAATGTTGGCTTAAAGACTTGTTGATGCGATGTGACGTCCTGTTACTTTATTTCTTACAAGACGAATTTGTCATATAGATATTTTGAGTCATTTTCCATTTTTAGTTCTAAATCAGTTTAAACTAATACAATGGTGCCGACATGCTTTCGTTTTGAGCAAACTCAACTTTTCTCATTTAAACTTACCCATTTCCTACTCTTAAAGATACTTTAAATAAAACTTTACGGCACGCATTCAACCGCTGTGTTGTACTCGTAAAACCAATTCGGTTGCAATGAAGAGAACTTCTTGATCATGATTATAATAAACAGTTTTCAAGTTCATCAGTCAATCTCATCATCGGGGTGTTATAATATGCTAGGTTTATCCAGTATTTCGTATATACGCCAGATATAATAAAACAGATCAACGTTGAAAAAATTACTAATTTAACATGCTTTTTTTTATTTAGACAAGCAAAGTTATAAAATAAATCATGATGAATTCCGTAAAAGTATTTTTGTGTTCAATAATAATAATATGACATTTTCATAAATAGGTAAACCGTGTAAGAATATCCACTACCCCATATCATCCTGTGGTTGTTTGAAGAGTCGACACAGGGAAAATACCAGGAGATAGGCAGAATCCTCTTCCTAATAACAACTAGAAAATGAATAAAATGCGGTTGCCAACCCACTTGCCAACCATGACTTCTTACTTACTTACTTACTTATCTTCACGCACAATCCCTGACGGGGTAGCCAGAGAGAACAGATCGCCAAGTGTCACGATCCTTACATACCACTTTCGCTTCTTTCAGATTCATTATCTTCTTCATACATGCACGTCTAGGTATCAGAGTACTCTTGACCCTACCCTCTTCGAGCAATTTGCTCACATGGTCTTCGAAAGTTAGTCTCGGTCTACCTCGACACCTTTTAATATTAACTTTCGCGCTATATATTTTCTTCACCATTCGGTCTTCACTCATTCGCTCAACGTGCCCAAACCACCGAAGCACGCCCTTATCAATTTTTGTGATAAGGTCATCTTTCAAACCTGCCATATTGCGAATCTCTTCGTTTCGCTTTCGGTCGGCTATGGTAACGCCGCACATTTTACGAAGAGATCGCATCTCCACTGCATTCAACTTGCTTTTATGCTTCTTCTGGCATACCCAGGTTTCGCTGCCATTATAACAAAGTCGGTACCAACACTGCGTTATGTATTGCAAGGCGTGCACTCTTCACTACGCCTTGCCTTTTGACTAACGCAGTCAGGGCACCATTGACTTTGTTCCCGGCAGCGAAACGCCTGTCCACATCTAAATCACATCTTCCATCTCGGCTAAAAGCACTCCCCAAGTATACAATTTCATTTACTTGTTCTAGACATTCCTGATTTACCCATATTTCACACTTCGTTCTCTCTTCGTCCCTTTCAAATACCATGACTTCTACGGGAAATATCCCTCTATTGAGAAAATGCATGAGGGAGACATATTTTGTTCAGCAGTGGACTATTGATAGGCTTTACGCTAACAGAAACAAAAACAGAAACTTTTTTAATCAATATAGATTATAAATAACACTTATTGAAAGTCACTCTCTAACGGTAACTGTTAATAAATAAAACTTATTACATTCAAAGTTCCTCAGATAATTAGATGACGATATTTTCACAGCCAGTCTATATTATATATTCACCCAGTCTATCTTATATATTCAGATCAACTCCACTGCTGCACATAGGATTCCTACAAGGAATGAACCACTTCCTGCACGTCTTGTCACGTCATCACTCCATCTAGTAGGGACCACTCTATATCCACTGGTGCGAGGCTACCACTCAGTAAACTCATTTATCTTTTCATTCTTAGTCTAGGATAGATGAAGGTGTCTACGGATTTTCTCCTACATCGTGGAGAATAAACATACATAAATTGGACAAATGGGCAAATATCCAGCTTTGGGACAATTATATTCCTATGCAAATATTTTGTTTCATGCCGAGACATCTATACTTTTATATATATAGTAGTTATTCGTGCAATTTGAGCAAAATTGAAAACCTTTAACGTAAAACTAAAAGTCAATATTTCAGTTGATAAGGGCATCGCTTTGAATAGGTCACGTTGTCCTGACTCAGGTTACAACATCACGTGCTTCTCGTTGCTTAAACCATGTTTTCCCTTTTTTATAATATATATCTACTACATATTTCTAGAAATAAAGGAAGATATATTTTTATATACATGAATATTTTTTACCTATTTTATTTGCACCAGTTTCTTTTTCTCCTTTACTAACCCGTAAAATTTCACAGCTGGCCTTACCAGACATGAACTTGAACCTCTCCTGTTGTGCGGGTGATTTGCCTTAATTGTCACACTGACTGTCTATCGCACAAATAGACATCTTGCAACTTTGAGCACCATCAAAGCCGTCTCTGGTGTGAATATTTTACGACTGCTGTTTCTTTGTTACAAGTTTGTTGTGATAAAATTGGATGATTTTACTTTGTGCACCGTCAAAGCCGTCTCTGGTTTGAATATTTTACGACTGCTGTCTCTTTGTTACAAGTTTGTTGTGATAAAATTGGATGATTTTACTTTGAGCACCGTCATAGCCGTCATTTTCACAGCCAGTCTATATTATATATTCAGATCAACTCCACTGCTGAACATAGGATTCCTACAAGAAATGATACAAAACAAGAACCTAAACAACCTGCATCCATCGACTTCTTGTCACGTCGTCACTTCATCGAAGTCATCATCTAGTAGGGACCACTCTATACCCACTGATGCTAGGCTACCACTCAATAAACTCATGTATCTTTTCATTCTTAGTCAAGGATAGATGAAGGTGTCTACGGATTTTCTCCTACAATTTATTCATTTATTACAATTATATTCCTATGCAAATATTTTGTTTCATGCCGAGAGATCTGTACTTTTATATATACATATATATAATTGCAACGCACTGGGTATCAGGTAGTATAAAATAAAAGACAGATATTTAACAGACGAAATTATACAATAAAATACGCTTTAAACAACATCACGTGCTTCTCGTTGTTTAATCCATGTTTTCCCTCTTTTATAATATATATCTACTACATATCTTTAGAAATAAAGGAAAATATATTTTTAATGTACATTAATATTTTTTATCTATTTTACCTGCATCAGTTTCTTTTCTCCTTTACTTTAAAATTTCACGGCTGGCCTTATTCAGATATGAACATGAACCTATCCCGTTGAGCGGATGATTTGCCTTAATTGTCACACTTGGCAAGCTGATTGTCAATCGCACTACCAGACGTCTTGCAACTTTGAGCATCATCAAAGCCGTCTCTGGTTGAATATTTTACGAATGCGTTCTCTTTGTTACAAGGTTGTTCTGATAAATTGAAATGACTACACTTTGAGCACCATCAAATATTTATGACTGCACCTCTTTGTTACAAGTTTGTTCTGATAAAATTGGATGATTTTACTTTGAGCACCATCAAAGCCATCTCTGGTTTTAATATTTTATGACTGTTGTCTCTTTGGTACAAGTTTGTACTGATAAAATTGAATGATTATCCTTTGAGCACCGTCAAAGCCGACTCTGACTCTGGTTTGAATATTTTACGACTGTTGTCTCTTTGTTACAAGTTTGTTGTTATAAAATTGGATGATTGTACTTTGAACACCGTCAAAGCTGTCTCTGGTTTGTATATTTTACGACTGTTGTCTCTTTGTTACAAGTTTGTTCTAATAAAATTGGATAATTGTTCTTTGAGCACCATCAAAGCCGTCTCTGGATTGAATATTTTACGACTCTTTGTTAGAAGTTCATTCTGATAAATTTCAGCTCTCGAAAGGTCGGGAATTATAAGGAAATGCGATAAAAGTACTAAGATTAGTTTCATTCATTACTGCTACATGACACATATATATATATATATATATATATATATATATATATATATATATATATATATATATATATAAGAAACCATAATATTTAAAATCAAAACCTATTTGGATTTCAATATTAAATGATCCTAGCATTGCCTGACGCTTTGTTTCAATTTCAATTAATTAGTGTTATATTCCAGAAAATACACAATGCGCGAACAAATCCCCTTGTTCGAAATTTTGTGCTGCAGCTATCAGCATAGACATTTTCATTTAATTTTGTGTGGTATCTCTGCTAAGCCAATTCAATATTTTAAGACGTGGCAAACAATACAAGCAGGAAATTTATTAATAACTCATCATCTTCTCATTCTTATAATTATAGTCACTGTTAGCTTGATACTTTAATTTTAATAGATATGCTCTGATTTGCAGCTTGGACGGTTAGATATAAACTACCGTTATCAAAAAAAATGTTAAAATTATTATTTTACGATGACAAAATGAACTAGATAGCCAGGGAGCTCGTCAGTAAAGAACAGATTAGAAATTTTTGTTTAAATATTTGCAAATGAGAAATGTTCTCATGCGTTGAGTGCTGAAAACGCTTACGCAATTCAACAAACGGTGTTTTTTTAAAGGAGAGTGGGCAAACGAGCATGCGGCTCACCAGATTGTAAGTGACTACCGCCGCCCATGAACAACTGCAACACCAGGGGAATTGAAGATGCGTTGCCCGCCTTTTAAAAAAGTAGTAGGCTCTATTCTTGAGGGTCCCCAAGTCGGTCCGGAAAAATCGCTGGTAGTCGATAACACAAGGAAGTAGTGCGAGGAAGAAAACCCCTTGTAAATCGTATAGTGGTGGACCGCCAATCATCCAGATGATATGGATGGTATCGGGAGTTTTGTCATGATGTGCGATGGTGCAATTGAGCAGTTGGAAATAGTCCGAACAATTCCTCATAGTACTCCCGTGTGGATGGAAGCATCACAAATAGTTTTTGGACAGTATTAAATAATATTTAGGGGCAATTTATCACAAAATAGACAACGTGCAAGTAACGTGGACTATGATCCAAAATCAAAGAGTCTATTTAGCAAATAAAAATAAAACTCATGGTGACTATGTTTCAAGATTATGAACGAAATTCAATGGTTATACTGTAAAACCCTGTAATATATTATGTAAAGAAGTATGTATAAGGCTGCAATATTTGATATAGGTAAGTAAAAATATATCGGGGAAAAGAAGAGACAAATTTTGGAACGGTATTTTGGTTTTTGCAAGATATTAACTTTATTTGATGGGGAAACATTTCGTGTCTCTTAGTGCGAAAACTTGTGAATATACGTCGGTTAAAGGCTACGGTAATGAGCAAGAGCATTTAAGCTATGTATATTGCTGGCAAGTTTATCAACTACGCAAAATGTTTTAACCTTATAAGGAAATTTCAAATGGTATTTTAAATGTGTAAATAAACAGATCATTAAATACTGTAAGAAATTATCAGGCAACTAGTTGTTAGAAATAACAATGATGTGAGAGCGGATGCTCAACTTTCTCTCTTGCTTACGCAACCGATCATTATCTGCAACAAAACAGCGCACTGCACCATATATTCATTACAGAGCAATACAGTACGACCAACCATAACATGTTCCCATCACAATCACACACCGGTGTAACGTGAAGGACCCAACTTTACATAATAACACCAAAGTATGCAAACCAACAGCAACACTACCCATCTCAATGTAACACAGAGCATTCTCTCAGCAACATAGTCTTCTTTGCCTACACTAGTAGAATACTCCAACGGGCATAGTAACGACAGTGAGGCTCGTAGAATTACCGACTGGTAGTCGCCTACGCGAATCTATATACTGCTGGAACGGTTTATCATTATTGCTAACAATACATAAATTCATTTTGTTTTTGTTCGCTAATGGAAGCTTTTGAGGAGGCTAGTGGTTACCTTATGACTGAACCTTAGTATTGTCTATAGTCTTTTCAAGTAGTACCAGTAAAGTACAGTAAGTATTAAATGAACTGTTACAAGAGATGTAAATCATATGATGTCCAGAAGTGAACTGTTTAAAGGCTTATGTGGATTATAAGATTCTAAAAACTATTAAAACTAATGATTTCTTATGTTTACGTGAAAACTGCACATGGAATGAAATTAGTTTTTACGGATTTTTCGCGGTTATCAACTTATTTCATATTATCGACGACGTATTGAATTAATTTAAATTGCGATTTCTTTTTAAAATCCTTCGCCTACAGGTTCTCAGACTGCACATTCTAAAAACACCGACATAGCGATCATTTTGATATACCTTTGTTTGTAACAGTGATTGCAGAGTTCCTTTCCTTTGAGTCTCTATGTTCCCTTTCACGTAGACTTTTAATATCAAACTAAAAGTTACATGAAATCTTGTGTCATTTTTCTTATTTATTATTTTGTGTCGATTTTGTCGTCGATGACAGGGAGATTAGTATTTAGTTAACTACAATATTAATTTAAGTATTGATTTATCACGTGCCCGCGAAAGCAGGATCTTCGAAAATTGTGATGAAAAAAATATTTTGAGCTATTCTGTTGCTGTAATAGTTAAAGTTTTCTGTCGCTGTTTTGAGCATACTAATTTATATCTATACACATAAATGAAATTGAAGTGTCTCTCTGTAATATTGAGATAATTTGTTTTTATTAAGCTTAGGAAGGGCTATTTGCATGATATTTAGACATAAACAATCATTTTTAAAATTGTGTCCGTCTGTCTGTCGGCGCTAATGTTTGCAATGGCTGAACCGACTTTAATGAAACTTTACAAGCAGATGGAGAGCATTACCAGGAAGGATTTAAGTAATATTTTATCCAAAGAACTTTAAGGTAGGAAGATTGTCTTTGACAATATTTAATCTAAATAACGTCACATTAATGGATCCTATTAAAGCGATGCCGGGACGGGTCTTAGTCGGGCGCTAGTCTTAAATAATCTCTGATTTTGGCGATGTTATATTAAAATATGACACCCACTTACACAAATTTTGTATCCAGCGATAATAGCTATTTTATAGCGGAAACATCTAATCTAGGGCATAACTGTTCCTAATAAACAATAGTGTAAGAAATAACTGCGGCAAAAGTATGTGTCTTCACCCTACACGTGCAGTTCAATTTTAGTACAAATTTTATAAGGTCCACGATAACCAAGTACGCTTTCAGTAATGTTAATTTTTAAAATAATATTTAAAAGAAGAAATCCTAGACGTGAGTTAATAATGTTAAATTATTTTTTAAATCACTTACCAACGTAAAGAGATCGGTTAATTTAATTTCTCTTTCATGATCACTCAGGGAAAATTAAATCTTCCACTACGTAATATGCGCAAAATTAATTTCCTTATTTGAGTTATTTAGATCCAATAAAAGCGTTTATTTAAATACAAGATAAAATTTAGTTATTTGTAAAATTATGAAGATTACCTTATAACCTAAATATTTAGCCATTTTCTAGTTTAACTGAATGCAAATCTAGCAATAAATTAAATTCAGCGAGTGTCGAGCGCTAACACTACTTACTCCAGGGCTCCACCTATTTTCTGCAGCATATTTCTCCAAAAGACATTCTTAGAATGTTTCAAAGCAGTGCACCGAGCACTGAATATATTTTACACGCATTCTTAGGAAATGGCAAATATGTCATATATTTAAAATCAACACTTATTTTTAATAGTATTTCTAAAGGTTTGTTAATATTGTAAAATACAAGTTTAAAATAATTAAAAAGTCAAAATTATGATTCATAGATCACATCGTGTTATGAATAAGTAATTTTAAAATTGAACAAATAACGTGCTCTATGAAACATAGATTTTCCCACATTAGCTAACTGTTATGGATGATGGTGCGATCCGACATTTAAATATCGGTTGGTATGGGTCTTTTTTCTGTACACAGTGTGACCAGTAGTGTTATCAGGATTTCGGATGACTAAAACATGTAGGAAAGCTACATTTACATCTTTAAGCGAGTTTCAGTTAAAACATACTTCAAGCCGCCGGAGAATATAAGTCATTTTTTGTCATCTGTCAAGTGTAATATCCCTCTACAAGGTGCAGGAGTGAACAAGCTTGATTGTGATTGTGGTCTCTCTTACATAGGATAAACAAAAAGATCTATTGAAACCCACGTGAAAGAACATACAGATGACGTGAGGTACCGACGCTCTGGGAAGTCTGCAGTCCGTGAACATGTTCAAGATCATCCCCGCCATTACATCATATTTGATAGACCACAAATCCTCGCAAAAAACACCTCGCGTATCATCCTTCCTACAAAGGATGATACGCGAGGCTATTTTAATTTAAATACATCCTAATTACAACAGAGAAGACGGATGCGTGCTGCCATCTGCTTGGGATCCTATAATCAACAAAATCAAATCCAAAGCCAAGAATATTCACTGCAAGACTTCAGGATATTGTAAGCTCATTCTGCGTAGATCGTACCAAAAATTAATACACAAAAACTGAAGGTAGCCAGGATAACTATGACCTTGGGACGTCAAACATCGTCAAGCATTCATCCCTGTGAATCATTCATCTGTCAAACATTTCTCGTAAAAATTTACCTATAATCACCACTTATAACCAAGTTGGATAGTAGCTAAGCACCAACTAACAATAAGTGAAGAAGATGTTACTCTTGCACTGGTAATGCTATTATGTTTCCTATCCCGTACTTGTATATAGGTCGACATATTTCATATGCTCTGCGTGCACTTCTAAAGCAAGTATAAATGTGTAGGCCTTTAATTAAACAGCAGATATAGATTAAATACACACTAACAATTTAAACAAAAACGCGGAAAAAAAATTACTATTATTAGTCACTGACTAATAATAGTATACCACTTATACACACACAATAGACCACTGGGTCACGAAGATTGCGTGACCCGAACATGAAAGTGAGTTGACAACAGTGTATAATTATTATATGGTTAGAATACGGTGTTGCGATTGCATTGATTTCACTATTCACCTGTGGAACAGTAAAATAATGATAGCGTACCTTTTGCATAACTGTAACTGTTACTAAATAGTCTTTCTTTTTTAATTTTTTTTATTCTTTGTTTCCGTGAAAAAGTGTAGTATTACTAATAGAAAATAGAAATATTAATAGTATCAGTCATAGACTTAGACTAGAAAATACTGGCGTATATGACCTGACACTCCGAAATCGTGTGACTAATTTTGATTTGTCATTGTGTGCGTTAGCTAGTGTCTACCATTTTACTAATAAAGACTGTCAAAAAATGATTGTTAAGGAAGCGTTAAAAAGATAAAAAAATTTTTAGTGCACGGAATTGAATAAATTCAAAAATTAAAGAATTCATACCATGATAGTTCTAAAATAATTAAAAAATATTCATATAACATCGTTTTGTTGGATTTTAATTGAAATGTAAAAAGTGTCATGTGACTATACCGATAATCTTAAAATAAAAACACGCCAAGAATCAGATCGGAATGTTGTATTATCGAGTAATGATCTTTGCAGAAAAATATTTACCGCCATTGACAATTTCCCCGGAATTTATGTTTTAACATATTGTTAATATAAATAGGTAGACACTTCACTGAGTATATACCTATTTATATTTTATAAAATGTTTTAATGGGGAAATAAAAAACGGGGACACGGAATAAATAATGGCTGCTTTATTTTTCATATTAGTATTACTTTAAAAAATTAAAAACTTTTAATAATTAATAATTAAATACATTATAGATGTTTATTATAACATTTGAATTAAATATGAATGTTAACTTATTAAGTAAGGAAATTTGTAGGAATCAGTTCAATAAGATTGCTCTGTTTCAAGGCCAATATTCTTATTAGGCTTCATCATGCTTCATGTTTATTATTTCTTATGTTCTTGAAAAGTATAAAGTAATATTAACTTAATAAATTTTAAAAATATAATGATCATAACAGAGTATAGTGCACCAAGTGTCTGAGGATACAGACGCACTATCTATTCTCTCAATCTCAGTACGTTAAGAAAATGGTCACTCATTCATTGACCGACTGACCGCGGCAAGAGCAACTTAATCTCGCAGACTTATTGATCCGCGCAGCTATTACTTAAATTGTGTATGTGGAAGAACGATGCTGCAGCTATATTAACAGTATAGTTGTAGCACGTGGGTCGGCTCGACTGGGAAAAGACCACGATCTCATAGAAAACCAGCGTAGAATAGCAGTCTGACACTGAGACCTTATTTACATTGGTGACAACGCATTTGCATTTTGATTCGCAAACAAGGATAGATGTAGATGTCTATGGGTCACAGCAACCACTTACCATTAGGTGCACTGTGTGCTCGTTTGTCACCCTTATTCTATAAAAAAATACTGCTGTGCTTCGTATGGTGAGTGTAGAGAACCGGCGACCCTTTTAACTGGAAAAGAGGCATTCCATCTTAGCCGTCATGGGTGACAATGCATCTGCATTATGATTCTTTATTGAGGATAGATGTGGATGTCTATGGGCCACAGCAACCACTTACCATCAGGAGTAATATGTGCTCGTTTGTCACCTTATCATATTAAAAAAAGAAACACGATTTCATCTACTCTAGGTCTAACGCTGTAGGTGATGAACCACGCTATTTAAGCCCTAACACAATGTCGTTGGCCATCGAGCATGAATCGGGCAAGGCACGTTGTGAGTATCAAATACCATGGAATTTATACTATTCTTTCACATTGCATCGCGCGTCTCATGCAAAGGCGTCTAGTCGCAAGAGCATTACTAAATATTGTTAGGAATGAGGGTAAAATAATAAAAGAAAATAAAAAGAATTGAAGGTGGAACTATAATCTACCACTCATTTTAGCAGTATAAAGTATCGCGCAAACCACTAAGAGGGATCAGTCTGTAATCCTACGAGTCTCATGTCATTAGTATACTAATTAATAATTATTATAATAATTTATCGAACACTGCCCAGCCGAGTTGAATCCGTCGATTGACCTCTCGATTATTTGTCCCAGGTAAACATATTCGTCAACAACTTCGGGTTTAGTGCTCCCAACAACTACCGGCATAGGTGCGACATGGACGTTAAACATGATTTTTGTTTTGTCCATGTTCATCTTAAGACCTATCCGTTGGGAGGAACTATTGAGGTCATTGAGCATATTGCTTAGGTCCTCCAGCGATTTTGCCATAAGAACTATATTGTCGGCAAATCGAAGGTGAGTGATGTACTCGCCATTGACGTTAATACCGTATCTTTTCCAGTATAGTAGCTTGAAAATGTCTTCCACAGCAGCAGTGAAGAGTTTCGGTGAAATAAAAGAGGACAACTACATGAAATGTGTTATTTACAATCGAGTACACTAAAACTGACATTGTTAAATTCCCGACGGACACAAACAAATTCCAAGTCCGAGGATATCCAACCGGCTGCATATAACGACCGCAGGTAATAAGCCGTGAAAACAGAAATCACTTTTAATTAACTAATAGTGTAATCGCCTACCGACGTAATACGTGTCGTAATTACAAACGATTAATATAGATTTTCATTCGAACGTTATGATAATATAAATCTTTATATAATTAGTTTTATAAAAACCAAAATATATTAACCATCAAATATCAGTTCATTTACAGCTTTAACATAAACAATGTATATTCATATTTCCTTAGTACATTTTAAAGTCAGTTTACTCATTTTAATATTAACATCTCCTAACAGAACCATGAAAACGAAAATCAGAACCGTGTTGCGGCTGTGTAAGAATATCATCTACCCCGTATCATCCTTGGAGGTCAATGTTGAGCAGTAAAATATTGATAGGCTCTAATAGTAATACCATATAACCACTGAAATTGCTATTTGCAGTTTCAAGTACTGATTTACCTCGATCTCGGTGTTGAAAAATATGTTGCAAACTTGAAGGCTTAAAAACTAAATAAAAATTAGCTAGGGATATCTTATTATAAATAGGAGGACGCTTTTATGCACAAAGGCAAAAATAGATATACCTATTTATAAACGTATGTAAACTCGTATTTACAGAACGTGTATCACGTTCTGTAAATACGTGTAAAATTAAAAATTTTGTACAACTGAATTCAATGAAAATTAATATGAGAAAATCATCAATGTAGTCGAAGTCAATTAAATACTAAGTAAAAACTAATTAAATTTTTTAACGTAGTAGAGCCATGCTGCAGCTATATTTCCGGTATAGTTGTAACACGAATGGTTTGGCTCGACCAGGAAAGGACCACGCTCTCACAGAATACCAGCGTAAAATAACAGCTTAATGCTGCTATGTTTCGTATGGTGAGTGTAGAGAACCGGAGCCACTTTTTACTGGAAACGAGGCATTCCATCTTAGTCCTAACGGGTGACAACGCATCTACATTTTGATTCGTAATCGAGGATAAATGTAGATGTCTATGGGCCACGGCAACCACTTACCATCAGGTGGACTGTGTGATTGTTTGTCACCTTATCCTATAAAAAAAATGCGCTTTATTAAGGATAACTCAAAAACTCCTAGTCAGATCTTGATCAAAACAAAAAAGAAACATCATAATCGGTTAAAAGTTCTAAGGTTACACACATAAAAAATGCAGTTGAATTGGGATCCTCCTCCTTTTATAGAATTCGGTTGAAAAGGAGTCCCACCACGTAATATGATGCATCACAGATGTTTTACCCTTGAAAATTTTGACAAAATCTGAACCTATAATTAAATTGGCTCTCTTAATCATTCAAGCAGAATGCTTGAATGGATAAGAGAGAAATATATAGATATAGATATAGATATTATAGTTCTTGATGAAGATAAAGTATGCGCGTTACATCGCATTCCATCAAGAATTTCTAATGTAATTCTTGGTGTAAAGCTAAGACGTGGTTATAACTGTAAACAATAGAATAACAAAAAAATGAAAACATTTGTAAATCTATGCTTTATAACCTCATCATCATCATTACATCATTACAGCCCTTCACAAGTCCACTGCTGAACATAGGCCTCCCCCAAAGAATGCCACAAAGCACGGTCCTGAGCCACCTGCATCCATCGACTTCCTGCATGTCTGACCAGGTCGTCACTCCATTTCGTGGGGGGACGCCCTATACTTCGCCTACCGGTACGAGGCTGCCACTCGAGAACCTTTCTTCCCCATCGGTTGTCGGTTCTTCGAGCTATATGGCCAGCCCACTGCCACTTCAGCTTACTAATCCGTTGGGCTATGTCGGTTACTCTGGTTCTACTGCGGATATACTCATTCCTAAGTTTATCACGCAGAGAAACTCCGAGCATAGCCCTCTCCATAGCTCGCTGAGCGACCTTGAGCTTCCTCATACGGCCAGCAGTGAAGGACCTCGTCTCAGTTCCGTAAGTCATCACTGGCAACACGCACTGGTTGTACAATTTCGTTTTCAGGTTTTGAGGTATGTCTGACGAGAAGATGTGTCGTAGCTTCCCGAACGCTGCCCAGCCGAGTTGAATCCGTCGATTGACCTCTCGGTCGAAGTTGGACTTACCTAATCGGACTATTTGTTCCAGGTAAACATACTCGTCAACAACTTCGAGCTTAGTGCTCCCAACAACTACCGGCATAAGTTTGACATGGACATTGAACATGATCTTTATAACCTAATAAATATTATTTGACCGTAATAAAATAAAACAGTGTAGTCTTCGGCATGAAAGTAAAAATAAATATTTTCTATTATTTTTGCAATATCTAACAGCCGGATCAGCGCACGATTCTGATCCATCTAAAGATGCTAAATTTCAGCAAGCACTGTCAAATTCAATAGGAGTGACAGAAAAAACGGTTCTTGATATAGAAGGGTATATAAATTATTTAAGCTATAAAGTAAAATCACTTTATTAAAAATCAACATAGCCCAATAGCTTTATTAACATGAGACACATAATTGTACGAGTGCTTACAATACCTAACATTATTTTACTGAAATCTCAGAAAGTTTTTTTTAATAGAATAAGGGTGACAAACGAGCACACAGTCCACCTGATGGTAAGTAGTTGCTACGGCCCATAGACATCTATATCTATTCTCGATTACGTATCAAAATGTAGATGCGTTGTCACCCGTGAGGACTAAGATGTAATGCTTCGTTTCCAGTAAAAAGGTTCTCCGGTTCTCTACACTCACCATACGAAACACAGCAAGGTTAAACTGCTATTTTACATGGTATTCTGTGAGCCGACCTATTCGTGCTACAACTATACCTACTACTAATATAGCTGCAGCATGGCTCTACCACGTAAGAAAAAATTACTTGTTTTCATGGGTAGATAATGGAATTTATAATACTCGTATTATATTATTACTGTCCCGTGTGAGGTAACCTTTATAGTTATATACATATTCTCATCATATTTTTATGGTTGGTTAGAAAAATTATATCTAAATGCAAATTTTCACAGGGTAATTTTGTTTTTACTATTTTTACTCAGCAAATAGTAAAGCAACTACAATCCCATCGGTAAGTGGTTATGTGGCCTAAGATGGTGAATTACACTGACTTAACAAAAACCTATTCACTCTTGCCTAATAGTACTAGGTAAGTATTACTTGCGACCTATTTGTGTGTGTGTGTGTGTGTGTGTGTGTGTGTGTGTGTGTGTGTGCGTGCATGCGTGCGTGCGTGCGTGCGTGCGTGCGTGCGTGCGTGCGTGCGTGCATGCATGCATGCGTGCGTGCGTGCGTGCGTGCGTGCGTACGTGCGTGCGTAAGTGCGTACGTGCGTGCGTGCTTGCGTGCGTGCGTGCGTGCGTGCGTGCGTGGGTGTGTGTGTGTGTGTGTGTGCGTATGAGAGCGTATGAGAATACGTGAAGAGGAATAAAGGTTGAGTACTACTTCACTTTTCTATACGAGGTTTCCACTCGAGAACCTTTCTTCCTATTTCTTATCGGTTTTCCAAGTTATATAGCCAGCCCATTGCCATTTCACTTTAATATTCCGTTGGGCTATGTCAGTTACTCTGGTTCTACTGCGAATATCTTCATTTCTAACTTTATCACGTAGAGACCAACCCCTCTCCAATTTAAAGTTTTAACATTTTTTAGATGATAGTTTGTCTAACATAAAAAAAACCATAAACCCAAGAATGTCTTTATATAGTTATTTATACTTAGGGAAGCACCATTTTTATTATTTATTTAAATTGTTTGATTTAATTTGATAACAGTGTACCGAAATGTAAGTATCTGTATCTATATTTCCCTCCCCAATCCCGCAGCCCTCGTAGCTGCCTCAGTCCCCGCAGCTCCCGCTGCAGTTTCCGTGACACCACTGCCCAAGCCAGCCTCCCGCTGTGCTTCTAATCCGACTAAAACGCAAGTCCCGCCCCCTGTCTTCTTACGAGACAAGGCTCAATTAACCCGCCTCTCCAAAGCCTGCTACGACGCAGGAATAAAATACGACCAAGCCACCAACTTCGGGGAGGCTATTAAAATCATCCCCCAATCTGTCGACGACTTTCGTCGTCTCACCAGGCTCTTCACAGCCGAACAAGTCTCTTATCACACGTACGCTCTTCCGGAAGAGCGCAAAATCAGGGCCGTCATCCGAGGCGTCCCTTTTGAAATTTCCAACGAGGAAATCCTTGAGGACCTTAAGTCCCAAGGATTCCCGGTTGAGGCTGTGCATAAAATGCACAGCAGAACGGGCTTGAGGTTCCCCCTCGCTCTCGTTATTCTTACAAACGCTCCGGAGGCACAGACTATCTTCCGACAGTTACGCACACTGTGTGGGCTGTCGGGAGTTAGGGCTGAGCTCCCACATAGGCGCGGCTACCCGGCGCAGTGCCACCGCTGCCAGTTATATGGTCATGCGGCGGCCAACTGCTCCGCCCCACCCAGGTGCGTTAAGTGCCTCGACCCCCACAACACGAAAGAGTGTCCCCGGCCCAAAAATGCCGAATCCCCACCCGCGTGCGTCCTGTGTAAACAAACAGGCCACCCGGCTAACTACAGAGGCTGCCCTTGCGCACCTCACCCCCGCCCCATTAGGCACGCTCCACCGCCGGTTAATGCTAAGTCATTCCCGGCCCTCCCGTCAAGATTGCCACCTAAGAGGTATTTTCGCCCATCTCAGGTAGAGCCGAGGCCCTCCCGGGTCCCTCCCCCTCTTCTTCGCCCACCTCCGGGCTTCTCGCAACCATTACAGCCTCCAGTTTTTCCCTGGGGACCCAAAAAGGCCGACCCTCCGCGGTCGTCCCCCGCTGCACAGCAAACACAAACCTCAATGGTTGATGATCTAAATACGGTGTACGCCGCTATTAAGAACATCAAAATTGGGGAGATCACCGTCTTAGCACGCAAATTGCGCGCTGCCAAGTCCCCTCAGGACCGACTCCTTGCTCTTACAGAGCATCATAATCTTTTAAATACGTTATAAAATTATTTTAATCATTTCATCGTAAGGTCAATACGTCGGGTTAAAACTGCCTTCGTAGGCACTCACTAATTAAAACTCTCTGAAACTTCTTCAAAGTCTCAGAGTTTCATTAAACATACTTATTCGTGAGGTAGCTAAGTGTGCAACCCCACTCCCTCTCGCTATCGCATCCGCAGGCCGAGGAACTCCCACTCGAACCCGCCTAATCTCTGTCAAACGATTTGAACTGCCTCCTGGTGGCTCAGTCAATTTCATAATCAAACTTTCATAAATAATTAAATTTTTACAATCAAATTGCCTTCGTAGGCACTCCCTCAGCGGCTTGTAGCCGCCTGCGCCCTCTTTTCCCAAAAGAGGGTCGCTTCCGATACGGCATAGGAAGCTTTAAACAGCTGGTTGCCAGTCCCCAAAGGCGGTTTTTAGGGGGTATCACATAGGCTCCCCGGTTAGGCGTGAGTCCCCCATAACCACGATGGATAGCCATCGTGGTATGCGTAATGCATTTTCCGCCTCCCGTAAAGGGTAGCCCTTTTCCAAATTGCTTAAGGCGCAAAAAAAAAAAAAACCTCCCCAATAATATTTTATAAAGTCATACTCATAAAAACAGCGTTTTATTTTAATACATAATTATAAAATTCAGTATCAACTAATCAATAAAAATATGCAACAATAAAATTACATCGGTATTAAAAACTATCGAAATCTATGAAACGAGAGCATGTTCGTCGTTCCACATCTAAATTATATAAAAATGCATTTTTCAATTTTAAATTTCTTCTTCTTTGGGCGCTTTAAAAATTAATTTATTTAGAAATTAATATATACAGTTACCAGTGTACAGATATTAACTAAATTAAGTATTTCTAGTCATAAAAATGTTTATAATTGAGTATAAACTTTTAAAAAACTAATATATATTTGAACGAAGTCGCTCCAACACCCTCGACGATGTCCGAAAACCGACGCGGCGACGGAGCATGCGCGCTCGCGTAAATATATTAAATTTCAGGGAAAAATTATATATTCTCTCATGAAACGGGAAATAAAAATAAAACTCTCAATTAAAAATATTAATATTTTTAAGACCTTTTTTTAGTGTAAGAACTATTTAAAAAGCTTGTGACGTTTCGGAGAAATATTGCAAAATATGATAAATGATAGGTACTCCTTGGGGATTTTTTTTCTAATAAGGGATTGACAAAAATACAAATTTGTTAAATTAAAAACATTTACCACATCTTCTTCTGTTACCCTGTATTTTTTCTTTGTGGATTAAATGAACAGTTATAGAGACTTTTTTACTTAAATATCCAAGTTTTAGGCATTTCAACCACTGTTAAGGCCTTAAATAAAATGTTTACTCCCTCGGTTAATTTCAGAGTAAATTTTTATTATTTTGTCAACTGCTTAGTGACTGATGCATAAAATATTAGTTTAAAACTTGATTAACTTCTGATACAATAACGCAACTTAAATTGTTACATCAAGTTAGCGACCGTCAAAGAATTTCAGGTGAGTTATATTTCTTAAACAATGTCTAGAAACTTATTCAATTTAGCGAAAACGCTGAGCTAAAGTAAATAAATTTCAGTTTGTGAAACCTTTTCTGATGAGATATAATTATAAGTCAGTTATTACTAGTTTATTATTAGTAACAAAATACTACAAAAACTTACTTGGCATACGCTGCTTTTCATTTGTTTTGAGAATTCTGCTATTCCTAACAGAAAGGTTGTAAAAAATCTAAGGATTCTAATTGACAGTACAATATCTTGGGCACCACAGATTGAACAGATAAGTAAGAAAATGTTTCTTTAGAGTCTTATAATTATGAATTGAGACTTGTGATGTGTACGAAAATGCATAAGTACAACGATGTGAGTAATCGCTTAAGGATTGTTCCATCCTGTAGCGAACGAGTTGCTATATTTGTTTCTATATTTGGTATATCCGTAATATGTGCATGAGGAAATTGTTTTAACGAGTATATTAAACTGTGCGTTAAATTTTACCTTAAAGTCAATGACCTCTTCAAGCGGTAAACCTTATAAGAATTATTTAATACAACGAGTAAGAATACAGAGATATTCTTCTTCGGCATCAGAACGCAAAACTCTACTGCTGGACATTGGTTTCTGCCGTTTGTAGGAGGGATTTTCCATAATCGTCACGCCTGATTAAACCGATACCCGTACCAGGCGTCACCACTAACTCTGCCGTCCATCACCTATGATCCGGAGTTTTCTTACCTTGCGTGTATGAGAGTTTTATCGCCATCTGTCGATATTTATAAGATCTTTCTGGCTTTTCGCAAAGTGGCCACTTACGACGGTACTATACGAAATGAGGTAATAGATTCACCTTATGCCGCTTCCACGCGACAAATATGCACAAGAAATAACCTTGAAGACTTAAAAAAGATTCTGAAACTAAAAGATATAACGTAAGAGCCATTATCATATTTACAACATGTGATATTAAGCGATGATAAAACAACAAGTATTAAATAACTCTGTAAACAAACTATCACGTTTCATCTCATTAATTTCGCTTTGTTAAAATAACTAAAATCGCAGGTGAAGTAAGTAAGCGATATTTCCTTGCGTGGGAGCGTCTGATGACGGCAGTAAACTTGAATGAGATGCATTTGTTAAGTGTTAAAGTAGAAACTTTAATTAAGTTCCATGTCAACTACATATCATGTTAATGGAATTAGAATAGAATTGATTTTTTTATTTAACATGGATTATACTTATATATATTATTTTTAAACAGTGGTAGAGCCACGCGGCAGCTCTTGCTGTCGCACGGATGGGCCGGCTCGAACCGGGGTGGTACCACGACCTCACAGAAAACCAGCGTGAAGTAGAGGTTTACCTCTGCGTTTCGCTTAGTGAGTGCAGGTGGCCGGAGGCCGTTTTTAATGGAAATGAGGCATTCCATCTTAGTCCTCACGGGTGACAACGCATCTACATTTTGATTTGTAATAGAGGATATATGTAGATGTCTATGGTCCGCAGCAACCACTTACCATCAGGTGGACTGTGAGCTCCTTTGTCACCCTCATCCTATAAAAAAAATATTAGTAGTTGTAGTATTAGGACAAGCGGGTTTCAAGTTTCAATAATAATATTTTTCCGGGTATGACAACTATCTAGAAAAGCTTGGAAAGTAAAACATTATCATTAAAATCGTTAAACTAGTTTCCGAAAATCTAACTACACTAGAATTGCTCCTTTAAAAAAATATATTATTTTTTTTTATTTCAGTCTATCAAAAATCCCCTTCCAAACATAGCCATAGCTTGCTTGATTGGGGTACTCGCCATATTTGCCATGCTTGTCAAGCAGGTTAAATCTTACTAAAGGTCATTATTTACGTTTATGCCTATATGCATACATAACATTTATCCTCAATTAAGAATCAAAATGCAGATTCGTTGTCGCTCTTGAAGCGATTGAATGCCTCGTTTCTAGTAAAAAGTATCTACGATTCTCTACATTAGCCATACGAGACACAGCAGCATTAAGCTTTTGAACGCTGGTATTCTGTGAGAGAGAGGTCCTACCTCGTCCTACCTCGTCCTACCAGCGTGGCTACATGGTTACAACATACACCATAATTCTCATAACATAATTATTTAGTAAGCAGGTAAATTTATAATCTAACCCAATACACAATAAGAACTGAAAATCTATAGTTTATGATGCATATATGCGAATTCTTTTTAAAATCCTTCGCCTACAGGTTCTCAGACTGTACATTCTAAAAACACCGACATAGCGATCATTTTGAAATACCTTTGTTTCTAACAGTGATTGAAGAGTTCCTTTCCTTTGAGTCTCTATGTTCCCTTTTACGTAGACTTTTAATATCAAACTAAAAGTTACGTGAAATCTTCTATCATTTTTCTTATTTATTATTTTGTCTCGATTTTGTCGTCGGTGACACGGAGATTAATATTTGGTTAACTACAATAATAATTTAAGTATTGATTTATCACATGCCCGCGAAAGAAGGATCTTCGAAAATTGTGATGAAAAAAATATTTTGAGCTATTCTGTTGCTGTAATAGTTAAAGATTTCTGTCGCTGTTTTGAGCATACTAATTTATATCTATTGAGATAATTTGTTTTTATTAAGCTTAGGGAGGGCTATTTGTATGATATTTAGACATAAACAATCATTTTAAAATTGTGTCGGTCTGTCTGTCGGCGCTAATGATTGGAATCGCTGAACCGACTTTAATGAAACTTTACAAGCAGATAGAGAGCATTACCAGGAAAGATTTAAGTAATATTTTATCCAAAGAACTTTAAGGTAGGAAGATTGTCTTTGACAATATTAAATCTAAATAACGCCACATTAATGGATCCTATTAAAGCGATGCCGGGACGGGTTTTAGTCTATAATTAATATAATTTTTCCTAATAAACAATAGTTTAAGAAATAACTACGGCAACAGTACTTATCTTCACCCTACACGTGCAGTTCAATTTTAGTAGTTTTATAAGATCCACGATAAAGGAGTACGCTCGCAGTAATGTAAATTTTTAAAATAACATTTAAAAAAAGAAATTCTAAACGTGAGTTAATAATGTTAAATTATTTTTAAATCACTTACCAGCGTAAAGATATCTGTTAATTTAATTTCTCTTTCATGATCTTGTTACTCAAGGAAAATTAAATCTTCTACTACGTAATATGCGCCAAATTAATTCCCTTATTAAAGTGTTTAGATCTAATAAAACCGTTTATTTAAATACAAGATAAAGTTTATGTATTTGTAAAATTATTATATCTTATTACCTAAAGATTTAGCCATGTTCTAGTTTAACTGAATGCAAATCTAGTAATACATTAAATTCAGCGAGTGTCGAGTGCAAACACAACTTACTCCGGGGCTCCACCTATTTTCTGCAGCATATTTCTCTAAAAGACATTTTAGAATGTTTCAAAGCAGTGCTCGGTACAAAATATATTTTATACACATTCTTAGGAAATGGCAAATGTGTTATATATTTTAAAGCAACATTCATTTTTGATAGTATTTCTTAAGGTTTGTTAATATTGTAAAATACATGTTTAAAATACTCGTAATTACAAAGTCAAAATTATGATTCATAGATCACATCATGTTACGAATAAGTAATTTTAAAATTGAACAAACAACGCGTTCTCTAAAACAAAGACTCTCCCACAGTAGCTAACTGTAATGGATGAAGGTGCGATACGCCATTTAAATATCGGTTGGTATGGGTCTTTTACCTATACACACTGTGCCCAATAGTGTTATCAGGATTTCGGATGACTAAATAATCTAGGAAAGCTGAAGAATTCTTTGCCTCTTACTCCATAGTGAATTATATAACTTCAAGATATTGTAAGCTCATTCTGTGGAGATCGTACCAAAAATTAATATACAAAAACTGAAGGTAGCATGGATAACTATGACATCGGGACGTCAAACATCGTCACGCATCCCTGTGAATCAGTCATCTGTCAAACATTCCTCGTAAAAATTTACCTTTAATCAGCACTTAACCCCAAGTTGGATAGTAGCTAAACAATAACTAACAATAAGTAAAAAATACGATACTCTTGCACTGGTAATGCTATTATGTTTCCTATCCCGTACTTGTATATAGGTCGATATATTTTATATGCTCTGCGTGCACTTCTAAAGCAAGTATAAATGTGTAGGCCTTTAATTAAACAGCAGATATAGATTAAACACACACTAATAATTTAAACAAAAATGCCGTAAAAAATTAACTATTATTGGTCAGTGGTCACGAAAATTGCGTGACCCGATCATGAAAGACAGTGTATAATTATATGGTTAGAATACGGTGTCGGGATTGCATTGATTTCACTATTCACTTGTGAAACGATAAAATAATGATAGCTTACCTTTTGCATATCTGTTACTGTTACTAAATAGACTTTCTTTTTTAATTTTTTCTATTCTTTGTTTCCGTGAAAAAGTGTAGTACTACTAATAGAAAATAGAAATATTAATAGTATCAATCATAGACTTAGACTAGAATGTACTGGCGTATATGACGACCTGACACTCCGAAAACGCGTGACTAATTTTGATTTGTCATTGTGTGCGTTAGCTAGTGTCTACCATTTTACTAACAAAGACTGTGGAAAAATGATTGTTAAGGAAGCGTTAAAAAGATTTAAAAAAATAGTTTAGTGCACGAAATTGAATAAATTCAAAAATTAACTGAATTCTTACCATGATAGTTCTAAAATAATTTTAAAATATTCATATAACATCGTTTTGTTGGATTTTAATTGAAATGTAAAAAGTGCTGTGACTATACCGACAATCTTAAAATAAAAACACGCCAAGAATCAGATCGAAATGTTGTATTATCGAGATGATCTTTGGAGAAAAATATTTACCGCCATTGACAATTTCCCAGGAATTTATTTTTTAACATATTGTTAATATAAATAGGTAGATACTTCACTGAGTATATACCTATTTATATTTTATAAAATGTTTTAATTGGGAAATAAAAAACGGGGACACGGAGTACATAATGGCTGCTTTATTTTTCATATTAGTATTACTTTAAAAAATTCAAAACATTTAGTAATTAATAATTAATAATTAAATATATTATAGAAGTTTATTATAACGTTTGACTTAAATATGAATGTAAACTTATTAAGTAAGGAAACTTGTAGTAATCAGTTCAATAAGATTGCTAAGATTGCTGATGAGGCTTCATCATGCTCCATGTTTATTCATTCTTATGTCCTTGAAATGTATAAAGTAATATTAACTTAATGAATTTTAAAAATATAATGATCATAGCAGAGTAAAGTGCACCAAGTGTCTGAGGATACAGACGCACACTCTATTCTCTCAATCTCGGTATGTTCAGAAAATGGTCACTTATTCATGGACTGACCGCGGCAAGTGCAACTTAATCTCGCAGACTTATTGATCCGCGCAGCTATTACTTAACTTAAATTGTGTATGTGATAGAGCCATGCTGCAGCTATATTAATAGTATAGTTGTAACAAGTGGGTCGGCTCGACCGAGAAAGGACCACGTTCTCATAGAAAACCAGCGTAGAATAGCAGTCTGACACTGAGACCTTATTTACATTGGTGACAACGCATTTGCATTTTGATTCGCAAACGAGGGTAGATGTAGATGTCTATGGGTCACAACAACTACTTACCATTAGGTGCACTGTGTGCTCGTTTGTCACCCTTATTGTATAAAAAAAATACTGCTGTGTTTCGTATGTTGAGTGTAGAGAACCGGCGATCCTTTTAACCGGAAAAGAGGCATTCCATCTTAGTCCTCACGGGTGACAATACATCTGCATTTTGATTCTTTATTGAGGATAGATGTGGATGTCTAGTGGCCACAGCAGCCCCTTACCATCAGGAGTAATATGTGCTCGTTTGTCACCTTATCCTATTAAAATAAAACACGAGTTCATCTACTCTACGTCTAACGACGTAGGCGATGAACCACGCTATTGAAGCCTTAGACACAATGTCGTTGGCCATCGAGCATGAATCGGGCAAGGCACGTTGTGAGTATCAAATACCATGGAATTTATACTATTCTTTCACATTGCATCGCGCGTCTCATGCAAAGGCATCTAGTGGCAAGAGCATTACTAAATATTGTTAGGAATGAGGGTAAAATAATAAAAGAAAATAAAAAGAATTGAAGGTGGAACTATAATCTACCACTTGTTTTTGCAGTATAAAGTATCACGCAATCCACTAAGAGGGATCAGTCTGTAATTCTACGAGTCTCATGTCATTAGTATAATAATTAGTAATTATTATAATAATTTATCGAAAACTTCCCAGCTGAGTTGAATCCGTCGATTGACCTCTCGGTCAATGTTGGCCTTAGCTAGTCGGATTATTTGTCCCAGGTAAACATATTCGTCAACAACTTCGGGTTTAGTGCTCCCAACAACTACCGGCATAGGTGCAACATGGACGTTAAACATGATTTTTGTTTTGCCCATGTTCATCTTAAGACCTATCCGTTGGGAGGAACTATTGAGGTCATTGAGCATATTGCTTAGGTCCTCCAGCGATTTTGCCATAAGAACTATATTGTCGGCAAATCGAAGGTGAGTGATGTACTCGCCATTGACGTTAATACCGTATCTTTTCCAGTATAATAGCTTGAAAATGTCTTCCACAGCAGCAGTGAAGAGTTTCGGTGAAATAACGTCACGCTGTCTTACACATCTCTGCAGTTGGATAGGTTTCGTACTCTGGTTCTGTACTCGGATAGCCATCATAGCCCTACTGCACAAACACTTCAGCACTTCAATATACTGACAGTCTAACGGTGGTAGAGCCCCGCAGCAGTTTTTTGCTGTTGCACGTATGGGCAGGCTCGAGCCGGGTTGGTACCACGACCTCACAGAATACCGGCGTGAAGTAGAGGCTCTGCTTCTGCGTTTCGTCTGGTGAGTGCAGGTGGCCGGAGGCCCAATTCCCCCCCCCCCCCCCCCCATCAACATGGTAGCGGAATTACAAAGTAGACTACCCCAGGAGGGTACCAGTACCCCTGGAGAATCCCTCGCTGAGCATCCACGACCATGTTATTCCAATCCTGAGCGTGGGTGCTCAGGCTGCCCCGCGTATTCTGGGGGGGGGCAAAATTCCGCTCAAAAACAAAACTGCTTGGGGCAAACTGAGCAACAATACCAAGGCGACCCCTGCCACCGAGCCCTTTCCGATCGGCTCGATTCATTGGCACTGCGAAGAGATGTTGCATCTCTTTGCATTTTCTTTCGCATCTACCATGGGGAGTGCTCTGAGGAATTGTTCGGATTAATCCCAGCCGCCAAATTTCATGAACGCACATTGCGGCAGAACTCCCGATACCATCCACACCATCTGGATGATTGGCGGTCCACCACTGTGCGATTTAGAAGATGTTTTCTTCCTCGCACGACTTCCTTGTGGAATCGATTACCATCAGCGATTTTTCCGGACCGATATGACTTAGGGACCTTCAAGAAAAGAGCCTACTCCTTTTTAAAAGGCCGGCAACGCATCTGCAATTCCCTTGGTGTTGCGGTTGTTCATGGGCGGCGGTAGTCACTTACCATCAGGTGAGCCGCATGCTCGTTTGCCCCCTCTCCTATAAAAAAAAAAAAAAAAGTCCCACTTGTCACCGCTGAAGAGACTGCAACACCGCCCAAATTATGAAGGAATCAAAGGCTTGCTCATAGTCCACATACGCAAGATAAAGTGGCAGATTGTGCTCTTCGGTCTTCTATACAATTTGCCGAAGGATATGCATGTGGTCTATAGTGCTAAAGCCTCTTCGGAAATCAGCTTGTTCGGGAGACTAGAAGTCGTCGAGTCTGCGTGCGAGACGATTTGTAATTACTCTCGAAAATACCACGTAGACGCGGCTTAGAAGAGAAATCGGTCTGTAGTTCTTCAAAAGAGCGTTGTAGTTTTTCGTGAAGAACAAGACCACCGCACTTCCGCTGCACGCCTCTGCAGTAGTACCATAATGGAGGATGGAATTAAAGAGCTACTGAAGGACTTTAAGTACCGGTTTTCCACCCGCTTTCAGAAGCTCCGCTGTAATTTCATCCTCGCCCGGGGACTTACCGTTTTTATGATAATGTAATTCAGATCGTGACAAAAATGGTAAACAACATTACTTTTAATAAATATTCCCCCTGTGAAAAAATGCTTCTTCAATATTGAGCACCAACAATATATCCCAGTGTAAGACGTAAATAAAAAAGGAACGCACGTGCTGGTATTACAAGCGATTTATGCCCCCTATTCATTCATATTGGTTTGAGAAAGCAAATTTGATGGATATTTAATTAATTTCATATTCACAAAAAGCGCTGTATTCAAGAAATCTTAATCACTACATTAATTTTAGGCTTCTATACTAGACTATACGGTATTAACATCAATAACGAGATAGAATCATTGAAGAACCTCAGCACCATGCCATCCGACACATGACACATCCGACAAATGAGTACAGATCTTAGCTCATCTTAATCCTCTCGATTCAGAGGCAATCTTTTTCTACCCTATCCTGTTCATATAATATCTTCTCCACTTTTGATATTATATCCTGTTTTTAATGCAGTTATTTTTTTAACTGTTATAAACCAGTGTTTTACTACTATCCCTCCTGATGGTAAGTGATAATGTAGGCGAATATGGCAAAGCACACTGACTTAGCTTAATAAAAACCACATTCACTTATATTCACCTTTTCTTTGATTTATTCGGATGGAAAGTCACACGCTGGCAAATAAATCCACCCCATTGCTATAGTAATAATCACCGATGAAGTAAGCTGTTTGCTCCGAATGCATGGTATGTCAACAAAAAATGGGTCAAGACTAGCCGAGCACCTGGTTGTCCGAAAATTGAAAAGAGAGATAGAGAGAGAGGGAAGAATTAATAGCCATCCGAATCCTGGTCACACTCTCCGAAACGTATACTATAAAATAGCAAAAACCTTTACTTTGCGCCTGTGCTCGAAACTGCTAAGATTCAAAACCCGCTCAGAACAACTGCTTCTATAGACTACAAATTATTGTTTAGGGTCTTGATGTGTAAATGAAGAGATATAATAACATATACGGGAAGTCAAGTCAAGTTAAGTAAGAGTTTCTTTTGTGACATTCCAAGAGAGGCCTTTGTTCAACAGTGAATTTGTTAAGGGCTGTGATTTTGTTAGTGTTTTTAATTTGTGATTTTTTTATATAATAAGGGTGACAAACGATAACACAGTCAACCTAATGTTAAGTGGATGTTGTGACCCACAGACATCTACAATTATCAATTAAGGATCAAAATAAAGATGCGTTGCCACCCCTGATGACTAAGATGGGATGCCTGTTTCCAGTAAACAGGGTCCCCGGTTCTCTATACTCATCATACGAAACACAGCAGCATTAAGCTGCTATTTGACGCTGGTATTCTATGAGAGACCTATACGTGCTACTAATATACAATTAATATAGCTGTAGCATGGCTCTAGCACGAATAAAATGTTGAAAAAAATAAGTGATGAATTAAAGCTTATAATAAATAAACTCACTCAGTCTGGAAACTTTAACTTACGAGTATTGAAAGTATAGGACTTAGCGGTAAAAAATATCCATAGAAGTGATCACCGTAGCTCATACTGGATGTAGTAATACTGATCTTGTTAGACCTGCATAGCTGTTAGTAAAAAATATTATAAATAAAAAAGAGTAAAACTCCCTACATACATGAGTAGTAGCAAAAGTTAACGTCACCTACATCTATGTATAAAGTTGTAGGGAGAGCTAACGACACCTTGTTAAACTAAAATCTCTTGTTACTTAATCTATTATACCGAATATAATCTAGGTAGCTAAGTTGCGTAAGTATCAGGCTACCAGACAGCGTCTGGCCTCGTTATCTGGCTGAGTTAGTAAGTAACAAGTATAATCGGATTTACACATTATACCAATTCATTTCATTGTGTCGAGCTTAAAGTAGCAGAAAATGTGTTTGCCTCGACAGCTTGCTCGAATAGTTCACCAACATATGAACATACTAACGTTCACATACGTTCTTTTGTTAATATGAATATGAGCTCAAATGTGCAATATATGACGAAAGGAGATCTAAAGAATTATCCGGGCTTATATTTTTATAAAAAATTAGGTCATTGAATGGGTAGAAATTCAAATGACGTTTGACAGGCAATAAAAGCTCAAATAATCTTTTTTTTTTTTTTTTTTTTTTATAGGAGAGGGGGCAAACGAGCATGCGGCTCACCTGATGGTAAGTGACTACCGCCGCCCATGAACAACCGCAACACCAGGGGAATTGCAGATGCGTTGCCGGCCTTTTAAAAAGGAGTAGGCTCTTTTCTTGAAGGTCCTTAAGTCGTATCGGTCCGGAAAAATCCCTGGTGGTAAACTATTCCACAAGGAAGTTGTGCGAGGAAGAAAACATCTTCTAAATCGCACAGTGGTGGACCGCCAATCATCCAGATGGTGTGGATGGTATCGGGAGTTCTGCCGCGATGTGCGTTCGTGAAATTTGGCGGCTGGGATTAATCCGAACAATTCCTCAGAGCACTCCCCATGGTAGATGCGAAAGAAAATGCAAAGAGATGCAACATCTCTTCGCAGTGCCAATGAATCGAGCCGATCGGAAAGGGCTCGGTCGTCGACGATTCGAGCCGCTCTGCGCTGGATGCGGTCAAGTGGAAGGAGCTGGCACTGGGGAGCCCCTGCCCAGAGATGGGAACAGTATTCCATGTGAGGCCGAACCTGCGCCTTGTAAAGTTGCAGGCGGTGTGCCGGCATGAAATACTGTCCCGCTCTGCTGAGCACGCCAAGCTTTTTAGAGGCCAATTTGGCCTTCTCTTCCAAGTGACCACGAAACTGCACGTCACTCGATATGTCGACTCCGAGGATACCGATACTGGCTGAGGCAAGAAGGGGAGTGCCTTGAAACTGAGGAGATACGACAAAGGGGTTCTTAACTTTTAATGTCGGTGTGAGAGAATCTCCTTTCATTTTCAGAGCCGATCGTGGGGAATCGAAAAAATATTAAGCTTCCGATAGATGGTGGTATAGCCATCTCGCTTATCCCAGATGTAAAATGCCTAGACAAAGGCAACAGCGTCATACGTACAAGACGTTTATGCTGCGACTGTCTATCTGCCTATCAAGCATAAC
Source organism: Parnassius mnemosyne (assembly GCA_963668995.1). Lineage (NCBI taxonomy): Eukaryota > Metazoa > Arthropoda > Insecta > Lepidoptera > Papilionidae > Parnassius > Parnassius mnemosyne. Next base: position 68,251,556 of record CAVLGL010000001.1, read on the forward strand.
GATTAAGTCAAATCGACTTTTAATAGCCGAAGAATTATTAAATTATTTTTTGTTTTTTGATAAAATGTTATCTCTAAAAAGTTAAATTAAAAAAATATATGTATTATTTTTTAATATACCGCGTTTGGAAACAGGCTGAAAGTATTTTGAGCCAAGGCACCGTACGCCGCGCTGCCTCAATACGATGGGTCTTCACATAACTTCGAATTATTTTTTTATTTCTCAGTCATGTATATTTCCTTATTTATTAGAATTTCCTACACATGTTTTTCTCCACGTTCAGTATCTGAGCCACTAAGACTCTTTGATTTGAGAAATAGCTATAGAACTCCGAAATCGGTAAGTTGCCGTTGATTCACCCCGTCCCTGTATCTCCGGTCACTCTATGAGATTATGGGAATAGTCTTGTAGAGTGACCGAACGTACAGTCTACATGTATTTGCGCACGCAATCTTGCACTATAATCGTGTCCGAAGCAGATGGCAAGTCTCCCTTGAGACTGGCCGCCGTGACCGAAATACGGTTTAGTGGACATGATCACATTGTCCTTGTATTAGTCATTTCAATTTTGTTAATTATAACCAACATAACTTTCTTAAAAGAAAACGTTACCTAAATTTACACCAAATTTTTGCGAACAAGAACATGTTAGTTCGTCGAAGGCCTGCCTCACGCTTTACTTGCAGTTTCACAATAAACAAGTTGATCTGGTTCTGAGGTCTTTGAAACACTCCTAAAAGGTTTACAAAAGCTTAAAGTAACACTTTAGATACATATTTTACAATTGGCTATAACATAGTATGATCTGTTAGTAATTGAATTAAAAGTAAATTATAGTTCGTCATATATTTTTAATGTAACTATATTAAAAATAAAAATTAGAAATCTGAGGAAACAGATGAACATACATACACAAATACATAGCTTTCTATAATCATAACTCTCCTTTTTGTTTGGCCATAGACGGAAAACTTTTTTTAAAATTAAATTAAAAACGGACTGTTTTTACTTCCTTTTCCGACCAGCTTAAAACGTTTTACTGCTACTTATTACAATATGACATCATATGAAAATATCTGTTATTGACAGATGAGATGGGAGGACATAACGATGTTTTCTCTTACACCACTATCATTGTCAAAACTAAGTCATGTTAAACTTAATTTTACCATATAGATTTAGCTTAATTCTACATCGTAAAGCGACGCTGCTACTGTATGACTGCAGAACGAATAAGTTGACTCAACTAGTGAAGGACCAGGCTATCATATATTTCCAGTGCTAAATATCATAATACTGCTGTGTTTTCTATGGGGAACCTGATTTACTACTAACGAGTCTAGTTACATGTCAAGTGAAAACGCACCTGCATTTTAATGCTTAATCAAGGGTAGATTTAGTCACCGCTTTTTTTTTATAAAATTAGGGTAAAAAACGAGTACACAATCGGTAAATGGATGCTATACCATAGACAGTTACTGTTACAGCCTATTAAAGTCCACTGCACATATGCGTCCCGTATTAATTGCCTCATAGGGGAGATATTTGCCATAGTTGCCACGCTTGGCAAGCGGGTCGAGAAACGTAGGTTTTCAATTTTAGTCGTTATTAGGGAGACGCTGCTGCACATCTCTTTATTTGTTTTCCTCTGTCACTTGTACTACACCCACGGGATGATATGGGGTAGGGGATATTCTTACACCTCATGACATGGTACCGTGATTCACATTTTATGGATTTAAAATCAAAATACAGAAGCAGATAGAACGTCTCGTTTCCAGTAAAATGTGTCTTCGAATCTCTACACTCACCATACATAACAGGGCAGCATTAGGTATTTTACGCTAGTATTCTATGAGAGGTTCTTCCCCGACATACCCGTCGAATCCAACCGTTCGTGCCATAACTATAATATAGCTGCAGCGTGGTTCTACTACGTTAATAAAAATCTAGTGGAATATAGTTTTGTCACCCTTCATTGAATAAAAAACATAAAGTAAAATTATACCTCAAATAATTTAAAAATAATTTATATATATATATATATATATATATATATATATATATATATTTTAAAAGAGGACAACTACATGAAATGTGTTATTTACAATCGAGTACACGAAAACTGACATTGTTAAATTCCCGACGGATGCACAAACAAATTCCAAGTCCGAGGATATCCAACCGGCTGTAAATAACGACCGCAGGTAACAAGCCGTGAAAACAGAAAGCGCTTCATAATTAACTAACAGTGTAATCGCATACCGACGTAATACGTGTTGTAATTACACACGATTTATATAAATTTTCAATGGAACGTATGTTAATATAAATCTTTATATAATTAGATTTAAAAAAACCAAAATGTATTAACCATCAAATATCTTTTCATAGCTTTAATATGAACAATGTATTTTCATGTTTCCTTAGGACATTTTCAAGTCATTGTTATTAGTTAAGAAAATAAATAATTATACTGGTGGTTTGCTCATTTTATTTTAACCGATCCTAATAGAACCATGAAAACTTAAATCAGAACCGTATTGTGGCTTTGTAAAAATATCATCTACCCCATATCATCCTAGGAGGTCTATGTTCAGCAGTAAAATATTAAGAGGCACTGACAGTAATGAAGCACTGAAATTGCTATTTGCAGTTTCAAGTACTGATTTACCTCGATCTCAGTGTAGAAAACTATCTTGCAAACTTGAAGGCTTAAAAAATAAATTAAAATTTGTTAGGGATATCTTCTTATAAATGAGAAGACGCTTGTGTGCACAAAGACAAAAATAGTTATATTTAAAAAGTGTTAATACGTACTGTAAATACCAGAAACAAACAAAATCTAGTAATACCTTATTCAACTCAAAATATTCGGCAAATCCTTCATGGGGCATTTTCTAAAATAAAATGCGATAAAATCCAAAAAAACGCATTTTTCTTCATTGATTCTTTTTCATCATCAGTTTATGAAAATCCAATCCTGGATATGGGCCTCTCCCATTGTAGGGAGGATTCATGTTAGTCGCTTTTAATTATAAAACGCAAATTTAACATGAAACACGCAGGAAAAGCGACTCGTCGACAGGACTTTTACATCATGCTTTCAAGTGTCATGTTGTTTCCAACACTTTAAGTCAAAGTGACTTAACGAGACGGGACATAAAGACGTCTTAAAATTGAGTCGCGTTTGAGTTTTTGGCTATTTATATAACAAAACTAAGGACTCTCATTAAAAATAAATGTACAATAAATATGTATACCAAACTGGCTGTGCTGACTATAACTGTGTGATGTTATGCTATCTAGCAACATTTGCAACTACTCGTACTCGTATCTTGTACTTTATTCGACTTACTTGTGTTTGGCTGGAGCCACGTTCAGCTTTTCTGAATATTTGTGTACACTTCAATGTAATGGGCTATTTTTCATAATATGAGTGTGGCAAATGAGCTAATATTCACTTAAACATTAAAAGGTACTGCAGCCCATGAACAATTGTAATCAACTTGAAAGAAATAGGACACAGTTTTTTTTTTTAATATAAAACTGAAGTGACAGGCGAACTAACCGCTCACCCGATGGTAAGTCACTATTTCAATCCATGGACACATCTATCCAACTTCAGGCCAAGAAGACTACAGATGTGTTGTCTACACCCTTCAGACACACGTTTACCACGTTTTGTACATGGTATAGCCATGCTGCAGCTATATTAGTAGTATAGTTATAGCACGAATGGGTCAGCTCTACCTGAAAGGATCACGCTCTCACAGAATATTAACGTAAAATAGCAGCTTAACACTGCTGTATTTCGTATGGTGGATGTAGAGAACCGGAGACCCTTTTTACTGAAAAGGAAGCATTCCATCTTAGTCCTCACGGGTGAAAAGGCATCTGCATTTTGATTCGCAAACGAGGATAGATGTAGATCTCTATGGACCACAGCAACCACTTACCATCAGGTGGACTGTGTGCACGCTTGTCACCCTATCCTATAAAAAAAGACAAAAATACAGCAGAAAAAAACAAGCACTGCTATTTAGTGGCAATATAAGTGAAAAAGCCTATACAAACGACTTCTTAGGCAGACAAGTGTTAAAATTAAAAACTGTGTACAACTATAATAACTTAAAACTATAATAACTTCAATATAAATAATATGAGAAAATCATCAATGTAGTCGAAGTCAATTAAATACGCATCATTAAGGATAACTTAAAAACTACTGGTCAGATCTTGATCAAATTTATAATGGACCACATGAAAAGTACCAGCTTTCAAATAAAAAAGGATCATCAAATCGGTTCACCTAGGAAAAAGTTCAGAGGTAACACACATAAAAATACAGTTGAATTGAGAACCTTCTCTTTTTATAGAAGTCGTTAAAAAGGTGTCCCACCACCTAATAAGATGCATCACAGGTGTTTCACTCCTGAAAATGTTGACAAAATCTAAACTTCATCATCATCATCATCATCATTACAGCCCTTCACAAGTCCACTGCTGAACATAGGCCTCCCCCAAAGAATGCCACAAAGCACGGTCCTGAGCCACCTGCATCCATCGACTTCCTGCAAATCTTACCAGGTCGTCACTCCATCTAGTGGGGGGACGCCCTACACTTCGCCTGCCGGTACGAGGCTGCCACTCGAGAACCTTTCTTCCCCATCGGTTGTCGGTTCTTCGAGCTATATGGCCGGCCCATTGCCATTTCAGCTTACTAATCCGTTGGGCTATGTCGGTCACTCTGGTTCTACTGCGGATATCCTCATTTCTGAGTTTATCACGCAGAGAAACTCCGAGCATAGCCCTCTCCATAGCTCGCTGAGCGACCTTGAGCTTCCTGACGTAATAAATAATAATAGATCAAATGATTAAAAGATGGCACTCATTATAAAAACTAATGAACGACTATTTGTTATAACAGATTTACCAAATAAAATACAAAGTGGACCTTTATACAAAGTGGTAGATTAAATTTAGAAAGGTACAAATTGCATCAATAGGCATTAATACACTATCGAAATAATTGCCCTTATATTTCGTAATATTTCGAAATAAATTTACAGGCTTAAAATATGTGTTGCGTAGATTAAATGAATAAAGACTCACATTAAAGGAAAACTAGCCGTGCAGTGGCGGTCAAGAATATCCACTACCCCATATCTTCCCGTGGGTGTCGTAAAAGGCGACAAAGGGAAACAGGCAAGAGATTGGCAGCAGCATCTTCCTGATAGTAGCCGAAATTACAATAAAAAAAAACTGCGGTTGTCAACCCGCTCGCCAAGCATGGCAACTAAGGCAAATACTGCCCTATGAAGAAAGTAACAAAGAGACAGCCCCCAGTCCCCGGCGGCCCCGCTTTTCCTGGGTACGGTAGCGACCATGGTAACGGCGGGGCAAGGGGTGCTAAGAATCTCCGGTGGAGGTTCGGTTGCCACCTTAGACGACTCGCCCTGGCAACGTACAACGCACGCACCCTGAGGACTGATGAGAAGATCGTGGAGCTGGAAGAAGAGATAGACAAGTTACACTGGCATATTAGAAGATTATCCGAAGTCCGAAGAGAGGAGGAGGACACGGTAATCCTCGAATCCGGCAACTTGCTCTATCACCGGGAGGGCGACCATCTGTCTCAAGGAGGTGTCGGATTTATCGTCCACAAGTCACTCGTTAACAACGTTGTAAAGATCGAGAGTGTGTCGACGAGGGTTACGTACTTTATACTCAGAATCACCAAACGGTATTTGCTGAAGGTTATACAGGTTTACGCACCAACCTCAGCACACCCCGATGAGGAGGTGGAGGAAATGTATGAGGATATCTCTAGAGCCATGCATTTCTCCAAAACACATACGGTGTTAATGGGAGACTTCAATGCCAAACTAGGCACAAGAGAGAACGGTGAGCTGAAAGAAGGGAAATTTTAAATAGCGCAACAGAACCCAAGGGGCCAGCAGCTGGCCGACTTCATGGAGAAAGAGGGACTCTTTATAATGAACTCTTTCTTCCAGAAGCGGCCCCACAGGAAGTGGACCTGGTCGAGCCCCGACGGTTCGACAAAAAATGATATTGACTTCATTATGACGACCAGACGACAACTGTTCAGTGATTTCTCCGTGATCGCGAGGGTAAAAACTGGGAGCGATCACCGAATAGTGAGAGGCACACTGAACCTAAACGTTAAGTTGGAGAGGTCTCTTCTAATGAAGTCAACGCTCCGTCCCCCTCGTGCTCTAATCCAAAGTACCGAAACCTATCAGCTCGAGCTACGAAACCGCTTTCAGTGCCTAGAAGATTGCAATGCAGTGGATGATATGAATGAAAAGCTTGTGGAAACTGTCCATGCGGTCGAAGCTAGAACAGGCGCAGAAGAACACAAAAACTCTCCGATCACACTCTTAATTTCATGGCTGTTAGGCGGGATATGAAGCTGCAGTCTTCAGTAGAATTGACTGCATACAGGCAACTGAACAGACAGATCTCCAAATGCATTCAGCGGAACTTACGTAACTTTAATACTGCTCGTATTGAAGAAGCGATCGAGTTGAAACAGGGCTCCAAAGTCTTTGCCAGAGATCTGTCTGCCAGAAAGATCCAACTGTCAAAGCTGAGGACCGAGTGTGGCAGCATAGTTTCCGGGGCACCTGAGATTTTGAGTGAGATTTAAAGGTTCTATGGGCAGCTGTACACGTCATCGTTGGAGCCACACGCGAGTGTCAGTAACGAACCAAGAGCGAGTCTTATCCGACACTATTCCGAAGATATCCCAAACGTCAGTATGAGCGAGATAAGAATGACTCTCCAGCATCTTAAAAACGGCAAGGCCCCAGGCAAGGATGGAATTACAGCGGAGCTTCTGAAAGCGGGTGGAAAACCGGTACTTGAAGTCCTTCAGAAGCTCTTTTGTTCTGTCCTCCATGGTGACATTACATCGGAGGCGTGGAGCAGAAGTGCGGTGGTCTTGTACCAGATAAGAACCAGAGTACGAAACGTATCCAATTGCAGAGATATGTAAGACAGGGTGAAGTTTGTTCGTGCCAAACGCTGTTTCGGAATTGACGTCAGAGGGCGCGCGGCTCGGCGCGATACCGGTTTGAAGTTCGGCCGAGCGTGGCAAGAGCGCGCGGGTTGCGAGCGAAAAAGCAGTCATCTGCCAGCTGTGCAAACGCCAGCACGCTGTCAATTTTCTTCGGGAACTCGTATTAATTAGGCGCGGATAGTAAATATTCTGTCTAGGATTTGTGACGCGCATTCCTTGCTGGAGAGCTTCCCAGGGACTCATTGTGTCGGACTCAGAATCTGTATAAGTCTATTCGACAATATTAGCTAAAGCGGCCTTTGATAGTCTAGAAATAACTGTTGCTACGCGAAGCGGTAGTGACCTTTGATCCAGACACTCCCTGTTCATTTTGTGTGTTAGGCTTTATAACAAACGAGAGTTAATGGCTTCTGTAAGTTAGTTAATAGTACGATAGAGTTAATGGACTGTCATCGTGACGAACGAAGAAAGATACTGTGGACGGCGCCGCGGAAGCAGCAGCTTGGAGCAGCCTGGAACGCGGCCGTTGCTGGTCGCCTATGCTTGCCAAGGCCCCACACATTCACACCTCACTGTACACTACTCGCCATCCACTATTACACACACTCACGGTCTGCCCAAGCCTTGGTGCGAAGTTAGCTTCCGATAATGGTAAGTACGATGTGTTTCTAGCTTTCTCCCTTATTGTTTGGTGTAACTAAAGATTTTCCACTTTGGCCTTAGGAGGCCCGACCTACGTCTGCTCGTCGAAACTCAGCTGAATGGGCCCCTGAGGATTTGACCTTTAGGGGAGCAGCCGTAGGCCGAAACATACTGGTAGCAGAGCGCGGTTCCGGGTTCGATTCCCCGGTCGATCCCGACCATAGTTTTCATAAAAATTAAACATTTTTGGTGGCAGGGAGCGTTGGTTTGATTGGTTTAATTTGTATCTACAATCACGCCCGTCTGTAATACGTAAAAATATTTTTTGTACGTAATCATAAAATTATTTTCCTTTGTTGCTTGCTTATTTGGTTAGCGGGTAGATTTGAAAGCCGCGCCCTTTTAGTGCGCAAGCAGGAGTTTTTCTAGAGGTATTCGACATGTAGGTAGATGGATATTATCACGTAATCGGTTAATTATCGTTTTCGGATAGTTGTAGTGGATTGCTTATCGAAGGGTCGATTTCCAAGCGAGGCATTTTTTGTTAATCGACCGTGATGTGCATCTTTAGTCGTATTGAAATTTGTATTTGAGCTAAAGAGTAGTAATTTGTATTTGCGCAATTTGAATTTAACTTGATTTGATCGCACTAATGTATGTTATTTGTTGATTTGATTTGTGTCTTTTCTTTTGTGCTAACTTTTATTTGGTTGATACGTAATAATTCGTATTTGTGTAATTTCTCTTCAACTCGATTTGATAGGAACTGCATTTATTAACTGTTAATTTTTTGTTGTATTTTTTATTTGTTATCTTTGTAATTTGTGCTCGACCCGCGTCGTAATTTGTATTTAGTAGTGATGTCATCGCCCAAGCTACTAATCCGTTGCCTACGGACTGAGTCACGCTGGGCGACAAGCGCCCATGCTTTGATAGGTCGACCGGATAAGGTCCATAACTTGATGAAGCGGTTCGAGCAGGTAGATGCTCGAAGGGCCGCAGTGGAGGAGGCTTACGCTGAGCTCGAGGATTCCGATGTGGAGAAGGGAGTCCTGGACTCCTGCTTCGTGGACTATGAGCAGTTCTTTTCGCTCACGGACGAGTTGATCGAGGCTGAAAGCAGGTATGCCGAGGAAGAGCGTGAAGCTCGGATGAGTGACCTGCCCGAATCCTCTCGGAAGCAGCTTCAGCCGGAGCTGTTGGGACGACTCCCAACTCTATACCTGCCAAAGTTCTCCGGGGTCCTTTCCGAAAGGCTGACCTTCGTTGGTCTTTTCAACAGCCTAGTGGACGCCCGGAGTGACTTGACCCCGAGCCAAAAGATGGCGTACCTCCTGGCCTCATTGGAGGGGGAGGCCCTGGGCGTCGTCGGCCACTTGAGATTGTCGGACGACGTCTACCAGACTGCTCGGGACCTCCTAGCCAGAAGATACGTCAACGTCTGGCGAATTGCGGAAGAACATGTTAAGCAGCTTCTAAGCCTCTCGCTGCTTAGTGACCGGGCCAGACTGCGTCCGGACCTGTTGGATCCAGTCTTGGTGGCCTGTGATACGTTGAGGCGGCTGGATTTACCAGTAGGCGAATGGGCTTTTTTGTTGCTCCGCATCGTAATGTCCCGTCTATCTCTCGACCTTCGAATCCATTTTGAGGAGAGGTACGGCGAGGACGAGGCCTCCTATATTCCGCCCTTCTATGACCTGCTGCGGTTTTTGTAGGAGCAGTACCGGCAGATCGAGAACGCGACAGGCACCGTTGACGACTTACGAGCCGTGCCCAGTGAGAGGCTGAATCCGCCAGGCAAGTCGTCGTCAACCCCCCCCCCCCCTGCTCCTATTGTCGAGCATCTGATCACCGGGTAACGTCGTGTCCGAAATTATTAGGTAAGCCGGTTCCGGCGAGGCGAACTATCGCCAAGGAGCGCCGCTGGTGCTGCTCATGTTTGGGAGGGCACCTCCAGCGAGACTGTCCGCATCGACGGCCCTGTCTGCATTGCCAGGGCAAGCACCATCCAGTTTTGTGCCTGGGTGCGAACGGCGTCTCCTCTCGGGGCTCTGCCAGGCCCTCGAACCCCACGGGCGGAGGCGCTCAGCCACGCCCTCTGACGGGCGACACTCAGCGCCCGCCTGCCAGCCACCAGGCCCCTAGGTTCAAAAAGGGTCCCTCCCCCGACACGTCGGGGGGTAATTCCCCCAGGGGCGGGGGTGTCACCAACCCCCCTCAGCGTTTGGAGAGGAACTTCACGGCCACTCATCGGTCTGCTGGACCCTTCTCACTCCCGTTAGCTGAGTGGCCGTGACTGGTGTACCACTGTACCCCATTTGATGGAGGCGGCCCTGGCTAGCTGCCGCCTTAGCTCCCACCACGGCCGCCTCCACTGAGCCTTAAGCCGTCAATAGTCCACTTTTCAAAATGTCCTGTTGCCGACGGCCTCAGTGAAGGCGTACAACCCGAGTGGCGACTGTTAGCGGTTCGCACTCTATTGGCCTCGGGTTCACGCCGTGTGGCCTCCCCTTGGTGGTGGAAAGATTAGGGCTCCCCTGGAGCGTTGAATCACGCTGTCAAGGCGTATTAGATTTGGATTGGTCGAGCACTTAGTTAAAAATTCTTTAAATTAAAATTAAAAATGCTTTTGGGTTTTCCGCGAAATTTCCATATTTGTAGCGGATGTGATTAAAAGAATTGAATTTAATCTACTCCTTTTAATGCTGCTGCATATGTTTTGTAAATATATTTAATCACTGTGTTTGTTGCTGCACTGAAAATTGAAATTGAATTATGTGCACTTTTGAATGCTTGTGAGTAGACTTTGTAATTGTATTTGATTGTTGCGCCTGGTTGCTGAAAAGAAAGTTTGAATTCATTTGAAATTGAATGTCGCGCTATTTGGAAAATTATGTATATGTTTTGTGATAGTGTTTAATCATTTTGCTTTGTGAAAGGGAAAGCTGAAATTAAATAACCCTATTTGTGCCGAAGTAAATAAAAGTCAATTCTCCTTTGGTTTACATTCTGTTGGCACTGTCTAAGTTATTTAAATGAGAAATAGGGCTTTCTTGCGTTTATTTTTTTGTTTAATTTGTCAAGTTGACCTATGTGCATCGGTGACTAATTTGGTTGAATTGATTCTGTAGTTGAACATTGATGCTTTGAAAAATTAGTTGAAATATGAGCATAGGGCTACTTGCCTAACACGCTGGCTAGTTGTAGATTATCAGATGGAAATCAGCTGTCGCACCATTTGGTAAATGATTATATGGTGGATGGCCTGGCTATGCCTACTTGTTTGAAAATTCATACTAGGAACTATCTGTGCGTTTCGTTCGGCTCTCCACAGACGACGTTCATGTGGAATTTGTGGGTGCGCTCTGCACTGAAGCTTAGGAGGCCACTCTGGGCAGCTTCGTGTAGCGTCGCTGGTTGCAGACCTGATCCGGTCGGATTGCGGAACTAATCATAGGGGCACAGATAGGTGTTTGAAAGAGGTCGTCGGACTTCTGTCCAGTACAGGACTTGTTAAAGTGCTGCGATGCCCAGGAGGGGCATCCAGTGGAGGCTGACCCTCCGGCTTGCCACATTGGGGCTATTGTTTGAGGCGTTGGTTAGGGTTGCAAGATCTGATGGGGTGCCTAACGTGGCCTAGTTTGGTTGTAGATTCGGTCTTGCAACTTGCCGTCGCGACCTTGTCCCGCTGACCGGTTTGCTCAAGGCGACAGTTCAGACTCGTCTATTTACAGGCCCATAGCCATCACCTCCTCGCCCTCCAAAATAATAAAATCCATAATAAAATGCCAGCTCATGCGGTACCTTGACGATAACCAGCTGATTAGTGACCTCCGATACGGTTTTCTTCGGGGTCGATCAGCTGTTGATCTTCTGGTCTACCAGACTCATAGATATGCGGAAGCAGTGGAGCCCAAGGGGGAGGCATTGGCCGTAAGTTTGGATATTGCGAAGGCCTTCGAACGGGTTTGGCACAAAGCGCTCCTTTCGAGGCTCCCTTCCTATGGGCTTCCCGAGAAATTGTGCAATTGGATCACCAGCTTACTTACAAATCGGAGCATCAAAGTCGTTGTAGACGGTACATGCTTCGCCTACAAGCCTATTAATGCTGGTGTTCCACAAGGCTGCGTGCTATCACCAACGCTGTTTAGATTAATTCCAGCTGCCAAATTTCACGAACGCACATCGCGACAGAACTCCCGATATCATCCACACCATCTGAATGATTGGCGATCCACCACTGTGCGATTTAGAAGATTTTTTATTCCTCGCATAACTTCCTTGTGGAATCGATTACCATCAGCGAATTTTCCGGACCGAAATCTCTTATGGACTTTCAAGAAAAGAGCTTACTCAATTTTAAAACACCGGCAACGCACCTGCAACTCCCTTGGTGTTGCAGTTGTTCATGGGCGGTATTAGTCACTTACCATCAGGTGAGCCGTATGCTCTTTTGCCACCTCTCCTATAAAAAAATAACTTATGCATGAATTAGAGCTAGAATAATTAATAACAAAATATTTTAACACTGTCAGATATACATCCTTGAATTTCTGTCAGGTCTAACAATTTGTTGCCGAAAACTCCAGTCCAATAATTGACGCTGAAACAAAACGCATCGGGTTTTTGCTGGTAGTGCAACTAAATAGCGAAAAAATGTACCAACTCACAATCGGTTAAGTATTGTCTGCGACACAGCTCGCCTTAGGGGTTTTGTGCATGTAGATGTAAAAGCTAACGAAATTGCGAGTTCTTTTTTTTTTTGTTTTCTTAAATAGTAAAGGAAATATTTTACAATGGTTAATAATTTATATAATGGAATGGTCTGTACGAAAATTATAATACGTAAATTAATTGCAAGCAATTTTGTTAATACCTCATGTAAGTGAAGTGACAAACGAAGTTACAGCCTACCTGATGAGAAGTGGCTACAACAGTCTATGGACACGTACAACCAACTTCAAACAAGAAAAGCTACAGATGTGTTTTAACCTCCAGTACGAAGATGGAATACATCACAGACTATAACTATACTATCTCTCCCTTCAATCCTGACCACATTAGTAGACGCACTGCTGATGTTGGCAGAAATAGGGAGGGTGGTACCTACCCAGAAAGATTCCTTTTTAGAAAAGAGTCCTACCACCTAGTAAAAGTAAGAAGTCACTATATTAAAAATATATTAATTAGGCAATAGTATATTAAATAATTAAGTTTAGTATGTTGTGGTAGAACCACACTAAAGGGTATAATGGCTACAGCACTAATGGGTTTACACAGTACACGTAGCGTCTTATGGCAGGGGAAGAACCTCGCCTTATAAGAACCTTATGGCTCGCATGAACAATCAGCGTGACATAGCAGCATTTTAATGTTGTATGTTATATGATATAGTTACGAAAACCAAAGTTAATATTTACGGTAATCGAGGCATTCTACTTAGTCTTTAGGGTTGGAAACGCTGTATTTCGAGTATTTACAATACAGCATTATAGGTAAGGTGTCTATGAGCCACAGCATTGTATTACCATCTAAATGACTATTCGGTGTTACTCATTTGTTACTCTTAATCACTCGTTCGTTAATCAACAAGGTGCCGGGGCCGGTGAAGTTGGTATAATTAATACAATTAATACATTAAACTTCACCGGTCCCGACACCGGGTTTATTGATAAACGAGTGAGTATGGTCAAAATCTTCACAGTAATAGTTTTCTGTTTGCTTATATATCACATTTTGATTAAAAGTAAGAGTATATGTATACAAACACATGTACACATACAATAGTAATATTCAAATCGTTTCCTCGTCCTGCGATTTACATATTGTGACTCAGAAATATATAGTGTTTACCGTTACAGCCTATTTTTTATTATAAGTCCTTGCTAGGAAGACGCTGCTGCCCATCTCATGATTTGTTGCAGTCGGTCGCCTCTTACGGCACCCACGAGATTATATTGGTTAGTGGATATTCTTCGACTGCCACTACAAAACTAGTAATACCACTAAAAAGTATATTAATGAAAGAAAACTTGGGTCCCGAATTTTTAGAAAATGCTGACCTCTCTGGAAATGCAATAATCATATTATACCGATAACGTTACCGAATTATGTATTCATATTGTTCTATTTTTAATTTATTATAATCAGAAAAGTTTAATAATGTAACTATTAAGCCACATTGATTTAACATTGAATTTTAAACATAACATTTAGCATTTAAAAAAAATTAACATTTAATTAAAATAAATAAATAAAGAAAGCCAGATCAAAATAACTTCAAAGTGTTTCTAAATGTCGAACACAGCGTTGGAAAATACCGACGCCCTAAATACCTACGGTACGAAGATAAACTTTTTAACATCTAATTAAGATATTTCACCTTTTGAAATTTCTGAAAATGTTTGAAATTTCATAGTCCCTTCTTGGACCAGAATTCCTTATATTGACGAATAAATCAGTACATTTATGGTTCTTTTTTCGGAGATAAGAAACTATGACCATTTCTTGTACGGACTTGGCATGAAAATAATTTGATGTAGATTGTATTGTTTTCAAAATAGAAAAAATCTTTTAATATTTTTTTAAGTACCACTCCATATAAATCTGCTTGAAAAATAAGTTCTCCAGTTATCATCGTCCCATTTGGGTAATTTTTTAGTCGTTACAGCGGTCAAACTGCGAACGCACTTGATATGGTCATAGTATCGAGAAGGCTATTTCCAAGTACACGTATAGTGATGGGCAACTACGTAACCCCACACGAACCTGACACGAACTAGGCTGGTTTCTTTGATTCAGTTAAAGTAAATCAACAACAAGATGTCAACAATGTCATCACGCGGACCAAGAATTTCGAAGATAAGCAGGTGTTATGAAGGACACAGCACAGATGTCTTTATTAATGTCAACAAACGTCAGAAGCGAGATTATTAAAAGTTACCGAAAAAGAGAGATACGGATCATTGTCTAACTTTGTTAAGTTACTCAGATTTTTAGAGATTTTTGGGCCTGAGGCCTAATGGAAACTTCGTTCTTTTATTAAGTAGATCCAATGTTTGTCGCTAAATTTAATATGATGTGGACCATTATTATATGTAGATCATTATTATCGATTGATCTTTTTTAATTCTACTTACACTGCATATATTTCTCCTGTGCTTTGAGGCATTTTACATGTTTTATAAATGTTAACCGTAAAAGTCTATACAAGAAGTTGTTTCCTAATGTTAAAATTGCTTGGTCTTTTCTCAATTTTGAATAATCAAACTTCTCCGATATATCTAAAGGATAATTTCATGTATCTTTTTTAAACTCATGATAAGGTTTTTTGGTCCTCATCTAATCATGAGATTAGCATTCCATCTCATTTCATTGGGTTAGCCAACAATTCCTTTACTATTCAAGCACCACTACTCTGGAACACCTTGCCCAAAAACGTAAGAAGTGCGCGAAGTAAAGGCTGTTTTGTAAAGTTGGTACAGGACTTTTTTTTGAAATAAGGCGATTTTGGACGTTAAGAATGATGATAATATATATATATATATATATATATATATATATATATATATATATATATATATATATATGTATAATTATGTTAAAAGAAGGTTATTTTGCAATATACTGCCAAATTTGGCAGCAATTCGACAAGTTGTAGAGTTGTTCATCAACAATTGTCGCAACAACTATGTTCCTAGTGATTATTTGACGCTAGACGAACAATTTTTCTGTTTTAGAGGACTTTGTGGCTTCATAATGTATGGTAGTGGTTTCGTATGGTAAGTTTAGAGAACCGGAGACCCTTTTGACTGGAAATGAGACATTCCATCTCAGTTCTCACGGCTGACCACATATCTGCATTTTGATTCGCAAACGAGGATAGATGTAGATGAATATGGGCCACAGAAAGCACTTACCACCAGGTGTACTGTGTGCTCGCTTGTCAACCATATCTTTGAAAGTAGAAGTATGCGGGTTAAGAATGAGTGAGTTAACCGTCAAATGCCTTTTGTACGCCGATGATCAAGTCATACTTGCGTCGTCGGCGGCCGAGTTGCAAATGATGGTTACATTAATGAACAGGACATTAAAAGAAAAGGGAATGAAAGTGAACGCAAGTAAGATGAAAGTTATGGTTTTTGAAAGAGAAGAAAGTAAAACATTATGTGAAATAAGAATAGAAGGGGAGTTGGTCGAGCAAGTAGATGAGTTTGTGTATTTGGGATGTGCAAAATAGAGACTGCGTCACTCGCTTCAATTAGCTCGGCGTCAGTCGCCGTCGTGAGTGGACATTGTTACGGTTGTTTGCAGCGGATCAAAAAGATCGCTGTACAAATAGACAATATTCGAATAACCAAATTTCTTAAAGACTTGATTATAATAATAATGAGAGATTCTTTTTAATACAATATTTTAAAAGCACTGAATAAATAATAGTAGTACGTACTAAAAGTAAGTAGTATCAATTTTTTCGTCAAGGGTTCATTTTCATGGTTTCCGAGGGGGTCGAAGCCGATAGGGTATGTCAAAATGTAAATCCAAGATGGCGGCTGCAATAGGTATCAATTTTTTCATCATGCGTGTTATTTTCATGGTTTTCGAGGGTGCTGAAACCGATAGTGCTGTCGAAATGTAAATCTAAGGTGGCGGCTGCAATAGGTATAAATTTTTTCACCATGAGTGCCATTTTCATGGTGTTCGAGGGTGTTGAAGCCGATAGTGCTGTCGAAATGTAAATCCAAGATGGCGGCTGCAAAAGGTATCAATTTTCCATCATGGGTGTCATTCTCATGGTTTTCGCGGGCGTTGAAGCCGATAGTGCTGTCGAAATGTAAATCCAAGATGGCGGCTGCAATAGATACGTACGTTGTACGCAAGTGTGAGTAACGATCCAAGAGCGAGTCTTATCCGACACTATTCCGATGATATCTTGGACGTAAGTCTGAACAAGATTACAGTGGCTCTCCAGCGTCTAAAAAACAGCAAGGCCCCAGGTGAGGATGGAATTACAGCGGAGCTTCTGAAAGCGTCTTTAAAACCAGTACTTGAACTCCTTCAGAAGCTCTTTAATTCCGTCCTCCATAGTGAGACTACTCCGGAGGCGTGGAGCAGATGATGGGTAATCTTGTTCTTCAAGAAAGGCGACAACGCTTTCTTGAAGAACTACAGTCCGATTTACCTTCTGAGCCGCGAATACGTGCTGTTTTTGAGAGTCATTACGAATCGTCTGACACGCAGACGTCTTCTAGCCTCCTGAAGAAACCGGTTTCCGAAGAGGCTTTAGTACCACGAACCCCATACACACTCTTCGGAAAATTGTACAGAAGACAGAAAAGTACAATCTGCCACTTTGCCTTGCGTATATGGACTATGAGAAAGCCTTTGATTCCGTCGAAATTTGGGCGATGCTAACTGTAGAAAGGACTGCCCTTCAGCGGTGCCGAGTTGAATGTCGGTATATCGAAGTGCTACGATTGCTATCCGAATACCGAATCAGAGTGCGCGTTAACATCAATGGCAAGTTCATTACTCACCTTCGATTTTGATTCGATTCGATTTTGTAGCGGTGTTTGAGAAATATTTCACTGATGTTCCTATCTTGACAACAGAGTCATTGAATGCTTCTCCAACTGTCGCCGAATCATTACTTAAACAGAATGTTAATACCTGTTTAAAAGAATTTAGATTTGAAAAAGTATTACCGCATAATATTGTAAAATACTTCAAAACCATTGATGTAAAGAAAACCGCAGATTTGTGGGGGATTTCCGTTACAGTGATTGCGTCCATAATAGATTTAATTGCACCTCATCTTGCTATTATTTTTAATACTTGTATCGATTCTGGTGTGTTTCCTGATTTAATGAAGTATAGTAAAGTAATACCTTTATTTAAATCTGGTAGTACATTGGACCCCGCTAATTCTAGACCTATTTCTGTACTACCAACTCTCAGTAAAATTTTTGAAAAAATAATTTTGGATCAATTGTTAATTTTTTTTAATACAAATAAATTACTTCATAAAAATCAATTTGGTTTTACAAGGGGTCGCTCGACGTCTGACGCCGGTGTTGAGCTTATGAAATATATTTTTAATGCCTGGGAGAATTCACAAGATGCCTTAGGTATTTTCTGTGACCTTTCCAAGGCTTTCGATTGTGTTCATCATGATACATTAATCAGGAAACTACAACATTACGGTGTAAAAAATTTGGCGCTTAAACTTATTACTTCATATTTAAGTAACAGAACTCAAAAAGTCGTCATTAATGGTAAATGTTCCTCCGGATCAGTAGTATCAATGGGCGTTCCTCAGGGCTCGATTCTTGGCCCATTCCTGTTCTTAATCTATATTAATGACTTACCTTATCTTGTAGGGGACAATCACGATATAGTATTATTTGCTGACGATACCTCTTTAATTTTCAAACTGAAACGGCAGTCAATTAAATATGACGATGTAAATAATGCTCCATCGAAACTAGTACATTGGTTTAACGCCAACAATTTGCTCTTAAACGGCAATAAGACAAAATGTATTAAATTTACAATACCTAATGTAAAACATTCGAAAACCAATGTGCTCTTAAATGGGGAGGAGTTGAGTCTTGTGGATACCACTGTTTTTCTCGGTATTACTATTGACGCGAAACTTCAATGGGGCCCCCATATATCTAAATTAGCAAGCAGACTTAGTTCTGCAGCATATGCTGTAAGAAAGATTAGAAGTCTCACAGATGTTGAGACAGCTAGGTTAGTGTATTTTAGTTACTTTCATAGCGTAATGTCTTATGGAATTTTGCTATGGGGTAATGCGACTGATATTGAAGCTATATTTGTTTTGCAAAAGAGAGCCGTACGGGCGATTTATAATCTAAATTGTAAAGAGTCCCTTAGAGAAAAATTTAAAGAAATAAACATATTAACTTTGGCATCGCAATATATTTATGAAAATGTAATGTATGTGCATAAAAACATAAATAGCTTTAATAAGAATAAGGATGTTCATACCTTAAACACTAGGAACAAACATAAGCTTGTAATGCCACTTACAAGACTCCACAGAATTAGTAATTCATTTATGGGGCAATGTATACGCTTTTACAACAGAATCCCAGAACATGTTCAAAGTTTGTCAATAAACAAGTTTAAAAGTTTTATTAAAGGAAAACTGTACAAAAAGGGTTATTATAATATCAAGGAATACATGAATGAAAATAACCCCTGGGAATAAGGTGATCGCCACCATGCTGGTTCTATGAAAATTCATTTAAAATTGTATAAACAAAATTATTGTTAAGTGAAATTATGTTTAAAAAAAAAAGTCCCGCTGGGTTTCTTGCTGGTTCTTCACAGGACAGAGGTATTTTCCGAACCAGTGGTAAATAAAATAATGACTTTCAATAAGTATTATGTAATAATCCATATTGAATAAAAATCATTCTATTCTATTCTATTCTATTTGCCGACGATATAGTCCTTATGGCAGAATCACTGGAGGACCTAAGCTCAATGACATCAACAGTCTCTCCCAACGGATAGGTCTTAAGATGAACATGGATAAAACAAAGATAATGTTTATTGTCCATGTCACACCTAGGCCGGTTGTTGGGAGCACTAAATTTGAAGTCGTTGATGAGTATGTTTACCTGGGACAAATAGTCTCACTAGTTAAGTTCAATTTCAACCGAGAGGTCAATCGACGGATTCAATTCAGCTGGGTAGCTTTCGGGAAATCACGACACATCTTCTCGTCGGGTATACCTCAAAACCTGAAAACGAGATTGTACAACCAGTGCGTGTTGCCAGTGATGATTAATGGATTTGAGACGTAGTCCATTACTGCTGGCCATATGAGGACGCTCAAGGTCGCTCAGCGAGCTTTGGAGAGGGTTATGCTCGGGGTTTCTCTGCGTGATAAACTTAGAAATGAGGATATCCGCAGTAGAACCAGAGTAACCGAGATAGAGCAACGGATTAATAATCTGAAGTGGCAATGGGCCAGTCATGTAGCTCGAGGAACCGAAAACTGATGGGTAAAATGGTTCTCGAGTGGCAACCTCGTACCGTAAGTCGAAGTGTAGGGCGACCCCCCACTAGATGGAGTAACGACCTGGTACGACATGCAGGAAGTTGATGGATGCAGGTGGCTCAAGACCGTGCTTTTTGGCATTCCTTGGGGGAAGCCTATTTTTAGCAGTGGACTTGTAAAAGGCTGTAATGATGATTATGATGAAAGAGTAAAGGCGTGGTAGCTCAGAGGTTAAGCACTTGCTGTGAATATATAACACAGTACCCACAAATCATAACTTTACTTTTATATTTTACTTTTATCTAATAAATAAAATTATAATAAAATTATACGTGCTAGAGTCATGCTGCAGCTATATTAGTAGTATAGTTGTAGCACGAATGGATCGGCTCGACCGGGGAAGGACCACGCTCTCACAGAAAACCAGCGTAAAATAGCAGCTTAACGCTGCTGTGTTTCGTATGGTGAGTGTAGAGAACCGGAGACCCTTTTTACTGGCAAAGAGGTATTTCATCTTTGTCCTCACGGGTGACAACGCATCTGCATCTTGAGTCTTTATTGAGGATAGATGTAGATGTCTATGGGTCACAGTAACCACTTACCATCAGGTGGACTGTGTGCTCGTTTCTCACCCTATCTTATAAAAAAAATATTAATTACCAGTTTAGACACTAAAATACAAAATAATCTATTACAAACAGAACGGATACGCTGGCAAGTTGCTCGTTTTGCGTAAATGGAAGTCATGTACATCTCGGTACTACCTATTATGCTAAGGCGAAGTTAGTCGGATTAAGACTTTATTATATAATTCGATTACTAGATGAGGCAATTCGAAATTCTAATTATTTCAAAATGTTACAATATTGATAAATTAAGATTCAAATAATTATTTCAAAAACTTTATCGTTCCACATCGTCCGTCATCATCGAGAAATCACTGAAAAAATAGTGCGTGTCGGTCTGACCTCTTGGTAGGGCGTAATTGTGTTCTGTGGATCCGACGCTCGACTGGAGCACCTTAGAGTATACTTAGCTTGCTTATAGGCTTTAAGACTTACTCCTTTTGAAAGTTCATGTCAAATTAGTCACGCTTGGCGATCTAGCGTCTATTTTACGTAACAGTTAGTCTGAAATGACCTATGGAAAAAAATAGATGGCGCTATTAACTGACACATGTTCAATATAAGATGCGCGAATGTTTTGCGCGTTTTTTATAACTTAGTTAAAGAAAATTTATTCCTAATGAGTAAACTTATAAAATTTACCATAGAACGTAGGTGTGATGTTTGATAAAACTAACACACAATGCACATAATACATGTACACAGTTCAAAGAGCGAGGGTTGTCGTCTTACAATTGTGTTCATAGAACACGCTTCGATAGAAATTAGAAAATAATGTTTTAATTTATATTTTTAAGCCTGGTCATAATATTCCTTTATATTTTATATTATGTATATTTATTACCATAATAAAAAATACTATAACTAAAAACTGAAATTACTACATAGTCTCACTCCCCGTGGCAGTAAGACAAGAATGCTGGCTGCGTTTCCTTTCTAAATGAGCCTTTGAGCGAGAAAATATCCAGTTTTCTTATTACCAGCAGCGACAACATGTCGCGGTTCTTTTAAGAACTTCATCCTACGTAGATGACACGAATGGATAGTCTCTACATCAAATGGCATGAGGTCATCTTTTAGAGACATACATACATACTTATAATTAGTTTAGCACTCAGAACTTAGTTCAGCTGTCTCTGATGCCGCCTTTGCTCTAAATGAGGTACCTCTGATATAAGAGGCTTCCAAAGTGTCTACGCACGTAGAATTCTACTCTTCCATTGAACCAACATTTTGCTCATAACAGATTGAAGCTGAAAAAGATGCCTTTAGAAATTTTTACAACAAAAGCTCCATTGGGTTCTAAAACTGCTAAAGGAAAGTGAATCACACAGTGTAACAATTAAAAGAATACTATGTGGACCATTCGGCTCCCATAAAACCCCTGAAGAAAAGTGGATCAGATAGTGTAAGATAAAAACCGATAAAGAAAATGAGGTGGACGAATCAGATCCAAAAACCACACCATGATTCATATAATAAAACGTAAGTAAAAAAAGGTTCATTCACACCGGGCTAAGTAAAATTTGATTAACAATTCTAATAAATCTGAGAAACCTCATCCAGCATTAAATATTCATAAACTATAAGGAAGCATCGTATAACTAAGCAGAGTAGTACAGGGAAACTTGTATAAACGTATAATGCTTCTAGTTTAATAGTTTAGAACGATAACAAATTCCTGCAGCTATTTCTATACCGCATTATTCACGTTAAAACTAGCTTTTGTTTTTAAAAAGAAAGAATAAATATTTAACACGACTAAATAGTACTCAAAAAAATCAAAATAAATTATGCAGTCTACATCAAAATTACTTATTCCGAAAGTTGAAGTTCCTTCAAAAAATACATGTGCAAAAAGTATATACTTATAACAAAAACACAATTTTTATGAATTTTGTCTGTCTGTTTGTTCCGGCTACTCTCCAAAACGGCTGATAGCTGATATTATAAGGAGTAATTACTAATGATATTTTTGAAAAAGAATTAGTGTTCCGCGCAAACATAATTAAAATCCTAAATCGTACGCGGGCGAAGTCGCGGGGAACAACTAGTATCAAAATATACGAGCAACCAGAGTACGATCCCTGTCAGCAGCATACTGATATTGTTAGTCATGTTTTTAAGTACTGATTTATCACGCGCTAATTAAGATAATGAACCCAACTTCAATAAAAAATATATTTATTTATTTTGACAGAGTTACAGTAAGAAGTTTATTACTACAATATTCAATATTAAATGATTACAATTGTCTATTTATACTTAAGTTATATGCTACAATACTATTTACTAAGCTTATTTACTGCATACGCTTGACCCAGATGGGATTGCTGATGATGTGCGAACGAATGAGATTTGGCAGGGGTGCTCAGCCTTAACTCCTCACCCCTCAAGAGAGAAATTATCCCAAGGTGGCTCAAGCGACTTCGGAGAATTTCGACAACATAATTTGTACATACATACAGACTATACAGATTACTATAATGAGATATAAACTTATGGTCCATACACTGATTTCACTTGTTACTGAGAATTTTGTATTTATTTCGTTATCACTGAATTTAGCACTATTTATTAGTTCTTTTATATCACTGAAGTCCACGTTTCTTAAATCTAACTGTTTTGCTTCTTTTTTGATGTCATCCTCTCGTACGGTTGGCATCTCGATTGTGGGAAGCTGAAGTTTGATATTCGCAAAGTACCTCGGAGCGTTGATGAATGTGTCTCCAACCTGTGTTCTGCATTCTTGATTAGGTATCATTATATATGTGCCTTGCACTTGGTATTTTTGTACATGTTCTGGACAGTGTTCAGTTATTATCAAGTCCTTAGTGGTATACAGTAGCTAATAGTTCTTGAAGATCCTCTGGATTTTCAAATTCTCCAATCGTATATTATGTTGCTGGCAGCTACTGTGGTTGGTTTTCATCTGCATTATTTGCTCAATACATGTTTCAGCTGGATACTCTACGAGACTTTCCTCTGGGCATAAGAACTTTTCATCGTCGATTTCTTCACAGGGACTCACCGCTGATCGGTATTTCAATCTTTTCACCAATAGGAAAGGATATGATGGGATTATAATATGGGTAACATCAGAATTAGATATTGGAATTGGTATTATTTTGTAGTATGTGTATATGTCTAGTTCAATTAGTGGGATATCTAATACAAAAACTAAGTTATTCATATTGACATACGATTTAACTACTATATTTCTTTCTAACTTAATTAAATTTTCCTTATTTGCTGGGTAAATCAATTTGGCATATTTTTCTATATTTATTAACATATTTAATAGTTCTGTTGAATTTATGATTGATTGATGTAAAGTATGTAATTTACTAAAAGCAATAGCTGTTTCTATTTCTTGTATTACATCTAAAATTGTTCGAAAATTGTTCGAAATTTGATATAAAGTATTTAATATTATTACAACATTTTTTAGAGACCCTTCCTTATGAAGTATAGAATCTATTTCCCGATTTTGTAAACGATTGACATTCGAATTTATGTCTTCCGACGCATTAACAAGCTTGTTAAATGCTTGTTGTAGCAAAGTGACTCGGTGTTCGATCAAATGTTCTCTATTATTCACCTGACTTATTTGTGAGTCGAAGTGCCTAGCGTCTTCTTCGTCTATGTTGCCTGAGATAACTTTAACTAAGGAACCTAAAGGACTAAATATGGCTCGTTTACTTATTTTAGATGTAGGTAAAATCTGATGTATTTTATTATTTGTTAAATCTATGGATGTTTCTATTTGCTTAATTAACCCCCTAAATTCATCTCCAACTTCACTATTATTACTAATAATCTTACTTACGCAATTATATTGTTCAGTATTAATATCTATTTGTTCAACTACCAACTTTAAATCTAATGTTTTCAAAATGGTCCACGAGTTATTCCTGATCACTGCCATCCCAACTTTCAGAGGAGCTATCCCCGGATTGGTGTTCAGGTTCTGTAGATCTAGGCCGTTGGACAGTTTTGCCAATGCCATAAGTACTAGCCACGACCTGTGGAGGACGTTTAATATTTTTATAGCTGCTCTAGTTTGTCTCTTATTAAGTTTAACGGGTATTATATTATGATCCGGTTTCTCTATGACTTTGGCTTTTTCAAAACGTGGCTTATCTTTTGCTTTTCTTATCCTAGTAGTTTTCATAAAAATATCGTCCCCTTCTTTAATTTCTGGGACATCCTCACCTCCTCTTTTTTCTCTAACCTTAATCTTATCTGTCTGTAATTTCTCTGCTAAATATTCATAAAGAACTTTAAGACGTTTTCTATGATCTTGTAAGAGCTTTTGCATCAAATTACGTTCTCTATCTATATCGAAGACGTTACCTGAATCGGTGGTACCGAAAACAATTTCAAATGGTGTAAAGGTTGTTGCGGAATGAATACTATTATTATAAGCCATTATCGCATATGTCATCACAGAGCAGGCATCAAGATCTGTCTTATCGTACTTAGCTAATCTATATATTTCGTTAATGGTGGAGTGGAATCTTTCAACTATTGCCATGGAACTAGGGTTATTTGGTGTTCCTAAGTGGAGCTCTATTTTATAAAGATTTAGAAGTTCTTTTATTAATTCGTTATTAAATTCTGTACCTGAGTCGCTATTTATTTTCTGTGGTAAACCATACATACTAAAGTATTTAATTAAGGCTCTTACAACTTCAGGGGTACTGCGATTTGGGATGTTTATTGCTTGCCCTAACTTACTGAAAGCATCAACAATTGTCAAATAATATTTACTTTCTATGAATAGTAGATCTATGAAAACTTCTTGGAACGGTGTGCTTTGACTCTGTGTTAATTGAATATGAGGTTTTATAGGTTTCCTTTCATATTTCATCTTTTTGCATTGTTGGCAAGAATTTATTATAGCTGTTATTGTTTCTTTCATATTTTGCCACCAATAATGTCGTTTTAATTTATTAAATGTTTCTTGGATCCCCCTATGACAAGTCTTACCCTCGTGATATTTTATCACTATCTCTCGTTGGTCCTGCTCGGAATCGGTTAAGTTAATAATTCTTTCGGTACATTTAACAAGTTTGCAAGCTCCTTTCTTATATAATTAAATTAATACGTTTGAAAAATTTATCCTAAAAGCTGGGTCTTCGAAATAGATGAAATATTTGTTTTTAAAGTCTACATATTCTCTCAGAAAGTCTTTAACTAATGTTTCATTATTTATTGGCATATGAACTTCTAAAATACGCTGCTTTTTGTTAGACATGTCCTTGACCGAAAATGTATCAGAGAACCACGAATGAACTAGTATTTGACGCGGTTTTGAGTCTATTGGTTCGTTTAATATCGGAATGCCTTCGTGTTCCCTATTAGATACGGAGTTCGCTGTAGCACCATCATCTGAGATTTCCATCAGTTCAGGTTGTTTTTCACTTTCCGTATCTGAGATTGACGTAACTGAATGCTCTTTTTGTTTTCTTTTACGTATTGTTACGAATTCAGAATTTAATTCTTTAATTATGTCTTGAAGTCTTTCATCATTATCGTCAGTATTTACGAAAATAGAATCTAAATTGTCATCTATGGCATTGATTCTAATTCTAGAAAGGGCGTCAGCGTTTGTATTCTGTTGGCCTTTCTTGTACTTAATTTCGAAGTCATATTCCTCAAGTCTTAACCTCCAGCGGGTTAATTTACTGTTTGGTTCCTTAAGCGAATATAACCATGCCAATGGCCTATGGTCCGTGAAAATGGTGAACTTTCGACCATATAAGTACGGTCTAAAATATTTGACCTATACTACAGCTAGGAGTTCTTTTTCTATGGTGCTATAACGACATTCCGTATCACTTAACGTTCTGCTCGCATATGCCACAGGTTTATCGTTTCCTATTGTACCTTGTGACAATACGGCTCCTATTGCAAAATTTGATGCATCGGTGGTTAAAATGAATGGTTTGTCAAAGTCTGGATACTGTAATAGGGGTGCATTGGTTAACAATTTTTTACATGTTTCGAAGCTTTGTTGATCATCATCATTAATTATTATTTTACGGTTCTTTTTGCAACAAGTCGTAAGCGGTTTCGTGATTTTAGCGAAATCTTTTATAAACTTCCTATAGTAGCCTACAAGACCTAAGAAACTCCTTAATTCTGTTAGAGTTTGTGGTAGGGGATATTTTAATATTGCTTCAATTTTGTTATTGTTGGGTTTTAATCCTTCACTTGTTATATGCCCTAGATATAGTACTTCTTCCCTAAGAAAATGAGACTTATCAAGTTGTACTTTAAGGTTAGTTTTTCTGAATCTTTCGAATACGGCTTTAAGCTTTTCTACATGTTCCGGTAGGCTTCTTGAGAAGATTATAACGTCATCTAAATATACTAGGCAATGTAAATCATGTAACCCTCGTAGCACGTTATCCATAGCTCTCTGAAAAGTAGCAGGAGCTGTCTTCAAACCGAAGGGTATTCTATTGAATTCAAAGTGTCCGAAGGGTGTGCTGAAGGCTGTTTTTGGTTTGTCATCCTTTTTTACTTCTATTTGGTGGTAATCGGAAGCTAAATCTAAGGTAGTGAAATATAAGCTCTTTCCTAGCATGTCAAATAGATCGTTTATATTAGGGAGTGGGTATTTGTCATCTGTAGTTATGTCATTTAGTCGCCTATAATCAACTACCATTCTCCATTTTTGTACGCCCGATGCATCTAATTTTTTTGGTACTAAGTGTACCGGTGTACTCCACGGAGAATGAGACTCCTGGATAATATTATCTCGCAACATTTTCTCTACTTGTTGCTTTATTTCCTTAGTTTGTGCAGGTGGTAATCTATGGGCTTTGATATTAATAGGGTCCTCATTCTTAGTGCTAATCTTATGCTTAACCTCGTTTGTAAAAGATAGCGGTATGTTCTCACAATAGAATATATCCTTATATTCCCTACACAGTTTACCTATCACCGATTTTTCCTCTTCGTTCATGTGCTCTAATCTTAATTTATTTAAGTTTTCCTCTAGTAATATATCTAAATTATTATTTTTACTTTCTGTAAAATTCAAGTTATTGTTATATGTGTCATGAAAAATCTCAACTTTAAATGGTGACGTGACCACTAACTTTTGTTCACTGTCTGTGCAGTTTTGTATAACTGTGATTGCAAAACCATCTTTGCAATTTACTATCGCGTCGGGCATTCGGATACCTTCTGTAAACTGTACGTAATTTAATATAGCTTCACCATTTAATAAGTTGACTGGTAATTTAACTCTTAATTCGCAGCGAGGAGGCAGATTATATGTCTCTCTCATTGGCGGTGAGTAAATAATTGAGATATTAGTATTATTTGTATATAAAGTGAGGTTTTTCATGTCAATGGTAGCGTCAAGCAATTTTAAGAGATCACTACCTATTAACCCATCGTACCTTTCGTCTACACTATATACATAAAACTTGTGTTTTTGTTGACTATGAAAGCTACTCGGTAACTTTGCGTAGACAACTTCTCCGTGTTTACTGGCAGCGTGAGTGCTAATAACCTCAAACGGTTCTAAGTGTACCGAATCACTATAATATTTTTTTGCTAGTTCTGGACTAATAAATGACCTAGTACTACCAGTGTCTATCATAAAGACAGCTTTTAGTTCAGGTATACGGATATGTGGTAAATTTAAAAGTTTCGTACAATTAATTTTTATTCTATTGGTCTCGTCGAGGCTAATATGTGAAAATTTTCAATTTCAGCCAAATCCGAATTATTATACTGATTTGATGCAATACATTGTTGTGTATTGCAAGGTTGATTTATAACGCTATTGGTATAGTTTATTCTCCTTGAGTTAGCAGTTCGCATTGTTACATCGGTGTTCGAACTCGACGCCACAGGTGGCGATTGATATTGCGTTAAAGGCTGAGTATGCGCAGGGGCATTGTCCGCGAAATACTGATTACGCTGTATCGGGCCCGGCGCCGGCGGTACTGGTGACCTAGTGGTCTTTTGTTGTTGATAATTATTGCGATGGCTATTGTTATGATTGTTATTTTGCCTAAATTGGAATGAATTATTTGACGAGTTAAAAGAGCGATTATTATTAACGTAGGGTGACAAATTATTTTGATTATTAAATGTATTTGCACTAGATTGCTCCGTATGGGAAACATTTCTAGGTGAATAAGTGTAATTATTGTTAGGACTCGGCCTAAAGTTTGTTCGATTAGACCGTGAATTTTTACTTTCATAAACTGACTGAAAGTTTTGTTCTTCTAAGACAATTTTCAAAGCGTCTTCTAGAGTAGTCACGTTCCGTAATCTCACAAGTCTAACTAAATATGCCGGTAAATTATAAAGAAACGCATTTAGTGACCTATGATTATAAATAGATTGTTTCGCTAGACGTAAGTTCGGATCGTCAATCGTTTCGCTAATCTTAGAAAATAAGACACTTCTCAAATGTTGTATCCTGTGACAAAATTCCTGGTAATTTTCATTACGGTTTAATTTTAAGGATTCGAGTTCCAAAGCCAAACATTCCTCGGATCTCGAGTCACCAAAATGTTGGCTTAGTAATGTTTTTAATTCGTCCCAATTATTAATATGATCCCGTTCTCCGACTAGGTTCGCGGTTTCCCCGGATAATCTACTTGTAATAAATAACGTGGAATAAATATTCGTTTTGTTATTGGCTTCCTCGGTATGAATGGAGTATGTACTCGCATTTTTTTATAAAGCGTGGTAAAAGTCTGGTATCACCATCGAAATTAGGGATAATTTTAACCATTTCCATAGGAACTCTCACTAAATTTTCCATTTTTCTTTCTTTTTGTTACAGAATACACTACCAATAAAAAATAAAAAAAATACTCTTCGGTTATTATTAAGTGAATTTATAAGGAAATTAAATGAAATAATTTAAATTCCTCAATTACTTAACTAATTAGAACAATAACTTAGTGTGAATTTATCTAGTAATTAGGCGTAATTAATCCCACAAAACCAGAATATAAACACACACAAAATAGGAGAATAAGAAGGGTAGGAAAATACAGATTGGTGAAGAAGATCTACTCACAGTGCTGCAGTTTTCCCCATGCTCCTTCTGGAATATTGGTGCTCCGTCCTTGAAATTGGTCTGTTCCTTAATAAATTTGTTTGTTCCTTTTTTCCCGATTAAAACGTTGAGACGTACGACCGATTTTTCTGCGAAAACTTTTATTCGCCACGAATAATACTTGGTCTTACGGGTCCCTACCGACTGCGCCAATTAAGATAATGAACCCAACTTCAATAAAAAATATATTTATTTATTTTGACAGAGTTACAGTAAGAAGTTTATTACTACAATATTCAATATTAAATGATTACAATTGTCTATTTATACTTAAGTTATATGCTACAATACTATTTACTAAGCTTATTTACTGCATACGCTTGACCCAGATGGGATTGCTGATGATGTGCGAACGAATGAGATTTGGCAGGGGTGCTCAGCTTTAACTCGCTCGTGTGCCGAAAAACAAAAGCTTGAAAGGATTTTTGTGTCTGTGAAATCATAAATATTTCAAGCCCATGTTTAGTCCACTAAAATGCATTGGTCTCCTAAACCCTTTCAGACATGAAGCTTATACTACGATACAGACTATTTATTAGGACCTTTTTAATTTTTGGAGTCGGTACAAGCCAAGTATATAACTAAGTAAGATAACTTTATTAACGATTGATTTCTTATATTTACGCGAACACTACACATTGAATAAAACTACTTTTACAGATTTTTTCGCATTTAAAAAAATTTTGTACAACCGACTTCAATATAAATTATTTAGCATAACTCAAAAACTATTGGTCAGACTTTAATCAAATTTATATGTGATCACATGAGAAGCACCAGCTTCCAAATAAAAAAACGAATCATTGAAATCGATTCTCCTAGAAAAAGAAGGGGGTAACACACATAAAAAAACATACAGTCGTATTGAGTACCTCCTCCTTTTTTAAGTCAGAAGTAAAACTTAAATGATCATACATTCCTACTCTCGCTGTAGAAAAAAAAATTATTGAAATGGGTCATATAAATTTTAACAATTTGGATGCAAAATTAGTAGTGTATTTTTTACCATGAGATGAGAAACGTTATAACTATACTTGTTATTCTTATATATAAATATATTATTTATTTCATACAAAAAAGTTATTTCTAAAAACTAACAGGTCAATATTGTTTAAAAATTCCAATCGATATTACTCTCTCACTTCTCTAATATTAACTGTTTCGAGGCGAAATTTCTTCTAATGAACGCAGTGTTTGCAGAAATTAAGCTGCAATAAATAATTATGTTCCGCAATATGACGAGGGTCTCTTGTTTTATTGTAATCAGAAAATTTTAATTATTTTTGACAATCACGTAAAGCATTCTGTAAAATGGAAAGCATTAAATGTAAACTCCAATTTACTTGTTCTTTTATATTTTTATTTTAAAGATTATTATTTATTTAATATACAATATACAACATGTACAATGTAATATGTAATGTAATAATCATATATCTCACTAAGATCTAAGGTTTATCTACATCTACACTACTATTATAAAGAGGAAAGATTAG
This sequence comes from Parnassius mnemosyne, assembly GCA_963668995.1. NCBI lineage: Eukaryota > Metazoa > Arthropoda > Insecta > Lepidoptera > Papilionidae > Parnassius > Parnassius mnemosyne. The sequence continues at coordinate 68,282,499 of CAVLGL010000001.1, forward strand.
TTTATTTGTTTGTTTGAATTGAATAGGCTCCGAAACTACAAGACCGATTTGAAAAATTCTTTTACCATTAGAATCCTACATTATCCCGAATGAACATAGGCTATCTAATATTTTCAAAAAAGTTAGGGATCCGTATGAAAACTTCGTTAATGTAACCCAATGTGTGAAAAAAATACCAAAAAGAATCCTTATATCGCGTACGCTGCGGAAACTATTGTTAATAGAGCAAAGTAATTTACGTCAGTTTTATAGAGGATATCAATATCTACAAAAAAGTCTGCGATACCATATGTTTAACTATTACAGTTATGTCACAATAACTACTTTTTCATGTTGAAATGTGAAATAGTAACGCCGGTACAAAATAGGCCACATTATTCGTATTATTTCATTACCTGTATCATACTTAACCACCAAGTACGTTAACCATGTAATTTTAGGAACATATTTCACTTTTTAAATCTTTGTTAATTCAGCAACGGTCCGTCGTGATGTCTCTATCGAATTTTACATGGCAAGGCGCAGACGCGTGATATACGCGGGTGTAACCGCGGGGCACAGCTAGTAACTATTATAAAATAAACAATACATTTCTTTTAATTCTCTAAATTTCTAAATACTAATGCTCAAAATTGTCTGTTTTTTTTTCTTAGAATACAAATTGACTGTCAAGGTTATTTATATCAAGATTTATAATATTATAACCTAACTATTATTTAATGTCTATATTAAGCAGGATGTCGATGCAAGTGTCCCTCCGCCCCCCGAACGGGTTCACGCCTTGTCTTGGCAGGGTGGCTTAGTAGCCGTAGTTTGGCAACTTGCGGTGAACAAAGAGCAAACCACTCGGTAGCCACTGCGTGTGGGCTTGGCGAGCCCACTTCAGATGTATGTGAGTAGGCTGCGGAGATAAAGGTCTCTTCTCCCCCCATAGACAGAGAGAATGCACTGTGCGTTCCGTATTGAGTTGTACTATGAATACGAGTACAGATCGAAAAGTGCGAGAGAGACAAAGCCAATGTGCGGCTAGTAGTTGTCTCTTTCTAGAATTCTGATTGGTCTACATAACTGGCAATTAGAAGTGTATCTGTGTACAACTGTAAGCCCGTTGCTATAAATCGTTTTGCAAAGAGCAGGAAAGAAACAAGTATTGGCCGCACAGTCGCTTTGTTTCTTTCTAGAGATTGGTCACTTTTGTTAGGTTAACGCTGTCTATTCTCTCTATGTCTATGTCTCTCCCTACCGCTGCATCTGAGGTGAAGTCGCGAAGTAAGAGCTGTGTTGGTATGGTGATGCGCCACTCGCCCTATCCTCTGCGTCTCTGACGAGCCCGCACCGTTGATGCGACGATGTTGGAGGTGTCCTATGCATAGGCATTTCCGCATGTAAAAAAAAGGTAGCTCGAGGTCATGTTTTGAGGCATTCCTTGCGGGAGTACTATTTTCAGCAATGTACTTTTAAAAGACTGTAAAAGTAAGCAAGATATTGCCACCTGTCGAAAGATATAAGATTTTTTGGGATATGTATATGAGTTCATCTCATGGGGTTCTAGATTTTCTCACGCTACCACCACAAGGCAATGATAATGATCAGCATTTATGAAATATCGAAAATAATATTCTAGATTCCTTAAAACTATTTTGTTGTATTGGAAGATTTCTAATGATATAGAATAATCATACATAAAGTAACCTCTTAAAGTTACCTCTTTGTTTAAAATAATATGATTGCATGATTTATTATATAATAGCGATTATTAATTACACATTTAAAATATCAGATAATCTAATCAGATAAACTACTGGAAATATCAGATAAACTACTGGAATACATCAGATATATCTAAACCGAAATTGTATAAATAAATATGGATAAGGTGACAGGCTTTTCTTTCTTCATACTACATTTTCTGTAAGATCTTAATCATCTAATCCTTTAAAACGTTCGTCAATTTTAAGCGAACAAAGTCGACTTATTTTACCCTAAAAACAGTAACCTCTTAACGCTAAACAAAACTGCATAGAATCGTTTTCAAGCAGAGAAGTTATTTGTTCCTCACCTTTACAAATTCCAACGAAAGAGGGATATTGCTTTATTAAAATATATCTAGCGCTAATGGTTTTCTAAATAACCTGTCATGAGCACAACCAAGGAACTTATCGTAGTATTTCCAAATAATACAATTTTATAGTAAAGTAACATATTTTTAATAGCTAGCAGTTCCTTTTCCTTTACTATGAATATGGTTAGAGTTAAAAAATAAATTTTGAATAAAAATTTATAGATTGGTAAATAACTAATACAAAGAACTTAAACAATGCTATAATTTAATATTCTAAAGTAGGGTACTAAAGCGAAAGATAAGCTAAGCGTAAATTGGCAGCTTAATGCTGCTGTGTTTTTATTTTAGCCCTCAGGGGTGACAAGGCATCTGTATTTTGATTTTTATCATCTACTCATGTTGCAAGTAAACTAAGTTATAATTTATAATATAGTTTAAATTGCAAAATAATTAGGATACGAGTAGCATTAACAGGAGGCATAAATGAAAAGTAAGAGCGATTTAGAAGTAATCAAATACGACGATTTTTTTTCGTTTAAAAATTTCCGCGCGCGCCATTTTAACCTTGCGTCCCTAGGCATGTGACAATCCGCCACAGTCCGGAGGTCAGGTCTTATCATAACTAACATAACGAGCACAATCTCGGCACATCTTATTCTACTCGTCGAGGAATTCCAGTAGCAGATATCGAAGTTCACCTTCAGGTCTCCATAAAGTCCAAGACGTATAAGTATATTTATATATAAATCCTGCGTACTTTGAGCGAAACAAAAAATTGTAGTAAAAATCTGTGATTATAAACCTAATAATAATACCTTACCATGGTCAAGTATGTATCAAATTTGGTTTTTGGCATATTTTGTATTTCTAAAGAAATCAATATTTTTCAGCACGAACCGCTTTAAATAAATGACCACACATGACGGCGTACTAAGCCCGAGGTAAAAAATTACTCTGGGAGTGAAGCAAAGTGTATTTATTTAGTAAAATAAATTAATACAAGGCTGTTCAAAACACCGAAAATTTCGCAACTTCTTAGCGGAAAAAGAATAATTATAAGTATACAAAACAAATTAAACTGCCATTTACATTGCATGGCTTCCCACATGATAGATGAAGAGTTTAAAAAATAGATTGAGTTGAACAATTGATATTTACAAAAGTTATCGTGTTAACGCCTCCATCCCGACTTGATAAATCTACACCTTATGCCACTAAAACCGCTTTTTTATGTCAAAATAGCAATTGAACGATTTAAAAAATTAATAAGTTCAACAATCATTTATCCACATTTATCTTTCTGACAATGTGCTTTTCTGCCGACTTCCGAAAAGGAGACGCTACTCAATTCGACTGTATGTTTTTTTTATTTTTAATAATCTTAGCATTTGCATGAAGTAAGTAAATCGCCCCAACTTCTGAAAAGCTAGGTCTAGTTGTGAGCTTATTGCTAAACAAATAACATTAAAGAAGTTAAAAATTAATTTGCTAAGACCCGCATAAAAATAATATGATGTATCTTACCTGGTTTGAAGAGCATCTCCCACACTATTTCATTTTTAATATTATCGATATTATTAAAATCATTTAATTTGTTAAGACCCGCATAAAAAATAAAATGATGTATCTTACCTAGTTTGAAGAGCATCTCCCCCCTTTTTCTCGGCAGCAGCGTCATCCTAATAGTCTCCTCTCGGGGCTCTGCCAGGCCCTCGGCCATCACGGGCGGGGGCGCTCAGCCACGCCCTCTGCCGGGCGACTCTGCCAACCACCAGGCCCCTAAATTTGAAAGAGGTCCCTTCCCCGACCAGTCGGGGGTTAGTTCCCCCAGGGGCGGGGGTGTCATCACCCGCCCTCAGCGTGTGGAGAAGAACTTCACGGCCACTCATCGGTCCGCTGGACCCTTCTCACTCCCGTTAGCTGAGTGGCCGCGACTGGTGTACCACTGTTCCCCATTTGATGGAGGCGGCCCTGGCTTCTTTTTCATTTTTAATATTGATCGATGGTGGTGTCTTGCCTAGTCTAATGGTGTTGGGTGTAGTAGCGCATGGGATAGTGTACGCAATTGAGGTGTGGCGCGAGGTGCTCTTAAAACTAGGTAAGACACATTATTTTATTTTATTACGTGGATCTTAGTTAATTAATTTTAAACGTCTTTAATATAATGGATTTCCACAAAGTAACGCATGATTCTATTAATTAAACCAATAACAATTCCCTAGTGTTTTGGTGATAGAAATTAAATGACAAACGAATACACAGTTCACTGCTGTGGCCCATAGACACATCTATCTTCGAATTAGCATCAAAATGGAGATACGTTGTCAACCCTGATGATGGGCTGGTTTTCAAAAAACTATCTCTGGTTTTCGTAACTTACCGTATCGTATTCTGTTAGATCAACCCGTGGCCCATACTCGGTCGAGCCGATCCAGTAGTGCTTAAGCCATAATACTCTACGGCGTGGCTATACCAAGTAAGAATTACTAACTTTAAAAATATTTTTTATGATTAAGAAATACTTAAAAATCATTAGTTTTCAGATAAATATAGTAAAAATGAACTTACAGTTCTTCATAATTCTTGTGGTCGTGAACGCGAATGTTGATCGATTGGTGCTGGATTCGAATCTCAGGTTAGGTTCAAAATCAGTAAGTTGCCGATGTTTCATTCCCGTGCCTCAGAAGTGCTTTCTGAGCCGTTCTGACTAAAGCCGTGTCGGATTTCCGTCCCATCAGATTATGACGAAAGGGAGTGCGTCTTTATTTGCGGGTTCACTCGTGCTCAATAATCCGGACAGAATTGCGCAAATGGCTAATCTCCATTAAGACTGGCCGCCGAGACCGGTAATATGGTCTGGAGGACAATTATTAACTCATTGAGATTTTTTTGTAAATACAATATAGGGTATATTACAGCCTATTTAAGTTCACTGCTGAAGAAACAGAAACAGAAACAGAAACTTTTTTATTCAATATAGATTATAAATAATACTTATTGAAAGTCACTCTTTTGTTTGATTACCACTGGTTCGGAAAAAACCTCTGTCCTGGGAAGAACCAGCAAGAAACCCAGCGGGACTTTTTTTTTAAATAACAGCTTACAATCATGATGTTACACAAATTAACAACACAACAAATTAGAAATAGCTTGGTAGCGATCACCTCATTTCCAGGGGTTATTATCATCCATAAATTCCTTAATATTATAATAACCCTTTTTATACAAACTTAGTTTAATAAAGTTTTTGAACTTTGAACAGGTCAAACTTTGTATATTTTCTGGAATTTAAAACAAATATAATTTCAGTGTCAGCTGCGTGTCCCCATAGCAAAATACCATACGACATTATGCTATGGAAGTAGCTGAAGTAAACTAGTCTAGCTGTTTCAACACTGGTTAAACTTCTAATCTTTTTTACAGCATATGCTGCAGAACTAAGTCTGCTTGCTAGTTTTGATATATGGGGGCTCCATTGAAGCTTCGCGTCTAGTGTGATTCCAAGAAAAATGGTGGTATCTACAAGACTCAGTTTCTCCCCATTTAAAATTACATTAGTATTTAATTGTTTGACATTTGGAGTCACGAATTTCATACATTTCGTTTTAGTGCCATTTAAATGCAAATTATTAACATCGAACCAATTTACTAATTTAGATATAGCATTATTTACTTCGTCATATTTTAGTAATTGTCGACTTAATTTGAAAATTAAAGAAGTGTCATCTGCAAATAATACTATATCATGGTTATCCCCTACTATGTAAGGTAAGTCATTAATGTATACAAGAAACAGAAAGGGGCCGAGAATTGAGCCTTGAGGCACGCCCATTTGTACCATCGATCCGGAAGAGCTCATATTGTTAATGACAACTTTTTGCGTTCTCTTACTTAAATATGAAATAATTAATTTAAGGGCATCACTTCTTACACCGTAGTGTTGAAGTTTCCTGATTAATGTTTCATGGTGAACACAATCGAAGGCCTTGGATAGGTCACAAAATATACCCAAAGCATCCTGTGAATTCTCCCATGCATTAAAGATATATTTAATCAGCTCAACACCGGCATCGGTTGTCGAGCGACCCCTTGTGAAACCAAATTGATTTTTATGAAGTAAATTATTTATATTAAAAAAATTTAACATTTGATCAAGAACAATTTTTTCAAAAATCTTACTAAGTGTTGGTAGTACAGAAATAGGTCTAAAATTGGCGGGGTCTAATGTACTACCAGATTTAAATAAAGGTATTACTTTACTATGCTTCATTAAATCAGGAAACACACCAGATTCGATACTAGTATTAAAAATAATAGCTAAATGAGGCGCGATTGTATCTATTATAGACTCAATAACTTTAACGGAAATCCCCCACAGATCCGCAGTTTTCTTAACATCAATAGTTTTAAAATATTTTACAATATCTTTTGATGACACTTTATGAAATGTAAAATTCTTTGTACACACATTTACATTTTGTTTAAGTAATGATTCGGCGACGGCAGGAGAAGAATTCAGTGACTTAGTGGTCAAGATCGGAATATCAGTAAAATATTTCTCAAAAACCATTGCTACGTCCTGATCTGATACAGTTAATTTGTTGTTAACACTTAACTGGTAATTTGAATTGCGAAAGATGATCTTACCAGTTTCGCTATTAATTATACTCAATGTCATTTTAATTTTATTGGAAGCCGTCTTAATTTTGTTGCTCAAATGCAAAGACTTGGCTATGGAGCACACTCTTTTAAATATTTTTGAATATTTTTTTACATATTCCCTAAATTCGACGCTATGATTATATGACCTTTCATGGTAAAGATCATATAACCTATGCCTGCTCTTATAGACTCCTACTGTCGCCCATTCATTGAATGACTTCCGACTGTTCAAGGAGAATGTTTTAGAAGTAAAAGTATTATAAAATTCATTGCAAATAAGCTTAAATAATGTTCCATACAAAAAATTAGGATCATTTTGGTATGAAAGTGATGGAAGTTTTTTCACTATGTTACTTCTAAATTTCTCCAAGCGACGTGCATTTACTGGAACAGACACAACTTTCTCATCTATTTGCTTTTTGTGGACATAAGGTAACGAAACTACTTGTCCACAGTGATCAGAACATAATTTTTGAATTATACATTTATGCAACGGCTTCACATTTGTAAAAATGTTATCTATACATGTTGCACTAGATTGAGAAATACGCGTTGGCTCTATAAATAAATTAAAAAGACCATATGATTTAAACAATGATCTAAATTTAATATTGATGGAGGAAGCTTCTAGGAGATTGATATTAAAGTCTCCACATATTACAACAGATTTATTCTGTTTATTAAGCTTAGCAAAAACTTCCTCCATAATATTTTCAAAAGTATCATATGTACAACATGGGAGTCTGTAGACGCTCACAACAATGAGGTGTTCAAACTCAACACATGCCATTTCTACAGTTCGCTCAACAGAGAGGCTCACAATGTCTTTACGTTCTTTACATGATAATAATTTACTAGCTAATATTAAGGAGCCACCTCTTAAAACCGTATCTCTATTGAAAGAACTGACCACCTGGTGATTACTGAAGTTAAACATTAAATTATAAGCTTTTAACGAATGTTCAGTAATACATAAGATATGAATATTGTTGCTATTTAAGAACAACTCAATTTCTAGCTCTTTGTATCATGCCTTGTATATTTTGATGCACCAGGTGTAAACAATTTTCATTATCTTTCTGTGGAGTCATACAATTAAAGATTTGTAAGCCACATTCTAAATTATTTAAGTTATTATAACTGCTAGAGATTACCTCTATTGTCTCATTTTCTAATTTAAATTACTTGGAACTGATTCCAAATTGCATATTAAGTCATTACACTGCTCAAAAGAAGCAGATGTCTGTGTAGCTAAGTCCTTGGCTGAGTTAATATATAAATAATAAGATAGCACATTTGCTATCTGTCTTAAATTATATTTTGATAGGTAATACCTATCTCTAGTCAAAAATTTCTTAATTAAATTATTTATATCTATTAAATTAATTCTATCATTATAATTGTAACAATGAAATGTCAAGTTTAAATTATTATTACATGAAAAGTTATTCATTAATAAATTTAAATCATATCTTATTTTATTTTCCTGCGGCCAACCCTGTATGTAAGGCAATGTAAACAAGATAATTTTATGTACATTTAAAGTATTTAGATTATCAATATATTTTAATAATTGATTTTTGTTTGCATTGCCTCTTCTCCCAACAAGAATTATTAATGTGCTATTAGGACAAAATTTACTAGCTAAAACTTTATTCATTATATGACTAAAGGATGCTACAGGCATGCAATAATTAGTGATCATATGTATGTCCTTTTAAACAGTTATTTAACATCATGCCCAAATTTTTGCCTATGTCATCACAATGCATAATAACTTTATTTTTTTTAATATTTACATTGCTTTTTAAGTTTATATCCTTTGTCATGGCACTGTCATAGAGTGTAGGTGAAAATAATGAGGTCTTACTGTTAACTTTGTTATTTACACATATTGTCCCCGATGAACTTGGTATGGAGCGCTGATACTCACTCTGATTTTTTATTAAGGAGTCAAAGCGCTCCTCATTATATTTACATGATTTTACCAGATCATTCATGACCAATATGTGTTCTTTTATCTCATCTTGAGCCGATGCATATTTATTTGATACAATTTCTAGAGAGCTTTTAAGTGATAAAATTGTTGAATTTAGACACTCTATATCAGTCTCATAACAGTGATTCATATATTCCACCTCAATTGAATATATTTTAAGTTTATTAATTAGTTCTTGCTTTTCTTTGCATACATTTATATAATTATTAACATTAATTTTAGTTTTAATTTTTTTGTAGTTTTCTAATATATTTATTAATTTTTATATATTTCTTTAATTTTCTTCTACTGCAGGTAGTCCTTGCTGCTGTTCTTGATATGACATAATCATCACCAGTCAAATCGATTGTTGTGGAGGATTGCAATGCTTTAGATTTAGTAGATTCACACTCTATGAGCTCGTTGAACAGACTTTGATTTTGGGACGCTTTCATGTTATCTATGTAATGTTTTAATTGCACAATCTGCTCATTAGCCTCACTTAACTGTAACTGCAATGCAGCAATTAATTTGAGGGATACCTCATATTCCTTGCTGCATTGGTCAAACTCATCGACTGTTCTCTGAAGTTGATCCCTTTCTTTTGTAACAAATGTATATTCTTTATGCAACTTAACCATTTCACTTTTTAGTTTAGTATTTTTAGCAATTATATTTATTATTTCCTTTTCATTGTCATCCCTTTCTTTAATTAACAGCTCACACTGCTCCTTTGACGCCTTAAGTTCTTGAAGCGCCATTTGAAGTTGGTTCTCCAATTGGCGCGTTTTGGCGTTGCGTGTATTCATTTTACTATTAAATGTAAATAGCAAAATAAAACAAAGAAAGAAAACCAAAGAAGCAGATTAAGCAAATGTCGAGATGTATGGGCTTATTTACAGATCTCAAATTAAATTATCATGTAAATAATTCAAAACGAAATCCACAACAACACTTAATAGGTAAATCTTAAAATGTTAAAGGGATAACAAGAATTACACTTACAATACGTTTAAACGATGTTCGTTACAGCTGTTACTTTTGGTTGGAACAGTAAACACAATGTATGTAATTAAAATAGGTACTTCTGACTTTTACTTATATCACAAACACAAATAAGTCGTATTTAACAACTGTAACTCAAAATTGAGGTGGATATTATTAATTTACAACATTTAATTTTTAAAAATAGTTGGGAGCAATTATTTTACAACTTGTTACCGGGGTTCCCACAAAAAAAAAAGATAAGCCTCCTCCATAGATTGCCTCATAGGGAGGACATTTGCCATAGTTGCCACAACTGGCAAGCGGGTTGGCAACAGCAGTTTTTTAGTTTTAGTCACTGTTAGGATGACGCTGCTGCCAATCTCATGATTTTTTTCCCTCTGGCGCCGACACCTGCAGGACGATATATGATAGTGGATATTCTTACACCGCCACTACACGGTAAAACAATATAAACTTAGCACAATAGTCACCAAAAATATTTCAAAGTAAAAATGAAATAAAGACGCTATTAGTGTAAACACTACCTACTTCACCGTCCGTTATAAAAATTAACTACCTAATATAAAATGTTCAGTTATTAAAAATACGTTTGTTTATTATACTATAGAGCCAGCTTACTAACAAGACATAAGTAGAATTCATTTTCATGCTTAACGGAAATTACTTGCCCCGCGCTACCGACGCGTATTAACAAGCCATACATTTTCTTAATAGGATATTGGCAACATGATAGTAGAAGTCACCTGCTTGTAATAATAAAATATTCTTTTAAAATAATATAACTAAAATTCGCCATAAATTTCGTCACTAAATCTATACAAATAAATAAAATTAAATCTGTTACGTAATAAAGTATCTGTTTGTAATGTCAAAATTACAGTTTTTTTACTAAATGGGAAAGTAAATACGGTACTTATAACTTAAATACAATTTAAAAAAAAATTTGTCTGTCTGTCTGTCAGTCTGTCTGTCTGTTTGTTCCGGCTAATCTCCAAAACGGCTGAACCGATTTTGACGGGACTTTCACTGGCAGATAGTTGATTTCATAAGGAGTAAGTAAGGCTTTTATTTATAGAAGAGGGGGCAAACGAGCATGCGGCTCACCTGATGGTAAGTGACTACCGCCGCCCATGAACAACCGCAACACCAGGGGAATTGCAGATGCGTGGCCGGCCTTTTAGAAAGGTGTAAGCTCTTTTCTTGAAGGTTCCTAAGTCGTATCGGTCCGGAAAATTTGCTGGTGGTAATTGATTCCACAAGGAAGTTGAGCGAGGGAGAAAACTTCTTCTAAATCGCACAGTGGTGGACCGCCAAACATCCAGGTGTTATGGATGGTAACGCGAGTTTTATCGCGATGTGCGATGGTGAAATTGAGCGGCTGGAATTAGTCCGAACAATTCCTCAGAGCACTCCCCGTGATAGTACGATAAAATACACAAAGAGATGCAACATCTCTACGCAGTGCCAGTGTATCGAGCCGATCAGAAAGAGCTCGATCGTCGACGATTCGAACCACTCTGCGTTGGATGCGGTCAAGTGGAAGGAGCTGGCACTGGGGTGCCCCGGCCCAGAGATGAGAACAGTATTCCATGTGCGGCCGAACTTGCGCTTTGTAAAGTCGCAAGTGATGTACCGGCATGAAAAACTGTCTCGCTCTGCTGAGCACGCCAAGTTTTTTAGAGGCCAATTTGGCCTTCCCTTCCAAGTGACCACGAAACTACACACTATTCGATATGTCGACGCCAAAGATTACGATACTAGCTGAGGCAGCAAGGGGAGTGCCTTGAAACTGAGGAGATACAACAAAGGGGTTCTTTTTAGCGGTAAACGCGCAAACTAGTGTCTTCTGTGGATTGAACTGGACTAGTTTTAGTCGGCCCCAATCCGAGACTTTGTTAAGCAAAGACTCGACTTCAGACACAAGTTTGTCCCGGTACTCAGCAACATTTTCCCGAGAAATATTGGCACGGCCGGTATATAAGGCATCACCAGTGCTGTCGTCTGCATAGCAATGAATGCTACCAGTTAGCAACATATCATTGATATGCAGGAGAAACAGCGTTGGTGAAAGCACGCAGCCTTGTGGAACACCAGCGTTGATAGGCTTGAAATCAGAGCATGCACCGTCTACTACGACTTTGATGCTCCGATCAGCAAGAAAACTGGTGATCCATTTGCATTATTTCTCGGGAAGCCCATTAAAAGGAAGCTTTGAAAGAAGCGCTTTGTGCCAGACCCGATCGAAGGCCTTCGCTATGTCCAAACTAACGGCCAATGCCTCCCCCTTGGACTCCACTGCCTCCGCCCATCTATGAGTCAGATAGACTACTTTTATTTTAGAAAAATAATTAGGATTCCGCTCAAAAACACAAAAACCCTAAAACGCGGGCGAAGTCGCGGGGAACAGCTAGTAAATAAATAAAATTTAAGTATCTGTCCTTTTAAATATCGAAATAACTACCTTATATTGAGGTAATGGAGTCATTTGTTGAATTGCTCGTTACAAAGTTACACGTACAATTGTTACGTATTTTCTTGAATAGAAAACCCCCTTGGTTTTCTCACTGATCTATCCCGGAACTTCCATTATGCTTTATTTGATAATGTATGTTAAATAAAAAATATATTTTTCGTTTTGTTTTTCTATTCCTATTCAGGGTTACACTTAAATACTTCGTCTTTTCGTAAAATTCTTTGAAATTTTGAAAATGGCAAATTAATAAAAAAAATATATATGTATAATATAAAAATGAATCGCTAAATGTGTTGCTAAGCGCAAATCTCGAGAGCAGCTGAACCGATTTCGCTAATTCTTTTTTAGGGTTCCTTACCTTAAAAGGCAAAAACGGAACCCATATAGGATTACTTTGTTGTCCGTTTATCTTTCTGTCAAGACCCTTTTTCTCAGGAACGCGTGAATATATCAAGCTGAAATTCATACCAAATACTCAAGTTTACTGTAACTTGGAGCTGTGAAATAATCAAACTTCTAAGACAACTTTATCAAAAGATACAGCTGTTTATGCCGCAAATTTTCGACATTCGCAAGGGAATCAAAACCTACAGAGTACTTCCCGTGAACACAGAATCTTAAAATTTGGTACGAAGCAACGTATTGTAGCACAGATAAAGGAAAAATTGCGAAAAGCATAAATTTTTAGTTACATCATATTGTAAAAATATTTTTATAATTTTAAACTTATATACCTACGGATTTGTTCGGAACCCTCGGTGCGCGAGTCCGACTCGCACTTGGCCGGTTTTTTATTTATAATATTTCTTGAAGTACGAAGATGGTTCTTACGTAGAGAAAAATTTAAAAAATTGCCTGAAAAAGTCTAAAAACAACACTGTTCTATATTCCCATACAAAAAATTCGTAATAATACTTAAAAGTCAATTTGAACTTTAATACCATACCATAAAGTTTAGTGTTATTGGAGGGGTTTCGGGAAGGTAAAAAAATTTAGTGACGTTAGTATTGTATAAATATTAATGTCAATATTTGTCAATAGTGTTTTGTCAAAGTCAGTGTGTGCTGATAATATTATACCACCACAAAAACTCTATGACAGTGCCATAGCAGAGGATATTAAAATAATAAATAACTCAAATATTACTAAAAATAATATAATTGTTTATAGCGATGACATGGGAAAAAATCTAGGCATAACTTTAAATAACTCTTTAAAGGGACAAAAAGTTACAAATTGCTGCATGCCTGGAGCATCTTTTAGTGACATCCTAAATAAAATTATTGTTACTAAATTTTGCCCAAATAGTACAATAATAATTTTTGTTGGTAGAAGAGGCAGTGTCAACAACAAACAGTTATTAAGATATATTGAACAACTTAATAACTTAAATGTACACAAAATTGTCTTGTTCACACTGCCTTATATACAGGGATTGCCACAAGAAAATAATTTAAGACATAATTTAAATATACAAATGCATAATTTAATATGTAATAATAATTTAAATTTGACATATAATTCTAATTATAATAATCATAAATTTCATGTAATTGACATAAATAATTTAATAAAAAAGTTTTGGACAAAAGATAGGTATTACCTATCCAAATATAATTTAAGACTGATAGCTAATGTGCTATCATATTATTTACTTTTTAACTCAGCCAAGTTTTTGGCTACCAAGACTGCTTTTATTGTGCATAATCATTTGACATTTAATTTGGAATCAGTTCCAACTAATTTAAATTAGTGAATGTGACAATAGAGGCAATCTCTAGCAATAATAAGAGTTTAATTAATTTTGAATACAGCCCACAAATAAGTAATAAAAATTGTTTACACCTGGTGCATCAAAATATACAAGGCATATTGGGCAAAGAATTGGAAGTTGAATTGTTTTAAAATAGTAACAATATACACATCCTTTGTATTACTGAACATTGGCTAAAAGATTATAATTTCATGTTTAATTTTAGAAATCACCAGGTGGTCAGTTCCTTCAATAGAGAAAAAAGTTTACGTGGTGGCTCCTTAATATTAGCAGATAAATCATTATTATATAAAGAACGTAAGGATATTGTGAGCCTCTCTGTTGAACGAACTGTAGAAATGGCTTGTGTCGAGCTCGAGCACCTCATTGTTGTAAGTGTTTACAGACCCCCATGTGCTACTTATGACCATTTTGAAAGGATTGTGGAAGAAGTTTTACTCAAACTTAGTAAACAGAACAAGTCTGTTGTAATGTGTGGAGACTTTAATATCAATCTCCTTGAAACTTCTTCCATTAGTATTAAGTTTAGCTCATTGTGTAAATCGTATAATCTTGTAAATTTATTCTTAGAACCAACACGTATTGCTGGGCCTAGTGCGACCTATATAGATAACATTTTTACAGATGTTAAGCCCTTGCATAAATCAATTATTCAAAATTTAAGTTCAGATCACTGTGGACAGTTAGTATCACTACCTTACATACACAAAAAACAGAAAAATAAGAAAGTTGTGTTTGTTCCAATAAATGAACATCGCTTGGAGAGGTTTAGAAGTAATATAATAAAAAGACTTCCATCACTTTCGTTTAAAAATAGTGCTAATTATTTGTATGCTACATTATTTGAAATTATACGTTGTGTATTAAGTAGAATATTTACTTCTAAAACTTTCTCTTTTAACAGTCGCAAATCATTTAATGAATGGGCGACAGTAGGAATTTATAAAAGTAGGTGAAGGTTAAACGACCTTTATGATGAAAGATCATATAATACTAGTGTTATATTTAGAGATTATGTAAAAACATATTCTAAAATATTTAAAAAAGTGTGCTCCACTGCTAAGGCTTTACATTTAAGCAACAAAATTAAAACTGCATCCGACAAAATTAAAATGACCTGGAGAATAATAAATAGTGAAACGGGGAAGGTCAAACCGCTCAACTCGGATTTTCAATTGAATATTAACAATAATTTAACGCGATCTGATCAAGAAGTTGCTATGGCTTTTGAGAAACATTTTACAAATGTTTCTTTTTTGACAACAAAATCATTAAATTCTTCTCCAACTGTCGCCGAATCATTGCTCAAACAAAATGTAAAGGCTTGTTCAAATACTTTTAAATTCCATAGGGTACTGCCAAAAGATATCGTTAAATATTTTAAAACTATTGATGTTAAGAAAACGGCAGACTTATGGGGGATTTCCGTTAAAGTTATTTTATCTATAATAGATACATTAGCACCTTATCTAGCCACTATATTTAATATAAGCGTCGAATCTGGTGTGTTTCCTGATTTAATGAAACATAGTAAAGTCATACCTATATTTAAATCTGGTAGTACATTAGACCGCGCCAATTTTAGACCAATTTCTGTACTACCAACATTAAGTAAAATTTTTGAAAAAATTATTTTAGATCAGATGTTAAGTTTCTTTAATATTAATAAATTGCTACATAATAATCAATTCGGTTTTACAAGGGGTCGCTCGACAACTGACGCTGGAGTTGAGCTTATTAAACATATTTTTTGTGCATGGGAGAATTCAGAGGATGCTTTGGGTATATTTTGTGACCTTTCCAAGGCCTTCGACTGTGTTCACCATGAGACATTAATCAGGAAGCTACAGTACTATGGTGTCAAGAACACAGCGCTTAAACTTATTATTTCATATTTAAGTAATAGAAAACAGAAGGTTATTATCAATGGTAAAAGTTCTTCCGGGTCACCTGTACTAATGGGTGTACCTCAGGGCTCGATTCTCGGCCCATTCCTGTTTCTGGTGTATATTAATGACTTACCTCACCTTGTAGGGGATAGTCATGATATAGTATTATTTGCTGATGATACTTCCTTGATTTTTAAACTTAAACGTCAATCATTTAAATGTGACGAAGTGAATAATGCTATATCAAAATTAGTGCATTAGTTTAACGTTAATAATCTGCATTTGAACGGAAATAAAACTGATGTGTTAAATTTACAACAACGAATGTTCAAAATCTGAATACCAATGTGTTTTTAAATGGGGAGGAATTGAGCCCTGTTGTATCCACTGTTTTTCTTGGCATCACTCTTGACGCAAAGCTACAGTGGGGCCCCCATATATCCAAATTAGCAAGCAGACTAAGTTCTGCAGCCTATGCTGTAAAAAAGATTAGAGGTCTCACTAGTGTCGAGACAGCTAGATTAGTTTATTTTAGTTATTTTCATAGCATAATGTCTTATGGGATTTTGCTATGGGGAAATGCGGCTGATTCAGAAACTATTTTTGTTTTACAGAAGAGGGCCATTAGAGCTATTTACAATCTAAAATCGAGAGAGTCTCTTAGAGATAAATTTAAAGAAATTAATATATTAACTTTGGCCTCTCAGTATATTTACGAAAATTTAATGTATGTTCACAAAAACAAAGATAGTTTTAGTAAAAGAAGTGATATACATTCTGTAAACACTAGGAACAAATACAAGCTAGTGATACCAGTTTCTCGACTCCACAGAGTCAGTAATTCATTCTTGGGGCAATGTATACGCTATTACAACAAGGTCCCGGAAAGTGTACAGGTTCTCTCTATTACCAAGTTTAAATGTTTTATTAAGCTGAAACTGTATAAAAAGGGTTATTATAGTATAAATGAATACATGGTTGATAATAACCCCTGGGAATGAGGTGATCGCTTCCAAGCAGTTTCTAAAATAAATTTTGTAAATAGTTCGTAATCATTTATATTGTAAAATTTATTTAAAAAAAAGTCCCGCTGGGTTTCTTGCTGGTTCTTCCCAGGACAGAGGGTTTTTTCGAACCAGTGGTAAAGTAAAAAATGACTTTCAATAAGAATTACACATGTAATGTATATTGAATAAAAAATATTCTATTCTATTCTATTCTATTCAATAATTTTTATTTTTTGACATAATGTAATTGTTGACTTATCAACGTTTTTTATTCTTTTTTATCTTATTAGCTTATCCAGTGTCCCAAATAGCAGAATAAGTATTAAAAAAAATTGACTGTTGGGCGGTACGAAGTTCACCGGGTCAGCTAGTGATTTTAATAAAATTTTAATTAATGTCAACCGTCTTTCAAATAAGTAAATATTTTTCTTTAAGTATAAGGCACATATTGTTAATTCACATAATAAAAGTTAAATAAGTTTAGTACATGTGGATGAAAACGTCTGTTAGGCCCCAGTATGAAGCTTGGACCACTATGGGGGCTCGTCCTCTTTTTTCACAATTTTTTTATGGTTAACTTTTCCGTTGATTTTGCTTTTCGGATAATTGTGTACTCAGCATGATATTTTAGTATATACTTTGATTTAAAATAAGTTAAAAGTTGTTATTTTGACATTACAAATAGACCAAATAGACACTTCAATTTTATTTATTTGTATAGATAAAATGAATCGGCAGCAGCCTCAAAGATGCGTAACGTCTGGTATTAAGATCGTCAAGCTGTCTGCGAAGACTGACAATACATTCAAATTGTTTCTATTACCAGAGAGCCATGATTAACCATAAAGGGTGATAAAGAATTAAAATGATATTATAGAGATAGTAGATTAGTATAATGATATTATAAATTGACGAACATGTACGATGTCACGAGGCCTGAGTGTAAATCTAACCTAGGGCCAACATTTGTCTAATACTACAACTTGATGGTTCTCTGCTCGCCATATAAATGCTACTGAATCCTATTCTGACTCAAATGATATCATTAAATCTATTTAATATGATTGACATGGTGTCTGGTTACCTTAAAGAAAGCTATTAAAATTTCTATCTTTTAAAAGATTTCAGAACCTGTAGCCGTAATCGTAGTCTAAGGTCTAAACTGCTTAAAAAATCTTAATCTATTAGTTAAATACAGAGCATTTGGAATTTGTTTAATTTTAAAACGAAAAATACCACGGGACAATGCTTTTTAGTTTAGGATTTTCTTATGGGTTATTGCCACAAAATACCTTTTTGATTTTATTTTGACACAAGTAAATTTTATCATAATAGAATGTTAAATACAAGTAAGATAGATATTACAAACTATTGTAGCTAAATATTTTCTAAAAAGATTATACCCCGGAAAAGTCGGAACATGAAGAGGGTCGTTTTGTATTTGACACATTCTAAATTCAATTTATAACTCACTTTAGGTTCCATTTTTGTGGTGAAAACATTTTCAATAATAGTGTGAAGGAGAAATACTTACAATAACCCTATATATGTGTAGCTTTATACATATAGAAGGTAGAACTAATTTTGATTTGTTATGTTTATGCGCATGCGGATTTTATCGCGTTTAAATTTCACTTGCAAGCAATGTTCATAAAGATTAACGCCATAAAATCCGTAAAATTAAATGAAACTAATTCTGAGGTGTTTGACATTCCGATGTCAGAGTTTCAATTTTTACCTACCGGGCTACCTTCAATTTTTCTATATTAACTTTTGGTCCAATCTACGCAAAATGAGCTTACAGTATCTTGAAGTCTTGCAGTGGTATGCTTGGGTTTGGATTTCATTTTATTAATTATATAAATTAGGATCTTTTTTAATTTCAATAGCCTCGCGAATCATCCTTGATAGGAATCTGTGTTCTTTTGCGAGGGTTTGTGGTCTATCAAATCTAATGTAATGACGGGGGCGATTTTGAACATGTTCACAGACTGCAGACTTCCCGGAACTTCGGTGTTTCAAGTCAACTATGTGTTCTTTGACGCGGGCTTTTATAGATCTTTTTTGTTTGTCCTATGTAAGAGAGACCACATTCACTCCTGCATCTTGTAGAGGAATATAACACTTGATGGATGGTGAAAATTGACTAATCTTCTTCGGCAGCTTGTAATAGGTTTTGATGGAAGAAAGCTTCAAGATGTAGCCAATCTTGTCTGTGACTCCTCTGACGTATGGTAGTACAGCAGGCACACGCTCGACCATGGCCGGCTCCACTCGGTCTCTGTGACGTAGACGCGGGACCCAAAGCTTATTGTCTTGCAATACTTTCTTGACGTGCTGGAGCTCGGTGGCCAGATGTTTTCTCTTACAGATCCCTTGTGCTCTCTGAAACAAAGATTTTCCCATGGTACCTAACTGTGATGGATGATGGTGAGATTCACCGATTAAATATCGGTGGGTGTGGGTATTTTTCCTATACATAGTAAATAAACGCGATACAATCCGTTAAATAAGTTTCATTTAATGTGGAGGGTTCGCGTAAATATAAGCAATCATTATCCGTCAAATTAGTTTTGTTCAATATGAAGAAATAGTAATCCCGTAAATATGAGAAATAATTTAGATGCTAAAAAATTAACTGAATAATTTTCAGGTAGAGCCATGCTGCAGTTATATTAGGGTTGTAGAACGAATCGGTTGGCTCGCTCGACCAGACTAATTTTGTGAGACTTATTCCGTGAAAGAATTGCTGCTGCTGTTTCGTATGGTTGGTGTAGACAACCGGAGATCCTTTTAACTGGAAACGAGGCATTCCAGTTTAGCGGGGACATCACATCTGTATTTTGTTTATTATTCCTTATTTTATAAAAATAATGTCAAATCTAATATTGTAATTGTTCGTCATTATCAAGGAGACGTCCGATTCTTTTCAGATTTTATTTTTATTTTGAGATAATATCAAGAAGACGCTGCTAGCCATTTCCTGTTTCAGTTTTCCTCTATTGCCTTACAATACTGGCGTGTATTCATTCCTCCAACTGTCATTCAAGTAATAAAAAAATTAGTTATAAAAGAGTACTACATGCTTAGACAGAAAATGGATCACGTGCAATAAAATAATTACTTAAAGCATTGTATTACGTAACTTTTATTCATCCACTTCTAAAACGGGATTCAATGGACCATATAAATGGTTTAGCTGCAAATCAAAAACGAAAGAAAATAGGAATTTCAATATTTAATTTAATAAAGGACGTGACCCTCTGTACAATACAGATAATACTAATTTAAAAATAAAGATGATATGCATTTGAATAATAATAGCTTAAGTTATTGTCTCATAGATAGAGCTGTCTTCTCATTACAATTGTTATCTAGTTATCTGTGTTGTTTTTTATGACCAGTAATAATACAGTAAATTTATAAAAATTAAACACTAGGTAACGCCGATAAATTGATAAGGTAAAATTATATCACGATGTAAAAAGTGTCCTGTCGGACTATTAAGTAGGTTTAAGATTTTACGTTTTGAGCTAATACATGCGCTACGCCCACCATACGTTTGGAGTTTCATTTCTAATGAACACATTTAGTATTGGTGAAGATTTTTGAAAGTGTAAAGCTGTATACCTTCGTCAACCTGTCGGTGGATAATTATTTTGAAAGCTTGATTGAAGCGAACACATCAATGCTCGATTCGTAGATAACAAGCTGGTATTTAAATTTATCAATTTAGAAATATATTTCTATAAAATTGCAATTTCTACATTTAACAAAACATATTTATCGTAAGTTATTATTTTTTCGCATCAGAACTATAAAATGCTACCTCATAATGGCTTTAACAGTGCGTGTTGCCAGTGATGACTTATGGAACTGAGACGTGGTCCTTCACTGCTGGCCGGATGAGGAAGCTCAAGGTCGCTCAGCGACCTATGGAGAGGGCTATGCTCGGAGTTTCTCTGCGTGATAAACTTAGAAATGATGATATCTGCAGTAGAACCAGAGTGACCGACATAAGCTGAAGTGGCAATGGGCCGGCCATATAGCTCGAACAACCGGCAACCGATAGGGAAAAAATTTCTCGAGTTGCGGCCTCGTACCGACAGACGAAGTGTAGGGCGTCCCCCCACTAGATGGAGTGACGACCTGGTAAGACATGCAGGAAGTCGATGGATGCAAGTGGCTCAGGACCGTGCTTTGTGGCACTCTTTGCGGGAGGCCTATGTTCAGCAGTGGACTTGAGAAGGGCTGGCTTTAACCAACGATTTGGAATGATTTGATCAAAATTATAATCATATTATATAAATATTACATTATATGTGCAAAAAAAGTAATTTTATCAAAATTAACTATTTTGTTACATTCCTTGACACGTACATCTACCGGTTCTATAAATAAGAAAGATGTACCTACCTATACAACGATTTAAATGAAATGGGACTCGATATCCTAACAAAAAGTATGTAGTAGTTAAAAAAGTGTATATTACATACTCATTAACTTACCCATCATCACATGTCTTTTCCAACTCCTATTCTTATTTATAGTGTCATTAAAGTTCACTGCTGGACTGGAGGCTCCCTCTTTGTAAGAATTTGCTTTAATTGTGACGCTTGGAAGGCGTATGGAATAGATGTCTGTCACCTTCGAAGCTGACTTGCGTTTGTATTAAAAAATATTGCCTTATATATATTACTTCATATGAATATATGCCGTAGCAGCCATGCTTAGCAGGATTGTTAGTAACCGCAGTTTTTTACTCTTCATTGGGAATTGGGAAGATTCCGCTGCCCATCTCCTGCACATGAAATATTTACGTTGTAAACAAGTACAATTGTATTAAGAAGTCGTTTAAAGGAATTAATTTGATAGAATCCTACATCAATACATAATATAATACTACATATAATACATGTTCATAGCGTTACTTGTATTCTTTTTTTTTAATAAATATAATCTCACTCTATCAGTTAAAAGGTCGTTTTTTTTTTTAATTATAAATGTTGGTATGGTTATGGTTATAGTTAAAGATGCGTACCTACCTCATAAGGAAACATTATCTAAGTGTATATTGTTCTAAATACAATATCGTTTCGATGAATAAATTTAATTTAATTTACATTTTATTCTAAAAGCTAAGTATTTTGTCATCACTTTCATTGTAAAATATGATATCCATATTTATTAATATAAATATTTCTTTGAGTATACTATGTTTAGAAACCCTCACAAAATATCTTTTAAAGAAACTGCAGAAGGAAAAAGATGGAACTGTAGAGCGAAGTTTTCGCTGTATGCGACATTTTTGTATTGGATTTATTACTCTCTTTGTAAGAGCCGTGGTAGCTCAAGAAGGTTAGCGCTCGCTGTAAGCTTCACAGTACTCGAGCATCCCGGGTTCGATACCCGCCGGCACCAATTAAATTGTTAATTGCAATTTTAAGTGCAGATTTACAACGTGATCGGAGGTGAAGGTAAACATCGTGAGGAAACATGCATGCATGAGAAATAAGAAAAAAAATATTTCGAAGACATGTGAAGTTCGCCAACACGCATTAGGGCAGCGCGGTGGAAAATTCCTTGCCCTAAAACCATCTCAGATATGAGAGGAGGCCTTTGCCCAACAGTGGGACGTAAATAGGCAGCAAACTTTACTTTACTCTCTTTGTATTTTTTTCTTAGAAAAGAAAAACTTTAAACACCAAAAATATCTTAACATCGAACCATACAGCTTACCATCAAGAAAATAATCATCTACTACCAAAACCAAACTTTAGTTTTTAATATACCGTAAAATAGAGTGAATACCATATTCCATTTTTCCATTTATCCATCCAGTTATCAGTTATCCATTTTTTTGTTATTCAATACTAATTTGCCAAATCGCAGCTTATTCTTATATTAGCCTAATCACTTTTTAGCAATATTTAGTTTATAGCTAAATTTAAAAAAAAATATGGCTATTTCAAATATAATTACATTGTCAATTATTTAACTAAACCATACTTATCACATTTTGTAATAATTTCTTGATATCTCTTAAGTTTCAGTTTTAAATTTTGCTTGAAATCGTGAAATCAAATTCTGGCCAAGTGTGTTTTGTTGTCACTTGTCAAAATAATAACATTATTTATTTTGTTATTTTCACTTTAAAAATTTTACTTTAATTTTAATTTTCAATCCATATTCTACCTGTATCTATACAAAAACAATATTAAAATTTAAATCGATATTAAACTATGCATCATCAACATTACAGCCCTTCACAAGCCCACCGCTGAACATAGGCCTCCCCCAAAGAATGCCACAAAGCACGGTCCTGAGCCACCTGCATCCATCGACTTCCTGCATGTCTTACCAGGTCGTCACTCCATCTCGTGGGGGGACGCCCTACACTTCGCCTACCGGTACGAGGCTGCCACTCGAGAACCTTTCTTCCCCATCGGTTGTCGGTTCTTCGAGCTATATGGCCGGCCCATTGCCACTTCAGCTTACTAATCCGTTGGGCTATGTCGGTTACTCTGGTTCTACTGCGGATATCCTCATTCCTAAGTTTATCACGCAGAGAAACTCCGAGCATAGCCCTCTCCATAGCTCGCTGAGCGACCTTGAGCTTCCTCATCCGACCAGTAGTGAAGGACCACGTCTCAGTTCCGTATGTCATCACTGGCAACACGCACTGGGTGTACAGTCTCGTTTTCAAGGTTTGAGGTATACCTGAAGAGAAGATGTGCCGTAATTTCCCGAACGCTGCCCAACCGAGTTGAATCCGTCGATTGACCTCTCGGTCGAAGTTGGACTTACCTAGTCGGACTATTTGTCTCAGGTAAACATACTCGTCAACAACTTCGAGCTTAGTGTTCCCAACAACTACCGGCATAGGTGTGACATGGACATTAAGCATGATCTTAGTTTTGTCCATGTTCATCTTAAGACCTATCCGTTGGGAAACACTATTGAGGTCATTGAGCATAGTGCTTAGGTCCTCCAGCGATTCTGCCATAAGGACTATATCGTCGGCAAATCGAAGGTGAGTGATGTACTCGCCATTGATGTTGATACCGTATCCTTTCCAGTCCAGAAGCTTGAAAACGTCTTCCAATACAGCGGTGAAGAGTTTCGAGGATATGACGTCACCCTGTCTTACACCTCTCTGCAATTGGATAGGTTTCGTACTCTGGTTCTGTACTCGGATAGCCATCGTAGCCCTACTGTACAAGCACTTCAACACTTCGATATACCGACAGTCAACTTGGCACCGCTGAAGGGACTGCAGCACCGCCCAAATTTCGACGAAATCGAATGCTTTCTCATAGTCCACATACGCCAGACATAGTGGCAAATTGTACTCTTCGGACTTCTGTACAATTTGCCGAAGGGTATGTATGTGGTCTATGGTGCTAAAGCCCTTTCGGAAACCGCCTTGTTCGGGAGTCTGGAAGTCGTCAAGTCTGCGTGCAAGACTAAACTATGCATACATAAATTAATTGAAATTGTATAAATTATAAATATAGACAGATAGACAAAACATTTATTTGTTTCTCCAAACACTACGTGTGTTTCATTTCAGTAACTAAACTAGGTACAAAGTAACGTATTACGAAAAATAGTTACGTAATCTTAAGATCTAAATGTATATATGTATTGCAGTTTAACAAAGCAATCCTTGCTCAGTGATTAATATTGCTCAGAGAGCAAGCAATGATTTTCAGCGACAAAAATGAGCACAATAGTATAATCAGTGTAAATATGTATGAATGATCTCTTCTTTCAACCCTGTGACCTGCATCTGTAGTTCAATTTAGTAAAATTACTGAAGGTGTGTAAGTGTGTAAGATTGTATTGTGCAAGAATATTCACTACCCCATATCGTCCGTGCGTGTTGTAAGAGGTGACAGATGGAAACCAGGAAAAGAGACAGCAACGTCTTTTTAATAACAACTAGCTAATAAAAAAACTGTGTTTGTCAACCCTCCTACCAAGCGTGGCAATTTTGGGAAATTTCCTCCCTATGAGGTGAGGCCTATGTTCAGCAGTGAACATTGATAGACTGCAATGAATTAATGAATGTAATAAATCTGTCACTTCATTCATCGTACTCCCGATAACATTGACATTATTAATTCAAAATTACTTCCATAGTTTAACTTGCTCTATTATAGATTCCAATTTAACGAAGTTTCTTGTTGGCATTGCAAATTAATTCATAGATAGATAATTTATTTAGTTCATTTCTTTTTCATTAAATTAATTGTATAGAAAGCGTTGTGTTTGTATAAGTAGAAAACTGTAACTTTAAAAAAAAAAGAGGCCGTGATGGTTAGAGACTAAGGTTTTTTTTAAAAAAACTGAAGTGTCCAACGAACTAATAGTCCACCTGATGGTAAGTGGCTACTGAAGTCCATGCAAACTTGCTACCAACTTCATACAAAGGCTTCAGATGCGTTATCGCCTTTGAAGACTAAGATGAAATGCCCCACAGCCTGTTATTACATTAGCTCTCTATAACCTTTGATCAGACTATATTATAGTGCACGCACTTCTGCATGGTGGAAGAAGTATGTAAGAGTTTGGTATCTGCCTAGACAGACTCCTAGGCAGAAAATTTGCCCTACCACCTAGTGCATAAAAGTTCGAGCAGTTCAGATTTGATCCCTGTCGGCACCGATAGAATTGTTAATCGCAATTTAAGGTACTATTAATTCGCTTCTGAAAAGTACAGGAGCTGCCAATAAAATTATAAAGAAAGAAAGAAACTCTATTTTGGCACATATAAATTGACCGGTAAGCTGCCCCCCATTAAATGGAGTGACGACCTGATTAAGATATAAAAGTCGATGGAAGCAGGTGGCTCGGGACCGTGCTTTATGGCATTCTTTGGGGGAGGCCAATGTACATCAGTGGATTTGTGCGTAGAAAGAGTCCCAAAAAGTCATACATAACTCAGCATAAGTTGTGGAAACACCATAATGTTGATATTCCGTCATGGGTGTGACATGGACCTTACACTTTAACTTTGTTTTGTTCATGTTCATCTTAAGACCTATCCTTTGGGAGACACTTTTGAGGTCATTGAGCATACTGCTTAGGTCCTTCAGCGATTCTGCCATAAGGACTATATCGTCGGCAAATCGAAGGTGAGTGATGTACTCGCCATTGACATTAATACTGTCCTTATCTGTTCCAGATCTGTCTACCAGAAAGAGTCAACTGCCGAAGCTAAAGAAAGAGTGTGGTAGTGTCATTTCCTGGACACCTGAAATTTTGAGTGAGATTGAGTGGTTCTATGGGCAGCTGTCACATTATCTTTCGAGCCAAACGCAAGTGTGAGTAACGATACAAGAGCAAGTTTATCTGACACTATTCCGATGATATCCCGGACATCAGTCTGAACGAGGTTAGAATTGCCCTCCAGCACCTTAAAAATGGAAAGTCCCAGGGCGGGGATTTAATTACAGCGGAGCTTCTGAAAGCAGGTGAAAAACCGGTACTTGAAGTTTTTAATTCCGTGCTCCATGGTGGCACCACCCTGGAAGCATGGAACAGAAGTGCGGTGGTCTTGTTCTTCAAGAAAGGTGACAATGCTCTCTTGAAGAACTGTAGACTGAGTTCTATCTGAGCCGCATCTACGTGCTATTTTAGAGAGTCATTACGAATCAGCTCGCACGCTGACTCGACGACTCTTTGCCAGCCGAACAAACCGGTTTCCGAAAAGGCTGACTATTCGAGTACGCGAACCAGAGTACAAAAACTATGCAACTGGAGAGAGGTGTAAGATAGGGTAATGATATATCCGATACTCTTCATCGCTGCATTGTTTTTAAGCTACTGGACTGCAAAAGATACGGTTTTAAAATCAACAGCGAGTATATCAATCACCTTCGATTTGCCGACAATATAGACGTTATTGCAAAATCGAGAACTTAAGCACTATGATCAATGACCTCAATAGTGCCTCCTAAAGGATAGGTCTTAAGATGAACATTGACAAAACAAAGATCATGTATAATGTCCATTTCACACATATGCCGGCAGTTATTGGGAGCACGAAGCTCGAAGTTGTTGACGAGTATATTTACCTGGGACAACTGGGTAAGTCTAACTTCGACCGAGAGTTCAATTGATGGGTTCAACTCAGCTGGATAGCGGTAGAAAAATTACGGAACATCTTCTCATCAGGTATACCTTAAAATTTGAAAACGAGACTGTATAACCAGTGCGTGTTGCTAGTGATTACTTATGGAACTGAGACGTGGTCTTTCACTGCTGGCCGTATGAGAAAGCTCATGGTCACACAGCGAGCTGTGAAGGGGGCTGTGCTCGGGTTTTCTCTGCGTGATAAAATTAGAAATGAGGATATCCTAGTAGAACCAGAGTGACCGATATAGCCCAACGGATTAGTAAGCTGAAGTGGCAATAGGCCGACGATATAGCTCGAAGAACCGACAATGGATGGGAAAAAATGGTTCTCTAGTGGTGGCCTCGTACCTGCGGGCGAAGTGTAGGGCGTCCCCCCACTATATGGAGTGACGACCTGGTAAGACACGCAGGAAGTCGATGGATGCAGGTGGCTCAGGATCGTGGTTTGTGGCATTCTTTGGGGGAGGTCTATCTTAAGCAGTGGACTTTTGAAGGGCTGTAATGATGACGGTGATATAGATTCAACAGGAAAAGAAAAAATCGTTTGTTGAGGTTTCATGAAATATCATCATATATTCAAGTTTAGAATAAAATTGTAACAAAAATTTTCATTACTTTGTGCGCAATGAATATATTCTCATACATATGAATATAAAATTGTAATGGGATTTTTTATTACTAAAGGAAGCGTATTCCATAATCACATAGTTAGAACAGCGAATAAGCTTGAGAGGAATCCAGTACATAATAATATTTGTAACGTCTTCAAAATCCACATGTTTTAAAGTTATGCGTATTTAGACAGTCTTGCTGACTGTAATTCTTAAATACTCAAACGCTACTCAATTTTAAGACGCATTTAAGTCTCGTGCTGTCTTTTATTTACTTTACTTGCTTTTATTAGAGACGCCGTTAACTATTGTGACACCACAAGAGTTAACGGCGTCTCAAAATTGAGTTACCATTACAGCCTATTAAAGTAACATTGAGTAGCGCTTGAGTATTTTTGCATGACCCACTACCTATCTTCTTAAAAAAAATTGAAAAAGTGTAAGACATTCCGTCAATTAATTTCATCACTGAGTTTCGTAAGAGGAGGCTAAATGATATGCCATTTTAACGATTCCGTTTACGCTAGGCGTAAAATATGTATTTTCATTTCTTTTTTTCGTAAGTTCCAACTTTTAATGTATATATTTTATATACATAGTACATGTATATCTATATAATATATTTGTGTAATTATCTTTATAATTTTTATCTTAGTATGTCCTAGCAGTTATGGCAATATTATTTAGACGTAGATATTTTTAACTTAGCTGTTCGCACTTTGCATCCAGAATATCTTCTTTGCTTAGCCTGGGCGTTGACTGGTATGATATATACACTAGTGTAGAATGCCCTATTGCAAAAAGTCCACCTTCTGTACTTGGTGTGCGAATAAATCATAAATAAATAAATAAAATACCTGAACCAGCGACGAGTAGTTGTGTCAAAGAAGCGGAACGCCATGTACTACGATCGTCAATACGCTTGCCAAGCGTGACTATCGAGACAAACCCTGCCAACAACCCGTTGTCCATGAGCTCTATGTACAGAAGTGGAATTTTATGGGCTTATGATCTTGTCTCATCTTGCAACAACACTTCATATAAATCAGAATGATGGTGTAGTTATATATACAAAAATAATAAAAAGACGCGTCATGCTTACAAATAACTACTTCGAATCATGTTTTACTTGGTACAGTAAAACCTAGTTAATTGGGATCTCAAGGGACCAAAACATATGTACCAATTGTTGAGGGTAACCAATACAGAAACAGAAACAGAAACAGAAACTTTTTTATTCAATATAGATTATAAATAATACTTATTGAAAGTCACTCTTTTGTTTGATTACCACTGGTTCGGAAAAAACCTCTGTCCTGGGAAGAACCAACAAGAAACCCAGCGGGACTTTTTTTTAAATAACAGCTTACAATCATGATGTTACACAAATTAACAACACAACAAATTAGAAATAACTTGGTAGCGATCACCTCATTTCCAGGGGTTATTATCATCCATAAATTCCTTAATATTATAATAACCCTTTTTATACAAACTTAGTTTAATAAAGTTTTTGAACTTTGAACAGGTCAAACTTTGTATATTTTCTGGAATTTTGTTGTAAAAGCGTATACATCGCCCCAAGAATGAATTACTGACTCGATGGAGTCGAGTAACTGGTACTACTAACTTGTGTCTGTTCCTAGTATTTACAGAATGAATATCACTTATTTTTGTAAAACTACTTTTATTTTTGTGTACGTACATTACATTTTCATAAATGTATTGAGAGGCCAAAGTTAATATATTGATTTCCTTAAATTTTTGTCGCAGCGACTCTTTAGGCTTTAAATCATAAATTGCTCTTATGGCCCTCTTCTGCAAAATAAATATAATTTCAATGTCAGCTGCGTGTCCCCATAGCAAAATACTATACGACATTATGCTATGGAAGTAGCTGAAGTAAACTAGTCTAGCTGTTTCAACACTGGTTAGACTTCTAATCTTTTTTACAGCATATTCTGCAGAACAATAATACAGTTTTCCAATTAAGCAGGTTTTAATTATAGTTGTCTCATTTACAGAGGCCCCCTTACTGAGAAACAAAGCATGCGCGAAAGACGACGCGAAATATATGTAAACAAACATGTCAAAACGTGTTAAAACCAAATTAATTTATGTCATTCATACAGGTAATTGAGCTACAGAGTCTCAATTATAGAGGTTAACATCGAAAAATTCTTAGAATTCAAATTTCATATAACTAGGTTCAAAAAGTCCGATTAACAGAGGTAATTTAATGAAAAAGAATCGGGACCTCATTGCAACTCTCAATAATAGAGGTTTCTCACTTATCCAAGTCCCACTTAATCAGATTTCACTCTCCCCATCCAGTAGTAATGCATCAAATTTTAAAGATTATCTAAACAACCATTTGCCAACTATAAATTCTGCTTATGTTACTATAACAGGTGATATAAATATAAATATAATTCCTAAATCTAATAAAAAGTTATATGAATGCAATAACAGAACAAATTATTTGTACATGTTTCCTACACAGGGTTTACGAAATTTACAAAATTTTCCTACATGTGACAATAGTTGCCTAGAACATATAATTATAAAATTAAATGAACCTTAAGTGTCAGCATTTATACCAATTATTAACACAACAATTACTGATAATTTTAGTTTGTTGCTAATCATATCAAAAAGTAAACATAAATCTGTACGGACTAAAACTAAATTAATAATAGATTACGAGAAAGCCAAAAAAGCAATTATATTTTACTTGAGAAAACTTAGAGAGTACTCCTGTAGGAAGACCCTAACTTATTTATTGAACAGCTTACTCAAAAGTTGAAATAATCACTTTATGGGGCTAAGATTACTAAGTATCTTCCAAAAACCAGAGAACTATAAAGCCTTGAATCATTACAGGTATTTTACGATGTATAAAGAACAAAAAACTGCAAAAATGCAGCTTATACTATGTCTGTCCTAAGTCTGACCCAGATAGTAATATTCTAAAAATAAAATTTAAAAAATATCGTAATCGCTGCAACAATTTCATTAAAAAAATCTAAAAAAAAAATACGAACGGGAACAACTTACTAATTCGTCTAAAAATTCAAAAAGAATTTTGGAAAACTATAAATACTATTATTACTTAATATAATCCTCCAAAGACACATAGCAATGAACTCCATACATTAAAATCATCTCCTAATTATTCAATTAATTTTGTTAGTGATTTTTTTGCTAACATTGAAAAATACTAGCTAACGATATCAATATAACTGAAACTCCTAGAATAACACACAGACCTGTCGACCCCCAAAATAAAAGTCCTCAGTTGACATCATTGGTTCTTTTTGACAATGATCCCTAGGAAGTTGTCCTTAATATATAGTCTCAAAACTGATAGTGCTGCTGTTTGGGACAATATTCCTACTAACTTTCTGAAATGGTGTAAGTTCCTCATGGCCTCTATAATTATACACTTGGCTAATCTTTGGTTTCGTACAGAATTTTTCTCGCCCCTCACTTAAAAATCTTTAATTACTCTTTAATTTAAAAGTGGTAAAAGAGACGATGTCAACAACTATAGGTATATCTCAGTCCTTACATCTATTTCGACAAATTTAGAAACAATAATAAACATTCGACTCATTAAGTAATTAACTAAATATAACAAATTATCAAAAAATCAATTTGGATTTAGACAAAAAAATTCTACTGAAGATGCGGTTTTAACCCTTACTTCTTTAATTATTGAAAATGTTGATCACGAAAAAAATATATATTAGAGTTTTTCTTGATTTAAAAAAGGCGTTTGACACCGTCTCTCTTCCCACTCTAGTTGCTAAAGTGGAACATATCGGCCTTGAAGAATGACCACTTGAATTGCTGAGGGACTATTTGCAGGGACGAACCCAGAGGGTAAAAGTTGGAGACTACCAAAGCCAATACTACGAGATTACTTACGGCGTACCACAGGAGAATACCATGAGCCCTACTCTATTTTAGATATATATAAATCAGCTCACAGAGTGGAATATTGCGGGTAGCCAAGTCTTTTTGTATGCCGATGACATTGCTATTGTGTTTAATTCTAGTACTTGAAAAGGTGTATTTGACATAATCTACTAACACTAAATGTTAATAAAATTAACCATATGTGCTTCACTATAGATAAATGGACACAGCCCTCTAGTGAAACATCGCTTAAAATTAATCAATGTGATAATGCGTATTTTTTTAATTGTAATTGTAAAAAACTTGAGCAAGTACATTACACAAAATATCTTGAAATAATTTTTGACTAATATCTTTCATGAATTAACCAAATAGAATACGTAAACGGCAGAATTCGTAAGCTTATTTAGGTATCAAAAAACTGCGTTACGTTATAACGAATAAGTTGATAAATCAAATTATACATCTTTAGCTCAATCAGTTCTAGGATATTACATTACGGTATGGAAAAGAGCGGCAAAAACTAACTTACTGTACATAGAAAGAGGACAACGATACTTTTCTAAAGCTATGCATTTTAAGGCTAATAGATATAATACCGAACAACTGTTTAATATATGTGACGTTATAAGACATATACACACACGCGTACGCACGCACTCACACGCGCACACACACACACACACACACACACACACACACACACACACACACACACACACAAACATTAGATTAGATCATAGGTAATCTTGCTCGACTTATCTCAATATTCAATATTATTAGGAAGAGCAGTGCCTCCTGACTCAGGTATTCTTATAAACTTACTAGAAGGATCCAATTACTTTATTATTAAGTATGCCTTGCAAAAAAAGATTTAATTTTAATTTAATAGCAATACCACGAAAAACAATGTATAATGTAAAAAGTATATATACTGGAATAGTTGTATACTACAACATATTTTTGCACCAGAAAATATATTATTTTATACCATCAAGTTTCAAAGCAACAGATGTTAGAGACCAGCTTAATGAAATAAGGTACGGTACAAGCCGAGTCGACGTTGCGTTTATTTCGGGCACAAAAGATGGATATTGTAATATTAGAGTTTTAGAAGAAGCAATCCTGTTACCTTTGTCTGCCACTGAGTTCTCGGTTCTTTGTAAAGTAGATTATGTATAAAATTATACATTATTTGTAAACAAATATAAAAGTGTTATGGTATTTCATCTTCTATTTATATTTATTCTTTTACTTAGTCTTTCAATTAACACCCTAGCCTTTTCACCAAACTTTTGAATCAATAATGTGCCCATGTGGCCTGGATGTTGTTGCTAGTCAGTGCTTAATTATGCGCTATATCATATAAATGTACGCACTCATGTTATATACTGGTGCTTATATTACAAAATAGGTGCAATTTTGTATAATACGCATCAGCTGAATATCATTCAGGCTGCTTGTTGAACGGCGTCATTTCGTTATTATTGGCTAGTAATTGAAAGGCTAATTAAGCAAATGGGCTGCGATATATCTGTATTCATATTAATAGACGTAAATTTAATTTTAGTTAAGCGACAGTAGACAGATTTTGTACGTGGTAGAGCCATACTGCAGCTATATTATTAATATAGTTGTAGCACGAATGGGTCGGCTCGACCGGGTAAGGACCACGATCTCACAGAATACCAGCGTAAAATAGCAGCCTAACACTGCTGTGTTTCGTATGGTGTGTGTACAGAACCAGAGACCCTTTTTGCTGGAAACGAGGCATTCATCTTCATTTTGATACGCAAACGAGGGTAAATTTAGATGTCTATGGGCCACAGCAAATACTTACCTCATGAACTGTGTGCTCGTTTGTCACCCTATCCTATAAAAAAAAGTCTCATGTGAGTGAGAACTTCTAAGTCAAAAATTTCGAATTCGCCATTCTACTACTGTCGTGAACTTCTAACAAAAACATTTGAGCTTAACTAGATTAATAAGAAATAATATTTCTTATATTAATAGCATTAACAAACGAAATATCATCAATCATTAAATCGCGCGCGGGTATTGATTTTCTACGTGGACAGCAATAATAAACTTGACTTAATTAATGAGCAAACACTATAATACCGTATGAGAAAATCTTAACGTCCTGAATGTGTACACAAAACAATTACTCTATCTCTCGTTGTAGTTAATTAAAGTAGAATAGAATCAAATGATTAACTAAGTAAATAAAACCTTAATCAGTAAACTGATTTGTTAAATCTTGTTGTTTAGAAAATACTATACGTCAGCATAGTTGCTAAGTATTTGATTGCAGTATTGTAGTATTGCGCAGGTACTTTTTTTTATAGAAGAGGGAGCAAACGAGCATGCGGCTCATCTGATGGTAAGTGACTACCGCCGCCCATGTACAACCGCAACACCAGGGGAATTGCAGATGCGTTGCCGGCCTTTTAGAAAGGTGTAAGCTCTTTTCTTGAAGGTTCCTAAGTCGTATCGGTCCGGAAAATTCGCTGGTGGTAATTGATTCCACAAGGAAGTTGTGCGAGGGAGAAAACTTCTTCTAAATCGCACAGTGGTGGACCGCCAATCATCCAGATGGTATGGATGGTAACGCGAGTTTTGTCGCGATGTGCGATGGTGAAATTTAGCGGCTATGAATTAGTCCGAACAATTCCTCAGAGCACTCCCCGTGATAGATGCGATAAAATACACAAAGAGATGCAACATCTCTACGCAGTGCCAGTGTATCGAGCCGATCAGAAAGAACTCGGTCGTCAACGATTCGAATCGCTCTGCGCTGGATGCGGTCAAGTGGAAGGAGCTGGCACTGGGGTGCCCCGGCCCAGAGATGAGAACAGTATTCCATATGGGGTCGAACTTGCGCTTTGTAAAGTTGCAAGCGATGTGCCGGTATAAAATACTGTCTCGCTCTGCTGAGCACGCCAAGCTTTTTAGTGTCCAATTTGGCCTTCCCTTCCAAGTGACCACGAAACTGCACACTATTCGATATGTCGACGCTTAGGATTCCGATACTAGCTGAGGCAGGAAGGGGAGTGCCTTGAAACTGAGGAGATACGACAAAGGGGTACTTTTTAGCGGTAAACGCGCAAACTTGTGTCTTCTGGGGATTGAACTGGATTAGATTTAGTCGGCCCCAATCCGAGACTTTGTTAAGCAAAGACTCGACTTCAGACACAAGTTTGTCCCGGTACTCTGTACGGTAAAGCTGTCTTCCATGAATTCAGGACTACGCCTTGGAGTAAGACTACCACAGCACTCACATCGTGGGATGGTCGGCGGTGTGTTCCCCCCGTCATCTAGAGTCGAGTTAGACGCAAAAAGAGAGCTCAACAGATCGGCTTTCTCCTTTGCGGCATGGGCCAGTGAGTCGTTCTCACTGTGCAGAGATGAAAGAGATGGCTGACAGAAGTTCTCTTGTACAGACTTGGCGAGAGACCAGAATGCACGGGTTCCCGAAGGAAGGCTAACTAGCTTCTCGCCAATTCTGCCGATGTGCTCAGACTTTGACTTGGCAATGACGCTTTTGAAGGACCTGGAGGCGGAATTATACTTTTTTTTAAGTGCGGTGGTGTTTACATCCCGAGACGTTGATGCGTCAGCCTAGGCCCGGTAGCACTCCTGCTTATAGCGTGATGCTATTTTACAGGAGCGACCAAACCATGGCTGGGATCTGCCTCCGATGGGCACCACAGAGGATGGAATAAAAAGTTCCATACCCTGAAATACCACATCAGCAACAGAATCGGCAACAACGCTGGGATCTTCCGGCGAGAAGCAAACCCGCCCCCAAGGGTAGGATGCAAAAAAAGACCGCATACCATCACAATCAGCTGACCTATAGTGGCAAACACGGCGGCAAGCTGCAGATCGCAACTGCGATTGGAGTGTGAGTGGCACCGTAAACCGGATCAGACAATGGTCCGAAGAGCCCAGAGGGGCATCGACGGAGACCTGATATACGTCCGAATGTGAGGTCAGCAGAAGGTCCAACAGGGAAGGTACATGGTCTTCCACATCTGGGATCCGCGTAGGCGAAGTAACCAGTTGTGTTAGACCATATTCCAAAGCAAAGTCATAGACAGGTCTACCCGCATGATCGGTTAAACGAGAACCAAGCCATTCAGCGTGGTGGGCGTTAAAATCACCGAGTATCACGATCTCTGCGGATGGGACCTGTTGTAGCACGGAGTCTGCAGCCATTTGAACGTGGTCGATGAGTCGGTTTGTGTCGGCATTACTGCTATGGGACCTATAGAGGCACCCGTAGACCCGGGGATGGGATAGACCTTCAAAACAGCCGAGGCGTCGAAAACAGATGTCCTCTCTGACGTATACGCAAACTCCAGCCCAAGGAGTGTTCCAATTTGTACCCCGGGTAGGAGAGATATAAAGTATCAGCCGGAGAGGACACCTGAGTCTCGGTTAAAAAGAGCAAGGCCGGCTTCGCCGTCTCTAGAAGGTAATGGACAGCGTTAAGGTAGGGATGAAGTCCCCTGATGTTGCAAAAATTCACGGATAGCGTGACAGGGGTCGCCTTTTTTGTATTGCTCCGCTTGACCCGAGCAGCATTAGTCGCGAGCTGAATCCCCCCCCCCCCCCCCAGAATACACGGGGCAGCCTGAGCACGCACGCTCAGGAGTGAAGTAGTTTGGTCGTGGATGCTCAGCGAGGGATTCTCCTGGGGTAGTCTTTTATTTAATTCCACTACCATGTTGATGGGGGGGTTGGGGATTGCGCCTCCGGCCACCTGCACTCACCAAGCGCAACGCAGAGGTAAATCTCTACTTCACGCTGGTATTCTGTGAGGTCGTGGTACCACCCCGGTTCGAGCTGGCCCATCCGTGCGACAGCAAAAGCTACCGCTTAGCTCTACCACTGTTAAAAAATTATGCTTGTACTGCAACAGAAATCTCACACAGAACAAGGGTTTTTATATACTATAATGATTATTCAGGTCTGCATATTTTCCATGCATTTACAAACATAAAATGCCAAGGGAAGACATAATTTAAAAATAATTAACATTTATGACTTTAATAGTTATAAGCGCTCTTAAATCAATAATGTTATGTACTGAACGTAAAAAGTAAAAGTAAAATAACTGCCCATACATATCAAAAATTTCTATTTAAGAGGACAATGGATCAGCTGACGGCTAATCCATGAGCTACTAAGACTCAGCAAAGCTTTAAGTTTTATTTTTGTTACAAAAAATTTAAAATCACTGTAAATAAAAGCTAAGCTAGGCATAATTTTTGTAATTTTATTATAATTGGATCAAGTTTTAAATATGTTTGGATATGATATCATCATTAAATTTGCTCTCGAGACATTCAAAACTAAAATTTTCCTGACATAAAAGCGTAAAAAGTACGAACCGTAATTTAAAGTTTTTACAAAGAGAGAAAGAGAGAGAGAGAGAGAGAGAGAGGGAGAGAGAGAGAGAGAGGGAGAGATCCAAATAAAATAATTTAAAGTTTTTATTGTAGTTTTTAAGTTTCATTCCAGGCTTTACCTGGATGGAATGTGGCATCATTTAAGTTTTTAAAATTATT
This sequence comes from Parnassius mnemosyne, assembly GCA_963668995.1. NCBI lineage: Eukaryota > Metazoa > Arthropoda > Insecta > Lepidoptera > Papilionidae > Parnassius > Parnassius mnemosyne. The sequence continues at coordinate 68,319,603 of CAVLGL010000001.1, forward strand.
TTTCCATTTCACAAAAATATCTCCATTTTTTTCGGATCAAACACAGCTTAGATTGCTGCTGCAATTGCTCTCTGTCCGTTAATCTTTTCGTGAAGCTTTATCACAATTACGAAGAAAAGCCTGGACAGATAGACAGACAGAGGTAGGCACACAAAAATTTGTAAAATTCTCATTCATGTTTTAATGTCGTGGAAATTTAAAACCCCTCAGCTCAATTTATGGCAGTTATATTAGTATTACAGACAGACACTTCAATTTTATGTTTATGTATAGATTGTAATTGACGATAAATCCACAAAAGGTTAAATCTGTCTGCCTTAACATAACAAAAGCCTATTTTAGTCTTGACTTGATGACACCCTAACTGTAGTCGGGCGGAAAAATATATTATTACCATTATAATAAATATATTCACTCAAATTATAATGAATATTGTAGAATTTAAACTCACTCAGAAAATTATTAGAGTTCTATCGGAACCCTACCTTAGTGAGAGCTTAAAGAACATTGAACGAAAAAACAACCAACTCACAAAAAATTTTGTATTGGCATTTTTCCTTATTTTTCTTTTATAGGATAGGGTGACAAACGAGCACACAGTGCACCTGATGGTAAGTGGTTGATGTGGCCCATAGATATCTACATCTATCCTCGTTTGCGAATCAAAATGCAGATGCGTTGTCACCCGTGAGGACTAAGATGGAATGCCTCTTTTCCAGTAAAAAGGGTTTCCGGTTCTCTACACTCACCATACGAAACACAGCAGTGTTAAACTGCTATTTTACGTTAGTATTCTGTGAGAGCGTGGTCCTTCACTGGTCGAGCCGACCCATTCGTGCTACAACCATAATATAGATGCAGTATGGCTCTACCACGTCATATTAGAATAGAGTATTTCAAAACGGTAATTTTCAAGAGATTTTTTTCATTTGATTATGCTACTTATCTATACGTTATTACTAGGTTTTATGCGCACTCAACTTCATCAGATTTTAATCAGTCTACAGTAGGATACAAGCTTTCTTCAATTAAGGAAGTGTTTGCTATAACTGACGAGCTGACTGTAGACCGCAATACAAAATGTATCCCAGCTTTACGAAATGAATCAGTCATTTTATAACTCCCCATGCAACCGCTAACTTGACACACAAACAACGATTCATCTAATAACTTTACGATACTGCAACTAAGATATCTAAGTCATTATCTACTGGCAAGTTGGTCTGCTCAGAGTACGTAAGTTTATTTGTGCTAATTAATTAATGGCTCAAGCGGTAACTCGATTACAGTTTGAATAATTTTGGGCTTTGTGTTCCTCTGTCGTTAGGGAACTTCTGCTTTCGCATAATGAAATATAGTTTCGGATTCAAATTATTCCTGGTTGTAAGAAGTAAGATTTGTGTTAATTTCTCAGTACACACAGTTGTTTAATAAAGTGATGACCATGTAACTCAATAAATTCGTAAGCGAGGACTTATAAGCTATTGGGTGCGCCGCAACGGCGACTGCAGTGAGGAATCCCTACCCTTGCTTGTGGAGTGATTCTCTTCATGCTTTCACCCCGTGGGTATCGAAGAGGCAACAGATGGAAATGAAACAGAATGTGGGCAGTAGCATCTTTCTAATAATAACTCAAAATAAAAAAGGTTGCTAACCCACCTGCCAAGCGTGATAACTATGGCATGAGGTAATCTATGAGGGACTGTATATGGGGGCCTATATTTATCAGTTGACTTAAAACATTTATATTTTATCTAAATACTCACTATCTTTTACTATTTAGAAATTAACCGCCGAACCAAATTTATTGATTATGCAGATTATAATAAAACGATGAAAACGAAACACAGCAGTGTTAAGCTGCTATTTTACGCTGGTGTTCTGTGAGAGCGTGGTCCTTCCCCGGTCGCGCGAACCATTCGTGCTACAACTATACTATTAATATAGCTGCAGCATGGCTCTACCACGTAAAAGACATACATATTTGTTTACAGTATTGTTACGTTGTTGTATACATTATAATAGGAATATTAGTCATATTAATATTACCTATGATATCCTTGTACTAAACTATTAATAGGATAAACATATTACTTTGATAATAATTCGTTTTTCATCATATTTTTTTTATTTTGGCAACAAACAGTCATGGTGCAAAATTTTAGTTTACGTAATACATTTACTTTTATACAAAAGGAAAAAAGTGCCAATAAATCTAAATAAACCTAAGACAGAATAACCACATAAACAAACAATATTTATTTTGTGATAAAACATATTCGGAGAACAATTTTACTTTAAAATCTGTTTTAAATTTAACTATAGTTTAAGAATAAAGATAAATATATCATATTTTCTTAAAGGAAAAAAATTATCCATGGTAATGGACTTGTACTGTCATATTTTTGCCACTTTCAAATAGGTATAATGAAATAGTTGTTTAAAAGATACTTCACTATATGTTGATGAGTCAAAGGAGAACGGCAGATTTTGTACCGCATACTTTTTTTGTTGTTTTGTTATAGGATTTGTACTCGTACCACATATTAAGGCAACTAAGCCATTTATTTTTATGTAAGTGTTCTATTTTTAGAACTCCGGATTAAATAGTACTATCAATAAAAATTACATGAATAAAAATAATTTTAATTAATAAACGTAATATAAGCGTAAACTAAACGCATTTATGTTTTTAGAAGTTGTCATATGTAAAATAACACAAATATCGAAATGATAATTATTTATTTGGAAATAGAAATAACACTATATATAATTAAACACTTATATATTATAACTAAGAATGAATAATTGTTGTATAAAATCATAATGGTTTACGATTTAATGATAGGAATGATGTTCGTCATCAATATTTTTTGTTCATATAGCAATTATTTATTGACAAGTAAAGATTATCTGTCTTTCAGTTCAGTTTTCAGTTTTCACTGTTCTTTGGATTGTATTTTGTGACTGCATCTGAGCAATTTACGAATTATATGACCGTTTTTACGTTGAGTTGAGCATATGCACCTCCGTTCTCTATCTCTTGATAGTAGTTTCGCGAAAGGACGCGGACCATATAGTGCCACTACAAATGATGCGACCATAATGAAGGACTTATTAAACAAAACAGAATTCAATGATGTTTATAGATAAAATGGTGTTTTTATTCTAGATAGAGGTTTTCGTGACTGCATGGATAGTCTGCATGAGAAAGGATACATAACTCATATGCCTGAAACTAAAGAAGACAGCCAATCACAGCTATCCACTCTTGAAGCCAACAGATCACGCTGTGTAGTATAGGTATAAACAGGTGCGTAGTAGAAGCTGTGAATGGCTGTTTTAAGAGAGACTTCACATTATTCCGCCATGAATATTTTAACCGTAGTTGTCGCAATCTTATGACTGATTTAGAAATAGCAGCTGCTCTGCTGAATGCGTTTACTCCGCCATTCACAGAAAATATACATGCAGAGCAGTTTTTCTTTTTTCAGTTATATATGAGCGCCTGTTTTTAACCAACACTATAGCCAAATTAGTTAGGGAACATAATTTAAACACGCGCGGTTCCTGGTTTGTACTCATAGATGCGACACCCATATCTTTTCCGCGGCTATCCATGGAGGAATTAATACTATTTGCATGTGGTGTATACGATATTCGCCAGGCCCGTTCATATATGTGTGGGCATTTCCGCTTTCATGGAATATATACATACATTAGAGGTATTCCGAGAGAGAATACATAATTTAGAGGGAATAAGCCCAATGTTGCTTCGTGCTAAAATAAAGTCCCGCTATTCTTCTGCTAAAACTTATTTTGTATTTATAGTTGCAGAAACAAACATGAATGGTCGGGACGCAATCAGAAGTTATTGCTGTAACTGCATTTTAGGTTTAAAAATAGTGGGATGCTGCTCTCTTTTCATACGTCCTTTTACGAACTTTTACGTCCCAAGTTTTAAAAATCTAAGATTTTAAATAGGGCTTGTCTATCCCACTAACTGCCAATTAATACAAAAAATATCCCAAAACACGAAATTTTTTTAGCTGTACGAAATTCCCATACAAGCCTGCCGTTCACCTTTAGAAGTTTTTGCTCCATTTTGAAGAATGTTGTTTTGCTAGATGGTGCAATGATCACAAGATTTATGGCAGCATAAATCATGTGGTATGTATCATGAATAGGATGTGTTCGTGATTAAATTTAAATTAAACTAAAAGCAAAGTATCGTGTAATTTATTTGCCTTTTATAATGACAAATACATAAGAAAGAAAATACCTTAGAAAGATCTCGTGTGTCCTTTAAAATAGAAAAATATAAAACAAATTCAGCCATTATCTCCTCGGACTGTAAATTTCATGAAAGAAAATTTTGAGGTTCAAGTCGTAATTTCATAACAGATTTCTTAAGAAGATAAATTTGACGCAATAAAATAACGTTGCAGTTTTATATTTATTGTAAAATTTTTGGAATCTTTGGAAGATACAAGCCATGAGTGCGATAAGTTTATATACGGAAGAAAATCGAGAAATTTATAGACATATAGTTTTAGAGCTTTTTACGAAAATAGGTACTTCTCTCTTCTCTCTCTTTTTTAAAAAACTTAAATGATAATGTCGCGTGAACATTTTAAAAGTAAGAGAAACATTTTAAATTTCATGCAATTTTTAAATTTTTTGGTCTTAAAAATGTTTACTTTTACAAATAACAAAATATTCATCTTTATATATAAATTCCAGAGTATCTTCTGAACGCCTTACCGCATTTGGTGAAATTTTAATAGGACACTTATGCGCTATAGTAACCTAGATAGTTCCTAGATATATAGTAGGGCATAAATTGTTACAAAATAGGAGGAATATAAACGAGTAGGCCTTTTGTACTCCTTAAATATTTGTAAATTTTGTTATACTCAGTTTTCTTGGTGTACACTAAAGAATATTGTATTGTATGTCAATATATAGTTCGAAGCTAGAGTAGTACCCGTTAGGTGGCGCTATTGCCAAGATCCAGAAATCGCCTGTGCGATGCCGGGGTGAATCACTAATAACTTTATAGATTTTTGTTATATATTAAGGGTGTCAAATGAGCATACATGGTAAGTAGTTGCTGTGGCCCATAGACATCTGCATCTATCCTCAATTACGAATCAAAACGCAGATGTGTTGTCACCCGTAATGACTAAGATAGATTGCCCCGTTTCCACTAAAAATGGTTTCCGGTTCTCTACATTTACAATACGAAACAGAACAGCTTTAATCTGTTATTTTACGCTGGTATTCTCTGAAAGCGTGGTTCTTTCCCGGTCAAGTCTACCCAATTGTTCCACAACTATACTATTAATATAGCTGCAGCATGGCTCTACCACGTAAATCTCAGTTCCTTGCTCATGTGGTAGTGGAGTGTGTTATTCATGGTTGTTATAAGAGGCAACTATAGGTAGCTTTAGGTTAGGTTGGTTTAATACTTCCAGCCTCCCGAACAAGCCGGTTTCCGAAAGGGCTTTAGCACCATAGACCACATACATACCCTTCGGCAAATTGTACAGAAGTCCGAAGAGTACAATTTGCCACTATGTCTGGCGTATGTGGACTATGAGAAAGCCTTTGATTCCGTCGAAATTTGGGCGGTGCTGCAGTCCCTTCAGCGGTGCCAAGTTGACTGTCGGTATATCGAAGTGTTGATGTGTTTGTACAGTAGGGCTACGATGGCTATCCGAGTACAGAACCAGAGTACGAAACCTATCCAATTGCAAAGAGGTGTAAGACAGGGTGACGTCATATCCCCGAAATTCTTCACCGCTGCATTGGTGTAAGACAGAGTGACGTCATATCCCCGAAACTCTTCACCGCTGCATTGGAAGATCTCTATTCCACTAAGGGTAAAATCATCCAGACCCGTGACAGAGAGCAGCGTCAAATGTAATTGTTCTTTGTTGTTAGCACAGACCTCCTCCCATTTCTGAAAGGGTTTTAGGGATGGGTCCTTTGTTCTCTGCGCTGCCATAAAGCGTGTTGGTGAACTTCACATGTCTGCGGATTATGCCTATGGGAATACGGAAAGTAAACGTTACATAGATAACAATTTCATTTTTATCGGTTAAGTTTAAAATTATTACATTATGCACATTATAAATTGGTTTTCTATTAAAATATTTTCCTTGCTTTATGATTACGTTTTACATATTATGTATGATTTGTTTACGATTTACTTTAAATAGTTTGAAATGATTATAATTAAAAATATATAATACTGGTGCATAAATGGTTAAGCAATTTAATTACTATTCTTAGGATGCTTGTCGACTAAGCATCAGTTAACCACAAAGTTTTCTATTGTAACTAAATAGAGAAGATGATAGGTGCTGCAGTACAATATTTTTGAAGTGAAAGCTTCTTTAGCATTGTTATCATTTGAAACTGGATGAAACGAAAAAGTGACACTTAAAAGAGATATATGTGTATACATCTCTAGGATTTCGCCTGCGAGAGAATTAAATAAAATACGGTGTAATATGGAACAGTAGCCTAATGGCAGGGTACGGGCCGCAAACTCGAAAAGTTGCGGGTTGTTTTTTTTTTGTATAGGGTGACAAACGATCACACAGTCCACTTGATGGTAAGTGGTTGCTGTGACCCATAGACATCTACATCTATTCTAAATAAAGAATCAGAATATAATTGCGTCGTCACCCGTGAAGACTAGGATGGAATGCCTCTTTTCCAGCAAAATTGGTCTCCGGTTCTCTACACTTACCATACGAAACACAGCAGTGTCAAGCTGCCATTTTACGCTGGTATTCTATGAGAGCGTGGTCCTTCCCCGGTCGAGCCGACCGATTCGTGCTACAACTATACTTCTAATATAGCTGCTCTACCATGTATAATGGTTCGAATCACGTGCATATTTTATTTTTATACATACCAGTAGTGGTTAAAGTGAATGTAATTATATTAATAACATTACTAGTATTAAAAAAATGTGTTTCCTATCATTTCGGTCTCCTCTTATGCGGTGCTTTAAAGGTGGTTAATATGAACTTTAAAACCTACCCAGTTGGTGCGAGTCCGACATAACTCGTCCTTGCCCAAAAAGAAGCGAGCGTGCGTAGGCATGTCTCATGTAAAAAATAAAGGTGTATCGATTACAGTAGCCACTTACCATCAGGTGAACTGTTCATTAATTTGACACTTTTGTAACTATTTTTAATTGTAATTTTACAAATAATGATTTTTTAGTATTATTTAAAATGTACTACTTAAATGAACAGCAACATATATAAGTAAACCAGAAAAATCTAAAGTCACTACTAACTTGATCTATTAATTCTGCGTTAAAGCTAAAGAAAAAAATAAAACATAATATAGAAACCTACGTAGGTAGTAGAATAGTTGAATTAGTAAATGGTAAATGTCGCTCACAGATCAACCTCCCTTATCCCTAACATACTGTCCTTTTCATGAAAAATCCATGGCTGATATATTATATCTACAAAATATCTTTCAAAAATTAACGATAGCAAAGTTTCTTATTTATTTAAGCTTTTCCGCTGTATTTTATTCACCATTTACCCTTTAGGCGGATAGCTAAATATTTATTTGTGTTGACTTACTTGTCTGTTTATGTTAGTTTTGTCTCATAAGCAAATATTTGTGTTTACATTCTACGTGATTTCTTATATTACAACAAAATTATATTTTAAGTTAGTCCATAACATTAATATATTTTCACGCTACATTATAGTAAATGTTACATACCTACAACATGGATAATTAAGAAGATAGCTGCCCCGGTCCTTAAACCACACACATATTTATTTTAATTGTCTAGTTAAAATTGCTTAAGAGATGCCTTGATGGATGCCTAGGAAGTCTATAACAATCCATTGGCCGACTGAGGCATTGCTATTACTGTTACAACTGAGTAAAAAACTAACAACAAAGTCAACTGCTGAACAAAACCCCCATGGATTGTCTCATAGGTGGAAAATTAACACGCTTGGCCAGCAGTTTGGCAACCACAGTTTTTTGTTTTTAGTCGTTACTAAGAAATCGCTGTTTACCATCTCGTGATTTATTTCCCTCTGTCACCTCTTATGACACCCACGGGATGATATGGGGAAGTGGATATTTTTACACCGCCACTACTCGGGCATCGCCTAGAAAAATTACTATAATAAAATCGTGTCTATTCATTATCCAAAACACAATGGCTATTTTAACAGATTCGAACGTGTATAAAGTACTTTTGTTATCTCAAAGTAGTTTCTGTCAAATATTTTAAGCTGTTTTGACTTGTTTTTGTTTCAACACGATAGGAAGTCGAGTTACAACTCTTTTGAATGATGCTTCCAATTTTTAAAAGTAACAGTCCAGAGTCGTAACCGTTGACGTAGACTTTCTTGCCTGTCAGTTCTCTTTTGTTGACGCACGGAGAAATTTTGTCCTATTGCTGTTGACAAATATTACACGTTTTGAGACATTTTTTTTTATAGGAGGAGGGGCAAACGAGCATGCAGCTCACCTGATGGTAAGTGACTTCCGCCGCCAAATTGCAGATGCATTGCCGGCCTTTTAAAAAGGAGTAGGCTCTTTTCTTGAAGGTCCCTAAGTCGTATCGGTCCGGAAAAATCGCTGGTGGTAAACTATTCCCCAAGAAAGTTGTGCGAGGAAGAAAGCACCTTCTAAATCGCACGCTGGTGGACCGCCAATCATCCAGATGGTGTGGATAGTATCGAGATTTCTGCCGCGATGTGTGTTCGTGAAATTTTTCGGCTGGGATTAATCCGAACAATTCCTCAGAGCACTCCCCGTGGTAAATGCGAAAGAAAATGCAAAGAGATGCAACATCTCTTCGCAGTGCCAATGAGTCGAGCCGATCGGAAAGGACTTAGTCGTCGACGATTCGAGCCGCTCTGCGCTGGATGCGGTCAAGTGGAAGGAGCTGGCACTGGGGAGCCCCAGCCCAGAGATGGGAACAGTATTCCATGTGAGGCCGAACCTGCGCCTTGTAAACTTGCAGGCGTTGAGCTGGCATGAAATACTGTCCCGCTCTGCTGAGCACGCCAAGCTTTTTAGAGGCCAATTTGGCCTTCTCTTCCAAGTGACCACGAAACTGCACGTCACTCGATATGTCGACCACGTCGAAAGGGCAGTACCTTGAAACTGAGGAGATACGATAAAGGGGTTCTTTTTAGCGGCAAACGCGCAAACTTGTGTCTTCTGAGGATTAAACTGGACTAGATTTAGTCGCCCCCAATCCGAGACTTTGTCCAGCAAAGACTCGACTTCAGACACAAGTTTGTTTCAGTACTCGGTGACGTTTCCCGAGAAATATTGGCACGGTCGGTGTATAAAGAATCACCAGTGCTGTCATCTGCATAGCAATGAATGTTATCAGTTTGCAACATATCATTCATATGCAGAAGAAACAGTGTTGTTGATAGCACGCAGCCTAATGGAACACCAGCGTTAATAGGCTTGTAGTCGGAGTATGAACCGTCTACAACGACCTTGATGCTCCGATCTGCAAGAAAGCTGGTGATCCAATTGCATAATTTCTCGGTAATCCCATAGGAAGGGAACTTCGAAAGAAGCGCTTTGTGCCAAACCCGATCGAAGGCCTTCACAATGTCCAAACTAACGGCCAACGCCTCCCGCTTGGACTCTACTGCCTCCGCCCATCTATGAGTTAAGTAGACCAGAAGATTATCAGCTGATAGACCCCAACGAAAACCGTACTGGCGGTCACTAATCAGCTGGTGATCCTCAAGGTACCGCATGAGGTGGCAGTTTATAACGGATTCCATTATTTGGGAGAACAAGGGGGTGATGGCGATAGGCCTGTAGTTGGACGGGTCTGAGCGGTCGCCTTTTTAGGGATCGGGTGGACAAAAGCTGTCTTCCATGATTTCGGGACTACGCCTAGGGAGTACCGGAAAAGACGCGTTAGGACTGGTGCCACCTCCGGAGCACACGTCCTCAGCACAATTGGGGGGATTACGTCAGGCCCACTTGACTTGTGGACGTCAAGGGAGAGGAGTGCTCTGCGAACCGAGCGCTGTGAGAACCGCACATCCGGCATGGAGCACTCACACCGCGCGATGGTCGGCGGTGTGTTCCCCCGTCATCAACAGTCGAGTTAGACGCAAATAGGGAGCCTAAAAGGTCGGCTTTTTCTTTTGCGTCGTGGGCCAGTGAGTCGTCCTCCTTGTGCAGAGATGGTAGTTATGGCTTACAGAAATTCCCTTGGACAGCCTTGGCGAGAGACCAGAATGCACGGGTTCCCGAAGGAAGGCGATCTAGTTTCTCGCCAATTCTGCCTATGTGCTCTGGCTTTGCCTTGGTAATAACTCTTTTGAAGGACCTGAAGGCGAAGTTATACTTCTTTTTAAGTATGCTGGTGTTTACATCCCGAGTCGCCAAAGCTGCAGCTCAGGCTTGATAACACTCCTGCTTACTGCGTAAAGCAGTCTTACAAGAGCGACCAAACCAAGGCTGAGATCTGCCTCCGATGGGTACCACAGATGATGGAATAATAGCAACAGCGCTGGGATCATCCGGCGAGAAGCAAACCCGCCCCCATGGGTAGGAAGCAAAGAAAGACCGCATTCCGTCCCAATCCGCCGACCTGTAATGCCAAACACGGCGGCAACCTGCAGAACGCAACCGCGAGGGGAGCGCGAATGGCACCACACTCCGGATCAGACAATGGTCCGAATAGCCAAGAGGGGCATCGACAGAAATCTGATATCCGTATGGATGACAGGTCAGCAGAAGATCCAACAGGGAAGGTGTATGATCCTCAACAACTGGAATCCGCGTAGGCGATGTAACCAATAGTGTCAGACCATATGCCAAGGCAAAGTCATAAACAGATCTCCCCGCATGATCGGTTAAACGTAAACCAAGCCATTCGGCGTGGTGGGCGTTAAAATCGCCAAGGATCACGATCTCTGCGAATGGGACCTGTTGTAGCAAGGAATCTGTAGCCATTTGGACGTGGTCGATGAGTCGGTCTGTTTCGGCATTACCGCTATGGGACCTATAGAGGCACCCGTAGACGCGCGAATGGTCGTCGCTGTCTACGCGTAGCCAAAGGATGGACAGGTCCGAACCTTCAAGACTGCCGAGGCGTTGAGAACAGATGTCCTCTCTGACATACACGCAAACTCCAGCCCGAGCCACAAAGGAGTGCTCCAATTTGTACCCGGGTAGGAGAGATACGAATTATCAGCCGGAGAGGATATCTGCGTCTCGGTCAGAAAGAGCAAGGCCGGCTTCGCCGTCTCGAGAGGGTAGTGGACGGCGTTTAAGTTCGAGTGAAGTCCCCTGATGTTGCAGAAATTCACGGATAGCGTGGCAGGGGTCGCCTTGGTCTTGTAACACGAAAATTTTCGTGTACATTATTTTAGCATATTTACGTTATTACATGCGATGAACAGACTTCAGAGCGCCATCTAACGTCATTAGTCCGAAGTAACTAGAAACGTATATTGACGAATCGAGCTAGCTAATTGCATGCAATTGACCTTTCATGTTAGTTCGAAATCCTACCACAGATCGACGGGGGCGTGTAGCCCAAGGGAGGCCTAGTTCTTTTTGGAGCGAGCCGTTGTAATGAACGGAGACGCACATATATAATTTTTGAATCGAAACGCCGGAACATGAATTTAAAGTGACGACTACTTGGGCGTACGGCCCCTTAAACACAATGTCTACGGGCAGTTTAATGTGTTGAAACACATCATCCCATAAATTGTAAGTACTTAATGTTTTTGTCTTCTTAAAAGCACATGTGCTCTAATTAACGGTACACGGTGTTTCATAGATTCTTTTGCCTTGTCATAGGGGTCCTTAGTCCTTAGTCCTTAGTCCGTACTTTGAGTATGGTCCATTATCAAGTTTAACAACGTGAACGAGGCGAGGCAGCTTCAACGGGTGGCTATATTGGGACTGGGCGGCCAGGAGACCGCGACCGGCGTACACCTGGAGGATATCTGTTGCCTCACTGCTTCGCGGGATTGACCATAAACAGTGTAATATTGTGTAATTCACCAGGTTAGTCAAAACCTCAGTTCGTAGGGTATTTTAAAGTGAAAGCTTGATATTTGGAGCTATACATGTGAACCGTAGAAGGAAATAAACTACTTTTTGTCTGTATATGTATCTTTGCATTTTCATTTACTAATCATCCAACAACAGGCGCCCTGGGATACTTTTATTTTGATCCTCGAGTCCCTTAACTCTCTGATAAACGTAGCCTGTGAGTAACGCCCTAAAAAGTGTTATAAAGTGGCTACCCAACGTTGAACCTTAAGTTGCTGGATGTTAGTAGATGAATTAACCTTAGTTGTAACTATTTAAGCTGTTAAAAACCCATTTTATATGAAAACTTAGTGAAATTTAATGTTAACATTTTTTTTTGATGTAGGTAGATTTAAGTAAACTTGAGAACAAAAAAAGTTTAACTTGAATGTGATTTATATGTACTTAAATGAATTAAAACATAACATAATAAAAATATTTGTGCTATTTTAAGTAGATATTTTTAATATCAACCGATTTAAGACTTTCTTGTAACCGTCAGTACATTCTAACAAAATGTCGATCCACAAGTATATAGACTCATTACATAAAGATGAAATCAGATATGAACTCGCCATTATTGGTATTTCCACAGATGAAAATGTAACCACCGATGCAGTGAGGAAGCAGGTCCGCCAGGTGTACAAACTCGCACGCCGTGGAAGCATAAAGTGTGAACCACTCCAGTCACCCAGTATAGCCTCTGAATCAGAGATCTGCACCCCAAAGGTCGAACTTCTGGAATCCCAGCTGCAGACGGGTAAAGTAGATGATCGCAATTTGACTCTTAAACTGTCTCGTCGTGCAAATTATTTGATGGATAGACTAGCTCGTATCTCTGAAAGTAGTTCGCATTTGTCAGATCTTCGTAGTCGTTTGATTCGCATTTTGAGTGTCATAGACGGTGAAGATAGCGACACGGATAGTGAGTACAAGGAAACCCAGGCACAGCCGTCTAACCAGAAAGTGGAAAGTAACGTGATCTATGTGAAAGATAAACCCTTGAACCTAAATACATTTAACTTAAAATTTGACCGAACCACGTGTGTTCGTATATTTATTGAACGTCTTGAGGAACTTAAAGAGGCTCGCAACATTTCCGGTTTCTCGCAATAGGAATATGCACGTAATTGTATGTACAGACTATTTTAGCAAGTATGTCATGTTGCATCCTATACGGATCGCAACAGGCGCTGCGGTCGCTAAGTTCATAGAAGAGAAAGTGTTCCTAGTACATGGCGTATTTAAGACTATCTATACTGACAATGGCCCACAGTATGTGTCTAATCAGTTTAGGCAACTGTTACATAAATATAACGTACCGAATATCTATTATAACCCGCGTTATCACCCACAGGTAAATCAAGCCGAAAGAGCGATTAGGAACGTAGTTAACGGTATATCATGTTATGTAGGTACCGAGCATAAACGATGGGACGAGAACATCCCACAGTTGCAATGCGCACTTAATTCAGCCGTGAATGATACCACTAAGTTTACTCCGTATTTTCTTGTGCACGGACGGGAATTCATAATAGATGGAATGTTACACAGCTTAGATAGCACTCAGCCAGTTCAAAGATCACAAGTAACTCTCGGTGAACCACTAGCATACAGTAAAAAATTAGCGGAATTAGACACCATATTTAAAAAGGTACAAAAGCATATTAAAAATGCTCATTCTAGAAATGAAAAGTACTATAATTTAAGAAAACGACATGTTGAGTTAAAAGTAGGTCAGATTGTATATAAACGTACCCATTACCTATCTAATGCCTCAAAGAGATTTACGGCTAAACTAGCACCAAAATTTCAAAAATGTGTCATAACAGCGAAATTATCACCTTTAGTGTATACCTTAGCCAGCATGGAAGGTAAGACACTAGGTAATTTTCACATAAAAGACATCCTTAAACAAGATGACTAATAGTTTTGTAAAATGTGAGTGAAGAGTATGATTGAGTGAAAGAATGTAAGAATAATAAACATTTTCAAAATTCATTTCTACCGGTGAACTTTCTGAGATAAATAAGCTGTGATTGTATTGATGAACGAGCGATACATAACTAGTAGGTCATCTTATGTTGTGAACATCGGCGCGAGTTAGATAAGAATTTGTTCTTTATGTCCGCACTCTGGACATTATATAAGAAAATGCATACCAGCCAGTGCGTAGCATTACTTAAGCTGTTTCTTTTAACTTAATATGATTAAACGTTAATTCACTTAACTTAATGCGAGATAGATATTTAACTTAACTTAATACTTAATATGATTTCCAAATCACTTAACTACTCAACTTAATAAATAAGAACACGTTCGTTTTTCGACTACTTAGAGAAAAGTCGAGTCGAAACGTAAACATCGTGTGTAGGCTTAGTGCACTGTAGGTATTCGTTTCTGTCCCATGATGTTACGTCACGCACCGCATGAATGGTAATAGACTATTCGCGCGTAGGATTCGGGAACGTAATTATTCATAGGCGGTTGTATTTCATTATTGTAAAAACATGTAGGAATAAATGTAAATAAAGTTGCATGCCATTAGGTTAATATAGGTATAACAATTAGTGTAGTATTTTCTAACTTACAACACAAGTAGGTAAATTTGTGGTAGTGTTTTTTTTGTGTCAACAACACAAGTAGGTAATTACATTTTGAGGTTAAATTGTTTAGTGGAATATAAAGTTACTAGGTATACAGATACAGAAATGAAAATTAGGTAATAAGTAGAGTAATAATGAGCCTTGTGTAAGATTAAACGTCGTAATTAAGTGATTAAGTGATGGCTTGGTACTTGTTAGTTGTTGGTGCATGGGTGACTTGGAATTTACTATCCGTGCGAATGTTTTTAGCCAGATTGGATTAGAGACGCATTACAACTTCTTCACTGTCTTTGGTATTTAGTCGTTGTTCTGCAGGTGGCACGAAATGTCTTCGGAAAAAGTATCTTCATTACGAAGAACTTTTTAACCCAAGCAAAGGGGATGTGTAACACAAAAATTTTCGTGTACATTATTTTAGCATATTTACGTTATTACATGCGATGAACAGACTTCAGAGCGCCATCTAACGTCATTAGTCCGAAGTAACTAGAAACGTATATTGACGAATCGAGCTAGCTAATTGCATGCAATTGACCTTTAGTGTTAGTTCGAAATCCTACCACGGATCGACGGTGGCGTGTAGCCCAAGGGAGGCCTAGTTCTTTTTGGAGCGAGCCGTTATAATGATCGGACACGCACATATATAATTTTTGAATCGAAACGCCGGAACATGAATTTAAAGTGACGACTACTTGGGCGTACGGCCCCTTAAACACAATGTCTACGAGTAGTTTAATGTGTTGAAACACATCATCCCATAAATTGTAAGTACTTAATGTTTTTGTCTTCTTAAAAGCACATGTGCTCTAATTAACGGTACACGGTGTTTCATAGATTATTTTGCCTTGTCATAGGGGTCCTTAGTCCTTAGTCCTTAGTCCGTACTTTGAGTATGGTCCATTATCAAGTTTAACAACGTGAACGAGGCGAGGCAGCTTCAACGGGTGACTATATTGGGACTGGGCGGCCAGGAGACCGCGACCGGCGTACACCTGGAGGATATCTGTTGCCTCACTGCTTCGCGGGATTGACCATAAACAGTGTAATATTGTGTAATCCACCAGGTTAGTCAAAACCTCAGTTCGTAGGGTATTTTAAAGTGAAAGCTTGATATTTGGAGCTATACATGTGAACCGTAGAAGGAAATAAATTACTTTTTGTCTGTATATGTATCTTGGCATTTTCATTTACTAATCATCCAACAACAGGCGCCCTGGGATACTTTTATTTTGATCCTCGAGTCCCTTAACTCTCCGATAACCGTAGCCGGTGAGTAACGCCCTAAAAAGTGTTATAGTCTTGTTGCTCTGTTTGCCCCGAGCAGTTATTGTGTTGAGCGGAATTTTGAAGAATACGCGGGGTAGCCTGAGCACCCACGCTCAAGAGTGGAATAGCATGGTCGTGGATGCTCAGCGAGGGATTCTCCAGTGGTACTGGTACCCTCCTGGGTTAGTTTATGATGTAATTCCGCTACCATGTTGATGGGGAGGGGGAATTGGGCAAGCAGAGCTTACACTTCACGCCGGCATTCTGTGAGGTCGTGGTACTAACCCGGCTCGAGCCGACCCATACGTGCAACAGCAAAAGCTGCTGCGTGGCTCTACTACCGTTTACATTCACATTATTTAAAAAAAATAGAATATAACTGTTATTCTCTATTGGTATCAACTTTTCTTGACAAATCATCATTTTATTTATCAATCTATTTTTTAATCACTTCATCTGTGTCGAAATTTTCGGTGTTTCAGCAGCCTTGTATTAATTCATTTTACTAAATATGCTGACTGCCTCACTCAGTTCGGCGCACAGTTAGTTCGGCGTCAACCGCCGTCGTGAGTGCATACTGTATTGGTGGTTGTTGTTTTAACAAATATTCCAAAAACCAAATTTCATACTTACTTCATTATTATAATAATCAGAGATTTTTATTATAATGTTTTAAAAGTACAGAATAAATGATAGCAGTACGTACTAAAAGTATATTTAAGTATATTTATATATAAATACATTTTGGACTTTATGGAGTTACCCGAGTGATGATATGATGATTATATCTATTTGGTAGAGCCACGCGGCAGCTTTTGCTGTCGCACGGATGGGCCGGCTCGAACCGGGGTGGTACCACGACCTCACAGAAAACCAGCGTGAAGTAGAGGTTTACCTCTGCGTTTCGCTTGGTGAGTGCAGGTGGCCGGAGGCCCTTTTTACTAAAAATGAGGCATTCCATCTTAGTCCTCACGGGTGACAACGCATCCACATTTTAATTTGTAATAGAGGATAGATGTAGATGTCTATGGGCCGCAGCAACCACTTACCATCAGGTGGACTGTGTGCTCGTTTGTCACCCTTATCGTATAAAAAAAATATGAGCATTATGAGCCGTACACTTTTCAATTTTCCAAACTTTTTTAAAATTGAAGTATGACATAAAATTATTGGATAATTGGAAGTGTAATAATAAAGTTATTAGTGACAATTTGTGTGTATTTAAACTACTTTATAACATTTCCTTATAATCATGTTATATGTAATTTTTTTAATACGCTTAGGGCATGCACAATTTGATTTACCAATAGTTTTTTCTCACTTAATGGTGTGGAATTTCTACTCCTATAATGAAATATAACGTATTTATTAAAAAAAGAATCAATAAAATCAGTACGCAACTACATGCATACAAAAAAACATATAATCGAATTGTCATCCATCTCCTTTTTTGAAGGCGGCTAACAATGTCCTCCAGACCGAATTTCAACGGAGGTTAGACATCCTCACAGCATAAAATTATACGTACCAGTGTGTGCGCAAGCGCAGGTACACCCTCTATTCCCTCAATGTCATAGTTCGACAGTTCAGTAAATCCACGCGACTGGAGAGAGATCAGGCGCAGGACCAACAGCTTTACGTATTTTCCCAAGAATATGGGATGAATCCCGCAACTTCATAACTCCGAGCTGCTACATAAAATTTATTGAAAGAAAAACCCAATAAGTAAATTATTTTGGTCCGACACGGCAATCGAACAAATGATTAACAGTCGTGTTTACGACCACTAGAACAACGAGGCGGTCAACAATGTATATTCCATATGTGAGGCTGTATGTATGCTACTTTTGATAAGCTGTAATCATGATTGAATGCTGAATTGTTCTCAACTACATAATTTTCAGGTATTATGTGAATTAATCATAATATTCACATAAAGTCTGAAAATTATGTATATGAGAACAACTTTAAAACTATATAATTTATTTTTAATCACAATATATACACGCTTAAATACTTACTGCTGATGGAAATTTTTAACGTGTAAGCAGACGCGCACATTTGAATATTCAAAATCAATTATTTACTAGTTTCCTATGAATCTATTTGCAAATTCCGCTCAAAATTACTCCGGCACGTTACAGGACTGCTTTTAGTAAAATTGTTTTCGAAGCTTAAATTTTGCGACAAAAATACTTCAGTGATCAAAATAAACAGACTTCAGCGTTTTGTTTATTTTACGAAGTTGAAATTTAATAAATTATATTGCCTGTTTTTGCTATGGGAATCATTATAGATATAAGGTATTATTACTGATTTGGCATATGTCCAGCCGCATAAGGAAATCCTCTAGCTACCTCATTTACCATTACCGTTACCGTTACAACCTGTTAAAGTCCGCTGCTGAACGTAGACCTCCCTCATAGATTGATTCATAGGGAGGATATTTTTCATAGTTGCCACACTAGATAGCCACAGCTATTTATTTTTTATTTTCGTCATTATTAGGAAGACGCTGTTGCCCATATCCTGAGATGTTTCATTCTGTCGCCACACTCTGTTACGACACTCACAGAATAATATGTAGTAGCGAATATCCCATTTAATTCCGTAAATGTATGTGGTAACATTCCTATAAATTACATTTTAGAGGGCGTTGCGTAGTGGCGGTGTTTGAATATCCACTATCCATACCATTTTGTTGAGATTAAATTTTTAAATTTAATACATCATGTCACACAACTAAATTATATCTTATATACGAACAACTGGTGATTACAGGTCTCCTCTCATTTATGGAGCGTTTTGGAGCAATTAGTAGACTTCACATGTTCGCGAAATATATTTCCTCAGACATATAGATTCCTTGAAGATATTTTGCTTGACTACCAGGCACGCTCTGAATTGCCTGAGCCGTTGTACTTCAGGAGCCGCATAAAGAAATCCTCTAGCTACCTCATTTACCATTACCGTAACCGTTACAACCTGTTAAAGTCCGCTGCTGAACGCAGACCTCCCTCATAGATTGATTCATAGGGAGGATATTTTTCATATTTGCCACAATAGACAGCCACAGCTATTTATTTTTTATTTTCGTCATTATTAGGAAGACGCTATTGCCCATATCCTGAGATGTTTCATTCTGTCGCCACACTCTGTTACGACACTCACAGAATAATATGTAGTAGCGAATATCCCATTTAATTCCGTAAATGTATGTGGTAACATTACTGTAAATTACATTACTTTAGAGGGCGTCGCGTAGTGGCGGTGTTTGAATATCCACTATCCATACCATTTTGTTGAGATTAAATTTTTAAATTTAATACATCATGTCATACAACTAAATTATATCTTATATACGAACAACTGGTGATTACAGGTCTCCTCTCATTTATGGAGCGTTTTGGAGCAATTAGTAGACTTCACATGTTCGCGAAATATATTTCCTCAGACATATAGATTCCTTGAAGATATTTTGCTTGACTACCAGGCACGCTCTGAATTGCCTGAGCCGTTGTACTTCAGGAGCATCGGGCTTGCTGCACACATCACAGTATGCTAGTTACTATTCGATCCCCACCAGCATCAATGAAGAAGTTAGAATTACAATTTGAAGTTCATTTTTAACACAAACATTTAAAAATATTATATTATGAAAAACGTACCCATATAATAAATAAATATATAATAAACAAGAAACACAATAATTAAAAAAAATTCTGACAAAAATCTAATTATTACTATTCCAGCAACGTTTATTACAATTTTTTTTAAACAATTTATCATTTGAAGTGAAAAATATAATCAAACTATTCGTATACATTTTACAAAACAGATTTTCATTAATACAAAATCAGAGAGATTTCAGATTATTCGAGATAAATGCTGGAACTAATTAACCTCATTCTTTAACAGTTTAGGCAGACTTGTTGCCTGTTTGCTTATTAATTGAAGTTTCTGCAATGTTTACACCCAATTTACCAAAACCAAGGCAGAAGTTATATAGTTAATTTCCTTTTTTGGATCTTTAAATCATTAAACCTATTTAGGCTATTTATTAAATTGGGCTGTTTTATTTTTTTCTGCGGAACCGTAATTATTTTTCTAAAATAAAAATATCATGAGTTACTCCTTATAAAATCAGCTATCTACCAGTTAAAGTTCTGTCAAAATTGATATTGTCATTTCGGAGATTAGCCGGAACAAACAGGACGACACACAAAAATTCAAAAAAAATTGTGATTTTGTTCTAAGTATCGTATATACTTTCATATGCATTTAGTAAAAAGCTGTTATTTTGACATTACAAACAGACACTTCAGTTTTATTAATTTGGATAGATATAGATGTACATCAAATTAAATGTTCAAATTGTTTATCACCAGCAATAATATATGAGCGACAACGCTTTAAAATTATTCTTTTAATCAATCACGTATATCCTCGTACATAACATAAATATGTTTTCTGATTATTTGTGAAAGTTCACCTATTGTTGCTGTTGATTTTGAATACATATTGTCTTTTAAACAACGCCAGTAAAAAAATCGAACGGGTTTAATCTGGAGAATGGAGGCCATTAAACTGGGCCAAGACGACCATTCCACCGCCAATGATAATTTGATTTACACGCCACCGATTTTACTTGAGTGTACTTTTTACGTGATCATGATGTCGACATTCTGCTAATGTAAGAGACTTTCTTGAAACCTAGTGTGCGCGATCTCAAAATAGCTAATTATACTTTAGTAAGAAATGACAGGCTAACTGGACCTAAAGGTGGCACCTTGATCTACTACAAAAGGTCCTTGAATTGTATACCGATAGATACTCTACCGCTTGATAACTTATAATCGTCGGTTTGTAGGCGTATTAATCGCAGGAGACCTTTTTTTTACACGAGGAAATGCCTACGCATACCCAGCTCGCGGGGCAAGGACGAGTTATGTCGGACTCGCACCGACTAAAACCCTATGGTGTTCCACCTTCGTCGCATATTGGCAGGGCCACGGGAAAGTTTTGCACACATCCGCGGCTCCACCAGCGCTGGCCCCATGGCGGCCTCTCCTCAGGGGATGACTACTCCTCCCCCATCTACTTCTCAGGTAAGGCGCACCAGAACACATGGTGCACCCTTCTCCGCGGCCTCTAATTTCACATGAGAGTGGTGCCTCGCATTACCAACACTCCTCTACCCCAGCGGCCCCCCCACCACCGCATCAATTAACGGTGCGGCCCCGTCAGAGCCGCGGAGTATAGGGCGAGTGGCGCATCGCCATACCAACAATCGTCTTCCTCTGCGACTTCACCCCGGCTGCAGCGGTAGGGGGAGAGGACACCCTTCTCGCAGTAGCACATCCGAAGTGGGCTCGCTAAGCCCACTCGGAGTGGCCACCTCGGGCCAGCCAAGGGGTTCCTCTTTGTTCACCGCTGGTGACCAAGCCACGGCTACTAAGCCCCCCTCCGCCCCCGCCACGACAAGGCGGGAACCCGTTCGGGGGAGGACTCGCAGGAGACCTAAACAGTAAACACCTTAGTTAGAGTTTTAACGTTAATAGTCGAAACGAAAACGTTTTATGTGACCTCACGGAGAGACTCAACTTCGACGTTATCGCTCCTGAGAGTCCAATTCGCTATCCTTTTTCTATTAACCTACTACCGGACGTCCTTGATGTAGCTTTACTAAAAGACAGCCGGCTTAGTATTAACTATATCGAAACATTCATCAAATTAACCTCGGACCACAGGCCGGTCGTATTATAACTAGGCCGGTCGGCAAGTGAGGTCTCTCAGATCGAAACCAATGTCGACAAGCGTGAACTCGAGTTTGAACTCGAGTTTACGCTTGTCACTCCACATCAGCATTTAGACACTCTACGAGATAAGATATACTCGCCGGAGAAAGCCAATAGGGCGGTTAGTGCCCTATCTATTCATCTCACTTCAGCGGTCGAAGAATGTTCCTTTAAGGTTTGTATGTCGAGAGATCGGTACACGAAGTTTCCGGTAGATTTTCGAAAAATGATTAGAGCGAATATTACCACGCTAAAATCTTACGACCGTTAGTTATCACATGGAAGATAACAAAATTCAACCAAACATTCTACAAAACGAGATTTAACAACGCATAGCCGAATATAGAAACGACAACTGGGAGAACCTTTTAAAAGGAATAAAATCTTTTCAAGACACCTTTTGGAAGCTGACTAGAGGTCTAAAATCGGAAGTCTCCTTCCACGCTGCCTCTCATAAGGCTAGACAATCCCGATTTCGCCTTAGATAAGTCTTCGAAAAAGCCGAATGCCTAGCAGACAGTCTAAAGAACTACTGTATCCCATCCAGCGTACCAACAGATCCCGCTCAACTACTAGAAGGTAGAAGCGAAAGTCGAACGTAGTTCTGCGTTACCACCAGCGGGCGAACTACTCAATGCCGGCCAACTTTTGAAGAAGTCAAAGAAACCATAAAAACCCTTAAGAATAGGTCAGCTCCTGGGCCAGAAGGCATCAGAAATAAGTTAATTAGATCATCCGCAGCCGTACTTACAGATCGCTCCTTTCGCTATCAAGTAAAGGGAACCCGTTCAACGAAATGTTTTCTAAATGCCGGGGTCCCACATGGCTCCATCCTGTCTCCTCTCCTCTTCACACTGTTTATGAGCAATATCCCTACGAACCCAGTGGTAAACAGTGTACTCTTCGTCGACGACACGGCACTTATCAGACTTTAATAGGAATAGTCTCACCTTGAAACTATAAAAAGGTACCAATCGCTTAGGCGAAAGGTTCCGCCTATGGAGAATCGAAATTAATCCCGAAGAGTAGCAATATACTTTTGTTACTTAATTCGCATTAGAGCCAAGATAGTCATTGGCCGTCTCCATTCTCTTATTAACAGGAAGAGTAAGTCGCTTAGACATAAACTCCACTTGTACATAACCTGCGTTAGACCCAACGCATGTGTAGTTTTTGCCCACACGTATAGAACCCACCTATACGAACTACAGAAAGTCCAAAACTTTTTCATCCGAAGAGCCACCTGAGTACTGTGGTATCAACTGAATTCAGATCTGCACAATAATTGGTAACTTCCCACTATCTCTGAATGCTTCAAGGAGATGTCTCAGCGCTACTTTGATAGCGTTGAAACACGTTCAAACTCACTAGTGGGAAACGCTGCCAACTAAGTCCCGATACCAAACGTCGTGCAGACTCTCCACCCACCCCGTCGACCCAAACGTCGCAGGCACATCCAACATTGATACTAGACCCATACTAAATGGGACAAGCACATGTAGGATAACGGATGGTGCGCTCCAGCACGCACCACGTACACACCATACACCCACGTACCTGGGCAGTTCTCACCACCCAGATTATCGACCAACACAACCTAAGCAGTCAGAAGCGAGGGTTCGCACATCCTTACTCGAACAGCGGTTAGATAACTCAAAAAGCCTCAAAAGAGGGGACATGATGATTGGTAACAATACCAAATCATAAATTCTTAATTATTCATCCTTACCTTTCCTTTTTTTAAATAGCACCTATGTATAAATGTGTCGTGCATTTATGTCAAGTGAAACTGTAAGAGTCGTAGAGGCTAACAGCATAAACATCAGAGAAAATAGATTATGCTCTGACTCGCAAGTGCAACATGCACCCGTTTCGTCTCAGGCTATGAGTTTCTCAGAGCGTTGTACGATAGACGCTTTATTCTAACAACGTTTACTCGAGTAACGGTGTCGTATTGGGAACGGCGCATGCGTTAGTAATTGATAGAAGCGGTTATTATCAATGTTACCATGCAGTTATTGACTCTGGAACTCCTAACCTCATTTATTACAACTGAGTGTGCTCAACGTTTGGGGTTACATCGGAAGAAGTGTTCGTTTAATATTTATGGTCTCGGTGGAGAGGCCGTAAAAATCACGACATGATTTCATGCACATTAATACCCCTACACACTGGCCATGCCTAGTTTTACAGTGAACATGGCCGTAGTGACTAAGGTATCTACTTATATGCCGTAGCTAAGGTTCGATTCTCCTTTTCAATAAATATAAACTTATTAATACATATAAGAATTTTAATCTAGCTGATCCATTGTTTTATAACCGCTCGCGTATCGATATAATTTTGGACAGTGATATAGTGTCGGAACCTATTAATGAAAAACTTTATATTATTTCATCGGATATACCAAGCGTGATCGATGACGCCTTCGGGTTTTTTGTAAGTGGTAAACGTTATGGCAAATATATGGACAATTTAAAAAATTATCATTTATCAGTCTTGTTCAGAGTTAATGTGCGAATATGAAAATCTAGGGCACATGGAGATTTATACGGGTGCCTCCCCGATCAAATATATGATACCTCATCACAGTATACTAAAGCCCAGTAGTTCTACCACTCCTTTGCGTGTAGAATTCAATGCCTGGACTAAAACGTCAACGAACATTTCGCATAGTGATATTCTGCTAACCGGTTCCCGATATCTCTATACATATTTCTGTATCGAGATATCGGGGCTATAATATTGAAATTTTGGTTGTTTGGATATTGTTTGATTTGCGAATTAAGCAAAATGTGTCGTGCAACTAAACTGAATCCGTCGGATAGATGTTATCAACATATTTTAAATCGTCATTCGATTAACTATGCCATTAATATTTATGGTTTAAAAACTGTCATTTCCGACTTAAGTTGCTCACCATTTTTAGCTATCCGCACACTCTTACAGTTAGCCTACGACGAGGAAGAACCTTTCACGCTCGTTGCAACGTTTGTGCGCGAGGGTGCGTAAATGGATGACATTCTATATTCTTGCAGTTGATTGTCACAAATATCTTGGTTACAAGATGAACTTATAACGATATTTAAATCCAGTGGCTTTATACTCAAAAAGTAATCGAGTAATAATACAAAACTTTTACAACGCGTTCTGTTAGAAAACCGAGAGTGTCCTATAACATTTATAAAAGATGGTAACGAATATTCAGTCAAAGTGATAGGTCTGAAATGGTTCCCTTTGACTATTTTTATTTCACAGTAGATAAGACTGATAAAGTAACAAATGATCGTTCTGTTTTGAAATTATTTGCTTCTATTTGTGAACCCGTAGGTTTATTTCGCCGTGCATTTTCCTCGCGAAAGAAATAATACAAGATTTATGGAAGCTGGGTATAGGATGAGATGAGCAACTGCCAACCGACGTAACTAAGCGCTGGTTTAATTACTTTGATGATCTCCCGTGACTGATGGAAATCAAGATAGATAGACATATGCTGTTACCAGACCTGTGAAAAGGCGACCAATGTGAATTGGTCGCCTGTTGCGACTCAAGTTCTCGCGGTTATGATAGTCATGTGTATGTGATCAGTCGTAACGACAGAGATCAGACTAAAGTACTCCTGGTGACAGCAAAATCTAAAGTAGCCTCCGTTAAACAATTAACTTTCCTGAGGTTGGAATTAATGGCGTCAGTTTTGTTAAGCATATTAATTAAAAAATTACTTGTATCAGTGTGTTAACCAATTCGACTCTCGTATTGGTTTTGGGCGTATTGGCGAGTGCAATATGGCAGACATCTGCTCACGCGGAATGTTACGGTCGCAGCTCGTGAAGTGCAGTGAGCAGTGGCTGAAGGGCCCATATTGGTTGTACGACGACTATTCACAGTGGCCAGTGAGAACATTTACCAACCAAGGTGGAAGTAATACACCAGAAATAAAATCAAAATATACATTAAGCTCCTTCAATTTAATCACTAATGAAAATAATTTAATAGAAGAGACTAAGTTAGAGTTCTGTGACCGAATGTTTTTCCCATTTCTCTTCTTATTATAAACTCCTACGTGGTAGAGCCATGCTGCAGCTATATTATGGTTGTAGCACGAATGGGTCGGCTCGACCGGGGAAGGACCACTCTCTCACAGAAAACCAGCGTAAAATAGCAGCTTAACGCTTCTGTGTTTCGTATGGTGAGTGTAGAGAACCGGAGACCCTTTTTACTGGCAAAGAGGCATTCCATCTTAGTCCTCACGGGTGACAACGCATCTGCATATTGAGTCTTTATTGAGGATAGATGTAGATGTCTATGGGCCACAGCCACCACTTACCATCAGGTGGACTGTGTGCTCGTTTGTCACCCGACCCTATAAAAAAAAACTGCAACGTACGGTTTCTCGAATATTGAAATAGATCCGACTCAATTCCAGTCACTCGAAGCAGAGTACAGAGTGCATACTTTGCAAATGAAATAAATAGTTTATCAAAGAGCACAAAGTACGTTCCGTCATTGAAAAAATTATCTCCATTTATTGACGAATGCGGATACCTCAGCGTGGGGGCTCGAATAAATTATTCAGCATTACCTTATAAAGCGAAGTATCCCTGCTTATTACATAGTAGTTTTTTCATATATACATTCAATAATTAATAGTAGATTTTCCCTATTACTTATTGAATATTTACATGAAAAATATTTATGTACACGTTTTGATTATGTCATCTCGTCGCATTTTTCGGTCAGTTTTATCCAAATGCAATAATTGTTTTAAACATAATCCAGTGCTCTTACAGCCTGCAATAGCACCGATGCCAACAGCCCGATTGATACTTAATAAAGTTTTTGAGCATGTAGGGGTGGATCTCGGCGGTCCGTTCTTTACAAAGGAAAGTTTACGACAAAATTCTTAGTGTTGAGGTATCATATTTAGCATTATTTAATTGTTATTCGACAGAAGCTGTACACATCAAAGTGTTACCGTCGTTATCATCGGAGTTTTTCCTCGCGTGTTTAGACAGATTAGTAGCGCGGCGAGGTGCGTGCTCCATCCTTCATTCGGATTCGTCATTACAGCCCTTCACAAGTCCTCTGCTGAACATAGGCTTCCCCAAAAGAATGCTACAAAGCACGGTCCTGATTCCACGGTCTGATAGATTATTACTGTAATGATCATTACCATTATCATTACAGTAATAATCTATCCTTGTAATAATCTACAATCACTCACTACTGAGTATGGGCCTCCATCTGATGAGGGATGAATTAGAGCATAATCCACCACTAGTGCGGGTTGATGGAGGTCTTAGGCCAGTGTTAATGACGTCTAGATAGACCTGAAACATACGAATATTGCAGAAAAATCTCTCGCAAAGTGGATAGCTGATCTTATAAAGATTGTGGGCATGAACATTGAATATAGTTTAAATCAACTGTTTGTAAAAATAAACGAAAATAATCACTATTATACTAATACTTTTACTAAAATAAGTAATTTCAAAATCAGTATAACACAATTTTACTAGGTAAACACAATTTCAAGTAAGAAGAATATTGCTATCGACGTTTTATAATATTCTAAACTTACAAAAATGTTTCACAATCAAAACAACAAGATTGAACATATTTTAGTATACTGTCAATTATACAAAACAATTAAGTTCAATTCCTAACAATTTAAAGCTTCAGTTACTACTTACTATGTATATTTATTATATTAGGTTGGCTATGCGACAGTTCGATGAAGACTAATCGATATTTTGTTACCAACAGCGACTCAAAATTTGCTTTACAGTGCGTATATTAAGCGACAAAACAAAATACATACAACAGTGATAAGCTTATTTTTACACTAATTTCAGAACAGAAATGGTTATCTATGTAACAAAATCAGTAAAAGAAAAACGACAGGTAAAATATTACCAAACGACAAAATATATCCTTTTTAGGCAGGATTTTTTTTTTCAAAAAATTACTGATTGTACTGTTATTGACATGATTGTAAAAATATTACTTGTTTAAGTCTAGTGCAT
The DNA here is from genome assembly GCA_963668995.1 of Parnassius mnemosyne. Classification (NCBI taxonomy): domain Eukaryota; kingdom Metazoa; phylum Arthropoda; class Insecta; order Lepidoptera; family Papilionidae; genus Parnassius; species Parnassius mnemosyne. Next base: position 68,347,389 of record CAVLGL010000001.1, read on the forward strand.
TTAGGAAAAAATACTAAACGAAAATGATTACATAATTAAGGTGTGTTAAAAAGTCTTACATGACGCGAATTAAAATTATTTAATCCCATAAAATTTCTTAAATAATGCTTATACCCTAGATACTCTAAAGAAAAAAAATACTTTATGTTTAACCGCATTACTAAGTTTATAATGTTAAAATCGTATACCTACCAAGTGAAAATGATTCATAAATCGGAAAAATTTTAGTCGCTTGGTCGCCGAAAACTATAATTGTATAACTGTGATTTTTTTTAAGTTACCAAGCGACAAAAAAAAACTCTTCCTAGCGGTACGAGAGTATGACATATCGACGCAGAATTTTTTTGCTGATTTAAATGATGTATATAGCTCAATATCGCCCAACATGTCACTGAGTAGTTATTGCCTTTCAAGCGTCGTTATATAATCATTTAAAAGGTCTCATTAGTAAATATCTTATATTTACTTGTTATAAAGTTAAATAGAAACGCTATTGATGTTACACCACATTCATTTCTATTTTTATTTTCAAGCATGTTATATTGTTCATTATAAGCACCGCAAGAAACTATTTGAATAAAATTATTTCATGCGGTTTGGTCCCTCACACATTCGCAATAGTTTCTATTTCAACAGTGAAATAATTGGAAAAAATAAATTGAACGTGTGCGGTCACTAAACGATTAGAAGCTTTTATCCAACAAATTTGTAGGCATACAAATTTAATGTAGATTGCTATTGATGTTTAAAATATTTTTATGTATATTAATATATCAAATTGTATTGTTGTATATTTATTATAGTACTACTACTAGTTTATGTGTATTAATATATGAAATAATATTGTTTGTATAATTATTGTTGACTGCCTGACTGCTTGGTCTAGTGATATTAAACGCGATTGTTGGTCATGAGGTCCCGGGTTCGAATCCCAGGGTCGGGCCAAAAGGAGATATCGGGTTTCCTGTCAATAAATTTTTAGTAGCAGCACGGAGTTAGGAAGTTGCCGGTGTTTTACCCCCGTTTCTTGGAAAGCACGTAAAGCCGTTGGACCTGCGCTTGATTTCTCTCCGGTCGTGGCAAATTACCGTCCCATTGGATTATGAGAGTAAAAGAATAAAGAGTGCACCTGTACTTCCGCACACGCTTGGGCACTATAGTCCTGCCTTGCGCAGCTGACAAGTCTCTGTTGAGACTGGCCACCGTGACCGAAATTCGGTCTGGTGGACATTATTATTATTATTAATATTGTTTACGAATTTCGCCGCATACCCCATATCATCCCGTGGTAGCCTTAAGAGACGACAGAGGGAAACAAACCAGGAGGTGTGCAGCAGCGTCTTCCTAACAATAACTAAAAAAATAAAAAGCTGTGGTTGCCACGGTTGGTCCACCTGATGATAAGTGAATGCTGTGGCCCATCTCATTTATCCTACATAAAAAATCAAAATGCAGACGCGTTGTGTGTGTGTGTGAAGTGTGAACTTGAGAACTAAGATGGAATGCCTCATTTTCAGTAAAAGGGTCTCCTGTTCTCTACATTCACCATACGAAACACAGCAACCTTAAGCTGATATTTTACGCTGGTATTTTGTGATAGCGTGGTCATATCCCGGTCAAGCCGACCCATTCGTGCTACAACTAATATAGCTGCAGCGTGACTTCACCACGTATGAATCTTTTTGAAATTTTCTATTATCATTATATGTGTTACCAAGAGCAAGGATTTGTTTATTTAAAGCACTACTTTAATATAACTACCAAAAATATCACAAAGAAAGAAGTTTCTGAGCGCAGCCTCACTTAATAAGGTCATCCATAGTTTGTAAACCGCTTTCAGTTGCTGAAATAAAAAATTGCTTTTTAGCTATTTTACTTGCATTTGATAAGTCTTTACAAAATAAAGTTTAACAAAATATTTTTAATGCTTTAGTAATAGTCCCTAAAAAAAATGTTTATTTCGTCCATTTCATCGCATATGTATATTGGTGGTAGCCTCCTCTTCTGCCTAGGATTCCATCAGGTTGGGTAATCACCCTCTTACATATTGCTGTCGTTAAGCAACCGGGCGTGTACTACTGTGTTCAGGTGTGAAGGGCATAAACAATTACAAAATTGGTTGCTAAGTTGACAGTAATATAGTTAACACACACACACACACACACACACGCGCACGCACGCTTGCACGCACGCACGCACACACGCACGCACGCACCCACGCACGCACTCACGCTCGAACGCACGCGCGCACACACACACGCACACACGCACACCCACACACGTACACACGCACTTACACTCACATACACACACACACACACACACTCACACACACACACACACACACACACACACACACACACACAACCGCACGCACGCACACACATACACACGCGCACGCGCACACACTTTTTTATTTCGCTTGTGGTATATTTGGTAAAATAAATATCTGCAACCCGTTAGGGTGACAGCCTGATCTATAGCACAGGAATACCCTAGTATGGGCACATTTGTGAAGAGAAAATAAAAAAGATTATTATTTTATAATCTACATTATAGAGAGCCAGTATAATCACAGGAAATACATTTAAGTCAGTCTTAGTGGCAACCGTGTACTGTCGTCATAAAATTATCCACTACCCCATAACTTTCCGTGAGTTTCGGTTGAAAGTTTCGAGGGAAATGAAACAGGAGATGGACAGCAGCATCTTCCCGATATCAACTCAGAATAATAAGCGTGGCAACAATGGCAAATGTCACCCTCTATGACGCAATCTATGAGAAAGGCCTATGATCAGCTTGCAATCAATGTCAGGTTGCAGTTAATGAATGCCTATGTTCAGCAACGGACTTTAATATGCTGTAATGGTAACTTGTAGCTTAATGTTCCCCAAAAATAATTATCTCTCACAAGACATGCTTTTGGTTTGAATTAGATTAATGAAATTTAAATTTAAAGGTAAGTTTGTACAGCTTTTTGAAAAAATATGATAATATTTTATGCAGTCATTATTATATAATGACAACCTGCACAAATACTAATGTTTTGTCACGATCAAAGATATTCATTCAGTTAAAAAATCGCAAGACTTAAGTGATGATAATTTTGAAATAAAGGAAAATACCATCATAGGCACATTAATCTCAGCCAAAAGGTGTCTTTAGAATTATATTAAAGTAACTGTTTACTTTTCTGGGCCTACGCTCATAAGTGAGATAGTTTTGGAGCAATTCTGCTGCCCCACTCTAAATAGTAGTAGGGGACTTTTCACTTCTTCGAATTTTTTAATTTCTCTGACAGGCTTCCTTAAGATGGTTTTCTTCACAGCCAAACGTGGATTAAATTGGCACATAGATTATTTATTTATTTAAATTTTATCGCAAAAATTGTACAAAAGCGGACTTAACGCATTAAGACGTTCTTTACCAGCTAAACCTATAAGTAAGCAGAGAACACTACTTTGGAGGTGCATTATGATATGCAAGGGAAAGATAAAAAATTAAGAATCAAAAAAATAAATATTTGAAAATTAACAAAAAATATATATTACTTATACCATTATAATATATTCATAAGCACATGTGTATACACACACGCGCACTCTTTGTGTGCGTGTTTGTAGAAGAAATGAATAAATAGATAAATATTTATAAGTCTACATTATACAACATATAATGTAAATACCGTAACAAATTATTGGAAAAATAATAAAACAAAAACAGAATTAAGCTTGAAGAGTGTCTAGAAAAAAGTCAGTGATCGCTATCATAAAATAGATTATGGTTTGAAATATCTAACGTTTTTATTCTTTTTTGTTTTTTTTATTGATTTTATTTATATAAACTACTTTACTATATTTTCTGCAATTCTAAATTATTAGTCCACTGCACCAATAAAGGCATCTAAAATGCACATCTAACACCTCACAAATAAATTTATTAGACACTGAAACAAACAATGCTCGTAAATCCAAGTAGTCGTAAAATGCTTATGCTGATATTTTGAGATTTGAGCAGACGGCGCTACTTGGTACGGTACAAAATTTTCCGAGAAATATATGAAACATACATCAATTCAAATTCAGGTATTTATAAACCTTTGTAATGCCTCATTATTAGTAATTAATAATTTAACTTTGATTCTCGGCTAAATACAGGAGTGGGATGTTCTATTGGTGTTAAAAACTTACAATTAACTTGATAGGATATCAAAAAAACACAGAAACAAAGACAGGAAAGAGTAGCATAAAATTTACTGATCATATTATATAGTTCACAGAGCCAAAAAGCTTAAAATCATTAATAAAAAGTGTAGTAGCCCATTAAAATGTCAGCCAATTACATAAGGAAGCTCTTATCATTTGGTTAAACATGACATTAATTCTGTCCCTCTTGTTATTTTAAACAGTTAAATTATTCACTTACCTCCTCAGGTTCATGATCATCATCATTACAGCCCTTCACAAGTCCACTGCTGAACATAGGCCTCCCCCAAGGAATGCCACAAAGCACGGTCCTGAGCCACCTGCATCCATCGACTTCCTGCATATCTTACCAGATCGTTACTCCATCTAGTGGCTGGACGCCCCCCCAACTAGATGGAGTGACGACCTCCTAAGGTTAAAGATGCTTTATTATAAATAGCTCAACATTTTTGGTCCGCCTAGACATTTATATCGATTAACTAATTTCGAGCTGTCATGCATCAAGGCAATTGCATCAAGGTTATTCCTGATGCAATTATTATTCCTGAAGTAATTATTGTATTTACCACGTACATACACTCACTATTTTATTTATTGCCTATACGTTTTACTACGTAGAACCTACTATTATTTATTCTGTGGTATTACTAAAACTCTTATCAGATACATTCGGCCATACATATAGAATTAATTTTTTTAATAATGTTCGTTTTCTACGAGTTCAACTACGAGATAAACTGACATTGGAAAATATATATACGGCAAAATATAACATTTTTATTCTGAATAAGCTTCTTACCAACCGTAGTTTGTATTTGTGTGCGATAATTTACTACTAGCAAAATGATTAAACACTATCACAAAACATATACATAATTTTCCAAATAGCGCGTACATTCTATTTCAAATGAATTCGAATTATCTTTTCAGCAACCAGCCGCAATAATCAAATGCAGTGATTAAATATATTTACAAAACATATACAGCAACATTTAGAGGAGTAGATTAAATTCAATTATTTTAATCACAGCCGCTACAAATAGGAAAATTTCGCGGAAAGCCCAAAGCATTTTTTAATTTTAATTTAAAGAATTTTTAACTAAGTGCTCGACCAAACGAATCTAATACCCCTTGACAGCGTGATTCCACGCTCCAATGGGGGCCTAATCTTCCCGCCACCAAGTGGAGGCCAGACGGCGTGAACCCGAGACCAATAGAGTGCGAACCGCTAACAGTCGCCACTCGGGTTGTACGCCTTCACTGAGGCCGTCGGCACAGAACATTTTGACAAGTGGACTGTTGACGGCTTAAGGCTCAGTGGAGGCGGCCGTGGTGGGAGCTAAGGCGGCAGCTAGCCAGGGCCGCCTCCATCAAATGGGGAACAGTGGTACACCAGTCGCGGCCACTCAGCTAACGAGAGTGAGAAGGGTCCAGCGGACCGATGAGTGGCCGTGAAGTTCCTCTCTACACGCTGAGGGAGGGTGATGACACCCCCGCCCCTGGGGGAACTACCCCCTGACTGGTCAGGGGAGGGACCCCTTTCAAACTTAGGGGCCTGGTGGCTGGCTGGCGGGCGCCGAGAGTCGCCCGGCAGAGGGCAAGGTTGAGCGCCCCCGCCCGTGGGGGCCGAGGGCCTGGCAGAGCCCCGAGAGGAGACGCCGTTCGCACCCAAGCACAAAACTGCATGGTGATTGCCCTGGCAATGCAGACAGGGCCGCCGATGCGGACAGTCTCACTGGAGGTGCCCTTCCAAACATGAGCAGCACCAGTGGCGCTCCTTGGCGATAGTTCGCCTCGCTGGAACCGGCTTACCTAATAATTTCGGGCACGACGTTACCCGGTGATCAGATGCTCGACAATAGGAGCAGTTGACGATGACTTAAATGGCGGATTTAGCCTCTCACTGGGCACGGCTCGTAAGTCGTCAACGGTGTCCGTCGCGTTCTCGATCTGCCGGCACTGCTCCTCCAAAAACCGCAGCAGGTCATAGAAGGGCGGAATATAGGAGGCCTCGTCCCCGCCGTACCTCTCCTCAAAATGGATTCGAAGGTCGAGAGGTAGATGGGACAGCACGATGCGGAGCAACAAAAAAGCCCATTCGCCCACTGGTAAATCCAGCCGCCTTATCGTATTACAGGCCACCAAGACTGGATCCAACAGGTCTGGACGTAGTCTGGCCCGGTCACTAAGCAGCGTGAGGCTTAGAAACTGCTTAACATGTTCGTCCGCAATTTGACGGACGTTGGCGTATCTTCTGGCTAGGAGGTCCCGAGCAGTCTGGTAGGCATCGTCCGAAAATCTCAAGTGGCCGACGACGCCCAGGGCCTCCTCCTCCAGTGAGGCCAGGAGGTACGCCATCTTTTGGCTCGGGGTCAAGTCACTCCGGGCGTCCACTAGGCTGTCGAAAAGACCAACGAAGGTCAGCCATTCGGAAAAGACCCCGGAGAACTTTGGCAGGTCCAGAGTTGGAATCGTCCCAACAGCTCCGGCTGAAGCTGCTTCCGAGAGGACTCCGGCAGGTCACTCATCCGAGCTTCACGCGCCTCCTCGGCATACCTGCCTTCAGCCTCGATCAACTCGTCCTTGAGCGAAAAGAACTGCTCATAGTCCGCGAAGCAGGAGTCCAGGACTCCCTTCTCCACATCCGAATCCTTGAGCTCAGCGTAAGCGTCCTCCACTACGGCCCTTAGAGCATCCACCTGCTCGAACCGCTTCATCAAGTTATGGACCCTATCCGGTCGACCTATCAAAGCATGGGCACTTGTGGCCCAGCGTAACTCAGTCCGTAGGCAACGGATTAGTAGTTTGGGCGATGACATCACTACTAAATACAAATTACGACGCGGCTCGAGCACAAATTACAAAGATAACAAATAAAAAATACAACAAAAAATTAACAGTTAATAAATGCAGTTCCTATCAAATCGAGTTGAATAGAAATTACAAAAATACGAATTACTACGTATCAACCAAATACAAGTTAGCACAAAAGAAAAGACACAAATTAAATTAAAAAATAACAAATACTAGTGCGATCAAATCAAGTTAAATTCAAATTGAGCAAATACAATTACTACTCTTTAGTTCAAATACAAATTACAATACAACGAAGATTCACATCACGGTCGATCAACAAAAAATGCCTATCTCGGAAATCGACCCTTCGATAAGTAATACACTACAACTATCCGACAACAATAATTAACCGATTACGTAAAAATAACCATCTACCTACATGACGTATATCTCTAGAAAAACTCCCGCTTGGGCAACCTAGGGTGCGGCTTTTCAATCTACCCACTAACCAAAAAAGCAAGCAACAAAGCAACAAAGGAAAATAACTGTATTATTAAATACAAAAAATAATTTTACGGATTACGAACGGACGTGATTGTAGATACAAATTAAACCAATCAAACAAACGCTCCCTGCCACCAGAATTGTTTAATTTTGATCAAACACTTTGGTCGGGATCGACCGGGGAATCGAACCCGGAACCACGCTCTGCTACCAGTTTGTACACGCCCCTAGCTGCCCCAACCAAGGATGACGGGATTAGGGCCCATGAGTAATCCCATCGACGAGCAGCAGAGGGACGGGGCCAGAATATGGCCACATGGAATTTCCTAATTACAATAAACAATATGGGAGGAAGCTAGAAACACATAGTACTTACCATTATCCGAAGCTAACTTCACACCAAGGCTTGGGTAGGCCGTGAGTGTGTGTAATAGTGGATGGCGAGTAGTGTACAGTGGGGTGTGAACGTGTGGGGCCTTGTCAAGCATAGGCAACCAGCAGCGGCCGAGTTCCAGGCTGCTCCAAAATGCTGCACCGCTTCAGACTGCTTCGGCGCCGGACCACTTCTTCGTTCGTCACGATGACAGTCCATTAACTCTATCGTACTATTAACTAACTTACAGAAGCCACTAACTCTCGTTTGTTATAAGGTTAACGCACAAAAAAAAAACACGGAGTGTTCGGATCAAAGGTCACTACCGTTTCGCGTAGCAACAGATATTTCTAGAATATCAAAGGCCGCACTAGCTAATATTGCCGAGTGCACTTATGCAGATTCTGAGTCATACACAATGAGTCCCTGGGAAGCTCTCCAGCAAAGAATGCGCGTCACAAATCCTAGACCGTATATTTACTGGCCGCGCCTAATTATTCTGAGTTCCCGACAAAAATGACAGCGTGCGGTCCCAAGCACAGCTGGCAGACGACTCTTTCGCCTTTACGCGTTCTCAAACGACTGCTCGGTCGACGTCAAAACCGGTATGGCACCGTGGCGCGCGCCCTCTCGCGTTAGTTCCTGAAATTAGCGTTTGGCGCGAACAGAAATAATACAAGGAAATACATAATAACTTTGCTTATTTCAAACTTTTCATTCTAGACCAATGATTCTCATTTATTGTATAGTATTTTAGTCTGAAATCTTATTTCACTTATATTATTATATCATATATATAAATTATTATCACATTAATTATTTAAATTTAATACGCGATATAACTGTTTGTGACATTGTCATAAATAACAGCTCTTTTAACATAAGCAGTCCACAATTAAACATGGGAAAGCTTACGCCAATCGACATACATATCCTAAAACAGTTGCCGATACCTCGCTGTGCAGACGCATAGATGAGCGCAGTGCGAATAACTTCGCTTTACTCTTCGTACCATGACCAGCATGCAGGATCTAGGTTCAACTATTTCAATAGGTTTTCATCAAAATCTTTTCGGTGAATGATTTTTTGCCCGTTTAAACTGTGACCGCTATTATAATGACGTTGATAAATAGATAAATTTTCATATTCCCCATCACATCTTTCTCTCAATCAATAAATAAGTTAACATACTGATCTAATGCTAAAATACTAGCCTTTCTACATATTTTTTTTATTTAATTTACAATAACTGTATTGAACTGACGTGATTTAATGAAAATATTTACTTTATTTAAATTCTTGGTTAATAATTCCCATTGGAACTCTTTTGCACCGACATCAATTAGCAATATGAAAAGAAATATTAGTGGTTTGCCTTTGAAATCAAAAGGATATTTCGAATAACGGAAGCCTTAAAACGTTTGTGCTTTAGTGCTATATCTATTCTCATAGTCTGTCCTCTTATTTATAATATTGTAAAATAGGTTTCATTCAATAAAGTTACAGGTTTATTTACAAAACCATTTAACCAATTAAATGATTGAAATTCGACCAGTCGCGTCACTAGTAGCTATTATTTTAACTACATATTCATATATTCATTCATTAAGCTCTTCACAAGTCCACTGGTGAACATAGGAAAACACGGTCCTGAGCCACCTGCATCCATGGACTTTCTGCATATCTTACCAGGACGTCACTCCATTTAAAAATATACCCCCATGACAAAAGTAACTACATATAAAAGAAACAAAATAAATTAAGTAAATAAAAAAGGAATAACAGGTTTGTAATTTACCCGTTTGGAACAAAATTTATCTATGTATCATTTGCTTTCCAAAACTTAAACTTCTTGCTGGTTCATCCAGGTCAGAGGTATTTTTAAACCATTTGTAAATTAAACATAACAGTGATTTTCGGTAAGTATTATTTTTTATCTATATTGAATATAAAAGTTTCTATTTTTATTTCTCGCAGTGTAAGAAAACCCATATCGTCCCGTGGGTGTCGTAAGAGACAACATGAGAAAACTGAAACAGGAAATGGGCAGCAGCATCTTTCTTAAATCAGTTAAATAAAAATCTTAAATAAAAATCTGGTTTCAATCCTCTCGCTAAATTTGGCAACTATTGCTTAGATGCCCCTTATAAGGCAATCGCCTGTGTTCAGCAGTGGACTTTGATAGGCTGTTACGAATGAATGAATGAATGAAAAATATTTATATGACTTTTTCTAAAAGTCACATGGATATTGATATTTTATAATATATATAATAATAATAATACTGTGCAAGAGAAATGTCTATTAAAAATGATCCTCGAGTTAAATCAAAAGAAAAAGAAATTTATTTATGCTTAGAGGAGATGCGAATTCAGCTTATTCCGTCATTAGGATTTTTGTTTTAAAAAGAAAGCTACTAATACTGCTTTTGATATTTCGTAACAAGCTCCAATCAAATGTTTTAGAGATTTAATTGTGATCCCTAATGAAAGAAAGAGATCTTACTGTAAATAGAAAAGTACCTAGAAGTCTTTATTTTTGTTTTTAAGAGTTCTATAGAAAAATACAGACTACTTTTTTGTATCTTTATATAAATTTTTATTCAATTCTGTTATAATACATATTCCAACTAGCTGTACTCGGCAGATGTTGTTCTGCCCTTTCCGGTAGGAGGCACGATGTGTTTCACTGCGAAATCACTCCGGAATGAATAATGAAATAATGAAAAAATGAATATAAGAAAGTTGAACATCGCCGGCACGACTAAACTTGTTAATCCCAATTTCAAGTTTTTTTTTATAGGATAAGGTGACAAACGAGCACACAGTCCGCCTTATGGTAAGTGGTTGCTGTAATCCATCGACATCCACATCTATCCTCGATTACGAAACAAAATGCAGATGCGTTGTCACCTGTGAGGACTAAGATGGAAATGCATATTTTCCAGTAAAAAGGTCTCCGGTTCTCTACACTCACCATACGAAACACAGCAGACTTAAGCTGATACTTTACGCTGGTATTCTGCGCGAGCGAGGTCCTTCCCCGTTCGAGCCGACCCATTCGTGCTACTACTATACTACAGCTGCAGCATGGCTCTACCGCGTAACAAAGTGCTGATTAAAGATGCGCTTGCTGGTGTAAATGCTTCATGTTGAAATAAAAGGCCCAAAATCCGTATTTATGTAGTATGACAGACTCTTATTTACTTTATAACCCAATACGAGACACATGGTCAGCTGTGGGATTTCTTTTACTTATTATAAGACAGTGCTTGACCAAAATCCCACCTGGCGATAAGTGTTGATGAAGCTCTAGCCCTAGATGATAAATCGAACTGCCTTAGCATAACAGTAAACTGTTAACTTCAAAAAGTAACAGAAGTAAATGTATCACCACTTGAAATAAAATTTACCTAAAGGAGAACCTGAGACCATATTTACTGGTATCAAATTATTCCACATTGGTTCTCAAGGGGTGGCAGCGTGTTTGAATTTTGATTATTAATTGAGGATATATGTCGGTCTATAGGCAGCACTTATTTCTATGAAATACGAAAGTTGCGTTTGTAATGTGCATACAAAAGCAAACATCGTGTACATTATTTTGAAACAAAAGAAGCGTGCACAGAATTGATTCAACTAGATTAATTCCTTATTTTTTTATAGGATAAGGGTGACAAACGAACACACAATCCACCTGATGGTAAGTGGTTGCTGCGGCCCATAGACACCTACATTTATCATCGATTAAGAATCAAAATGCAGCTGTGTTGTCACCTCTGAGGACTAAGATGGAATGCCTCGTTTCAAGTGAACGGGGTCTTCGGTTCTCTACACTCACCATAAGAAACACAGCAGCGTTATTCTGCTATTTGATGCTGGTATTCTGTGAGAGCGTGGTCCTTCCCCGGTCGAGCCGACCTATTCGTGCTACAACTATACTGCTAATATAGCTGCAGCATGGCTCTACCACGTAATATGACAAAAGTTCTAACAAAACATCTGCATTTATAAATCACACTGCAAAACATTCTAGTATGCGACAGAGCACTAAATCTTTATTGGTAAAACTTTTCATACGCCATTAATCTCACGACACTCATTCACCTAATGAATTGTTTTGCTAGCAAATATTATTTTTTATAGAGGAGTATCGAAGTAGAGGAAGCATTAGTCATTAATACTACTGGTACTGCGTTGGTAAATAAATTTTGTTTTTACATTTAACTATGACACTGAATAAAATAAAGCAAGCGAAAATTAAAATCAGAAATACATTACACTGAATTTAGGTAAAAAGAAACAAGTGTATAAAGAAGGAAACTGAGAAAACGGTAACGTGTCTAATTCATCGTAAATGTAATATTGAAGGCTGTTGAACTTGCGTCTACTCCCAGATCTTGCGTCTACTGCAACAGCCGCGCCATCTGCTCGCTGTTTTCCACGTGAGAATGTGCTCGATGTCTTCTCACGGACGTAACATCCAAACGTTGCCGAAGTATTACGACGGACGCATACGCACCGTAGCTTGATGCACAATTGACGATCTTACAACTTGTTTTGTTTTGAATGCCTCGTTGGTCTAGTGGTCGTAAGTGCGACTGGTGATAATGTGGTTTCGGGTTCGGAACCCGAGCTAAATTAATTATTGGCTTTCTGCCAATTAAATTACACCTAATGCCTCGGACAGAACGTAAAGCCGTTGGTCTTGCACCTGATCTCTCACCGGTCACCTCGGATTTCCGTTCTATTGGACTATGAGAGTGCGAGAATTATAAGTATTGTGCACCTGTGCTTGCGCATATTAGTGCACTATAATCCTATCCTAGAAGATGGCTAGTCTCCATTGAGACTGTCCACCGTTATTGAAATTCGATTTGGCGGACATTATCCGTTACCACTACTTGTTTCTTCTAAATACAACGTACCAAGTTAATGTATGCTAAAAAAATTGGTAACAGCAAACGTCTTACTGCCAAGTATTGGTCTCCTCCTCAAAAGGGTCTATCGAGCAGGGAAGAACAGACTGAGCTTTTACAATGTGAATTGGTGGACTTCTCATGTTCGTAGTAGTATCTTAGAAGGAACCTTAAAACAGTGCCAATTTTATAATTTTATAAAGCATAACCTCTATCGATATTCTACTCTGCACTATAGAAGAAAGTTTATTTGTGCAAATGAACTCACAGTTCACGCGACCGATTACAATTCTACGAACTCCTCTGTATTGTTTCCTTTTAATCAAAAACTGCATAGTTTCTAAAACTACTTATTGATTGTTCGTGTTTCTGATCGCTTCAACATAATGCATTAAAGAAAAAAAAAAGAATTCGAATAGAAGATAATTTGAAAAAAGAAACACTATTGGATCAATAACACGCCATATCAACTTTTAATTTATACAGAATGTTATAAATCTCAACCGCGGCCAGCTGTTACAAATATAACATATCATTATTATTCAAGTTTTTTTTTTTTTTACATATAGACATCGATGTAATATATGTACTACGTACTAGATCTCGCATTCCGAACATACACTATGTTCAAATGAACTGTACTGCAATCCGTACAGTGTGTCATTTAGTATGGTTTCAATCTACTAGTAAGTCTGTGGTTTCAATATACATGCAGTTTGAATGCGACACGGCGCTAATAATATAAGATTTCAAATTAAAGTTTAAATTAAAATCTGACCGCGCAGGCGCAACGCGCTTAAATCAACTGCGGATGCGCGACTACTAATTCCCGCGCATGCGCGAAGACATAGAGTAGTGTACATTTTTTGTTTAGAATGGCTTCTCTAGTACGTAGAGTACATATAACTCAATGCATATAGGTATTAATTGAATCGTTAAAATTGCCACGAAATTCTTATACCCACAAAATATAAGTCTGTTTTAAAAATACTACAAAAAACGCAAACTTGAAACCTAAAGACCACGAATAATCCCTCACCAGTTTTCAGCGTGGTAAGGGATTATATATTTTTCTCTTTGTTTTATAAAACTGAAGTGACAAATAAACTTACAGTCCCTGTGATGGTAAGCACCTACTGCAGCCCATGGACACCTGCAACCAAAATCAAGTAAAAAAAGGCTACTGATGCGTTGTCATCTCTGAGGCCTAAGATTAAATCCCTCACAACCTGTAATTATACAGGCTCTCTATATCCTTAAGACCGGAACGCATCTGTCCAAGCACTGCTATTTGGCAGCAGAAATAATTAGGAGGGTAAATACGAATTTAAATAACTGGACAGTGCACTAGAAATATAATGCATTTTGATCATTAAACCTATCGTTTACTAACACATTTAAATATGGTTTTTATAGAATTAGGATGGTAAACGAGCACACAGTCCAGCCACATAGTGCGGCCCATAGACATCTACATTTATCCTTGATTAAAGATCAAAATGCAGATGTAATGTCACTCCTGAGGATTAAGATGGAATGCCTCGTTTCCAGTAAAAAGAGTATCCGGTTTTCTATTCTGTGAGAACGTGGTCCTATCCTACCTTGGTCAAGACTATCTATTCGTGCTACAACTAGTATAGCTGCAGTGTGGCTCACCTAAGGTACAAAAATAGTATTATGATACTTTCGTATTTATTCATAAAACATATTTAAGTATACAGGTAACTATGAGTACCATATTGTATTGTGAAGCTCAGCGGCTCAACTCAAATGTGCAATTAAGGACGTAATTGCTATTCCTTGTTGTCGAGTATTATGCTAGCATGGCAATAAAGTACTCATTTCTATTTAACTAGGTAATCGTTTTCTTGGGAAACGGTCCAAAGTAATATTTTATTTTTAAAATAGTTACTTCATCAGAAAACGTATGTTTATTTTTTAATAAACCATATTTTTATATTATATTGTAACCTAAATGTTTCGCATAATATTATATTGAGTATCTTGAAATATTTTTTACGTGGTAGAGCCATGCTGCAGCTATATTACTAGTATAGTTGTAGCACGAATGGGTCGTCTCGATTGGGGAAGGACCACGCTCTCACAGAATACCAGCGTAAAATGGCAGCTAGTCACTTTTGTGTTTCGTATGGTGAGTGTAGAGAACCGGAGACCGATTTTACTGGAAAATAGGCATTCTAACTTAGTCCTCACGGGTGACGTAGCATTTGCATTTTGATTCTTTATTGAGGATAAATGTAGATGTCTATGGGTCACAGCAACCACTTACCATCAGGTGGACTGTGAGCCTGTTTGTCACCCTATCCTTTAAAAAAAATTCTGTTCGGTGAAAGATAGCGGAACACAGTCATCATCATCATCATGATGGAATCACCTTTATGTCTTTTTGTATATCACAGACATTTTTCTTTGGGAATCATTCACCGAGATGCTTCAGTTTCAATTTTCATTTTAAGATCAAGCAAACATTTCAATGTATTAACTTCCAAGAGTGTTGACGGCTCTTCAGCACGGTAACTAAGCGTTTATAGTTGTGGGGCTCTAGAGCCGCGAATCACATGCGGAATTTATACCAGTTTGTACAAATTAGCTAACAAATAATTATTCCGGGTCTGGATGTGTCCTTGACCAATTTATGTTTGTAATCTCTACGATACAGGAGTCTTACTGCGTGTGAGTATAACGATTTATTAAGAAAGAAAAATAAAAAGAGTGAAGGTAATAATAACTACGCATAAAAACAGAATGCACGCGGTGATTCTTTACAATCGATAAAAAATCACTCTATCGTTTTGTTTTGTTAGTTATAAGATAAATTCACCCTCACCTAATATATAGATAAATTTCTTTACAGAAGAGGGTGCGAATGATCATGCAGCTTCACCTGATGGAAAGTGTTAACAGCCGCCCATGAACAACTGCAAGGAGTAAGCTCGTTTGTAAAGGGCTGGTTAGATAACCACCCCTAACATGTAATAAAAATTTAAATTGCAGGTCTGTACATTGTATATTTATGTAACAAAAATGATTGAGAGGGACTAAAAATAAGTACTTAAATACATTTATATAATTTTTACAATTTGCTGCCTGTCTACGATACGTATATATTAAATAAGTATCACGTCTAAATTACCATTTTTTTTAAAGAATCGCTAATTAATTCATAAAGAGTACCTTCGAGTAACACTTAGCATTTGTTTTATTAAAATCGCTTCATTACATGAAAAGTTATGTTTATTATTTCCAAGTGTAAGCACGAATTTGTTGAATATTGGCGTTGAGTCATTTATATATTTTAAGCTAATTTCATAATTCGAAATAACTAAATATATATTAAATAATATTTTACTCGAAAATAACGAAACATTTGCTGCCAAACAGGTTTAAGATGAGCGACTACAGTACACAGGAAATGCAATGTCTTGTCTATTTGAAAACTTTACATATTGTTGGACGTTGTAATAGCGGTGTAAGAATATCCACTACCTTATTTCATCCCATGGGTGTCTGGGGCGGAGGGAATCTGAAAGGGAAAATGGGCGATAGCAGCATCATCCTGATAACAACTCAAAAAAATAAAATAAAAAACTGCTGTTGCCAACCTGCTTGACAAGCGTGGCAAATACAATAAATAAATCTATGGAGGAGGTCTATGTTTAGCAGTGGATTTTTATATGCTGTAATGGATCGTTGAATGATATCTTATCGTGTCTACGGAAATACCACTATGTTTCTGTGCCTTTATTTCTAATGACTAACAAAAAGTTGATAAGTTCCTCACCCTGATATGTGCAAGTCAATTTGTGAAAAAATACCATTACCGTGCACGGCTACTGTACAACATCATTAATTTTAAATTTAAGACAAACATACACAACCTCTAACACGCGTACTTATTTATTTATATTTATAAAGCATATTTTATTTTTTAGTTTTGACTATTTCTATTTACCCGCGACGTGTTGAAGACGGTATAAGCGTTTAGGGTGAGAGGTTGCTTGTAATAACTTCTTTATGTTGCAGAATATATTATGTAGTTTTGAAAAAGCCAATGAAATGTTACCTGCGGATGTAACTGTAATTTGTAACAGTTTTTCAATCATTAATTATACGTGCTTAGTATGTTAATAAATAATTTCAATAAAGCGTTCTTTCTTCTTCTTTAAAGCCTACCCTTAAAGCTTGTAATTGTGTATGTAGGGACAGTGACTCCTCACAAAGCTGAGCGACTCGCCCATAGTAACATGTTGCCCCCTTAAACTTGACTGCCGCTATTAAATCTTGGAAAAAGGCAAAGGTTGTTGTTTAAACACGAAGGAAAAACTCGTAAAATGTTTTTGCGATTATTTTACGACCTAAACACTCGGTCGTTAAATCGATTATATCTAAATAATTAAAAGATTTACAGAAAATCGCTGTGAAAGTATTTATTGAAACGCCTTGAGTATCTGTACTAGTTTCAAATAAGATGCATCTCAAAGATTTTCGGACCAATATATCCTGATTGGTGAAGGGCAATAACGTCTAAAACTATGATCTTCAATTCATTTGCCAAGCCGTACAATTTTCTCTGTAACAGAACTTGAAATTTCCTCCACATCATCTCCATGATTGGCGGTCTACAAACGTGCGTTTTCTGGACCAATACGACTAAGGAACCTTCAAGAAAAGAGCGTACTCCTGAGTGGCAGGCAACGCACCTGCAATTCCTCTGTTGTAGCAAATGTTCATGGGCGACGGTAGACAATTAACAACAGATGAGACGCATTATCGTTCGGGACCTCTTCTATAAATAAATATGACAAGAAATAGGTTACAACGCAATGTCACACACCGACACACCACACCACAACTGGACCACAACTACGACTTTAATAAAATAAATAATTTTAATCCTATTATTTATTATTTATTTAGTCAGGATGTACGACAAATTATTAAATGTTTTTATGTATTGTTCATCATGGATCGTGCAGCCAGGTCAAAAATAATCAGATGTCAGGAGCCCTCGTCTGCGCTTATGTTCACCACCGTGGAGTTTTAGTCGGCTGAAGTCGGACGTGGTCTTCTTGTTGCCCCTGCAGCAAGGTACCTGAAAGGATTTCCCTCAAGACATACAGAAAGTCGATGGATGCAGGTGGCTCAGAACCGTGCTATGTGGCATTCTTTAGGGAATGCTTATGTTCAGCAGTGAACTTGTGAAGAGCTGTAATGATGATGAAGACGAGGATTATTTTAATATATAACATTCATGTATATTTCTAAGTTAATTATATTCATTTAATTAAATTAGACTAAAGTATTTGTATATACATCTATAAACATAAATAAAATACCACATATAAATAAATAATGATTTCTTATATTTACGCGAAGACTACACATTGAATGAAACTAATCTTTACGGATTTTATAGCGTTTAATTTAACTTTTTAATTCCCGACATAAAAAACATCCTAATTTCAATAGAGAATATGGATGGGTGTTGCCATCTGCTTGGGATCCTAAAATTAATAAAATTGAATCCAAACCCAAGCATACCACTGTAAGACTTCAAGATACTGTAAACTCATTCTGCGTAGATCAGACCAAATATTAATATTCAAAAAACTGAAGGTAGCCGGGCTAACTATGACATCGGGATGTCAAACACCTCAGTGAGCTTTACAGCATCCGTTACCACGGGTGCTGTAAAGCACCCGAAACGTCGGGAATTAAAAAGTTAAATTAAACGCGATAAAATCCATAAGGATTAGTTTCATTATAAATAAATGACAGAATAAAAAATAAAAGGAAAGTATTTTACAAAATTATACAGTATATACAGCTTAACTTGGGTAAAAATACTTGGTAAATCGCCGCCGTCTGTTGGTAGTATACCCAGAAGACTGGCTGAGTTGCCTCGCTGTATTGCATGGCCAAGCAGAGACATTGACAAGGCGTGATGAGACATCTCTTTACAGTTAATAAAATTATAAGACGAATTAACAATAAGACAATATTGATCCATGATGGTAACGTGTTATATATTATTCACTATCCAGAATTTCATTTTCTTGATTTCGTGACCAATAATACAATCACGTGCGTGTTGCCAGTGATGACTTACGGAACTGAGACGTGGTCCTTCACTGCTGGCCGTATGAGGAAGCTCAAGGTCGCTCAGCGAGCTATGGAGAGGGCTATGCTCGGAGTTTCTCTGCGTGATAAACTTAGGAATGAGGATATCCGCAGTAGAACCAGAGTGACCGACATAGCCCAACGGATTAGTAAGCTGAAGTGGCAGTGGGCCGGCCATATAGCTCGAAGAACCGACAACCGATGGGGAAGAAAGGTTCTCGAGTGGCAGCCTCGTACTGGTAGGCGAAGTGTAGGGCGTCCCCCCACGAGATGGAGTGACGACCTGGTAAGACATGCAGGAAGTCGATGGATGCAGGTGGCTCAGGACCGTGCTTTGTGGCATTCTTTGGGGGAGGCCTATGTTCAGCAGTGGACTTGTGAAGGGCTGTAATGATGATGATAATGATGAATACAATCACTTTATGCCTGTTATCTAAAATCTAATGTAAGTGGTCGGTTACAGATGTTATCAGTACCAATGAAACATCAAGATATCAAGAGGCGCTGCACACTTACGCCTAATCTATATTCAGTAGCATGCAGTAACTCCATTTCTATTGAGCTATAATCTCAAATCTTGTCTTCACTTATCCGTAATTATGCGAAATAATGAATATTTTATATTGTAGTGTATTTATTTGCTAAAATGTATTGTTCCTACATATACTATACGTGAAGTTATTCATGTGGGATATATTTGACATAGTAACCACACAGTGGCACGCACAAACAGTGATGGCAAATGCATTTTAGACGAGGTACTTCACTGCTGGTCGCATGAGAAAGCTTAAGGTCACTTAGCTAGCAGTAGAACTATAGTAAACGTCTTAGCCCAACGGATTAGAAAGCTGAAGTGACAATGGACCAGATTGGGAATAAAGGTTCTATTATTTTATATAAAGGTAATATTATCGTTCTCTAAATAGATTTAGGAAAATATTGTAGGAATTTAAAAAAAAAAGTGGCGTTGACAGCTGTATCAGGCCCGTGTTTGTGACATTCCTTTAAAGAGTTTTATATTTGGAAATGGACTTGTGAAGGATAATAGTGATGATGACATTGTAGTAATTACTTATATAATAAGTAATTCATAATATAAATGAAACGTAGATACTTCACAAAATATAATTTAATGCGCAATGTAGGAGTTTTTTTAATGATATTCCCACACTCACCACGTTAGGAAGACCGTTTGGTGAGCACGAAGTCCATTTTAAGCCTGTGAGATTTCCGCCACCTTTCGGTTGACGGAATATTGCACTATACGAGTAGTTAGCAATCCAACGTCTTCAAATAAGGTTTGAACTTGGAATTTCTATATAGATATATTTAAAATTTATAACACTTTCCATTTCTCTACCTGTCTCAGTCTCTGCCTACCCCTCTTAGTGGATTATGTTATGTTATTATTTTCCTTTGATTATTACAAAAAATATGGCAAAGAATAAACATTGGCATTAGTCTATTATCTGGTGCGTTCTAAATGTTTGTTAATTAATAGAGAAAGGGAAATAACAAGACAAAAATATAAAAAAAAAACTTATTTCCTTCCCTATTTGTGCGACATTATATTTAGCTAGCAAAACAATTCATTAGACAAACGAGAGCCACGGGAGTAATGGTGCGTGCAAAGTTTTATCTAATAACATTTGTCGCAAACTACTTTTTAATGTCACTTTATTTATTATTACGAATGTTAAAAATGTTATAAAACTCGTAACTTGATGGCCTCAAAGAGTAATAGTGGTTTCATAATATCACAGCAACAGTTTTCCTAAGTACACTGCTGGACAAAACCGAAAGGCCTTTAAGAATGCTCTTGTATAAATAACTTGTAAGATTTGCTAATCTTGTAATTTAAAACTATGTGATACTATTTCTCATTTATTTTTATCTCTAACTGTACTATTTAAAGGTAATTGTGACGCCCAGCAAGTAGATAGCAACATCAAAGGGCTAACAGTGTTTTTACTATCTATCTTTTTAACATATCACAAACATTCAGTATTAGATCGGTTCGGCTTCACACGTGTTATTACTGGATCTGGACAACAGTGCCACCTACCGGGTTCAAATGTGAATCTAAACCATCTAGGGTTCCATTCAAACACACATAAACAATTTCATCAAAATCGGTCCAGCTGTTTTTGAACTTTAGCGAGACTAACGGACAGCAATTGATTTTTATAATATACTAGCTGTTCCCCGCGTCTTCCCCCGCGTGTAATTTAGGGTTTGCATTTTCTTGCGAGGAAACCTAATTATTATTGTAAAATAAAAGTAGCGTAAGTTACTCCTTATAACATCAGCTATGTGCCAGTGAAAGTCCCGTCAAAATTGTTTCAGCCGTTTCGGAAATTAGCATTAGAACAAACAGATAGACAGACAAAATATTTTAAAAATGGATTTTTTGTTGTGTTTTATGTGTTTTTTTTAATATATTATATGTAAACTTACTAAAAAGCTTAGTAAAAAGCTGTTATTTTAAAATTATAAGGAGATACTTCAATTTCATTTATTTGCATAGGTAGAGATATGTAAATTAGTTAAAAATTTCTTGATAAAATGCTCTCTACTTTATGCAACATGCAAAAGAAAGCTTAATACGAATGTACAATTTACATAAATAAATAGAAGTAATGTTCGTTTATCAGGTGTTGTATTATAATAGTATTCAGTAATATAGTTAATAACTTAATACTCCTGGGCAGCTCATCAATGGGCCTCTTCTAAGCATTGCCATAATCACCATGTATGTCCATTGAAGTGATATGTACTCGGTAAACTAGAAAAGACGTCAAGACTTGATTGCTTACAAGCCCGTGGACTCAAACTTTGTTTATAAAGTATAGGGGACAAACGAGCACACTGTTCAGCTGATGATAAGTGGTTGCTGTAGCCCATAGACATCTACATCTATCCTCGATTACGAATCAAAATGCAGATGCGTTGTCACCCGTGAGGACTAAGATGGAATGCCTCTTTTCCAGTAAATAGAGTGTCCGGTTCTCTATACTCACCATACGAAACACAGCAGCACTAAGCTGTAATTTTACGCTGGTATTCATTGTTCTATTACGTCTTCAAAATAATTTCCTTTTCTTAAATAATTTTGAGAGATATTTCAAACAGTAAGTAAATGAAAGTTTTTTGACATTGTTTTGATCTTGTGATTGTTTTTATGCTCTCGATTACAAATAAATTCAATCCCAAGTTGAATATTCTCTATTTCCATTAATGAGCCCTAGAGGCAACAATTAGCGATGAGATTTTAAGCTGTTGGGTTATGGTTAAGTCAATTAGAGACCCTCTTAACAATTTACATTTGTTATTGTTTTGACTTTAATCGCTACGGGCGTTAGAACTTGTTAAAAATAGTAAAAGTGAGCCTACAAAGATAGCTAATACAAAAAAGTGTGTGTGTGTACTTATGTACGCACGTAAGAAGTTATACTTCTTAAACAACAAAAAAACTTGAGAGACAATTACGCACTGAAGTTGTCGTTTTTAGGTGCCGGTGTGCGCTCACTTCGTAAAAATTCACTCTCATAATTTTTCCCAAATTCCCCAAAAAGAAGTATAACTTCAAAAAGCCATACCACAATACTTTTGTTGTTCCTACTATATGTTCAATAGAATATTATTATAATTTATACTAATTAATATATATTTTTTAAATGTAACATCATTTAAGAATATTTGCAGTAGAACCAGAGTACCGACATAGCCCAATGGAGTATAGTAATGGAGTAGAGAGTAAGCTGAAGTGACAATGGGCTAGCTATATATCTTGAGGAACCGAAAACCTATGGGGAAAAAAGGTTCTTGAGTTGTGGCTTCATACCGTTAAGTGAAGTATATGAAGTTGGGAATCTACCAAGTGATGAAGAGATGTATGAAAGTCGATGAATGCAGGTGGTTCAGGACCGTGTTTACATCATTCCTTTGGTGAGATTTACGTTCGGCATTGGACTTGTCGTGGGCTGAAATGATGATGAGGATATGTTGTAATATTTATCTGGTTGGAAATGCTTATTTTATAGGATAAGGCCATTTTTTTGCTATAAATAAAAATATTATAAGCAAAGAGCTTATCACGTGCATTGTTAATGTTCTAGTGTCATGGTTATCATACATCCTTATACATATTCCAGCATCGTAAGATGCCGGAATATAATTATTAATAATTTTAACGTGGTAGAGCCATGCTGTACTTATATTAATGATGTAGTTGTAGCACGAATGGGTCGGCTCGACCGGGGAAGGACCACGCTCTCACAGAATACCAGCGTAAAGTAGTAGCTTAACGCTGCTGTGTTTCATATGGTGGGTGTAGAGAACTGGAGACCCTTTACTGGAAACGAGGCATTCCATCTTAGTCCTCAAGGGTGACAACCCATCTACATTTTCATACGTAAACGAGGATAGATGTAGATGTCTATAGGCCACAGCAACCACTTCCCATCAGGTGGACTGTGTGCTCGTATGTCACCTTAATTCTATAAAAAAGACCAATTTATTAAAAGAGATCGAATAGTGACCATGATAGTTATAGGCCTATAACAATACTGCCAGTCATAGATAAGGTAGTTGAGGATAAACGTCTCAACCAATTCATAATTTTTATACTAAAACGATGTACTGTTAAATGCTTAACATGGCTTTCAATCTAATAAATCAACTACCATTTTGCTGTCTAAATTCACGGACGAAATAAATCAACACCTTTATGATAAAAAACAGGTTATATTACCATTCATTGAATTTATTAAGGCATTTGATACTCTTAGGCATGCTTCTTTTAAAAAACTTGACAATACAGGTGTCTGCGGGCTATTATTACAATGGTGCTAGAATATCTCAACGATAGAAAATACCGGGTAAAGATTGACAATGACTTCAGTGACGAAATATTGGTAACTACTGGAACATCACAAGACTCCGTCCTCGGGCCTTTGCATTATATAGCGTAGGTCAATGACATGGAGAAAATAATAAAACACTGTTCCATATACCAATACGCTGACGATACATGCCTTGTAGCAGCTGATAAAGATTAAGCTAAGGCTGAAAACACTGTTTACAAATTTATTTTACTAACTTATGTAAATAGTCTCATGATGTTGGTATAGTACTCAATGCTAGTAAAACTATAGTTATTCATGTCCACTCTAACCACCTACTCAACTTCGACAAGAAAATCGAAGTAATCGCGCATAATCACCAGTGCTTGCATGTTTTTCAAACAAATAAGACCGGTTGCAAATGTGAGTTGTTAGAGCAGGTTCCACATTACAAATAGTTAGGACTAGTGGTTGATGACAGAATTAACTGGGGTTGTTATATTGACACAATTTGTGACAAATTGAGAGCAATGTCAGTCAAATTTGCTATCTTATAATTTAAAATTTAAAATTTTGTACAATAGACTTCAATATGAATTATTAAGTGTAACTCAAAAACTTGGTCAGACCTTTATCAAAGTTATATGAGACCACATATAAAGCAACAGCTTTCAAATAAAAAAATAATCATCGAAATCAGTTAAAATATTACTAAATTTATATAATGCACTCGCAGAGTCCATCATTTCATATGGGATCACTAGCTATGATAGGACGTTTAAAAACTTATTTGGACAAAATATAAAATGTAAAATCATGTAGTAATTCCGTTCCATTCCAATGTTTAATTCCAGCGCACAAAATTCGGACTGTATTCTATAATAATACATCGAAGTTTTATCTTTTACTCTAACTATAATGGAATAAAAGGTAATGATGATCACCATTACCGTTACAAGTTAGAAGTTCACTGCTGAACACAGGCATCCCCCCAGATTGCCTCATAGAGGAAATAATTTGATGATAAAATAGTCTTTACAGATTTTATTAGGTGATAGGGTTATACCGGGTTATATATGCTTAGCTTGATGAAAAGCTTCAAATTAATTTGTTTCATTGCTAAATTTTTTGCGGTATATTACGTGTCAATATTTTTTTACATTTCAAGGTAAACCATTAAAGTATTTTTACCATTACCGTTACCGTTACAGCCTATTAAAATCTACTGAACATAGGTCTCCGCCATAGATCTCATAGGGCGAATTTCCCATAGATGCGTTATTTATACGAGGTAGAGCCATGCTGCAGCTATATTACTGGTATAGTTGAAGCACGAATGGGTCATGTCGACCAGGGAAGGACAATGCTCTCACATAATATCAGCCTAAAATAGCGGCTTAATGCTGCTGTGCTTCGTGTGTTAATGTAGAGAACCGGAGACCCATTTTACTGGAAATGAGGCATTCCATCTTAGTTCTCACGGGTGACAACGCATCTGCATTTTGATTCGTAATCGAAGATGGATGTAGATATCTATGGGCCACAGCAACCACTTGCTATCAGGTGGACTGTGTGCTCGTGTGTCACCCTTATCCTATAGAAAAAATAACTGCCAAATCAGAATTTTTTTTACCGTTACAATTTTACTTTCGCTGATGGGGATCGAGCTTTAAAGTTAAACGGAGTTGCCTGATGTTATTTACTACGACTTTTGCAATATTTAACAATATTAATGGAATTACGAGTAACTTTGCAAAATCCATTAAATTAGAGATAATCTTAGCAAAGTAAATTTTCTAAAATCCGGATCAAGGATAAGCTAATTTGTCAAGATCGAAAAACAATATTAAAGACAGGTCGGCCTAATTTTCTACCGACTTAAAAAAAGAGACGGTACTCAATTCGATTGTATGGTCTTTTATGTGTGTTACCTCACAACTTTTGTCTGGGTGAACCGATTTCGATGGTTCTTTTTATATTTGATACCTGGTGATTTTCATGTGGTCCCATATAAATTTGATCAAGGTATTACCAATAGTTATTAAGTTATTCTTAATAATTTATATTGAAGTCGGTTGTACAAAATTTTTAATATTTAAATATAGAAATTGCAAAGTACCGTTTAGAGGCTTATGATAAAAAAAGTCCTTCAAAATGCAGAGTAAGACATCGTCAAGCATTTATAGAACTTGACTGCCTTGTTGGTTTAGTAGCCCTTGGTATCAGAGTGGTATAAAACCAATTATTAGGTTTTTCTCTCAAAAAAAGTTCTCACTGGCAGCCTATTATATTAATAATATTTTATACCATGGTACCAAGTCAGTCAGGTAGTTATTATCACATCTATAGTTACTTTCGTAACGTTTACTAAAATATTTTCCATTTGAAGTTACCTCTGATATTTTGTTTGACAAGCAGCATTTGTTTTTTATTGTACGTTGATTACATTTAGTTCAAGTAATGGATTCTTTATTTTTTAATTTAAATCATGTTGTCTCTATGTTGTTGAAAACAACGCTTAAATTTATTTATATTACCAAATTTGTAAATAACGACTCATTAAAATTCATGGAATACATTAAGCAATTGGAAATTAATACAAAATCACACCTAAGT
This sequence comes from Parnassius mnemosyne, assembly GCA_963668995.1. Lineage (NCBI taxonomy): Eukaryota > Metazoa > Arthropoda > Insecta > Lepidoptera > Papilionidae > Parnassius > Parnassius mnemosyne. The sequence continues at coordinate 68,373,786 of CAVLGL010000001.1, forward strand.
ACATAGTAGCACCAGCAACGCTGCCTTTTTTACGTACGTTTTTCGCCTGCGCTTACCCTTGGCGGTACGTACGGGTTGTGTTGGACTCCAAAGTGCGGCAAAGGTGGAAAGCCCAATGGTGTTCAACCTTTACCGCATAAAGGCAGGTCACAAGAATGCTTTAGCATGCACCAGCGCCGGCCACTCCATTTCAGCCTCTCATCGGGAAAAGACATTAGGAACACAAGGCGCGTCTCACTCCGCGGCTTTTAACTCCACCTGCGTAACGGACCCCCTATATATTGGCCCTTCACCTGGAGCCAGACATGTGGGTTCCTCTTTATTCACCATGGGCGACCAAGCTAAAGCGGAAATCCGTTCGGGAAGGACAGCTACATTGCCTATCAAGTTGTGACATTGAGCTTCCTCTTCGCAATTTTTTAACTTGTTCTGAAAGAATTCCTCGTGTAGTGGCAGGTAAGAATACCCATCTTTTCGATAACAGCAAAACAACAATAAAAATATTGTGGTTGCCAACCCGCTCGCCAAAGCTGACAACTATGGCAATGTATCCCCTATGATTGAAGTTACGAAGAGACGGCCTCCAGACCCCGGCGGCCCCGCTATTCCTGGTTACGGTGGCGACGGGGCTAAGAATCTCCGGTGGAGGTTGCCACCTAAGACTACTTGACCTGGAAACATATAACGCACGCACCCTGAGGACTAACGAGAAGATCCTGGAGTGGGAAGAAGATATAGACAAGTTGCGCTGGAATATTATAGAATTATCTGAGGTCCGAAGAGAGGGGGAGGACATGGTAATCCTCGAAACCGGCAACTTGTTCTATCACCGGGAGAGCGACCATCTGTCCCAAGTAGGCGTCGGATTTATCGTCCACAAGTCTCTCGTTAACAACGTGCAAAGATTGAAAGTGTGTTGCGTACCTTATACTCAGAATCACCAAACGGTATTCGCTGAAGGTCATATAGGTTTACGCACCAACCTCAGCACATTACGATGAGGAGGTGGATAAGATGTATGAGGTTATATCTAGAGCCATGCATTCCTCCAAAACCCATTTTACGGTGTTAATGGGAGACTTCAACGCAAAACTAGGCAAAAGAGAGAACGATGAGCTGAAGGTAGGGCAACGAAACCCAAAGGGCGAGCAGCTGGCCGACCTAATGGAAAAAGAGGTACTCTTTACGATGAACTATTTCTTCTAGAAGCGGCTCCACAGGATATGTTCCTATAGATACCTAGCAGTGTGAGCACATGCCTCATCTTATTTCTGAGAGTGTTTCAGGGCAAGTAAATGTCCCCGCACAGCCCCAATGCATGTTGGCGAATTTCATATGCCTTCGAAATATTTTTTGTTATTTTTCAAACACGCATGTTTCCTCACGATGTTTTCCTTCACCGCCGAACACGTGGTAAATCAGCACTTACAATTACAATTAACAATTTCATTGATGCCCGCGGGGATCATTTGACACGATGCTAGCATCTGTAATGTCACCGTACTCTAGAGTATCGGCGGTGCAATTATGTAACTCCAGTAGGAAACGTGGTTGTCATCGCTTTATCGTCTGATGTTAGGTGTTATTATATTGTGTCATTATCCATTATTAGCTGTTGTCTTAAAGTGTAGCTTACGTTAAGAAAGTATAGTATAGTTAGTTATTAGACACATTGGTGAGCCTCCTCTTAATTCTAAGAGGGTTTCAGGGCAAGGAAATATCCTCCGTGATGCACCAATGCGTGTTGGAAGACTTAACGTGTCTTTTTTCATAAAGTAAAAGCGAGCACATAGTCCACCTGAAGGTGAATGGATATTGTGATAGATATTTACATTTACCCTCGTATAAGTATTAAAAGGCATATGCGTTGTCAATCCTGAGGACTTAGATGGAATGCCTCGCAACCAGTAAAAACCCTGTAGAGCCCCGACGGTTTTACATAAAATGAGATTGACTTCATTATGATGACCAAACGACAAGTTTTCAGTAATGTCTCAATGATCGCTAGGGTGAAAACCGGCGGTGATCATTGAATGTTGAGAGGCACACCTAAATGTTAAATTGGAGGGGTCACGTCTAATGAAATCAACGCTTCTTCCCCCTTGTGCTCTAATCCAAAGTCCCAAACCTTTCAGCTCGTGCTAAAAAACCGTTGTCAGTGTAAGTAAATTTTGCAAGACCTGCCACAGAATAACACAAAAACTTTTCGATCACACTCGTTAATATCATGGCTGTTAGATGTAAAATAAAGCTACATTCTTCAACAGATTTGACAGCATACAGGCAACTGAACATATCTCCAAATGTATATGGCGGGACTTAGGCAACTTTAATACTGCTCGTATTGAAGAAGCGGTCGAGCGGAACCAGGAAGCTAAAGTCTTTGCTAGATATCTGTCTGCCGGAAAGAGCCAACTGTTGAAGCTGAATACCGAGTGTGGCAGCGTCGTTTTCAGGACACCTGATATTTCGAGTGAGATTGGGAGGTTCTATGGGTATCTGTACACATCATCGTTGGAGCCACATGCAAATGTGAGTAAGAAAACAACAGCAAGTCTTATCCGACACTATTTCGATGATATTACGGACTTAGTCTGAGCGAGATTTTTTTTAAATTTATTTTACTAAACAAATCGACACAACCGTACAATAAAACATATTCCTACAAAACTGTTTACACAGTTTGTCTGTGAAATCCAGAGTCTCACAATAATAGTTAAAGGATAGCTATAGTACAATTTTTTTCCTTAATTACATAATGATCTAAAAACCATCTTTTTAAATACATTTTTCTTAGTGTCGTGTCGAATATCTTTGGGTAGACTATTCAGAACATACGGTATTTGTTTCTTTAATGTTCTATCTCCAAAGTAGTTTTTTATTCTAGGTACTTCGAACTTACCCTCGGACATCGACCGGGTACCTTGATTGTGTTTTACAATCGTCAAGTTTAACTTTTGACAGTCATGGTTATTTATAGCCAGTAGATATTTATGCTTTAAATTAACTAGAGTAATTTTAAAAATCTCATCTGAAGAGCTTCAAGCTTGTCAATATTACTTTTGAATGTAAGACCATAAGTGTCAAGAGCATAACTGAGAATAGAATCTACAAGTGAGAAATACAGTGTTTTCAATGTAGTAACTGGTACTTTAAAACTTAAGTGGTATAATTTACTCAGAAGGAATCTTAGTTTATTACATATGAAATCGACATGGCATGACCATGAAAATACTGAAGCCACAACAACACCAAGGTACGTCACGCGATCTACCCTTTCAATAGGATTACATTTACAATTAAATAGGTTATCATGAATGTGAGAATAACTATGAGTATATATAAACGGAGGTGAATTTAAAGGCTTTAAGTAAGGGGAGTGTACGATAAGTAATTTAGTTTTTTCTGAATTCAAAATGATACCATTGTCGTGCGACCATCTAACGACCGCATCTATATCATGCTGCACTTGGCAACACGTCTCAGCGAGATAGGTACCGGCGCGTAAAGTACATAAATCATCCGCGAACATACATATAAAAGCCGAGCAGTGGTGGAGCACTCCACATAGACTATTTACGTGTAATAAGTAGCATATTGGCCCAGTCCCTGATCCCTGCGGAACTCCGCATTCGACATCGGTCTCCTCGCTGAACGTGTCCCCTACCTTCAGACGAAAATAACGCGCCGTTACGTAATCGCGGAACCAATGGTTTAACGATTGCCCCACACCATATTCGTCTATTCCATTCAAAAGTGTGTCCGTTTCTAAGGTATCGAAGGCTTTTTTAAATCATAAAAAATTAAGACGACAAATTTTTTATCTTCTAAATACTAATTAATCTCATCTGTAAATTTTGATAACAGTGTGTTTGTACTTTTACCCTTTTGGAAGTCATATTGGCATTTATTTAATATTTTATTCTTTTGTTCCCAGTTGATTTACTAAACATTTTTTAATAATTTTGTCAATACTAGATAAAATAGCTATAGGTCTATTATTAGTAAAAACTTTACGAACACGTTTTTAATAGATGGGACGAATGATGATTTCTTTTAATTTTGATGGAAATTTATGCACACTTACAGATAAATTAAAGAACTTAGCTAATATAGGACTGACTTTATTCACAACTAATTTCAAGTCTGACATCCGCACACGATCGCTACCAGATGGTTTGTTTTTGTCCATCTTATCGATTACATGTTTCACATCTTTTCTACTAACTGGCTGCCATCTCATGCACACTATTTCGCTAGAAAAACTAGTAGTGAACTTATCACATATCTCCTTTATATTTTAATTACCTTGCCCTTCCAAATTTGAAAGTTAAACTGTCTAAAGATTGTCTATTCTTTCCCAATAAGTATTTTATCTTATCCCATATTTTCTTAATATTATTAGAACGATCTAATATACTCTGCTTATAATACTCAACATTACATTAAAATATGGATTTGTTACACTTATTTCTATATTTAGTATAGTTCAGTCGTTTTATCATATTTTTTGTATCATTGTCCCATATATTAAAAATTCTGTCTCTTTCCAAAATAATTTTTTTATTAAATTATCGCTTATCCAGCTTTTGTTATTCCTATTACTTTTATTTAGCTTTACAGGTTCATATCTGTAACATTCATTATATATATATTTGTGAACATTTTGGTGAAAGATTTATATATTTTTTTTAGAAAGTCTCTCCAGCGCCTTAAAAACAGCTAGGCCCCAGGCGAGAATGGAATTACAACGGAGTTTCTGAAAGCGGATGGAAAATCGGTACTCGAAGTCCTTCAGAAGCTCTTTAATTCCAACTTCCATGGTAGCACTACACCGGAGACGTGGAGTAGAAGTGCGGTGGTCTTGTTCTTCAAGAAAGGCAACAAGCTCTTTTGAAGAACAACAGACCGATTTCCCTTCTGAGCTGCGTCTAAGTGCAGTTTTCCAGAGTCATCACGTATCGTATTGCATGCAGACTCGATGACTTCCAGCCTCCCGAACAAGTCGGTTTCCGAAAAGGCTTTAGCACCATAGACCACATACATACCCAAAGTACGAGGAGTACAATTTGCCACTATTTCTGGCGTATGTGGACTATGAGAAAGCCTTTGATTCCGTCGAAATTTGGGCGGTGCTGCAGTCCCTTCAACGATTCCAAGTTGGCTGTTTGTAGTGAAGTGTTTGTACAGTAGGGCTACGATGGCTATCTGAGTTCAGAACTAGAGTACGAAAGCTATCCAACTGCAGAGAAGTGTAAGACAGGCCGACGTTATATTCCCGAACCTCTTCACCACTGCATTGAAAGACGTTTTCAAGCTTCTGGACTGGAAAGGATACGGTATTAACATCAACGGCGAGTACATCCCTCACCTTCAAATTGCCGACGATATTGTCCTTATGGCAGAATCGCTGGAGGACCTAAGCACTATGCTCAATGACATCAATATTGCCTAACAACGAATAAGATGAACATGGACAAAACAAAAATCATGTTTAACGTCCATGTCACACCTATGCCGGTAGTTGTTGGGAGCACTAAGCTCGAAGTTGTTGACGAGTATGTTTACTTGAGACAAATAGGTAAGTCAAACTTCAACCGCCAGGTTAATCGACGAATTCAACTCGGCTAGGCAGCATTCGGTATGTTAAAAAACATCTTCTCGTAAGGTATACCTAATAACTTGAAAACGAGACTGTACAACCTGTGCGTGTTACAAATGATTATCTATGGAACTAATATGTGGTAACACTGCTGGCTGGGTGAGGAAGCTCAAGATCGCTCAGCGAGCTATGGAGAGGGCTATGCTCGGAGTTTCTCTGCGTGATAAACTTAGAAATGAGGATATCCGCAGTAGAACCAGAGTGACCGACATAGCCCAACGAATTAGTAAGCTGAAGTGACAATGGGTTGGCCATATAGCTCGAAGAACTGACAACCGTTGGGGAAAAAAGTTTATTGAGTAGCGACCTCGTACCGGCGGACGAAGTGTAGGACGGCCCCCTACTAGATGGAGTGACGACCTGGTAATACACGCAGGAAGTCGATGGATGGAGGTGGCTCAGAACCGTGCTTTGTGGCATTCTTTGTGGGAGAGGTCTCAAATATAGGCATGTTCAGCAGTGGTATTGTGAAGGGCTGTAAAGATGACTGAAAGAATTAAGATAACAGACAGAAAAATAAAATGCTAGTGATTCGTAGAATGACTGATTCAAGCTCCTCTATTTTCCAAATAAAAATCAAAATGCAGATGCGTTGTCACCCCTGAGAACTAACATGGAATGCCTCGTTTCCAGTAAAAAGGGTATCCGGTTCTTTTCACTCAACATACGATAAACACCAGCATTAATCTGCTATTTTACGCTGGTTGCTTGTACTAAAGGAATTTTTACAACACATTAAAACATTCTTAAACGATTAACCAAATTAAGAGTTTAGCCTTACCAGAGCTTATCTCAAAAGTATAGGGAAGGTTAAGGAAATTTTAGATACATTAATGATATCTGAAGTTGCTACTACCACACATTAGTGATTGGTATTTAAGTTTGCCGCGTTCTTTTATTTGTTTCATTTAAAACAATATCTAAATACGTATTGTTAGAACAAATATTGAGATTTGTTAAAATTAAAAGTAAGAAATGTTAATGATATAAGCGTTTAAAAAAACCTTACACACAATGATGAGGAGCTGTTGTGATCCTAATAACTATTTTCTTTTATGCCGGTGATTCTGATGAGGATATTAGGATAAAGTTATTAAATTATTGTATTGTCATCAGTCTTCGTACTCGTACCTTAGTGCAAATCTTCAAGTCAATCCACCGGTCTACAAGTTGGTGAAAATTAAATTAAAAGATTCCGTTACATAGATAGATACTAATAAAAACGTGTTAAAAACCAAGGGATTGACAATACTCGTTTAAATAGTTCCCGTTTATGTTTTTCTTGTTTAAATTCAAAAATGAAATTCGGAAGATTTTACTCTCCAATACTAACTGAAGCATCATTATAATATCATAGATCAATGGGAAAATCCTCGTAATACCAAAAACTAGAACCTCAACTGAATTTATATCGTGAACATATTATTATATTGAAATCCTCAACTCAATATCATTATCCAAGCTAGCTGCTGAGCACGTTTTCAATTTATGGAACAGAAAGATTCGCTCAAAAGGTCACGCTTGCGACATTCTACTTCATATGAATATTATAACAACGTGATTGCAGTATCGGTTTGAATTTTGAATTTCAACGGCCTTATGAAACACATAGTCAACACAAAATATTTTAACTGACTAGATGAAAATTCATTCATGAAAAAAATCTTTAAAATATCCTTACTATTTTTTTTAATCTTTAAAATAGTTCGCTAAGATTTTAAATTTTTTGTCTCCGTTAAATATTTCAGACGCCGGCAACTCACACCGACTCTGAAATACGTATGCAATGTTTTCTTTTATACAAATTATTAATTATTTCAAGACGTTTTAAACGTGTTAGAGCCACGCTACAGCTATATTATGGTTGTGGCACGAATGGATAGGCTCTACCATAGTTTAATGCTGATGTGTTTCTTATTGTTAGTGTAGAGAACCTTTTTACTGGAAATGCGACGTGGAAGTCTATATGCTACAGCATACACTTACCATCAGTTTGACTGTGTGCTCGTTTGTCACCCTTATTCTATAAAAACACTTAATCATAATGGATGAAGTTATAATTGGCTTTTCCGTTATATAAAAATAAAATTGAATCATATCATTTTATATTCTAATTAATACAAGAAATAAACTACATTTTTATTTACAATAATTTTCATTCTTTTCCATTATAGAACTTGAACAATAAATTATATACCAACAACCAAATGCATGACGTAGTTTTATTGAGAACAGTTTAAACTAAGCAATAAAGCTCAAACGCTTCATTTTATTCGAAACGAAAGGCGGACTTTTACGTACAGTGTTCCATGAACAATTGATTGTTTGTGTCAGAATATAAATAAAATATAAAATTGAGCACGTTTTCAGCACATTGTTTCAGAGCATATGTCACGTTATAGGGTTGTGACACGTCAAAATTACATCTAAATCGATTAAATCAAGCCAGGCACCAGATTCCATGCTTATTACAATAACGAACGCAATACCATTTAAGTAGAGTGGACAAAAATTATCTTGAACACACATTTTTTTATTTATTTCACATCATAAAAAATTACACTGTTAAATTTTTACAATTCTGCAAACTGCTCAGTAGTTTGTTGGCAGAAAAAATGTTCTCTACTTTCTCCAACATCCAAGAAAAAGCTTAATACAAATGTTCAATTTACATAAATAAATTGGGCTTTATGTTCGTTGATCAGGTATTGTATGATAGTCAATAACTGAATACTCGTGGGCAGCTCATCAATGGGTCTCTTCTCAGTATTGCCATAATCACCACGTTTGTCCATTGAAGTAATATGTACTAGATAAACTAGAAAAGACATCGAGACTTGGTTGCTTACAAAAAGGGTTAGAGCCCGCGGACTCATACTTTTTTTATAAAGTAAAGGGGGACAAACGAGCACACTGATCACCTGATGGTAAGTGGTTGCTGTGCCCCATAGACATCTAAATCTATCCTCGATTACGAATCAACATGCAGATGCATTGTCACCTGTGAGGACTAAGATAGAATGCCTCGTTTCCAGTAACAAGGTTCTCCAGTTCCCTACATTCACCATACGAAACACAGCAGCATTAAACTGACTCTACAAAGTAAAATTACTTAGTCTATGCCATAAGAAAGTTTAGGAAGGGAAGGGCGTGTGAAGTGAATGTTTCACTTCACACGCCCTTCCCTGCCGTGTAGGTTTTGTTTACGGCGTTTGTTTTAATACGCTACGTAAGTAGTACATATCTCCAGAAATATTTCTATGCAGAAAAGAAGAAACCTGGTAATAATAACAATGTTTTAATATGTATTGTTGTTATTTAAAGTATTTTGCTTCACTAATGAATCACTGACTGACTGTCGTTGGTTTGGATGCGCTGATCCGTCACCGTATCGCGTGATTTAGTTCTGTTTTTGGGTCGCAGCAAAATCTCATCAAAATTATTTGTAATATTAGTGCATTTAGTGAAATTTTTACTAGGTGGTCAAATTTATTAATATCTAAATAATAATATTTAATAATATCATTAATTAACCAATAATTAGAATTAAAATTTATGGTATAATGTAAAAATGTTATTTTGTAATGGATCAGTGTTGTCTTTTTAAAATAAATTATTACTTTTATTAATATTGTGATGATTGTGAAAATATAGTTAGTTTCATGTTTTTATAATGACGCGTTGTATTGATTTATTTGCGTGTTAATTACCTTCTCATTTATACATAGATTTCTGATAACAAAAGACATGCAATACACAGAACAAACAAACAATAACGTTGTGTTCCATTTCAGTACATCGAATCTATTGTTTCGTTTAATCAGATCATCGTTGTATGTAACACTCAAATAAGTCGACGTAGTCGGTGACAATATAAGGTATTGAGTTCTGTAAGTACGGACGTAATAAATGGTGTTCTTCCTCACCAATTTTATCAAAAATGCACAAACAGTTATGCGTGTTAGAAGTGCCCATACTTCCTTCTACCCTCGCGCATTAATTATAGTGCTACAATTTCTATACCGCCATTTCAAAATGTAACTATTTTTCTTTTTTAGCCCATAAAAGACCACATTTGGATATAGATCTCTCACGTTGTAAGGAGAATTTACCTCAATCGTTATACTTACATATTGACGATCGCAATATTAAACAACATTTTTTACCTTTGTCACTGCTGTTCATTGCCAGTTTGGGTGTTTGTCTGGTGTGATTAAAATTGTTGTATATCTATTGAAAGTGACATGGGTCCTTCAATATAGCTTGAAGCACCAATAACCGATGAGGAAAAAAAGTTCTCGACTGGCAGTCCCGTACTGGCAAGCGCAGTGTCAGGTGATCCCCCACTAGATATGAGTGACAACCTAATAAAATACGCAGGCAGTAGTAGTAGGTTTTACTGGTATTTTTCATATTTATAAAATTTATTGTACGGAATTCGGCAGAGAATATCAAATTATTCGAATACTATGACGCCGTGTAGTGGCAGTGTAAGAATATCCTCTAACCCATATCGTCCCTTGGGTGTCGTAAGAGGCGATAGAGGAAAACTGAAACAGGAGATGGGCAGCAGCGTCTTCCTGATAACAACTCGAAATAATAAAAAACTTCAATTGCCAACCTGCCTGTCAAGCGTGGCAAGTATGGCAAAATTCCCCTATGATTATCAGTCGATTTTTATAAGGAAGGATAAGGTTAGTTATACCAGTCACTCGACTCCAAAGAGGCAGTAATTCCTTCATGGACCATTTATACACTTATACAACAAAGTCCCAGAAAATATGCAGATCTTATAGAAGGCTTAAAATATTTATTAAGCAAAAATTGTTTAGTAAGGGTTATTATACTACTAAAAGTTACATGATTTTTTTTATAGGAGAGGGGGCAAACGAGCATGCGGCTCACCTGATGGTAAGTGACTACCACCGCCCATGAACAACTGCAACACCAGGGAGGGAATTGCAGATGCGTTGCCGGCCTTTTAAAAAGGAGTACGCTCTTTTCTTGAAGGTCCCTAAGTCGTATCGGTCCGGAAAAATGATTGATACCCCTGGGAATGAGGTGTACGCTACCATGCCGTTTCTTCTTATACTTTAAAAAAAGTCCCGTTGGGTTTCTTGCTTGTTCTTCCCAGGACCGAATTTTGTTTTCGGACCACTGGTAAAAGCAATAATTTAAAATTAATAAGGTTGTACAATCGACTTCAATATAAATTATTAAGAATTACTCAAAAACTTTTGGTCAGACCTTGATCAAATAATTTATATGTAACCACATGTGGAACACCAGCTTTCAAATAAAAAAGAATCATCAAAATCGGTTCACCAAGTAAAGAGTTGTGAGGTATAACACATATTAAAAAAACATACAGTGGAATTGAGTACCGGCTCTTTTTTGAAGTCGGTAGAAAAATGACTTTCAATAAGAATTACATGTAATCAATATTGAATATAAATTATTCTTTTCTATTTCACAGGCTGCAATGAAAACTGGTATTTCTTATATAATATTTCAATAACAATAATAAATTATCATACATCGTTTTGGTTGCGCGTTTGCTAAAGTTGAGAAATAAAATTGAGAAGCGCCAGTTTATTTGGATGGAAAGCCAACTTAAATGCACATAGTGTTCAGCAGTCGTAAACAAATGGATCATTGAGCCAGAATACAATATGAAACAAGAAAATAAAAATAGTGTTTCACGGATGGTGTTGCTCAAAGTTTCTGTGAGTTTATATTTTATATGTGTATTATCATCTGTTTCCCGCGACTTCATACGCATGGAATTTAATACGATTAGATTTCATGAGTTTTAATTGTTTTTGCGTGGAACCCTATTTTTTTTTATAAATAAAATTAAAAAATGGGAAAATAAAACTAGCCTAAGTTATACATAACTTAGGCTAGTTTTATTTTCCCAGGTTCATCAAACCGTCATATCAGCTATCTGGCAAAAAAAGTCCCGTCAAAATCGGTCCAGTCATTTTGGAAATTAGTCGGAACAAACAGAAAGACGGTACTTATATCTAAAAAAAACAATTTTAAAAATTGCTTTTTTAAAACTGTATAAATAAAAAATTTGAATTGGGGTTGCCAATGTGGCCCAACGTGGCAACTATGACAGATATGATCACCCCTACGAGACAATCTATGGGGGAGACCTATGTTCAGTTCAGTGTACTTCAGGCTTACAGGCTTTAACGGTAACCGTAACTGCCTAAAATAAGTTATTAATATAATATACAAGAAATAGCAAGGGACTAAAAATTAAGCCGGTAGGTACACACATTTGTAGTATCGATCAGTAAGAACTCTGAACGTTGCAAATAAGCAACTAAACATAAATAATTATAACATTTATGTTAAACATATAATTAATGATGTTTAAATCACCGGAAGGAAATAACCAAAGAATATTGTTTTTTAAATTAAACCTTATGCCATTTAATTCCTCTTTAAATGTTGCCTTAGAATACGTAATTGTTCCACGTCTTTCTCAAAATTATTTATAAACTAGCTTCGCCCGTGTGTTATTTGGGGTTTTAATTTTTTTGTGCGGAACCATAATTCTTTTTCTAAAATAGAAGTAGTCTAAGTTACTCCTTGTGACATCAGCTATCTGCCAGTGAACATCTCGCTAAAACCGGCCAAGCCGTTTCAGAGATTAGCCAGAACAAACAGGCAGACAGACGGACAGATAGACAAAAACTTTAAAAATAGTATTTTTGTTATTAGTACCGTACATACTTTCATACGCATTTAGTAAAAAGACGTAACTTTGATATTACAAGCAGACACTTCAATTTTATTTCTTTGTATAGATTAAGAAATCGTAATAGACTTAGAGCAATTACGTATTCTAAGGCAACATTTAAAGAGCAATTAAATGGCATACAGTTTAATTTAAAAAAGTAGATATTTTATGGTTTATAGCAAAATTTAATTATCAAAAATTGATGTATTATTAAATTAATAATAAATTAACTAATATTACTAGACGTAGAGTAGTTTTATATTTTAAGAGAACATTTAAAGAATAATTTATTGGCATACAGTTTACTTTAAAACCTTAATTTATGTTTATAGCCAGATAAAATTTTCGTATTTTTTTAATTAATTATAAATTAACTAATAATAATAAACGTGGACCAATTACGGATTCTAAGAGAGCATTAAAATAATAATTAATTGGCATACAGTTTGCTTTTAAAAAGGAATATTTTATGTTTTATAGCAAAAGTTAATTTACGAAAATTGAATTTTTAAATTAATTATAAATTAACTAATGACAATAGACATGGAGCAATTACGGATTCTAAGGAAGCATTTAAGGAACAATTATTGATATATATACAGGCTGTTTGTGAAACGCACTCGAAAACGAAGACAGATGATAGCACTAACGATACCTATAATGATGGGTCAGAAAATCGATACCGAGGAAAAAATCATGTTTCATGACGTTTTATTAGTTTTATTCACGCTGCATCATGTTAGTATAGCTAAATAATATCATAAAAAACATCATGAAAATACTTAAACATAAAACCAGCTGCGGAACTTAAAATAATATCAGCTAACAATAGAGTCAATATTCACGCGGAATTCTCACCGAATTCGCGTGGCCCACAGCTATCGATCGTATCAATACCTAATAATAAACAACACTTGTCTAAATATGTACCTAAGCAAACGATTGAACTGTCGCTCACGCGCACGTGATAGTCAACACGGAAGTTGTTGCTACCTTGCGTTCTCTGTATCGTCTGGAAAATGTCTTGCCCTTCAAAACTAAGTTTATGTTGGTTAATTCCCTCATACTTCCCATTGTTGATTATGTTGTGTGTTATCCGGATCAATCGCAAAATCTTCTCAACAAGTTGGAGCGCCTTCTCTTCTTCTTTGTTTTTTATTTACGTAAAAACGACCATATCTCTGCCTATCGTTCTAAGCTTAAATGGCTCAATACACGTCAAAGACGTTGCTCCAGAATTTTATTTACACTTTTTTCCATCTTAAGTGATGTTAATTCTCCGCCATATCTTAAAGAAAACCTCAACTTTCTTTACTCTATTTCCTGCTGTGAACCTCGTCCTTCTAACGCACTTAAATTTAATATTCCAGAACATAGAACATTTTTATTTAATTCTTCCTTCACGGTTCAGGATTTTCTTCTCTAGAACTCCTTATCCGCTGATGTCAAGGAAGTTACGAATAATCTTTTGTTTAAAAGATTGGTGTGACAAAGCAATTCAGAGGTAAACAACTTTCCCGTTTTATATATACAGGGTATTTTTGAAACGCTCCCGAAAACGAAGACAGATGACAGTACCAACTATACTTTTGATGATGGGTGAAATATAAAACCGACCCTGATGAAAAAAAATCATCTTTTTACAACTTTTTATTAGCTTTATTCATTCTCTATCAGCAACAACGTGTGCCTGGTTTCATTAAACACGTCACCACGGAGGTTTTAGAACGGTAAGCTGTTTCATACCAATTTTTTTTTACGTAACTTAGTACTGAACTGATCTGAATGGGTACATAACCGAATACATCGAATAATAAACATACCTACACGATGAATAAAAACGCATGTCTCTACCTTGGTTACATTTCATTTAAGTATATTTTTCACTAGCGGGGAATCGAACCAGTTATTTGCGTTATTTAACCTGTGAATTCGAATTAAAGTGGCTACGTGGAGACAAGCCAAAATAGTATGCTAAGTAGATAAGTTAGGTATTAGTAGTTAAGTGTTGTAAATTATTAGGTATTGTTGTATGGCCCACTAGCTGCGGGCCGCGCAAATTCGGCGTTCGCGCTTACATTGATCCCTAGTTTAAATATTTTCATGATTTTTTTTTATGAAATTATCGTTTCATTTAGCTGTACTTACATGATGGAGCGTGAATAAAGTTAATAAAACGTTGTGAAAAGATGATTTTTTTCCTCGGGATCAAATTTATTTGTGACCCATATGCTAAGGTGTAGTACCTACTATCATCTATCTTCGTTTTCGGGAGCGTTTCACAAACACCCGGTATGTGTGTGTGTGTGTGTGTGTGTGTGTGTGTGTGTGTGTTTGTGTGTGTGTGTGTGTATTTGTGTGCGTGTGTGTGTATGTATGTGTGTGTGTGTGTGTGTGTGTGTGTGTGTGTGTGTGTGTGTGTGTGTGTGTGTGTGTTTGTGCGTGCGTGCGTGCGTGCGTATATGTTTGTATTTATGTGTAATTTATTTAGTATAGTTGAACTGTTTTTATTGATAAGTTCTGTTTTATTATTGTCCTTAATTTGCACCTGCCAACATCTTTATTTATTCCATTATTCGTTGGGTTGTCTGGTGGTCATCTCTTCAATCTGAGTCCTTAGAGGTAACAACGCAAATGTATGTAGATCCATCTTTGATTCAAAATCAAAATGTGAATGCGTTTTATCCCTGAACATCTGTCTTGAAATGCCTCATTACTAGTAAAAAAAGGTTCCCTGTTCTCTACACTCAACACACGAAACTGAGCACTATTAGCTGATAATTTACGCTGGAATTATAAAGCGTGCCCCCGAAGCGTGGGTCTATCTCCACAAAAACCTATTAAAGATAATCAAGGCATGGCCTTTTCTTATGCCGCCGCTTACAGCAACCACATGTCGTATTTTTTATGAAATAGGGGTAACAAACAAACACACAATCTACGTGATGGTGATTGGATGACGTGACAGAAACACATCTACATTTATACTCGATCAAGAATCAAAATACGTTGTCTTGCCCGAGGGCTAAGTTGGAATGCCTCGTTTCCAGTAAAAAGGGTGTCGTGTTCTTTACACTCACCATATGAAACACAGTAGCATTATTCATCTATTTTACGCTGGTATTCTGAGAGAGCAAAGTCCTACCCCAGTCAACCAACCCATTCGTGCAAAAACCATAATATACCTGCAGCGTAATTCTAAAATATAATTGTTGCCATATGTTACATATTACGGCATTCACCGAGCAATAGTGGTAGTGGATTCCATTACGTCGCTACTACGCGGTAATATAATATTTTAACGAATGTTTGTTACATGTACGGCTTTATTTTATGTATGAAGAACCGCTCTGTCTGGAGATGCGATGTTTCTTAATCGTAGTAGTTTAATAAAAAGTAAAACTAATAACTAAAACGAATACAATAGTTTCACAGTATGAAGTTTGAGGCTTTAATTCTTCCATACAATATTTCTTGGCACCGATTTCAGAATGTGTAATTACTTTATTTTTTGAAGTCCGCTTTAATTTTATTTGGTTTTTTTTTCTCTGGGCTTATGGGCTACATCAACCACTTACCATCAGGTAGACTGTGTACTCGTTTGTCACCCTATACTATAAAAAAATAATAATCGCTAGGGGCTAAAACAGTTTTGCAGGATGGGTGTTTTAAATTTCAAAGCCCATTATTTCTTCAACAACTGTCGCAACATACACATTATACCTACACAGGAACGTTGTCGTCGTTGCTCATTTTTCTTCACCGTTTTCGCTTTCGTAATACTCTGCTGTTATAAAAATAACTTTTTCTTTATAAATAATATAAAGAGATTGTATATATCGAGGTGACGTTTAAAAAAAAGTATTATTTTGGCCGATGTAGAAGGCTTAACGACTTATTGTGGTACACAAAAGTGCCCAACGTGTCTAATGAAGTTATCACTTCAAAGAAAATTTGAATTTCTTGAGCGTTTGTGAGACTTTTTTGTACCACTTCATCCGCATTTTGCTTAGCCTGAAGTCCAAAATGGTGAACCCAAGTATTAGTATCTCTAGTAACTATCTGACCCGAAACCTCTTCCGTTGAACTCCGGCAACACACTTCGCGTTACTGCTTTTGGTGCAGAATGAGCATTCTCGGCACCCACGTATCCATTTAACATGTTAAAATGGCATAACTGATACTTAATTGTTTTTTAACGGGCATTCTCCTATACTAGTGTTTTTAGTGTTACAGTCATTTATTTGACAGGCTGAGCGCTTTGCAACTTTTATCTTTCAAATAAAAAAGTCATAAAGTAAATCCCTTATTCTCAACATAAAGTGAAGGCTTTTGTTATTACTGTCACATATAAAAAGAAGTAGCCAACTAAAAAGTCATTTAACATAAATGAAAACATAAAAAAACAACTCGAATAACATGAAATGGTGCTAACCTGCCAATGCCGCAAACAAAATAGCAATCCGCGTCCAGACGATTCCAATAAACCAGTACAGTGGTACCGATATCTGCTGATCCTGATAAGTCGGTACACAAATTGTGTGTATCATGCACACTATAAAACATGCGCTTAATATTTTTCAATCAAAACTGTTTGATCACGGAGTAAAATATATTATTTATTATAATTTTTCATATCAAATTGAAGGGAAAACGAATTTATAGTCCACCATATAGTAAGGAACTACTCCCTATGGGAACCTGTCAAACAAAAAAGGCTATAGTTGCGTTGACACCTCTGAGTACTAATATGGAATGTCTCACAGCCTGCTGTTATACTGGCTCCCTTTACTCTTCAGTGCGCTCACTGCTGCGTGGTGGGTGAAATTAATAAAAGCGGCCAAGTGCGAGTCGGTCTCGCCCATGTAGGGTTCCGTAGCAGCAAGTAACATAATTTACGAATTATGACGTATTAAAAAAAACTACTTACTAGATATCGTCCAAAACAATTCTCAGTGGAAGTTTACATGGTAATGTACCTACATCATATATTTGTTTTAGTTTTATCATTCTCTTATTTTAGAAGTTACGAAGTAGTTAAGTTGGGGGCGGGACACACATTTTACCACTTTGGAAGTGTCTTTCGCGCAAACTATTCAGTTTAGAAAAAATTATATAAGAAACCTCAATATCATTTTTGAAGACCTATCCATAGATACCCCACACGTATGGGTTTGACGAATTTTTTTTTAGTTTCAGTTCTAAGTATAGGGAAACCCCAAAATTCTATTTTTGTGTGAAAATCTTAATGCGTCAAGTTTCAACAGCATAGTTGTTATAGTTTCGGAAAACGTGCCTGTGACATACGGACGGACAGGCAGACAGACAGAGGAATCTATAAAGGTTCCGTTTTTTGCCATTTGGTAACAGAACCTTAAAAAGGCTACTAGCCAGGAAAATTCCCAGGCAGTAATGGAGTCTTACTACCTATTAAATTATTCTTCTTCTTCATCAGCCGGCAAAAGTCTACTGCAAAAATTAAGCCTCTCTCGCTGCAGAAATTATTTGCAGAAGTTGACACGCTTAGCAGATAGAGTGACAATTGAAATGCCAGATATCTGACAAATTCGATGCTACTGCCCGTCAATAGTCTTTTCTTTAAAGAATAACGGTAACACATGAGCTTACAGCCACCTGATGGTAATCTATCCTGGATTAAGAATCAAAATGCAAATGCGTTACCCCCGAGGACTAAGATTTCCAGTAAAAAGAGTCTCCAGTTCTTTACACTCTTCATACGAAAGACAGCAGCATTAAGCTGGTATTTCTTGCTGGTATTCTATGAAATCATGGTTATTCCCCGGTCGAGGCGACCTATTCGCGCGAAATCTATAATATAGCTGCAGCGCGGGTGTGAAATGGGTAATGATTTTTTTACTCTACCATCATTCGGAAAATATTAAAAATATTTCAATAATATTTCCATTTGTGTACCGTGTAGCAGCTAGTAACGCGTATAACAAAGCTCTCGTACGAGATTGGATCGTGTGCTATTAGAAATATTGGAGTGATAAAAGCTTAGTGACATGCTCGTTTTGCAGGACCGTCCGAATATGAGTGCAATTGTTACATTATACTTATTGCCGATTTTACCCAAAACCAATTTTAAAATAAGTGGTCTAACCTGTACTTAATTTTAATACTTAATATGTTTCTACTGAATCGTAATACACACATCCATTCATTACAGCCCATAAAATTTTACTGCTGAACGTAGACCTCCCTCATAGATTGCCTCATAGTGGGATTTCGCATTAGATGCCACGATTGACGGGCGGGTTGGCAACCGCAGTTTTTTATTATTTTAGTTGCTATGAGGAAGATGCTGCTGCCTATCTCCTGTTTTAGTTTCCCTGTGTGGAATGTTATTACACCACGGTACGATATCGAGTAGTGGATATTCTTACACCGCCACTAGATTTAATTATAATACTTGCGTGAGCAAAATATGACACATGCGTGATTGAAGAAAGAAAACTTGTCTTTACTGTCAAGAAGTTACATAAGGCTTCTTAAAATTGACAGATGTGTATCGTCCAAACACTAAAACTATTTTTCTTGTTCATTTATCTTTTTACTGCAGTTTCAAAATGCTTACAATATACTCGTTACGTCGCGTTTCAAAACCCGTTCAATTACCATCATATTTATACTCATCCATCTATTATCCATTACAGCCTATAAAGGTCCACTGTTGAACATAGGCATCCATCATACATTGCACCATGGGGGTATTTTGCTATAGTCGCCACGCTGGAAAGTGGGTTGTCAACCGCAGTTTTTTATTATTTTGTGTTGTTTTCAGGAAGATGCTGCGGCCCATTTCCTGTTTCATTTTCTCTTTGTCGCCTCTTATAATATAATATCATCTACGTCCGGAGAGACGATATGAGTCAGTGGATATTCTTACACCGCCACAACTCCGTTAATATTTGTACGTCGGCAATATAAAATTAGTAAATATACAATATGAATTCCCTAACAATATGTTTCATTCTGAGTTTAATCTTCACATCGCAGATCAGCGCTTACAACTTTTTTTTTCATTTCAAAATTGAAATATAAGTAAATTAGCATCTATAAACCACATATGTATGTTTGTAAATAGTGATATCATCTGCATGGATATTTCCATAAGGTTTGATAAAGAAAATAGAATATACGTTATATTATATAGTGTTGCAAATAGTTACAAAATCGGACAAAATTTATAAGTTTCAAATTATAATTGCAGTTAGCAATTTCATTGGTGCCAATAAACAGAAACAGAACAGAACAGAAACTTTTTTATTCAATATAGATTATAAATAATACTTATTGAAAGTCACTCTTTTGTATGATTACTACTGGTTCGAAAAAAAAACCTCTGTCCTGGGAAGAACCAGCAAGAAACCCAGCGGGACTTTTTTTTAAATAACAGCTTACAATCATGTTTGTTACACAAATTAACAACACAACAAATTAGAAATAGCTTGGTAGCGATCACCTCATTTCCAGGGGTTATTATCATCTATAAATTCATTAATATTATATTTATACAAACATAGTTTAATAAAGTTTTTGAACTTTGTAGAAGCGTATACATCGCCCCAAGAATGAATTACTGACTCGACGGAGTCGAGTCACTGGGGATTAAATGGGGATTAAACAGACTGCTCGTGTAGTTTAACATTATATTTTACTTATTTAAACCCATTATTTGCATAAAACTTTTTCCATCTTGCGAAGAACCTACAAGAATCCTATGGGTATTGTAAGTACCTATAAATATATACAATATTGTTTATAAATAAGAATTATACCGAAAACAGTTTTTAAGTGATTACGTTAATCTCAGAGGTTGTTTTTATTATTATTTTACATATAGTATTATTCTACAGTAAAATGTCAAATTGCAAGTAATCAAATATTACACAACTTGCAACAGAGTCAAGTGAAATATCAAAAAAGTGAGTTGTGAAATATCAAAAAGCCTGGCCCGATTGACCGTTGAAACTCTTCACCACAATAAATCACTTAAGATCTGGTCTGATACCCCAGGCTTCAAATATTCTAAAACCTTAATCCGGGCTTATGTAATAATAAAGAGAGTATTCTGGCAACAACCCTGACTGAACACTGTTGTCTAAAAAAGCACATGTCAATCCTGGGACTAACCAACTCAAGGATATGCTGATTATGTTCCTTATGGAAGAAACACCTCCTCACATCCTAACTGATTATGGACACTTAATGCACAAACGTAACACTTATCTGGGAAACTATGTACTTAGCCCAAAAGAAGTGAAATTGCTCACAGCTAAGCAACTCCTTCAGTTCATTGATGTCAGGTTTAGCGCTGAAATACTATATCCATAGCAGCGATTACAATAGATCTAACAGGTCGCAGTGATACTGGTCGTTCGAGTACGGCAAAGCTGCTTCCAAAAAATAAAAAAGAAAGCTTGTAAGCGATTACCTTATTTTTAGAAGTTGTTTTTCTTTTTATTTTAAATTATAATGTCAAATTTCAATAAAAATGTTTTTCATACAATTAAAGTAATGAACTTATCAACAATAAACTGTAAAGAAACGACCATACCGGTCTCCCTAAGCAATTGGCAGCAAATTGATTAAGCCAAGCGATTTTCATAGAAGCGCAAAATATCCTATGCATTCCGAAGTGATTCAATAACTGTCCGGGCGAAGCCCCTTATACGTAATTTTATGGCTATTACTCTATATGGGGTTTGATGTTCAAAATTAAGCCACCCTATCCTAACTGCCTAGTAAAAGTAATTGTCAGTAATGGTTTTTCTCTACTGTGACTTTCTTAATGGCTATTCCGGGGGAGATTTTTACACTGTGACCAGTAAACCGTGTCCGCTAGGACGAGTAAAAAGTGATTTGTCGGTAGCCTCGGGCATCGGAAGACAAGTTAATTGCAGTCGAGTAGGTATCATGGATCCGACCAATGGGACGGCCACGTGATATTAGATCGCTAGACGAAACAACATTTTATATAGTTGATTCTATTAGACAGTTTATTACACTTTGGTATAGCTAAATATAAAACACTACAGCAGCATCTGGGAGAGACCTGTGTTCAACAGTGGACTTCTACATTCTGAAATGGATGGATATCAATCCATCCATTATATGTACATAGCTAATTATCAGCTTAAAACCTTTGTACTTTTATAGTACCATATCTTAATCTATTACTTTGAGCATTATTTTTAGGTCATTCAAATCCGATTGATTTACGTAAAGCCAAAGACATTTAAGTATTAGTAACCTATATATTTAAATCTCTTTGCGTAAAGCACATAGATTACGACATGGAATGTCCTTGTGAAAAACCTATACGAAAACATAGTTTGTGAGTTACACAGGTTAAAAGAAATTATTGCTTTGTGACAAAAATCATACCTTTACATAAAAAAAGGGTTTCATTTTTATCAGAAATACAACACAGGTGCATAATATAGGCTAGTAACAATTTGTTTTGGTTAACCGACCGCGTTAAAACTAACCGTAACAAATATGGTTAGTAGGATAATCGTAACATCTATGTTTCAGGTTAAAACCTTGTGTACACTATTGCAAAAGCACACAGTCCACCTGACGGTAAGTCAACTCTGAGGCTCTTAAACATCTACATTTGTCCTCGGTTAAGATTCAAAATGCAGATGCGTTGTCACCCGTGAGGACTAATATGGAATACCTCGTTTTCAGTAAAAAGGGCCTCCGGTTTTCTACACAGCTATTTTACGGTGGTGTTCTGTGAATGCGTGGTCCTACCCTAATCGAGCCAACCCATTCGTAATACAACCATCAACTAGCTGCAGCGTGGTTCACTGATAAACGATGTCATCCTTAACAGTTATAACGAAAAAGGTAGGTATCTATATAGCAAATATCGATTTCCTTTTTCTGATATATGTCTTAAATTATTTATTACTTTATACAATATCTATATTTAACGTCAGCACAATTAACGTTACCAGGTATGTTTACGACAGATACATATTTAATTTACTAAATATACCGGTCATTCTTCATACTATATCTGGGTTACATTCTTTTGTTTTGCGGTCCAAAACACTAATAACACTATATCAAGGCCCGTCGCGGTCGACCCCTTGCTGTAAATAGAGATAGTATAAATCAAGGCTGCCTCCCACTGCTTACTGAGTCTTTAATGATGACCCCGTAGTAACTTTCATGCGAAATTAAAGAACTTTCGTGAATCTAAAAAGGTCTTAAATCCTTGTGTGCGGGTGTGGTTTTTTAACCGACGAAAAAACGGAGGTTCTCAAGTCGACGTGTATATTTTTTTTATGTATAACCACGCATAACTTTTTACAGAGTAGTCCGATTTTGATAATTCTTTTTTTATTGGATAGGGTATACCTCGATATTGGTCCCATATAAATTTGGAAAAAAAATATCTACCCTAAGGGTGGGAAAATAGGGTTTAGATTTATTTTTTACTCACAGATTTTAATTCTGAGTGGTGTATTACTACATTACATAATAATTACACTACATTACATTATATTACAAAAAATTTCACGATGAATGAGCTTTAGAGCTGTCAGTCTCTTGTGTGTAGACCTCTCAGTCTCTGCATTTCTGCTAAAGCTCGTTCATCGTGAGGTTTGTGTAATACCTTATTTGGCTCTAAATCAGATATAGCAATACCCTCAAGTGTTTTTACTCTACTCAGTGCCACATATGCCTGCCCTTTGGCAAACACTTTCTTTCCGAGGTCGATTACAGCTTTATCAAGGGTTGCACCATGTAATTTGTGAACCATGACGGCCCAGCATAAAATTATCGGCAACGTCCTGCGCTCAATATCGCCATTACCCATCGTATCTTAAAAGGTGGCTACCACTGAAGGTATGGCGACACAGCCATCGCTATCTTTTAGTCTGCTTCCTATAAATAAATAAATAAAATATCTTTATTTCAGGCAAAACAGGACCCATACAAGAATGTTAGTAACAGTGAAATGAAATAAAACGTAAATTATAGTGTTAGTAATTAAATTAATTTACATAAATAATGATGACAAAATGTAAAATGTAAATGGAGATGTTTGAGACCAGCCGCCACGAGGGTACCGGTGACTTATACCGTGGCATGTAGCCGTATCCAGCGCTCAAGCAGCGGCGAGTCCCACCTATCTGCCATTGTGTTGAGAAAGCTATTGGAGCTGCCACGCAAACGTTTCAGCATCGATGCAGCACGCTTTCTAATAATGGCGTGGAAACCATCAGTGCGCATTTCAGAAAACATTACTGACGCGCTGCAAAAGCGCGGCAGTCCCATCAGCATCCTAAACCCATTATCATACTGGACACGCAACGCGATGTACACCCGCTGCGTATAGTTAACCCATAGGTTGCCCGTGTAAAAAGACTGGCAGTAGGCTTTGAAAATAGTAATCTTTACGTGCCTACTGCAACGAGCAAACCTACGGGCCACCATGTTACACCTGATGGACAGCGCCCTACGTTCCCGCTCGATATCCATATTATCACGCAGATCCTCGGTGACCCAGTGACCCAGATACTTAAAATGTGAGACACGCTTTAGAGGTGAGTTGTTGAGTGTGAAGGTAGTCGCACATGGTCGGGAATTCACTCCCGCCTTGAACATCATAAACTCGCTCTTTTTCACATTGTATCTGAGTCCATGGGACACTGCATATGCTTCACATATATTTAATAATTTCTGCATGGCACCAATCGAAGGGCTGAGTAGCACCATATCGTCTGCGTAACTTATGTTGTTAACACAAACACCATCAATATGACAGCCGACATTTGTGCCGCTCAACTCCTCGATCAGGCCATTGACATACAAATTGAAAAGCCTAGGAGATGTAAGACCACCTTGCCTCACCCCACATTCAAGTCTATACACATCGGAGTATGAGTTCACCCATCTAACACAGTTGGTCTGCCGTTCATACCACGATCGTAGCACCGCGACTAACTCGTACGGCACATCAGTCTCACTTTGAAGTTTTTTCCATAATAAGTCACATGACACTAAATCGAAGGCTTTGGACAAGTCAAGAAAACAGGCAAAGACTGGAGTGCTCCTATCAGTGTAGTATTTGACAGTTTGCTTGAGACACAAAATAGCGCTTTCAGTGGACAGACCTGGTTGAAAACCAAATTGTGCATCATTAAATTTTATATGACTACTTAAGTGTTCATCAAGCAAACCGTCCAGCACCTTTGCCACCACAGTAGCCAGTGAAATTGGTCTGTAATTTGTCAAGTCCGACGGATCCCCCGACTTGTTCTTAATAACTGGCACAACTATGGTTCGCATAAGGTCATCAGGCAGGTAAGAGTGGCTGAGACAGAGATTATAGAACAAAGATAGGACCCTAGGTAGATGTATTCCCGCACAATGCAGATGCTCTATGCTGAGGTGGTCATGACCAGGGGATTTACCCCGTACCATGCCCTTAATTACGCGGTCCACATCCTTCGCCGAGAATCTAACATTAAGTTTGTCAGTACGATACCCATCATCACACATCGCAGCTGCAGGCCCAAGAGGCGAGTCCACCCTGAAGTGAGCTTGGAAGGCCTTCGCTATCTCACTGTGCTCATGAAGGCCAGCGACGCTCACCGGAAGGCTCAATGTTGGGTTAATTTATTTGTAGCCTTCCAAAAGCGCTTAAAGTCCTTACTAGCACGGTGTTGTGCAATCATATCCATTTTAATTTGCTATGCTTTCATTGTCAAATTTTACTAATACGCAATCCGGTAATTCTCCTTCCTCAAGTTGATCCCTGCGTAGTGATGGCCATTTTATTATTTTTACAATACCCATAGCACCATTGACGAGCCCGTCAGATATTGATCGTTACGTCTTAACATCACACGAGATTTGACAGCTAATTTTACTTCAGATAAAAGTCCACTACAATTGTTCACATCTTTTGGAACAACATTATCTGGAGGTTTCTTCTCATATGTAGCAAATACAATTATTAGAGCATTTAACAAATTGGGAAATCCTTCTTCACTATTGTCGTTGTCTACGTGACCATTAAAGGCTGATTCATGACGAACATTGATATCAACTTTTCGATTGTTGTATGTGATATTAGGTAAAAGCTCAGTTGCAGCTAAATATTCGATATGTGCTTCTTCGGAATTGGCGTTAGCCCGAGCCGCAATACAGTCTAATATTTATCTCATACCAATAACATGTAATCTATGTCGCTTTTGCACCAATTATTGGGATTTATCAGAGAAAATGCCACACTAGTAACAGTTGCAATCCCTGTGGATTGCCGACCACGTGACTTTGGACTAAATCGTTCATTGTCCTGATGAAAAGAATCATATAATATAGATACATTGTTACTCAAGCCAGTATAGTTATTTGTAGGTACAGTTGACCGTTCAGCAATTGATTCTTCACTATTATGACCAAGTGCAGGTGTGAACATCTTTATAGAGTGCATTATTCATTAGGAGCCACTGCAATGCTAATTGAAGTTTACATACATCTATTTGAAACTCCCTAGAACGTTCTAAATTTTCACGACTTTCTACTACAATCACTAATCCAGTTTGATAAGCGGAAGTTGCTCCGCCAGCTCGACCACATCCTAAACAAAAATAATTGCCTGCCCTTTGTACCAGTCTTGGCTCAAACGATGTTGAACTTTTATTATTTTAAGAAATGGTACTACCTACTCTGCAAATAAAACGTTTCTCAATTTCCGATAAGTCCTCGATTTCTGTGGGCATTACAGCTACCGACATTTTATTCCAATAGGCCTACGGTAAAGTGTTGTTTTTTTAATATTATTTGAGCATCGTGAACAAGTAATAATATTACTTAAAGCTATTCTTCAATTCATTAGGGAAAATAGGGCCTAAATTTGTAGTTTGCAATATCGTACGTTGCTGAGGATACAAATTTTTTTCGAATATTGAACACGGCAAGTCAGCATAAACATTAATCGCTTTCTTAAAATTTTCTGCATTACACTGGTTTCTTCGCTCGCAAGCCGCTTATCACGTTCTCTCCTCGGGAGTTTCGTGAAGTACCACCATTGCAGAACAGTTACGAGCAACATCCAAACGTAGCAAATGTTCGTCTTCAGTTTCTTTTGAAAGACGCTCTATTATCAGACCTAAACGATGAGCGCGTTGTTCTTCACATTCTTGCAATAACCTATCGTTATTGTAGCTTCTCATCTTCGACAGTCTTTCCTCGCGCTGATTTAAACACTCCTGTGAACGTGTTAATCTAATTCTCTTACTATTTGCTTCCAAACTTTTATTTTTCTCATCATTAGATTCTTCTAAATATATTTTTCTCATTCGAGCAGCATTTTTGTAGGCCTACCCATGGTGGTATATAAAGCCTGTTTCTTTAAAGAATTTATATTATTATACAACAAATAATAGTTAAAGTAGGATTATATAACAGTTAAAGGCTAAATTAAGGTAGGTAGCTAATTTGAAAGTAGTCAAAAACTAAGCATGTAGTAATTAGTAAATTATAGCCGTGAAAAAGTATAAAATAAAAACTTTTTAACAAAAAAATTAAACCGCCGAAAAAACTGAAAAGCAAAAAATAATAAACCTTTTTTATTTAACCTTAATAACTAAGTTCTTAAACCAATTTAAGTATACCTAAGTATATATTTTTGTAATTATTTTGAGTTTTTAATTAACCCTAATAACTAACTTCTAAAACTAATGTAAGTATACCTAAGTAATTTTGAGTCGGCGCCAAACAATTGATGAACAAAGAACACTAAATAACCTTAAATTTATAGAAATAACTAAATCAAAATCAAATTAACAATGCAACGTGAAATCTTCAGCGATAAACATTAAAGCTGAACGCACATTTTTCCGCGCCATACGCGCCGTACGCGCCGAATTTTGCTGACGGCCTCGCACATTTGCACGTACGCAAAAGTTGCAAGAATAATGCCCGAAAAAGCAATTTATGCTTTTTTGGGCATTATTCTTACAACTTTTAAAAATACATTGCGGCATTGTGAAACGTGTTTACATTGGCTGTGTTTCAAATCAACTAAACGAAATAAGAGCTGACGTCTCCAGTGCGCTGTTATTTACTTGGACGTATTTTTTTCTCAAACCCGATATCTAGTTGGTATTGTTGATCGAAGGCTTTACGTAATTAATTAATTTGCTTGTTTGGCGCCGACTCAAAATTACTTAGGTATACTTACATTAGTTTTAGAAGTTAGTTATTAGGGTTAATTAAAAACTCAAAATAATTACAAAAATATATACTTAGGTATACTTAAATTGGTTTAAGAACTTAGTTATTAAGGTTAAATAAAAAAGGTTTATTATTTTTTGCTTTTCAGTTTTTTCGGCGGTTTAATTTTTTTGTTAAAAAGTTTTTATTTAGTTCACAGGTTAAATTACACCACTATCAAAAGAGTAGATAGTATAAGAGATCTGGGAATAATAATGGATTCAAAATTGTCATTCAATCTACACATTGATTATATGTTAGGCAATGTATTTCGTAGCTTGGGATTTATTCTTAGGATTAGCAAACCCTTTAATAAAACAATAACGCTAAAAACTCTATACTTTTCCTTTGTTCGGTCAATCTTAGATTTTTGTAGTATTGTGTGGAGTCCCTGTTATCATATACATAAGAATAGAATTGAAAGAGTACAAAAGATATTCCTAAGGTCTCTTAACTATCGTAATAACATTACTAACGAATCATATGATGAATCTTTGCTTAGGTATAAATTGTTATCCCTTTGTAATAGACGAAAATTATTTGATGTAATGTTTCTATATAAAATTTTGTATAATTTAATTGACTCTTCTTTACTTCTCTCAAAGGTATCATTTATTGCTCGTGCTTGTCTTCCAGTGCGATCCTCACGTAAAATGACACTTTTTGTTCCTCCGCGGTTACATAAAAGATATACTCGTAACTCATTCTTATACCGTTGCAGTGACTTATATAATAAACAATTTACTAATATTGACCTTTTTAACACATCTCTCAATACCTTAAAACAAACATTAAAAACCAATTTAAGTAAGGTTCGCAAGTGAGTTGCAATTTTTTTTATATGTTTATATACCTATATATTCTGTTAATGTTCTTTTAAATTGTGTTTAACTTTTCGGCACTGTAGGTCAATTTTTAAGAGATAAGTTGTTTGTATTTTATTTTCTTTTGTATACGACTGTTTGTTGCCAAAATAAATTAAAAAATAAATAAATAAATTATAAGCTATAGGCTATGTTATACGAACACCAGGCCTCCTTTCACATCTGAGAGGGATATGAAGCAATAACGTTACGTGCGCTTGATGATAATGATTTTAGATCAAGTACTTATATTTCACTTCTAACATAAACAAAACAAAATGTTACAAAACAACACGAAACCATTAAATTAAATTCAGAAAGAAAACGTTTTGTTACCTTTTTATTCAGTTCTGTTTTCTTGATATTATCTGTACAATGAGAAAATTATGAATGCAAAAGTAGTAGTTTTATATCCTAAAATATAAGAGGGCTAGGCTTTTATGTAAATTGTGTGGCTGGATCTCGCAAGAAAGAATTTTTTCTCACTGCCCCGTATAAAAATTTCATTACTGAAGTGAATGTGTATTCGCAAATAAGAGTGTTCGGAAGTTTTGATTCTTAGAAACAACATTAATGTAATCCATAAAGTTATAAAAATATAAGCTTCTACTCTAATTACCTTGTGCTACTCAAATTTGAATGAGTTTTGGTCATAATACTTATATACCGTATTTACGCGATAAAGCTATGCTACAGCTACACTTGTGGCACGAATGGATCGGCTCGATCGGGGAAGAAACACGGTTTCAAAGAACACCAGTGTAAAGTAGCAGCTTAATTCTACTATTTCGTATGGTTAGTGTAGAGAACCGGAGACCACTGTTACTGAAAACAAGGTATTCCATCATAGTCCTCAGGGGTGACAATGCATCTGCATTTTGATAAATACTCTGAAAAAATACTTCGATGGGTTTTATAGTGAATACATAGAAATATAAGTGAAAAAGTACATCATGATGTATCGACACAAATTAAATTTAAATAATTTAATTTAGTGGCTTAAAATAACCCACACAACCCCATTCAGAATTTGTTGTCTTAATATAATAATATATGTATTATTATTATTATTACAGGTCTTATAATTTTATCCATTGTCATGAAACGCGAACACGCGCGCTAGTATGGGTGTGTTTGGGTATAGGTTTTTCATATTGTTCTTAAATATCTTAATAGTAACAGTTTCAAAAGAACTATAGTAATTTATATTATATACTTGATATTTTTTCTATCTCGTCGCAGGGAAAGTTTATAGCCGGGAACATAATTAGCAACATAATTGCTTCCGTTCTGTGGTTTTGTTTTCGCAATCAGCGTCTGTTTTTCCTAGCAATGAATTTTGACTGATATAATCGTTACTGTTAGTGTTAATTAAGTAATTGATAGTGTCATTTTGGAATGGGGGATGCTGTAAACGAAATTCATTAATACAATTATGTATGTGATGTTCAACGCTCGATGCCTTGCAGAGTTGACAAACATGAACAAACTTCACCTTAAATGAATATCGGTTTATTAAATATCAATTTGATTGAATAATATTTAGTGACCCACCCATTGCCAAAACATATTTTGAAAATAAAATTCCGTTTATTACTTTACTCTGCGTCGTTGACGGGAACAGAAAAAAAATTGTTTTGTCAAATAAGTAAGCAGTTTAGACTTGCAGTGCTATAATGTAATTATCGTCAGACATCATCACCAAGTAATCATTGCCATCGTCATTACTATCGTCAAAGACCAAGATTTTTCTGATCATCCCGATTCACTGTCGCTACGAAGAGATGATGCACCCCTTTTCATATTATATCGCATTTGCCACGAAAAGTAATCGGTGGAATTATTTGGATTAATTCCAGCTGCAAACCACAACAAAATTTTAGATATTTATAGCACATAAGTCCGTGGGAGTTCACCGTTTTAAAGAATTAAATAACACCAGATACTTTTCCGGACCAATATGATTTAGAGACCTTCAAGACTCTTTTTTAAAAGCAGACAATGCACCTCCAAATGATCACTTACCTTCAGGTAGAAAACAGACGACGCGCTCGCGGTTGCAGTATAGACTCTGCATATTTTACAATTTAAAAATATTTTTAGATCATTAATTTAAAAAATTAACTCATTCAGTGCAACGTAAACATAAAAGAAAAGAAGTGAGAGTGTTATTGTTCATTATAATTAAGTTATATTTCAAACATCATCCTCAAACTTACTCGGTTATAGTTGATAATAACCGAGTACCAAGCGTTCAACGAAA
Organism: Parnassius mnemosyne; assembly: GCA_963668995.1. Taxonomy (NCBI): domain Eukaryota; kingdom Metazoa; phylum Arthropoda; class Insecta; order Lepidoptera; family Papilionidae; genus Parnassius; species Parnassius mnemosyne. The sequence goes on from CAVLGL010000001.1 coordinate 68,404,595, forward strand.
AATAAATTACAAACTTACCGAACATTAATTAACTTAATTGACATTTTCTAAAGCTGTGAATGAAAACAAAATCTAAAACTGGAAAATTTGTGTATAATTAGTTTTGTATTAATTGCAATAAAATTGACGAAAACTTGAAAAAGACGGTGTTTATGAATTGACTTCACATACACTCGTTATTTCAACGTACGTTAAAGAAAGACTTGATAACAAGAACGTTATTTTGAGTGTAACACAACGTGCTAGATTGGTGTAATTGATTGTATAAGCATATGATTGCTGAATGGACTTAAGAAATCTGATTTCAAAACCTACCTTACCTATTTTTTACTAAACAGTTTAATTATTTTTAATATTGTATTAATCTTTTTACTTATATTTTTGTCATAATTTATTTCATTCTGTTTTTTATTTTTGCTTGTACGTTTGTTTAATTTGAACATTAATTGTGTCATATATGAAATTTTTTATTTGTTTTTGTTTTTTTTTTTTTTCTTTTCGACAATTATATTATTTGTATTTGTACATTGCAAAGTTATTAAGTAATTGTCATACAATAAAATTAACTAAAATTATGGAAAACGTTACAATGAGAAGACGAAAGAGAACTTTCTCTGACGACCCTGAGAACTTCCAAATAAGTCAATATTTAAGATGAAAGCTCTAGGATGGCCCGCGAAATTCAAATTTTCTTACGTTTTTTGGAATTGGCAGGTCAGGGTCAGGTTGCATGTTTAACAAAATATGATTCGCGACCGTAACGAGTATATGTTTACAGAATTATTATCATTTACATCGATAGAATATATAAGAAAAGATAGAATGCCTCTTTTCCAGTAAAATAGGTCTCCGGTTCTCTACACTCACCATACGAAACACAACAGAATTAAGCTGATATTTTACGCTGGTATTCTGTGAGAGCATAGTCCTTCCCCGGTCGAGCCGACAACTATTCTATTAATATAGCTGCAGCATGGTTCTACTACGTAAAAACAGTTAAAACGAGAGGAGATATATGCCTCCACGAGTATGTTTGCGGGACATTATTTATCTTGTACCCTAACTCAACTTTTTTTTACTATTCCAGCTAGTGCTTCGCTACTATTCCATCTGTTGGTAAACGATAATACAGCTGAAGATAGGTAAAGCGCATTGACATAACAAAAGTCTATTTGCCTTGAAGACACCTACATTGTAATCGGATAGAAAGACAGATGCTGGTAACTTATTCCACTCCTTTTCTGTGAATCGGAGACCTTTTTACGGTTCCGTGGTTAAAACAACAAGGATCCTTGTAGTTTCGCCATGTCCGTCGGTCCATGCGTCCGTCCGTCCGTCCGCGGTTTTACTCAGAGACCCTAGTTGCTATAACTCTGTAATTTTGCATAATTACAGATATTAATCACGCCTACAAAACTGTTGTCTAAAATATTAAAAAACATTTTTATTTTGGGTACCTCTCTTACAGTTACAGGTAGGATGATATTTTTTTACCCGTCTATTCCATCGTGTGGGGTATTGTTGGATAGGTCTTTCAAAAAACATTGAAGGTATGGAACAATATTTTTCAGGGGTCCGTTTGCGAAATATTATTTAAAAAGGTATTTTTATTAGAGTCATGTTTGGGACACATGACTCTAATGAAAAATAACTTCTCTACCAACTAAACCCCAGGTCTATTGGAAATAAAATGTAAACACGACAGTAGTATATATAATAAAGTATTTTTTATATAATAAGGGTGACAAACGAGCACACAGTCCACCTGACGGTAAGTGGTTGCTGTGGCCCATATTCATCTACATCTATCTTCGTTTGTGAAATAAAATGAAGATACGTTGTCAGCGGTGAGGACTAAGATAGAATACCTCTTTACCAGTTAAATGGGTCTCCGGTACTACACTCAGCATAAGATATACAGCAGAATTAAGCTGCTATTTTACGCTGGTATGGTTAAGAGAAAAACTATCACAGGAAAGTAGAATTAAAAAGTTAACGAGTAATAGTCGACCAACTTATAAAATGTACTTGTAAAGGAAATTCCATAGAATATGACCTAAAACTAGCTGCATTATAACTTTGTAATGTTATTGTATACTGTAATATATAAACATTTTATGAAGAAAACGACTCATTTCCATTACTACTACAGCTTTAGTTTTTCCTTTGCGGGATAGGCAGGGAGGATCTTTCTTACTAGCTTACTAGTTTCGCTCATTGAAGTGAAAACTTGTTTAGACACGTTGGGCACTTTTGGGATGGGGAAAAGCACTGCACTCGCTTAGCTGCCATGTTCGGATACATATATACTGATATGTTTGTAGATGTGTATATTTTTTGGTAGTCATTGTAGGCCTCATTCAAAGTATTTATACAATCTTATATCCATAATCAAACAGTTTCATTCGTGGTACTCTTGGGCGACCCTCGGGATAATTTAGGTCAGTGGTGGTTTACGAGGAGGTTTTTTATAGGATAAGGGTGACAAACGAGCACACAGTCTACCTGATGGAAAGTGGTAGCTGCAGCACATAGACATCTACATCTATCCTCGATTACAAATCAAAATGCTTATGCGTTTTCACCCATGAGGACTAAGATGGAATGCCGCATTTCCAGTAAAAAGGGTCTCCGGTTCTCTACACCCACCATACGAAACACAGCAGGATTAAGCTGCTATTTCACGCTGGTATTCTGTGAGAGCGTGGTCATTCCTCGGTCGAGCCGAACCATTCGTGCTACAGTTATACCATTAATATAGCTTCGGCATGCCTCTTCCACGTGTAAAGTTCGATATAATCATATATATCTTAGTGTTGCACTGCCGAAATATATAGGTACACAGTCAACGTGAATGATTTAATGTAGAGTGTATTATTTTCACAACCGAAAAGTTTTTCTGATCCTTTTTGAATACAACTCTCTATGTCTAAATGTAAAATAAGTCCTTCAGTTACCATCGTTTTATTTATGCACATTTTTAGTTAATATAGTAGTCAAACCACAAACTCAATATGCTCTTTATCAAGAAAATCCCATCTAAGTTCACGTATTGTAACGGGCAACTACGGAAGCCTACCTTTACATTGTGCGTGGCCCGACACGCAAGTGGCCAGTTTTTTTACTGGAAATGAGGCATTCCGTCTTATTCCTTAGGGGAAAAATCGCATCTGCATTCTGGTTCTTAATTGAAGATAGATGAAGATGGTTATGTGTCACAGCAATTACTGACCTTCAGGTAAACTATGTGCTCGTTTGTTACGCTTATTTCTAAGCCTCGTAGGAATATAAGGTACGTTATTTATCTTTATTAAGTGTTAAGTAAAATAATAAAATTTAGTTAGTGGCACTGTCTGCTGCCGATATATTTGCTTTGTTTTCCCATCTCAGACGCTGGATGCACAAAAAAGCCGATCAAACGTTACTCCTTGCTTTGTTAGTTGTCGTTAACTGTCATTTTGTAGCATGATTGCAAGTTCCTTGCAGATGATAATAATTTTATTAACCTTAAGATCTAAGTTCACGTTTAATAAAATATACTTGTAAAATCAAGTTCAGGTCTGGCTCTGATGAAGTGTTACAGTATTAAAGACAATTTTACGGACCCAAACACTATGCATATTTTTTTACTCGCCATATATAGAATGTGACGGTAACGAAAGAGATGTGTCAGGATCGCGTTCAGCAGTAGACTTATAAAGAGTATAATAGTGAAACAATCATGCTACAAAATTGTATTCATTCCACGTTCAAAATATGAAAACTACATAAAGATAAATTAATAAAAAATAAAAATGTTTACTTTAAGAGAAAAAAATAAACTGTTCCAACTAATACCAGCCGCTCAATATCACCATCGCACATCGCGACAAAACTCGCGATACCATCCATACCATCTCTATGATTGGCGGTACACCACTGTGCGATTTAGAAGAAGTTTTCTTCCGCGCACAACTTCCTTGTGGAATCGTTTACCACCAGCAATTTTTCCGGACCGATACGACTTAGGGACCTTCAAGAAAAGAGCCTACTCATTTTTAAAAGGCCGGCAACGCATCTGCAATTCCCTTGGTGTTGCAGTTGTTCATGGGCGGGGGTAGTCACTTACCATCAGGTGAGCCGCATGATCGTTTGCCCCCCGCCCCCCCTGCTATAAAAATAACTTTTATCAAAAAGTAAAAGCTGACTTCAAAGAACTATAAAGAATAAAATAGTTTTACATTCTAAAGTCGGAGCGAAAATATCGAAGTACTAAAGCCATTTTATACCCTTTTGAGTGGACTAATAAGTATCACAATCTGAATATAATCAAAAGAATTACACTGAAACTTCATTCCCTATTTTGCGACACTCCAAATTTATATGGGACCTCTCTTCAAGTATAACCTACTTAATTAAAATAAAGAATCGTCAAGAATTGTATGCTTCTACTTTTTTAAAGTCGGCTAATAACATTAAGAAAAACCCTTTAAGAAAACACGTTTTCGTATTCGCCCACATATTAAATTCCTATATAAAAAAAGAAATCATTGCTTAATTCAAATAAATATTGTAAAAAACAAACACTAACTATGAAAATGGTTAATCATATTCGATAAATAACCGCTATATTCCTAAATGAATTTAGACAGTGATATTTGTATAGAAATTACCCATTTAAAGTTGTGAGTCAAGAATACAAAAATAACTTAATTCACGAATTTCGTTTGTTTTTCTTCACAAAAACGTCGGCAGCGATTAGTAGGTACAATAAAAATTTATATTCCTTGTAAGTGCGCTCAACAACTTTCGTAGTACAATGATTGTGAAATGTGAACTGCTATAACGGATTTATTAACATCTTACGTAGATAATCCTGACTTTGAAGTAGTTTTCATGATTACTTCCAAAATAGGTTCCGTTGTATTTTTCGGATGTTCGTATGTAACGGTAGCGAAGATTACTTTGAGTTAAACGGCGCTATTGACATTTAACTCTAATCGATATAGATTTTGCTCTGAAATCGTCATGGTGTAAAGACCGCTATAAGATTCAACGTTCTGTGCTATCTGTTTTGTATTCTACCAAATGTCTTAGTCTAGAGCTATTTCTTTACCCGCTTGTGATGAAATTCACAATTTTGTTTGTCATACACGAGATACGCGTACGTACATGAGCAGTACGTGCTGCCATGCGTTGCATGCTGGCGTCGATTGTCGGACCTTAATATTTTATGTGTGTGTAAAATTGTGGGACCTAGTAGGGTGCTTTACATATATTGAGCGTAACATTGCGTCCGTGTGGCTTTCTTTAAAACTCTGATCCGATAAATTATTTCTAATTAGCGGTGGTACTTTGACATTTCATTAATTGATTAATTCTCTAATCTCTGGATCTTTGCCTGCACTTCATGTATATTTATCCCTAATCTTCGGGGATCTAGAGGTATTCGCATAGCATATAATTTTTCATCAATTATGGTGTCAGTACTTTAGGCAAATTTACAGGATATTCCTCAACACACGATGGGTTTTGCTAATGTTCGTCTAGTAATATTTTTTATTTTTCTAGTTCTACTACTTGACAAGATGCTTTATTCGATCTTTCTACGCCTAACAGAACTAGTATAGCACCTTTTCTGCCATGAATCTGTATTGTTAGCACCCTTTTATTTATTTCTACCCCTTTTTACTGGTATCAATTTCCTTTTTCTTTTAGTTTTCAGGGGTGACAACACATCCGCATTTTTATTCTTAATCAAGAATAATGGGTCTATGGGTTATCTACTTAACATCAGCAAAACTGGCTGCTCGATTGTCACTCTCATTTTATTAAAAAAATATTTCAGCCGCCAATAAGCTAAGGAACATGCTTATCATGTTGTAAATGGTCAGATACCTGGTAAAATAATAAGTTATGAGACCTTATATCTCAAACTCAGAGGTAACAATTGCGGCCGTCTTTATTTGAAGTTTACCGCTAGTTACTGATGGCTCGCTTGTAATGATTGTATTATTAAAAAACTTAATCATAAAAATTAAGCTATCCTTTTCCAATATGTACAAACCGTATCCATAATAAATTTTTCCTTTGTACCTCATAAAGTTCGTTTAAAACTCATCAACGATGTCGTACCACGGGACGCCCGTTCTTGAAACAAAACATAAACATTTTACGAGAGTTTTATGCTTGAAGTTCGACTATCATTTTGTTCCCAGATTTACTACCTACTAATATTTTATTCGAACTGCGGTGTCCATGAACAGTGTTGAAAAATAAAATGAATATTGATTGTAGAGTTTACATAGTTTGTATAGTTTACATTTAATCCTAAGTAAGGAAAGTTTTCTTCTTATCGTTTTGTAGGAAAATGTTACTCATTTATAAAATGTATAAGCGTCAGTAGCCTAAAGGCAGGGCATGGACCGCGAACTCGAAAGGTCGTCGGTTCGAATCCGCCATTCGACTACTGTAGTGAACCACTTCTAACACAAGCATTTAGCTTAAGCTTACCAGAAGTGGTTAAAGGGAATATTAGTAACCTTTAATAGAATTATTAGTATTTTTTTATAAAAAAAATAATTCTACTCCTGAATAAGACTAGTATGTACTCAATACATATAAAATTTTAATATTCTTTTTATGTGTTTCCATTTTGTATTGGTGAATAAAAGAATATTTTGGAATATAGTTCCTTATCGGACGGTACGAATTTGGCGGATGGAGGCTAGGCGAGAAAAAGTGTAAAATTTTTCTGGTACGACCCCTTCTGACGTAGTTTGGACGGCCTTGGCGACTATAAGGAAACGATATGGAATAGACATTTATTTATTTATTTATTGGCCATTTCGTTACATTACGTAACATTGGTACGTCAAAATTACGATTCAAATGATATAAGAATACATTAGATTATTAAAATTACAAATTAAAATGCATCTACATTTATATTTACAATATTTTACATGTCAAGCAAGTCAGAAAATTACTATTTCATATATTCTTCTACATTACAGAAAGCGTAATTCACGTTGAGCGAATGAGTGAAGACCGAATGGTGAAGAAAATATATAGCGCGAAAGTTAATATTAAAAGGTGTCGAGGTAGACCGAGACTAACTTTCGAAGACCATGTGAGCAAATTGCTCGAAGAGGGTAGGGTCAAAAGTACTCGGATACTTAGACGTGCATGCATGAAGAAGATAATGAATCTGAAAGAAGCGAAAGAGGTTTGTAAGGATCGTCACACTTGGCGATCTGTTCTCTCTGGCTACCCCGTCAGGGATTGTGCGTGAAGATAAGTAAGTGATTCACAAAGAATGTTTTTGTTTTGTCACTTGTCGAAACGCGTTTAACGAAGGTCTTGTTATTTCTAAAGGCAATTTATTGTACATTTTGATTTTTAGTGGAAAACCTTGCTTAGACGCTTTGACTAATCTTGAAACAACTAATCTTTCGCGATTTCTTGAATTGTACTTGTTTACGTGCATCTTTATTGGTAGTTCACTTTTTTGCTGGTGCACTTCCAGAAGCGAACTATAAATATACAACGACAGGACAGTAATGATTTTCGCTTTTTGGAAATAGGCTCTAGCCGATGTCAATCTTTACAATCCATGTATAATTCTAATCGATTTTTTATGACAATCAGTACTCTTTCAATTTGTGAAGCATTTCCCCATATCGTAATCGCGTAGCGAATAATTGAGTGACAATATGCAAAATAGACGGATATTAGAGTTTTCCTGTCAATAAAGGGCTTAAGCTTAAACAAGGCGTAATTTGCACAGCTTAACATTTTACAAACATTATCTATTTGGGTTTCATAACTTAAAGTGTAATCGAGAGTACACCCTAAAAATGTGACTTCACTATTTGCGACTTTATTTGGTTTTTTTATGCTGGCACAATTAATTATGGTACTTTTTTCTGCATTCAAAGTTATTCCGTTTGCTTCAAATCATTTTCTAAGTATATTTAAAATTTCCTCTGTCTTCTTAGCTGCTTGAAAAGCATTTTTGTCTTTAACACCAACCTGTGCATATAATAATATCCATCTCCCTCGCACTTTTCTTATCTAACCATGAAATAAATATTATGTTATTTTAAATTACGCTTCATTTTAATAGACGTTAGTAACTCATTTATTTGCATTTGTTAATCAATAATGCAATACGTTTACCAATAATAATATACTACAAAAGAAAAATCGTTCCAATCGTAGTGTTCCACGACACTCACACATGTTTTTTTTAATACAACTAAGGGTGACAAATACCCCCACAATACATCGGATAGTGTATGGACACCATGGACTATAGACAATTATTGTCGATTAAGAATGCAAATGCATCCAGTAAAAAATATCTCCGGTTTTTGCACTCATTATACGACAAAACACGGCAGCATTAAGCTGCTATTTTACGCTGGTATTATGTAACAACAGCGTGGTCCTTTCCCAGTCGAGTCAACCCATTCATGATGCAACCACAACATGACTACAACGTGGCTCTACCACGTTAAAATACCTGCACCTATTACCCCTGAGGACAAAGGCGGAATGCCTTTCTCCCGGCACTCATGATTTACTATATGATACACGGCAGCATTATACTGACATTGTATACTTGTATTCTGTGAAATATGCAAGCTTTTGTTCCAAATGCCAAATCGCCCTACAAGCGGTCTACGTTGCGAATGATTGATGGGCATGGTATGAAAACTACTGCAAAAATCTATATCAATGGGATTCGTGCTGCAGCCAATGGCTTAGCCACTGTGCCAATGAGCATTAAATGCCATTAATATTACTGACGTTTCCATTAACCACTCTGAGTGATCTTAAACTAATCATATTTGTGTTACTTTTTAGGTTCGTGTCCATAGTCCATACTAAAACACGTAGTAAAATTATTTAATCTGTGCTGTAATGTAGTGATTATATACTCTTTGGTCCGTACCACAAAGCACTATATTAGTTTCGCTTCAAAAGCCTAAAAAGCAAAGAAGATAATAAATTTTCAAAGAATTTATTTTTCATTTAATGTAAATTCAAATACATACAACGAAAGAAACCCATGTTCAGCCACGGTCTTTTTTATAGGAATAGGGTGACAAACGAGCATACAGTCCACCTAATGGTAAGTGATTGCTGTAGCCGATAGAAATCTACATCTATCCTCGTTACAAAACAAAATGCAGATGCGTCGTCTCCCGTGAGTACTAAGATGGAATGCCTCTTTTCCAGTAAAAATATATAAAAATATACAAAAAATAAAGATTTTTACGTGGTAGAGCCATGCTGCAGTTATATTAATAGTATAGTTGTAGCACGAATGGGTCGGCTCGAACGGGGAAGGACCACGCTCTCGCAGAATACCAGTGTAAAATAGCAGCTTAATTCTGCTGTTTTTCGTATGGTGAGTGTAGAGAACCGGAGACCCTTTTTACTGGAAAAGAGGCATTCTATCTTAGTCCTCACGGGTGACAACGCATCCGCTTTTTGATTCGCAAACCAAGATAGATGTAGATGTCTATGGGCCACAGCCATCACTTACCATCAGGTGGACTGTGTGCTCGTTTGTCACACTTATTCTATAAAAAATAGATGGAACGCCTCGGTTCCAGTAAATAAGGTCTCCGGTTCTCTACACTCACCATACGAAACCCAGCAACGTTAAGCTGCTATTTTAGGCTAGTATTATGTGAGAGCGTGGTCCTTCCCCGGTCGAACCGACCCATTCGTGCTACAACTATACCACTAATATATCTGCAGCATGGCTCTACCACGTAAAAAACCCGAACTTCTACGGGCTGATACGATAAGAAGAAGAAACTGACTGAAGAATGTGACTAACAAACTCACATTCCACCTAATCGTAAGCGACTACTGTAATCCATGAACATCTGGAGGCAACTTTGAAGAAAGAAGACTACAGGCGCGTTGTTTCCTCAGAACTAAAGTGTAATGCCTCATAACCTGCAACTATACTGGTTATCTGTACTCTTCAGACCATAACACAGCAATCTTAGCTCTGCTATTATTCAGACATACGTAGGAGACTTGTTCCTACCCAGACGTACTTCTAGGCAGAAAACGAATCTAATCGCCTTGTATTTTATTATATAATACATCTGTAGTATTGGAATGCAAGTGGCTCAGGGCTCTAAATTGTAGCATTCATTGGCCTATTTTAAATAGTGGACTTGTGAAGGGCTATCCCCACACGTAATGTTAATGATATCCGTACAGTAATAACTTTTCTTTCTTTCTTTCTTTTTTTTTTAAAATAAGTTACCCCCACACTAAGTTTTTCTCCTGTATCGTGGAGGCAGTTTACAAACACAAATTGCACAAGGACAAACATCCAGACTCGAAACAATTATTTGTAGGCCATACAATACTTGTTCCGTGCGGGATTCGAACCCGCGGCCCCCAGTGCAGCTACTCATTGCTAAGCCACTGCACCATGGAGCCGTCAATTTTGTCACAAAAAAACTACTTTATTATGCTTCATATCTGAAGTAAAGAAACTGGATCTTAATCCTAGTTGTGAATACTAAATTTAAGAGACGAATAACGAAGGATTAAGGCCAATAAATTTAAATCAAAGTGCTTCCTGTTTGTAACAAATAAAGTCCTGGACTTATTTACATAAAACAAACTTAACTCAACAGAAACAACACAGAGCTCGATTTTAAAGTATACGCTGATTCTGTACTTTAATCAGAAACAGAAACTTTTTAATTCAATATGGATCAAAATAATACTTATTAAAAGTCACTCTTTCGTTTAATTTACCACTGGTTTGGAAAAAAAACTATCCTTGGAAGAACCAGCACGAAACCCAGCGCTATTACATAGCAGGATAACAGTTAATATTATTATTACCCTTTTCATACAAACTATGTTTAATACAGTTTTTTGACTTTGAGGAGGACAAATTTTGTATATTTTCTGGGATTTTGTTTTAAAAGCGTATACATCACCATAATAATATATTACTGACTCGGTGGTTTTATAACTTCTTATATTTTTGTGTACATACATTACATTATCGTCACTGTATTTAGAGGCCAAAGTTAATATATTAATTGCCTAAAATTTTGTCTAAGCGATTCTTTAGGTTCTAAATCTTAGGTTGCTCTTACAGTACCAGTACCAGTCGCGCAACCCCAATAAAATTTTGCGTCTAGGGTGATTCCAAGAAAAATGGTGGTATCGACAAGACTTAGCTCTTCCTCATTTAAAATTGCATTAGTATTTATATGTTTGACATTTGGAATTATGAATTTCATACATTTAGTTTTAGTGCCATTTAAATACAAATTATTAACGTTAAATCAATTTATCTATTAAGATATAGCATTATTAACTTCATCATATTTTAGTAATTGCCATTTTATTTGAAAACTACCTGTTCCCCACGACTTCGCTCGCGTCTTAGGGTTTTATGTTTTTGCGCGGAACCCTAATACTTTATCTAAAATAAAAGTAGCCTAAGTTACTCCTTATGAAATCAACTATCTGCCAGTGAAAGGCCCGTCATAACCGGTCCAGCCGTTTCGGAGATTACCCGGAACAAACAGACAGACAGACAGGCAGATAAAAATTTTAAAAATTGTATTTTAGTTGTAAGTACCGTATTTACTTTCATATGCATTTAGTAAAAAACTTAAATTTTGACATTACAAACAGACACTTCAATTTTATTTATTTGTACTTGTACTTTTACTTTAGAAAAAGAATTAGGGTTCAGCGCAAAAAAATAAAACCCTAAATTGTATGCGGGCGAAGTCGCGGGGAATAGTTAGTTATCCAATATTTTTGCAGTTAAAAATAGTTTGACTAACGACCTTTGTCAAAACTACGTTTTACTGCAAAAAACAGTTAAAAGTGTTATTGACCAACGTCCTTAGTCAAAACTACTTTGTCTGATTTTTACACTCAAAATTGGTTTTGACCGTGTATGAATTTTGACTGTAATATATACAAGAAACACAAAAATGTTGATAATTGTGCCCCGAGGCACGCCCATTTGTACTTTCGTCCCGGAATAACTCATACCATTAATGACAACTATTTGCGTTCTGTTACTTAAATATGAAATAATAAATTTAAGGGCATTACTCCTTACACTATAATTTCGAAGCTGAACGACCAAAAAACTTGGAATTCTCCCTCTAAGTTACTAAATAAATTATTTCAATTTTGCAATGTTATAATAATTATATGAATTTTTGTGACACATCGACCATAATGATATTTATTAAATATGCGAGATCACTTGCCTGTAAATTACACAATTACACAATTGGCCGGTAATTAAGGCAAATCTTCTATGCTATATATGTCTAAATTGTTAATAACATATATCTAAATAGTAAAGAAATCCGAGGAGTACAATTCGCCACTATGTCAGGCGTATGTGGACTATGAGAAAGCCTTTAATTCCGTTGAAATTTGGGCGGTGCTGCAGTCCCTTTAGCGGTGCCTTCGACTGTCGGTATATCGAAGTGCTGAAGTATTTATACAGTAGGGCTACGATAACTATACGAGTACAGAACCAGATTACGAAACCTATCTAACTGCAGAGAGGTGTGAGACAGGGTGACGTTATATTCCCGAAATTCTACACCTCTGCAATGGAAGACGTTTTCAAGCTTCTGGACTGGAAAGGATATGGTTTAATACCATATCCTTTCCAGTATCAATGGCGAGTACATCACTCACCTTCGATTTGCGACGATATAGCCCTTATGGCAGAACCGTTGGAGGACAAATCAAAAGATCATGTATAACGTCCATATCTCACCTATGCCGGTAGTTGTTGGGAGCACTAAGCTCGAAATTGTTGACGAGTATGTTTACCTGAGACAAATAGTCCCACTAGGTAAGTCCAACTTCGACAGAGAGGTCAGTCGACGGATTCAACTCGGCTGGGCAGCGTTCGAGAAATTATGGCACATCTTCTCGTCAAGTATACCTCAAAACTTGAAAATGAGACTGTATAACCAGTGCGTGTTGCCAGTGATGACCTATGGAACTGAAACGTGGTCTTTCACTACTGGTCGGATGAGGAAGGTCTTTCAGCGAGATATGGAGAGGGCTATGCTTGGAGTTCAAGAAAAGAGCCTACTCCTTTTTAAAAGGCCGGCAACGCATCTGCAATTCCCCTGGTGTTGCGGTTGTTCATGGGCGGCGGTAGTCACTTACCATCAGGTGAGCCGCATGCTCGTTTGCCCCCTCTCCTATAAAAAAAAAAGAGTTTATCTGCGTGATAAATTTAAAAATTTAGATATCCGCAGTATAACCAGAGTGACTGACATAGTCCAACGGATTAGCAAGCTGAAGTGGCAATGGGCCAGTTATATAGCTCGGAGAACCGACAAGCGATGGGGAAAAAAGATTCTCGAGTGGCGGCCGCGTACCGGCGGACGAAGTGTAGGGCGTCCTCCCACGAGATGGAGTGACGGCCTGGTAAGACATGCAGGAAGTCGATGATAAACATATTATGTATTATGTTATTTATCATTGTTTATATATCCATATAATCTATATAATATACCAATCAGACGAGAATGCAAAAATATCCCAAATAATACTCGTAATAATTATTATAACTCAAAATCTAATTTGTCTAGGCAGCCAGTCTCAACAGAGACTATATACTGGATAGGATTATGTGTATATACGCAGTACAAGATTATTGTGTGTGTGCGCAAGCACAGGTGACACTATACTCTCACTCTTATAGTCCGATGGGACAGCAATCTGGTACGTCCGGCGAGAGATCAAGGGTGTAAAGTTCCTAATTCCGGGCTGTTTCTGAGAATTGACAGAAAAACCCAATAACTGACTTTAACCCTACCTGGGATTCAGACCCGGTACCACATCATCAGCAGTTGTGTCTAGACTAACAAGGTTTTTTTTTCTTATATTTAAGAATAATATACTATTTATAACCAGTATTCTAAGATTAAATAAAACAAGCTTTATTTAAGACTATGTGATAGCTTACAAGTTACGATTAAGGTACTACTATTTCACTACTACTACTAAAGTTCAAAAACTTTTTTATTTTTTACATATTAAGATATATAAAAATACAGTTTTTCTACAGTTTTTTCGTTTAAACTTATTCCTTAACAAATAGCTTACCGCTAGGTAGACAGTAACGGAAACGATGAAAAGACTGCCGCAGATTTCCCAAGCGTAATGTACTTGAAACTGCGATGCCTGTGTGATATTAAAGAGCAAACGAATAATTAAATGTTAGCGCTTGCCACGTTATTATGTAAGTTAAAAGGAACTAAATTATTTGACATTAGACACACAGAAATTCTTAGTAGTTTGAAAAAGATTAAAAAAAAAGTATTTTCACATAGACTATAGTAATTCTGTTTTAATGTAAGAAACACAGATTTCTTTCGTTCATCTATGCATGATGTAGTAACTGTACAATTATAGTGCTTACGTAATTAGCCTCACTCTGCTCCATTATCGGCCAATCAACGAATTAGAGCCAAGTGCGCTGTGTAATAATCAACGTTATGGTGTAATCGTCTTGATTTTTATAAATAAAAAATACTAGCTATGCTATAAACATTAAGTACTATTCAAGTGACCAGAATTTAAAAAAAGAACAACTAAGAAAAAGCAAACAATTTATTGCGGAGGTTTTATTTTTCGATTCAACTACTTTTAGCAGCACTAAGCGGCTAGCAGCGCTAGATAGCACTGCGCTGCGCTTGTTAGTACTATGCTATACTTGGTAGCACTGCGCTACGCTTGGCAGCTGTTAGTTGCAGTAAGTGGTATCAACCCAGATGAATTCTTAAGTAGTATAAGAACCGTATCAACAATTAAACGACCTTAAATTATAGCTTGAAAGGAAAAACCTTTTATATCTTTAAATATGATTTCTTACAAAATTTGTTGATAAAATTATAAAATATATAAAAAACCCTATCCGAACCGACAGGATGCTTTTAGGTATTGTGATATGATTCTGTTTCTGTAATGCTTTTTAGAAAATTAATAAAGAGTTCACGATTTTGACCTCTGTTGAGATCATGTCTTATTCACCGTTTTACGTTCGTTCGTTAGATGCCGCATGATTGGTGACACTTCGACCCAGACACGTTAACATATTAATCACACATCACATTAATCACAATCATTAGCATCAAATACGCGAGGAAACCACCACTCTTACACATTCTTTAAACGAAATGGACATAGTTCAGAAGTACGAAATCAATTAAAAATACGTGCAGGTGGTGGTTTTGATCGAGATTACACGTGCTGCGGCAGTGCTTTTGAGCGCTAATGTTGTTATACCCTTGGATATGCTAACACTGGTACCGACAATTGCAAAGATACTTTTTTCGCTTTTACATTTCGCCGACGACGGTATTGTAAGATTTTAAAAGTTTGCTGAATTTTAAATAAAATGTAGCTAAACAGGTATTTTAAATAATTAACATGTGAAGGAGTCAGAGAAGCGGTCGAGAATCTTCTTATCTACAATGCAGACACCGAAAGCGTCATGGAAACAATAGAGCCACGCTACTATTTTTTATTTTCCGTAAAACGTAGCAAAACTTACTGTCTTAAAAACGAGTTCCCGTACGGACGATGTAAAAAGTTCTAACTCGACACCTTTGAAGTCTTGTGTTCATGTTGACATCGCACAAGATTTAAAAAAGAGAACTCTCGTCGTTTGATCACGGAAGCGTGAGATCGAATGAGCAATGTAAATAAAGCAAAGCATACAAAGTGCAAAAGTTACAGACGCGAATAGTCCGTTAATTATATGTTACACAAATTTTGACATTTTATATATTCACATTTTTTATTTTTTATATTTTTTTTACGTGGTAGAGCCATGCTGCAGCTATATTAGTAGTATAGTTGTACCACGAATTGCTCGGCTCGACCAGGAAAAGAGAACGCTCTCACAGAATACTAGCGTAAAGTAGCAGCTTAACGTTAACACTGCTGTGTTTCGTATGGTGACTGTAAAGAACCGGAGACCCTTTTTACTGGAAAAGAGGCATTCCATCTTAGTCCTCGGGTTACGAGTGACAACGCATCTGCCTCTTGATTCTTTATTGAGGATAAATGTGGATTTCTATAGGTCACAGCAAGCACTTACCATCAGGTAGACTGTGTCCTTGTATGTCACCCTATCCTATAAAAAAAATTACATTATGGATGATTGAGGTATATTTTACGCGTTTCCTCTTTTTACACTCTACAAACAAATACTTAAAAAAAACATCTGTTTATTGTGAAATTCTCTTACAAGAAATAACGTACAGGATATGACAAGATGGTTAAGCGTGTAGCGGCGGTTTAATATTATCCACTATCCTACAACGTCTCGAGGGAGTGGTAAGAAGCGACAGAAGAAAAATGAAAGAGGAGATGGGCAGCAGCATGTTCCTGATAACAACTCAAATAATATAAAACTGCGATTGCCAACTCCTTGCCAAGCGTGGCAACTATGACAAAATCCCCCCATGAGACAATCTATGAGGCAGGCCTATGTTCGGCAACTAAGAAATAACGACTTTTATAGGCTGTAATGGAATGATAATGGATATAACAAGATATCCATTACCGTACGTGGTAGAGCTATGCTGCAGCTATATCAGTAGTATAGTTGTAACACGAATGGGTCACCTCGACCGGGGAAGGACCACGCTCTCACAGAATACCAACGTAAAATAGCAGCTTAACACTGCTGTGTTTCGTATGGTGAGTGTAGAGAACCGGAGACCCTTTTTACTGGAAAAGAGGCATTCCATATTAGTCCTCACGGATGTCAACGCATCTTCATTTTGAATCGCAGACGAGGAGAGTAGTAGATGTCTAAGGACTACAGCAACCACTTACCATCAGGCAAGTGATTGCTGTGACAAACGAGCACACATGGCAGGTGACAAACGAGTACACAATCCGTGTGCTCGTTTGTCACCCTATCCTATAAAAAAAAATAAGATCCTCGCTCAATTTTCAGAGGCAACAAATTGTTAGATTGACCTGATAAACGAGCTTACCGTCAACTTTATGGTAAATGGCTTCTGCAGGTCATGGACACTTGCAACCAACTTCAAACATAAAAGGCTACCGCTAAGATCTAACAGCTTCACAACTAGTAACTATACTGATTTTTTACGCTGCACCCTATTGTAGGTACCATACCCCAGTGTAGGCACTGCTATCCTGGAGCAGAAACAGGTCCCTACCTTGACGAAGTCCCAGGCAGAAAAGAAGCCTTACCACTTGGAATCATTGAAATACAATTAAATTTGTAATTAAATTAATTGTAACGTTTTCTATATTGCAAATCTACTACACCGCACCCTTTTGTTTAGGCTTTTTTATTTATTAAATACGGATAACAAACGAGCACACAGTTCACCTGATGGTAAGTGGATACTGTGGCCTATAGACATCTCCATTTTTTCTCGATTAAAAATCAAAATACAGATGTGTTGTCACCCGTGAGGATTGAGATGAAATGCCTCGTTTCCAGTAAAAAGGGTCTCCGGTTCTCTCCACTCACGAAACGGAATATATCAGCATTAAGCTACTATTTTACGCTGGTATTCTGTAAGAGAGCGTGGTCCTACCCAGTTCGAGTCGACTCATTCATGCTACAACCATAATATAGCTGCAGCGTGCTGGAGCTTTTCAATCTCCCTCTCGTGTCTTGATCTATCTGAATCACTTAAGATACATTAGCTGACTCCTGCGGCACTGCCTATCTGCACCCTAACGTGTGCCGTTACTGTTACCCATAGATTAAATTACAGGGAGAATATTTGCCATTATAGCCACTTTTCGTATTTGGGTTGACAACCGCAGTTTTTATTTTTTAGTTGTTATCAGGAAGATGCTGCTGCCTATCTCCTGGTTTGTTTCCCCTCTATCGCCCCTTACGGCACTCATAGAGGCTTATAGATTGGGTGTAAAACTATCATCCAATATTATTTCCCTTGATTTATTTCTTCTGGTGTGGCTATTCAAAAACATTTTCAATGGCTGAATATATTTAAAACATTTCTGGTCCTTGAATAAAACTATTACCTATGGGACGAAAAGGGGCAGTGGACATTCTTATACTGCCACTGCCGCTGTCATGTAACGTGAGCGTCCTTTCGCTTATGGAAAATTTATAGATATGTAGGATTATTTGGCTCATTTCTTTTGAATACAAGGTTACTAACCTTTTAAGCAGACTTCAGGATTAATTTGACGAAAATGTTTTTCTATAAAAAGTCTACTGACATGGGTCTCTCCTAATCGTCACGCTTGGCGGGCGGATTAACAATGGCATAACTAGACGCTTGCAATTTTAAGGCTTTCGTCAATTTGAGATTTTACGTTTGAAGTAAACGAGTGCTGACAAGAGTTAAGTTTTAGGTTTGAGTTTTTACAGCTGATGTAAACGAGAGAAACCAGAGAGATGGTGGTTATACGGCCATCTCTTCGATGCTTTAAGATTTTCTGTCAATTGAATTATCGCCTCTTACGACACTCACGAGACAAAATGTGATAATGCATTCTCATATTCGTATGCCGCCATCACACGGCATTTTTTGTTATCATGGACTTTTTTAAATTAATTTATATTCTTAATTATTATTCCAAGCCCCACAAGCCCCGCTATCGACTATAGGCCACTCCGAGCATCATTTGTCGTAATTTTAACGTTTAACAGAGGATTTACGATTACAATACTAGGCCTTTATGTGCCTAATATATAATAGGCTCACATACACCGATAAGTACGAGTATATTTTCATATTAAGCTTAGGGACATTATATTATTTATAAATTGCTGGCAAGTAATAATTTATTTCATAATATTGAAAATAAGATTATTTTCAAGTAAATTAAACTTTATATATCAGCTGGTGTAACGTTTTTTTTTTTTTTAATTTAACAATAAACCTATATAACTATAAAACTTACTTAGCTACATCAACAATAGTATTTTAAACTCCTCTTCTGCAAACATATGGAAGAAGAAGATTGTGAGTTACCAACAACACAACTTTTATATATTATTATCGTAATAACTACTACAAGTAGTAGTGATTTAAAATAAATCTGTAGTGTGAATAAATAATAGTTTAAAAAATTAAAAAAGACACGCTGTTGTAAAGAACTGAACTAAAAAGTAGAAAATAATTATCAATAAGTTTAAGAAAGTTCTAAGAAAATAGTGATTATTTTCTACTTCTTAGTTCGGTTATTTACAAAAGCGTGCTTTTTTTAAACCAATATTTATTTTCTATTTTTAGTGCGCCTAACTAGAAAAGCGTGTTTTTTTGGAACGAAGTTCTTTTACGGGGCTTACAGTAGATTGATTTGGCGGAAATCGTAGTTATTTTATGAATTATTCGCAAATCATGAGGATTCTGGCAATGATAATGGGACAACTATTTATATTATTGCCTTGTCATCGGTTCTTGATATGTGTGCGAGGTTTCAAATCAATCCGACGTTTTGTAGAGGATGAAAATCACATTCGAAATTTTCTTTACATAGATACATACCAAGCTAACAAAAACGTGTTAAAAATGTCTACGATTTTTACTTAATATTTACCAAAAAACTTTACGCGCTTATTCCAGTTTAAAATAAATAAATGTTATCAAACAGAACTGTAATAGTAATTCAAAAATTCAGATTAAGTCAAAAATGTGAATTATTGCACTGAAACTAATTTATCAATGAATATCACATAAAACCGCTTTTTTTTATAGGATCGGGTGACAAACGAGCACACAGTCCACCTGATGGTAAGTGATTACTGTGACCCATAGACATCTGCATCTATCCTCAATAAAGACTCAAGTTGGATGGAATGCCTCTTTGCCAGTAAAAAGGGTCTCCGGTTCTCTACTCTCACCATACGAAACACAGCAGCGTTAAGCTGCTATTTTACGCTGGTTTTCTGTGAGAGCGTGGTCTTTCCCCGGTCAAGCCGACCCATTCGTGCTACAACCATAATATAGCTGCAGCATGGCTCTACCACGTAGAAAGCTTAGCTTAAGGGTTTTAGGCGCATGAATTTTAATCAACGCACTCTCATCTCCTGACAAACGATCTTATGAATCCAATTTGCATAGTAGACGAAACTAGCATGGTGGTGGCGTAACTTAATATAATGCTATAATTAAATGCGTATCTACTGAATAGGATTTTCAAGTTGTAAAACCTATACCTACATAAATTACGAGTAAAAAACATGAAATATTAAAATAAATTTTTAGGTAAGTAACTTTTTTAAATTAATTAGGTTTAAAGAATTGGTGTTTCAAAAGAAACAGAAATTTACTAACAATAAGAAACAGGACAGTTTAAAGAGCTAACAGCTGTAAAACGCTTTTTGATGTCAGCGATGCCGCCGCCCACGTACTGTACGGTAAATTACATATAAAAATATCATCCAGACTTATTGCCTCTAGAACTTAATTATTTATGATATGATAAAGTACAAACATGTTTTTGGCTTACTTTTAAACATATTAACATTGTCACATTCGTTTTTCATTTGGCAAGTTATTGTATTGTTGCACTTCTTCGTATATGGTTTTTCTTCCTTTTTTACTTTGGCTCCTAGGCTTTTTATCTGAGTGCATCGCTGGTTGCTCGGTAGAAATAGGTAAGAGGGTAAAAAAGTCCTTGGTAGAAAAAAACATGCATAAGTGTTGTGGAACACTCGGTTGGAACGAAGTTCTTTTCGTAATATATTATTATTGATAAACGTATTATATTACTAGCTGTGCCCGCGGCGTAGCTCGCGTATATAGGTTTTACTTGGAGAATTTGACATTCAGGTAAGAAAATATTAAACGATTTATATCATTACTCTATCAATATCATTTATTAGATGTCAGTGTAACAGACGTCTCTGGTTAGTGCGTATATACACTAAGCGCTCCGTCTCTATTTTCGCATACATGTCCACTATAAATTGGTAAAACAACCCCCGAAATCTTTGCAGATACGCAAGAAGATATATGCATTATATGTAACAGGTGCGAATAAAATTGCAGAGCAAATATTTTTTTATTAAAATTGGTCTCTCTGGTATTAGGATTAACTTGATAAATTCCGAAATTGTACCCATTTTCACCGTGACAATATATTAATGGATATTGTAGAGCATCATAATATCGATGCGTTTCATAAATCCCTGGCAGTCGATCGTCATGTGTGTGCAACACGATGTCACGTCTATCGCACTCCTGGTCAACTAATACCACTGCCACTTCATCAGTGACAGGAACGTTGCTACCGCGGTGTTCAGTAACTTTTTTTAGTAACAGGACGCCTGTCTGCGTTAATAACTATTTTATAATTGTTTATTAAATCTTGACAGATCGATTGCAATGCAACCCTAAAACTATGAACGTATGGATTTATTTCATGTAGCACCCTTTGAAGTTGGGATATGAGTTCGCTATTGAGTTGTGGGAAGTTGTGATTTCGGATATTAGTATGTTCATTATAATCTGATACAAAATAAATTGACTATTTTACTTATATATACATATATATTTATAACACATAATATATATTTAATTTAATTTATTAAGTTGAAATTGAAATTGAAAATATATAATATCTACATTGGTTCCGCGTAATGTATGGTTATTTGTGAGACTGACTGCACGTCAGTGAGTCTCAATACGATTCGAAGTATCTTAACGCCGCAATTCAGAAAAGAATGTAATTTGTACAACGCCATCTATTACGTTCGTTGTGAGAAAACTTTTTTAATTTAAGGAAAACATCTTTTTTATTGTTTACTTTGTTTTAAGTATAAATATATTATTATAGAACGTTTTTTTACACACAAATCTTTTTATTACTTTTTCTGAGATTTTATGGCGCCATTGAACAAATTAGAACATTATAAACTAATAATCATAACTTTCGATAGAATTAACCAAATTTAATAAAACAAAAATTAAATGTAACTTGAAGATACGCTTTATGATATTCTTAACGATTTCTTTTACTTTAGATGTGATGCGTTTATAAACAAACAGACAGACAGACAGACAATTCTAAAAATTATAAAAATGTGTTTACTTAATTATTTTCATTTCCCTATAATGATTTTAGTGACAAATATTCTATATAATGTACAAAAACAGACACAACATGTTATCACCATTTTTATTATAAGTATATATTTAAAGAGAGATGGCGCTGCTAACAGCAATCATCAATTCTAAAAATAAAAGAGATTAATTGACGCGATTGGTACATTATTATATATATAAAAACAATGTACAAAAACAGACACAACATGTTATCACCATTTTTATTATAAGTATATATTTAAAGAGAGATGGCGCTGCTAACAGCAATCAGTTCTAAAAATAAAAGAGATTAATTGACGCGATTGGTACATTATTATATAAAACATAAAAGAACTTATAAACCAGTGTCTGCATAGTAAGCAAAACGCCTTTTTATATTACATTTTGACCATACCGCCATCTATCGATGAAATTGGTTAACTATTTCACTTTAGATTTAGTTAATAAGTTTATGATATATTTTTTGTATATTATTTTATTTAATACGTTTTTTAATACTTTTGTTTACTGCATTTTAGATATAATTATATCATTATAGAACATTATTTTACCTAATTTAATTATGATTTATGATATAGTATTAGTTTAAAATGCACTTGATGACTCAACCAACGCCACCGTTGAACAAACTCGTACCTATACTTCGTATTCATACTTCAGAATATTTATCATAACTTTTGATTGAATGAACTGATTTTAATAAAATAAAGACTAAATGTAACACGAAGATATACTTTATATTTTCCTTAATGATTCTTATGATATAAATTAGTACTTTATACGTGATACGTTAACAAACAAACAGACAGACAGACAGACAGACAGACAGACAGAAAATTCTAAAAATGGTAGAAATGTATTTAGTTACTTAGTTTTAGTACCTCTCAATCACTTTTATTACAAAAATATAAAATGTACAGACGTCTGCTTTTTACATTTTTATTATATGTATAGATTATTGATGAACAAATAATGCAAACTAATAAATGAATTATTAGCCTGTATTAAAATGAAGCGTCATTTAAAATAAAATAATATTTCTTTCATGTCAAGATAAGTACCAAATTCGTACCGGCCGATAAGGAACTTCGTTCCAAAAAATAAATAAAAACAAGTAGTCAGCTTACGATCGGTGCAAATGTTATAATGATTTAAGCTTTTCATTACTCGCCTTGAAAATGTCATAAAATGTTTGTCTCAATCTCTGGTTCTACAAAAATCAATGATCATTGTATAAAAAGATTAACCGACACAGCACAACGGATTAGAAAGCTAAATTAGCAATGGGCCGGTCATATAGCTCAAAGAACATACAACCGATGAGGGAAAGAAGTTCAAGTGTGGCTACCTCGTACCGGTAAGCGAAGTATATGGCGTGTATTAGTGGATGCAAGTGACTCAGGACCGTGTTTTGAAGCGTTCCTTGGGATAGGCCTAAATTTATCAGTGAACTTGAGAAGGACTGTAATAATGACGATAATGACGATCTTTAAGAATATTCATTCCTCGAATCCCTACAAGTTACATCAGATCGTCACTCCATCTAGTGGGAAGTAGAACAAGTACATTATGAAACTATCTACCTCATCAGTTGTTGCCAATATAGCTCAGTTGAGTTGAACTGTTTGTATATAAAATTGAAGTGGCTAACAAACACACAGGCTAATTCACTACTAGTTCAACAACTACAGAAAGAGAATTTTTAAAAATTTTTTTCCGAGATAACGTACCACAAGTACAATTTACAAACATTGAACAACCTGATATTACTTTAGTAATGACACGTATCCTCTGGGTAGTACTAATCGAGCAGCAGTACATACTGGTGAGGTCTACTTGTGAGAGGCCCGGCCGAGGGTTTAATCACCACCCACCTGGCAAAGACATACCGCCAAATGATGCAAGTCATGTTCTGGTATGATGTTAGGTGAAACATTTCTTAGGGAGAATGGGTGTGGACAGTTGCGTTGCGAATAATCGAAAAATCCTGGGATGGTTCCACCATTCCGTTAGCGACTGGAGGAGAGGGCATGGCGATTTCCAAGGGTTTCAGGCGTCCCCACAATCTCCATGCTAGGTACCATCTATGCTGTAACTCTGTTTGCGGATATATGTGTGACGCCTCTTCCAACTGCCATTCTCTCAACCTATTCACTGCAACATTTATAAAAAAAGGAAAATGAAGAGCAAATTTGTACAGTGGTTGCGCTCATTCTCCATCAAGGTGCACCTCACAAACATACGAGGTCTGCGCTGTAATCTCAATGCAGTCCACTACCACTTTCAGAATGACAAGCCACACTTACTCTTCTTGGCTGAGACGCACATCAGATTTTCTTTAGATGTGGCGTACCTTGGCTACTTTGGGTATTCATTGGAGCATAATTTCCATCAGCGCGCCGGAGTTTGTGTTTACGTCCGCAAAGACATCTGCTGTAAGCGTCTCCGTCACCTTGAATACCCCATTTTATCACGATCTGGGTATTGATAGACACAGGAATGGATAACATTATTTATTCTTGTGTCTACCGATCGCACAGCGATGACAACTGAGCTATTTGAACGCCTCAGTAAAGCATCTGATGTGGATGTAAATAGTTACCTTAATGCACAGTCGGATTTTCTAAGGGAACTTTAATGCCTGTCATCAGGACTGGCAGAAAACCGACCACGCTGGGAGAGATGCGTGGAATTTTACCTGTAGGGCACTCCTAGCTGGTATCACAAGCCACTAGGTTACCTGATTTAGATAGGCACACAGCCACGACAGGTACGATGTTCAGGTTACCTCACCTTTGGGAACTTCTGACCACTGTCTGGTGAAATCTGTGTCATTACATTCACCAACTAAACTACAATTTATAAAGGGATGCGGCGAGTGTGGCGTTACAAGTCAGCAGATTGGGATGAGATGTAGCATTTCTTTGCATCTTATCCTTGGCGGCAGGTCTGCTTCTCGTCTGAAGATCTGTCGAGCTACGCGGATGCCATAACCGATGTGATATGTCAAGCGATAGAATATTTCATCCTCTTTGCTGACATGCCCATTGGTGGTAATTCTCGCCTAGGCTTCAACGCCGGGTGGACTCGTGCTGAAAAGCACAAGCATATGCCGTACTTATCCTGGGTCTATACCGCAAATCTACGATGTTAGCCTTAAAAAGAGAGCCTTTAACCAAGCCAACCAAGTCCTGCGAAAGGTCATTACGGCAAGCCAGTTTCGACCGCATTCAACGCATCGGTACAAAGCTCTCTGTCAAACCATCTGGCAGTAGAGCTTTTTAGTCTCTCGGCAAAGCGATTGAGACAAACTTCTGTCGGTCTACTCTGCCTCCGCTGGTTAAACCAGATGGCTCACTGGTGCATGCGCCTAAGGAGAAAGCGGACTTATTTGTTTCTCTTTTTGCTTTCAATTTGCGTCTGAACAGTAGCAAAAGCGTACCATATCAATAACCTCACTGTGGCACCTTTATGTACAGAGGTGTGAAAGTAGTGGATATTCTTACACCGCTACTACACCATGTTCCAATTAGAAGTGTATAATGTTCTGGCATAATTACAGGATGAAAGGCATTTTATCTTGATCATCAGAAGTGACAACGCACCTGTACCCTTTATATTAGAAATTGGTTGTAGGTGTTCATGGGCTAAACAACAACTTACTATCAGATAAACTTTAAGTTAGTTTATTACTTCAGTTTTATAATAAAAAAGTTTTATGCTCGAAAATATATTACAAACGAAAATAAGGAATTGAAAGTTCACACCTGAATTTCGGAGACACAGAGCATAGAACTCGTAGTTTGAAATACACTCCACTTGGGAAATTTGTCTCGTCTTTTGTTGCCAAATATTTACCGCTCCATTATGTTTCCACAGCAGTAATTTCTGAAGCAAGATTTTGACAAAGTACATGTTTACAAATTTAATAAATTTAATAACACTGCAATGTAAAAGAACATCTAACAGCGTGAAATAACTCATCTCATCAGTGTAATAACAACTCTAACACGAAACAGGAACAGCATTTTCCTGACAACAGGTCAAAGTGATAAAAAAAAACGGCGAATGCCAAATCGCCCGACATACATGGCAACTATGATACAAATACTATTATGAGGCAATCTATGTTCAACTATAGACTTTAAATAAGCTGTAATGAGTTAATAAATGTATGAAAAATATTGTAAATAATAGCATCAATATGCATCCAACAGATTTAAGAAACGATAGGGACTTACAATTAACGTTTCTAAAAAAATGGCACGAGTAAGATTCAACATTTTTTTTAAATATTATATAATAAAGGCACAAGTGAACACAAAGCCGACCTGGTGGTAAGTGGATGCTGTGGCCTATAGACATCTATATCTATCCGCAATTGAAAATCAAAATGCTGATGAGTTGTCACACCTGAGGACTAGGATGGGATACCTCGTTACTACTAAAAAGGTATCCGGTTCTCTACATCTACTCTACTCATGACGACATAAATTTATAATAAAAGTTAAACAATCCATCAAATCAAAAGTCGCACTAAATAAAAGGCACTTGTATATGATATAGTTTGATTCACAAGCAGTCAGGTTCTTTATTTTAAATGATAATCCTATCACTATCTCACAGAAAACCAGCGTAAAATAGCAGCTTAACGCTGTTATGTTTCGTATGATGAGTGTAGAGAACAGGTGGCCCTTTTTACTGGAAATAAGGCATTTCATCTTAGTCTCAGGAAACACATTTCTCATTTTGACACTTAAATCGACTATAAATGTAGATATCTATGGGCCAAAGTATCCACTTATCATCATTACAGAGACGTTTTTGACTAGCTCTATGTCTGATAGTGAACTGTTGTGATTCGTAAACATAGGTTAGATGACGTTGGTTGGGGAGAAGTAGTGTAGGCTGTACGTGATAGCTGCGAGGTTATAGTTATTTCTAATATTGACGGTATGACACTTAATAAAGAACTAATATTCGCACTTATGTGCTGCAAAAATGTAAAGTTTTTGTGTTGTGTGTACTGATCATCGTAATAATTTGGTTGTAGGTACACTACAACCAAATTATTGCGACGATCAGTATATTGATATTCTGACCAGCATAGAAAACGTACTTATTTAAATTTGAATGTATTAGTATTAGATGATTTAATCTTAATACTTGCAGCACTAATGTTAAAACTCAATTTAACATTTTTTGTGACTTCTATAATCAACAGCAACATAATTATGTATTTAATACTCACGGTGACTTGTAAGATCTCGTGTTGAGTGACTATGCCGTAACCAACTGAAGGTGTTGCCTGGATTGGATTCACTCGTACCAATAGATAAGTATCACCCTTCGTTAGACGACAAAATCAATCTCTCATACGGAGAGTTCTTGCTTAGGCTGCGGTCTTCGTCTGATGACATTTCGGATGCGATCGCCGATTGAAATTGGCGTACGGCAGACTTTCAATGCGTATATGCTACGTTAGATGAATTAGATTGGTCTGAGTTAATGACTTTTATAGACGTAAATTCGGCCGTAATTTTTAACAACAAATTGAAAGGAACTATTAATTTATATGTACCAAATAAAAAACTTTTACCAAATCATCGCCAGTATATCTATCCCAAGTGGTTCACGCCTGAGATCATCATCATCGTCATCATTACAGCCTTTCATAAGTCCACTGCTGAACATAGGCCTCCCCCAAGGAATGCCACAAAGCACGGTCCTGAGCCACCTGCATCCATCGACTTCCTGCATGTCTTACCAGGTCGTCACTGCATCTCGTGGGGAGTCGCCCTACAATTCGCCTACCGGTACGAGGCTACCACTCAAGAACCTTTCTTCCCCATCGATTGTCTGTTCTTCGAGCTATATGGCCGACCCACTGCCACTTCAGCTTACTAATCCGTTGGGCTATGTTGGTTACTCTGGTTCTACTGCGGATATACTCATTTCTAAGTTTATCACGCAGAGAAACCCCGAGCATAGCCCTCTCCATAGCTTGCGGAGCGACCTTGAGCTACCTCATACGGCCAGCAGTGAAGGACCACGTCTCAGATCCGTAAGTCATCAATGGCAACGTGCACTGGTTGTATAATTTCGTTTAAAGGTTTTGAGGATTGTCTGACGAGAAGACGTAATTTCCCGAACGCTGCCCACCAGAGTTGAATCCGTCGATTGACCTCTCGGTCGAAGTTGGACTTACCTAGTCGGACTATTTGTCCCAGGTAAACATACTCGTCAACAACTTCGAGCTTAGTGCTCCTAACAACTACCGGCATAGGAGTGACATGGACATTAAACATGATCTTTGTTTTGTCCATGTTCATCCTCAGACCTATTCGTTGGGAGACACTACTGAGGTCATTGAGCAATGTGCTTAAGTCCTTCAGCGATTTTGTTTTAAGAAGTATATCGTCGGCAAATCGAAGGTGAGTGATGTACTCACCATTTATGATAATACCGTATCCTTTCCAGTCCAGAAGCTTGAAAACGTCTTCAAATACAGTGGTGAAGAGTTTCAGGGATATAACGTCATCCTGTCTTACACCTCTCTGCAATTGGATAGGTTTCGTACTCTGGTTCTGTACTCGGATAGCCATCTTAGCTCTACTGTACAAACACTTCAGCACTTCGATATACCGACAGTCAACATAACACCGCTAAAGGGACAGCAGCACCGCCCAAATT
The DNA here is from genome assembly GCA_963668995.1 of Parnassius mnemosyne. Taxonomy (NCBI): domain Eukaryota; kingdom Metazoa; phylum Arthropoda; class Insecta; order Lepidoptera; family Papilionidae; genus Parnassius; species Parnassius mnemosyne. Next base: position 68,433,403 of record CAVLGL010000001.1, read on the forward strand.
TCGACGGAATCAAAGGATTTCTTATAGTCCACATACGCCAGAAATAGTGGCAAATTGTATTCTTCGAACTTCTGTACTATTTATCGGGGCGGGGGGGGGGGGGGGAGACGGAGCGTTGACTTCATCAGACGAGACTTATGACTTATAACGAGTACACAGTCTACTGGATGCTAAGTTAATGATGTGGCCAATAGATATCTATATTTATCATCTATTAAGAATCAAAGTGCAAACAAGTTGTAACTGCTGAAAAGTAAGATGACTATGACTAGTAAAACAATTACATTTAATAGTAAAGTGAAAGCCTACTTCAAAAAACTAAAAACGAATTAATTTCACTTCCTAAAGTCAGTGGCAAACAAGCACAGTCCTTATAATGGTAAGAAAAAGCTGGGACCTAAAGATATATTTTTTACGTGGGAGAGCCATGCTGCAGCTATATTAGTAGTATAGTTGTAGCACAAATAGGTCGGCTCGACCGGGGAAGAACCACGCTCTCACAAAATAACAGAGTAAAACAGCAGCTTAATGCTGTCGTGTTTCGTATGGTGAGTGTAGAGAACCGGAGACCCTTTTTACTGGCAAAGAGGCATTCCATCTTAGTCCTCACGGGTGACAACGCATCTGCATCTTGAGTCTTTATTGAGGATAGATGTAGATGTCTATAGGTCACAGTAAGCACTTACCATCAGGTGGACTGTGTGCTCGTTTGTCACCCTATCCTATAAAAAAAATATATACATTTATCATCGCTTAAGGATCAAAATGTAATTGCTGTAAATGCCCTTTACATATTCAAGTTGAAAACTTTTTTTTATAGAACAACGGTGACAAACGAGCACACAGTTCACCTGATGGTAAGTGGTTGCTGTGGCCCATAGACATCTACATCTATCTTCGTTTGCGAATGAAAATGCAGATGAGATGTCAGCCATGAGTACTAAGATAGAATGCTTCTTTTCCAGTAAAATGGGTCTCCGGTTCTCTACTCTCACCATACGAAACACGACAGCATTAAGCTGCTGTTTTACTCTGTTATTTTGTGAGAGCGTGGTTCTTCCCCGGTCGAGCCGACCTATTTGTGCTACAACTATAGTATTAACATAGCGGCAGCATGGCTCTACCACGATCAAACTTGAAATAAAACATTGAATAGACTGCTGTTTCACGGTAGGAAAAAACAGAAAACCCTTGGTATGGGTGTTTGTTGCTAGTAAAAACACAAAAAAAAAACTTTTTATTGCTGCATTTGTGTCTCCGGTTCTTGTCATTAACCACACGGGTCAATTAATATTGGTATGAGTATTTTGCCTAATGCCTCTCTATCGAGCTATGAATTAAGTTGAAGCTAAATGGGATCTTTCCACTTATAAGATTTTTTTCTGAGATATAAAATTTAAGTAAGACCTGAATTAAAAATACGTTCTAAACAATATGAGGAAATATTTTATATTGTTTATTTTCAAAGTTAAAGTAACAATACAAATATACGGACATATGTCACAGGGACTTTTTCTGGGTACGGAAGAGAGGCTACATACAGCCGCCTTGTATTATTGAGAGGGTTGTGGAGCAACCAACATTTCGCAGCACTGTATTTATGCATTGTGACGGACACCACGTTATCATAGAAATATATTATTATCAGTTTTTAAAATACTTCTTCCTAATAACAACTGGGATAAAAAAATCTGTGGTTGCCATACCGCCTGCCCAGGGTGGCAAGTATAGTATGTATACTCCTATAATGGGTAATCTTTTCGAATATTTACGTTCAGCAATGGACTTAATAGGCTATAATGAATTGAACCCCCAATACCCAATATTCCCTTGGTCTTGTAAGACGAAAACCACAAACTAAATAATAAAAAACTGCGGTTGCCGAACACCTGCCAAGCGTGGCAACTATAGCAAATATCTACTCTCTAAGGCATCATATGGTCTTAAGAATGATGGGCTGTAGAACTCTTGCTTCCACAATAGGTACCCAGATGTATGGCAGTGTCTGAGTAATACTGCAAATAGCTATCTTCTTATTTCTGAGAGAGTTTTAAGTTTAGGGCAAGGAAGTGTCCGCCGCGCTGCCCCAGTGCGTGTTGGCGTATTCAACACGATTTTGCTCACGATGTTTTTTGTTTATAACGAGCACGAGGTAAGTCAGCAATTAAAATTTCAATTGGCAATTTAACTGGTGTCGGCAAAGGTTAAGTATGATCTCTGCAAATAATTTTTCCAGACATGTATGTTTAACGTATTCATAATACAGGAGAAATTATTAGTTTAGGGGGGAGGATTAAAACGATATTCCCAGTAATGTGTACTAGCTAATACGTCTTAAATACACTAGTTGGGCTGGATTGGGAAAAGACTTAGCTCGTACAGAGTCTCTCGTATGGTGAGTGACTTCAGGGGTAACAACAATACCGCATCGGCATATTGATTCTTAAACGAGGATAGTTGTAGGTGTCTACGAGCCATAGCGAGTTTATAGCCAGGTGGACTGTGCGCACGGTGGACACTGTATTCTCTTAAAACGCGCCATATTCTTGTAAAATTATTCGACGAAATCCCACAATTATTTGAAAATAGCTGTTGATGTGTGTAATCAATTAAGTGTATTTCTTAAGTGTAGATAAGTGTGGATGGCTATGGGCCACAGAATCCACTTACCATCAGGTGGACTGTGTGTTCGTTTGTTACCCATATTCTACAAAATTTTAATTAATTTCATAATTCTAGGTTATGATACAATATTAAAAGAGTATTAAGAAAACTTGCAAATCTGTGGACGCAATGCCAATAGAACATAACCATATTTATCAATATACTTACCTAACAAGCTCCCAGTTGGGGTCTACATCGAAGTCTAGGTACGCGCGCACCCATCATAAATTCCTGAACAACATGCGACGCCCCACCGATGCGCAGTAATTGCGTGGCGGTCGCGGGGCGGGCTGGTTTTATCGCCAAACCTCATTTACAGGAGAGTTAACATTGATACCATAGAAACTCGATTTTAAATATCATTCTCTTTATAAGTGACTCTGAAATTTATTCATCTTCTCTTTCTTCTTCTTGATCCGTAAACATCCACTGCTGGATATGAGCCTCTCACGCTTGGCAAGCGGGTGGACAGTGCCACGTCTCGAACTTTTGACACCGCTTTCCGTCACTGGTAAGGGTATTTTACGTCAACCTTAAACGGATATAATATAACACATGAGATTTTCATAGCATTTCTTAAAATGGCCTGTGGATATACTTTAGGAAAGACACTGTTTATAGGGAATGGCTGACCCGGTTTTTTATACCTATGAACTCTTTTTGTGTATTGTTTTAATGAGGAACATGATTAAGTTACATGTAGTGATCTACTCTGCTTCATACTTTTTAAATTATATTATTGAATTTTGACCAACAAGGACCAAGTTTATTCCCCGATCAAAGGAGGGAATTTGCTTTTGTATGCCGAATAAAGTGACACATTTAATTATAAATCTTTAGAGGTAAAGAATTTATAAATTACTTCACGAAAAATTTAATATTTTAATACATTCGAAGACCAAAAGTACGTACCACAGTCCCTCCCACTGCCAGCTATACACTCAGCCAATTTATATCGCAAGAGGGCAATTACCAACGCTTCCCGTCGTTTGATGTCTGAACGTCATTTGGGAAAATTATTTCGTTGAGCGGCTCGCCTTAAGCCATCACTAATAAAAACAATTAACACGTACGATGTGGCTATTTTGTTTTTGCGAGTATTGTTAGTAGGGGATAACAAAATACAGTATTTGGAACCCTTTTGATGTTAATCAAGTTCTTTATTACTTATTAGGGTTTTTTTCAAAAGTCTGATAATATTTTCGATTCATATCACGTCGTTGATGACTCAATTTCTTTTATTTAAATTATCCATACGATTTTGTTTTTTGTGTTTGAAATATTAATGTATTTTGATATGCCCCTTCCGATTTACAATGGTAGATTTATATTTCTTTGAAGCGTTAGTAGCCTAATGCGTTAGTTAACTATCAAACAAAATATCACATTTTCTTTTTTTACTAGTAACAAAGCAGCAAGACTTGTCTGAATAACCTAACCCGTATGTTGTACTATTTTTTGAGTTCTTATTTTCAGGGGTATATAAGTTCTCAAGATTTTTAATCTGTCCCACCGGCGGCAAGCGCTGCTGGCACTCCTGCTTCCCTGATATCACACCCTGTTTCTCTTCCGCTAAGGCTACATGTAATGCAGTAAAATAATGATACTTGATGACACGTAAATCCTTTAAACTTCAATACATAGGTTCGTGTACAGAATTAGTAATCAATTTAACTCAAAAATAGTTAATTATGATTATAAATAATCACCCAATGAATATCAGGTTTTTCTTCATAAGCAGGTTAATTTTCCAAAATACTATTTCAACAAAAACACAATCACGTTGACGCTGCCTAAAGTGGACAATTTTGAAATACTCACTATTTAAATAACTCATGTTTATATTTTTTGTAAAGTTATACACGTAAAGTAACACAGTAAAATAGAAAAAATACAGAGATATTTTAATATTATCAATTTTATATTTAAAATAACTAGCAGGGACATATCTGAACGTATCAATTAAATTCTACCCTTTTGTGTGACTAGGGTCGGCGATGTGGATAATTCACTGTGGCCTTCCATTGTTCTTTTATTACGAATGAAAAAATAATCTGAATATAGATAAATAAACCACTACGAATGGTCAGTTACAAAAACTACAACATTTGCTTTTGAAATATCTGCACTTCACAAGACCAATGACAATGACATCTTTAAAGTGAACATTTGCATATGCATTAATATTTTATAGAAATAAGGCTGTCAAACGAGAGTACAGTCCAACTGATGTTAAGTGGATACTGTAGCCCATTGACATTTACATCTATCAGCGATTAAGAATAAAAATGCAGATGAGTTATCACCCTAGAAGAGAACTAAGATGTAATGCCTTGTTTCCACTCAAAAGGGTATCTGGTTGTCTACACCCGGTCCGACTCATTCGTACTACAACCATAATATACCTGTAGCGTAGTAACTATTAATCTGTAGCTGTAATAAATTCTACTACGCTTTATATAATTACTATTGGAATTACCAATTTTCTTACAATATTTCAATTCAAAATAATGTCCATCATTACATTTTGGCATAAGCAATTATAAATGATATATAATATTTTCATATTTACCCGCTTTCAATAGTTAGACTATTATTTTTAACAGTTCCTCAAAAAAATCGCAAATTACAAACTACACACTAAAGCCTTTATTTTGCAAATTAAGACAATAGGCGTTATTTTTCATTCCCTTCTCTAAGTTTTTTACTATGTGAATTTTACATTTCAAAAATGGTAGAACAAGAAAATTCCTTGCCTCTATTTGATGATTCTCATATCGGTCGAGATGACAAATAGTTCTGTAACAACGTCTGATGGTTAAGATATTTATGATATTTTAGCATCTCATTTCTCCTCTGTCTACAGTGAAGAACAGTCTAAACAATCTGATCAACTGCCACAACCGATCACATATCGCAATGTATTTTTAACAGACCAACAACACGGATTTACACCGGGTAGATCAGATCGACTTCTACAAACTTAGTGTGCTTCACAGAAGAACTGATTAAGTATGTGGACAAGAACAAACAGATTGATGTTATTTACATGGATTTTAGCAAGGCGTTTGATAACGTATCTCAATGCCTCCTTCTTCGTAAACTTTCAGCCTATGATGTGCATTGTGCCTTGCTGGAATGGTTCAGTTCTTACCTAACCCACAGGTCATTCTTCAATGTAGTTAATTTTTATTTATCTATAAACCCACAAAATTATATCAGGAGTGCCACAAGGCTCGCAGCTTGGCCCTGTTGTATTAATAATGCTAAATCTTTTTTATATGCCGACGACTATAAACTTTTGCGTAAAATCGATTCCATGGATGATGTGAATCGTTTGTTAACGAGGTGGTGTCACGAAAACAATATGGTTCGCAACGCGAAAAGGTGTACACATATTCACTGTAGCGGGATTTGATCGTATTCTGCATAGCGATTACACGCATTGACGTGCGCGACTTCGGTTGATGTTTATACTTCGCAATACTTGGTAGCAAGCCAAGGACCAAGCCCTCTTTTACTGGTTCGCCAGTTATTTTGCTGTGAACTACGGTCCAGTTTCCAACTTAACGTCCCCTTCGGGGGGGGGGGGTGGGGGTGCGTCGGTTGGTCGGCGCTCACCGCACACGGTGTGTGTGGAGCCGTGTACCTCCCCCACATTTTTGTTAAATATGGGAGAGCGACGCCCTTGTATCTGGCATTTGGTATAGATATTGTATGGTTAATATACTGGTCACGTAAATTTTATATATTTTTATATATCTTATACATATAAATTCTAAAAAAGACAAAGAGGAGAGGGGAAGTGTTACACTACTACTTAAGTAGACTTTACATTGAATGCATCACATCGATAGATCTTAATTTTGATTCTTTAAAACATTTTCGTAAGCAAATCAGAGACTTAAGACATCGTCTATAATTTGTTAAAAAAATTACTTAAAAATATTTTATGATTTTTCATTTACAATTATTAAGTTATTATTATTAAACGCATGATGTATTCTCCTATAAGGATAAGGATAGCATATATAAACAAGTTATGTTTCATAATGAACAGAGATAGTTGTAATTTAGACAAAGAAAGCACTAGCCTCCTCGCGACGTTATACTAAACTCGAAAACCTCGAGGGAGTGGGATAATATTGTGTTCAGTGATCACATTATCGTTAAATCAACATCAACATCAAATACTCCTTTATGTCGCCGAAAGCCGCAACATCACATGGTTGAGTTGTCTAACCGCCGCCCGAACAAGCAAGCGGATCCCAGCTCTTACGGGTAACTCGTATTGTTCGATATTTTAGGCGATCATAACCGCCCAGGGACGCGGGTGCATGGTGTGTACGCGATGTGGAGGGGTGTGCGGCGCGCCCGTCTATGGACTCCCTACGTCCCGTCCGTCGTTGACCTAACAGTGATTGTGGCACTAGATGAATGTGCAATGTTTGGTCGGCAAAATTTTGGTCGTCGGCATCGAGTGGAACAGTGTGTTCGATTAGAACGTTGCAAGGCCTCCGGAGGGTTAGCGTAACGTTCGGAGTCTGAGCGTAGGTGACTGCGTTTACCACTATCGGGTTCTGATGTGTTTCGGCCCTATCGAAGTAGCGCTGAGATATATCCTTGAAATACTCAGAGATCGTCGAAAGTTGATAATCTCTGTGGCTATGCGAATGAATCTATTTTGGACGACTTGGAGGTCGTACAAATGATTATGGCTTACGTGCGCGAAAATTGCGCTTGCGTAAGACATGATAGGTCTTACGCACGCTTTATAAAGATGGAGTTTGTGTCCTAAGAACAGTTTTCTCCTGCTGTTCACTAAGATGGAAGCGACTAGTGACAAATTTGGCACAGTTGCGGACATTGTGAATGTGTTTCGCGAATGTCATACCGTGGTCAAATGTGACCCCTAGATTTTTGGCCGATGATTGCCAGGGGGTTTGGTGGCCATATAGGGTGATCATACCGAACTTTTTGTTGGGGGTTTCTGATTTGACGATTGAAAGTGGAGATTCTTTGAAAGCGTATTTTTATACTTTTCTCAGGATTCATTTCGATTCTCCATAAGGGGAACCAATCGTCCAGGCGGTTGACGGCTGTTTGGAGCGTCTTGTTGAGGTATTTTGTATTGGGATGAGCGACAAAAAGTGCCGTGTCATCTGCGAAAAGAGCTGTGTTCACTACCGGTTGCTTCGGTGTGTCACAAATGAAGAGTGTGAAGAGTATTGGGAGAGAACGGAGCCTTTTGGGACTCCAGGCTTAAGGGTAACTAGCCTCCTACTGATATGATAAAGATCATGTAGGAATTGTTTGTTCATGTTGTATGGGATCTAAACAGGGTCTATAAACTTTATTAAAATAAAAAATAAACTTTATTAATTTGTGAAAATTTCTGTAATTTAAAAAGAAATAAGTAATATATTATGTTTCAGGATTATTATATATATGTATTAATAAAATCATTACTGTGTTAAAAGTGTCTAAATTTGTGCTTGAAATAGCAAACGTTTTTCCCCCGAAGGGATAAAAACGATATATTTCATGTCTTGCCTAGGCTTGACCTGTGAGATTACATCCTTCAAATTATCCCTTGATACATACGTGTCATAGCTCCCCGTGCCGTCTAGCCGCGCTCTATACTCGCTCCCCGTACCCTTCATCCAGGGGTGCGCGGGCGGTGTGAACGCGGTGTTCGTCAGTACCTTGATATTAGAGTCGTCAAGGGCTTACCTGGTCAAGCCTAGGCAAGACATGAAATATATCGTTTTCATCCCTTCGGGGGAAAAACGTTTGCTATTTCATGGTCTGTGCCGTCGGCTTGACCTGTGAGAAATCTTTGGATTCTGACGACACGGGGATAGCGTACTGTGAAAGATATTTATTTAGTGTTATGTTTCAAATGTGAATAAGAGGATAAAATATTTGTAAGTACTTGTATTTTAAAATAAACAGAAAGAAAAAACTTAGTGTTTATTAGCAAAATATAAAAATCAACCAAACAATCAATCACACAAGTAAGTAATTTTAATTAAACAAAATTTATCATACACTAGTAAAGCTAGTATTGACAAAACTAGCTACATTAGAATCATCTTTGGAAGGAATACTGATTATATCTTTAAAATAATGTCTCACCACATTTCTTTCGCTTTTCCAGTTACCATTTCTTAGTATTATATCTATTGGGACGTCATTCTTTTTTCTAGAAGAAGCAACAGCGGACCTAATGCTACCCGGTGAAAAATTTATGTGTAATTCCGAAAAAACAATTTTTATCCATCCAGCTATAACTGCTTTAGATGCAGCTGCTACTCGACCTCTAGAGGTAATAAACAAAGAATTTATCTTTTTTCCGCCCGCGTTTCTTCTCGAATGTGAAGCGGCAAGATGAATCTTTACCCATCGGACTGGATCAAGTTTCTCGTTTGGGACTTGTAAAAGCTTCCAAGCAGATTGTCTGTGTGAACGGTTATCGGTTTTTGACCCAAATTCCGGCCAAAATGTAACAGAAGACTCATCTATTGCCATGCTATTTTCATCAATATTAAGTAAAGTGAGGTCGTGGATCCTTCTCCCAGATGCCAGCAATAATAATAGAGCCAGATGTCGCGATACTTGAAAAATACTATCTTCCTGTATTTGAATGTTCTCTAGCCATTTAATCAGTAGCTTAACATCCCAAATTTGCTTGTTAAGTGTAGGTGGCTTTGATAATTCAATGGCCTTGATAATTTGTCTAACTACCGAGCTGTCTGTAATAGAATCCCTATTGACTGGGTCAGCAAAGGTAGCAATGACAGATTTATGTAGTTTTATAGTGCTAGGTGATAACTTCTTTACTCTGTATAGAAAACTCAAGTGTTGTGCTACTGAGGCTGCGTCAGGCTTGTTGGGGTTGAGACCACGAAGTTGACATCTTTCTACCCATGTTTTCCTTGGTGCTCGATATGTTTTAAGCGACGAATCACGCCATGCTTTTTGTATCAGGTGACAGTCTTCTTCTGACCAGTTCTTTGTTAAAATCGACCACCCCGTACCTTCCAAGCCTCCAAACACAGGTTTCGGGCTTTCGTTAAATTTGTTTGAGGTGTTAGATCTTTTAGGTGATGGTGGAGGTTTCGGATTTGAAACGGGTGATCTATCGCACGTGATCGTAGATCCGACCTCCAAAATACCCTTTCCCAGCGTGGAACAATCAGAATGTATGTACCTTTGGCTTGATTCAGATGGGCTAGCACTCAAGGAATTAGGGACGGTGGTGGAAAAATCCATGCTAACTTGAACACCCATCTCTTGCTGAAAGCATCTATGAATAAAGCTTCTTTGTCCTTTGCATCCCGAGATACATAAACTGGGACTACTTTTGAATTGCTCGATGCAAACAGGTCTACGTCGGGAATGCCCCACTTCTAAAAAATGCGACTGCAAATTTTCGTTGATAGATGCCAGTCTGATAGATGCATCTGCCGAGACAGGCTGTCGGCCACGTCGTTGTATATCCCCGGTATATATTGGGGACAGATTTCCGCATGTAACCTCTTGGCCATTATCAGCACCTGAGAGACCAGCTCTGTCAGCTGTGGCGATCTTGTTCCACCTTAATTTTTTATTTATGCTATTACGGTTCGATTGTCTGACTGTATGACAACTCTTTTGTTTTTTATTGAATCTTTCTCGGAACGAATTGCTAGAATTACTGCAAATAGTTCTTTCTTGTTGATATGCCACCGAGATTGGCAAATGTCCCAGATACCGCTGATGTGCTTCTCGTTTATTTGCGCTCCCCATCCTTTGTCTGAGGCATCTGATGTAATGAAAATGGTTTCGGAGGATCTGAAAAGAGTGTCTTTCTCTTCCAAATTTTGAATCCACCACTGGCATTGTTGGAATGCTTTTCTTGGAGTGGGAAACTTCTTCCGGGCTAACCCTTCTGGTAAAATGTTGGCTGCTCTTTGTATCTCCCTGGAGTGAAGTCTTCCCAAGGGTATTACAAAGGAAGCAAAGTTTAGTTTTCCTAGCAGGCTTTTTGCGGACTGCCAACTCCATCTTTGACTTGTTAGAACATTGTTGAGGTCTTTTCTCAGGGAAGATATTTTCTTTTTCGGGAGCGCTTTTGTATTGCGGATTGTGTCCCATTCTATTCCTAGATACTCGATTCGCTGGGATGGGCTCTGTAGAGATTTGTCCATATTGATTATCCAACCTAGTTTGACAAGAAACTGTACTGTCATTTTGGCGTCGTTTTGCACTTTCACTGGATCTTGGTTGGCAAGCAAGAAGTCGTCGAGGTACACAATAACTCTTATGTTCATCTGTCTTAAGCGTGATGCTATCCAATTTGACACTCTTGCGAAGGTTAGAGGTGCCGTTGATAGACCGAACGGTAGGCATGTAAATTGTAGAACCTTGTTTTGGTGAACTATTGACAGGAATCTTCGATGACGATTGGTTATTGGGATGTGAAAGTATGCCTGAGAAATGTCTATTTTCATGAGAAAATCTCCTTTTTGTAAGAAATGAGGTACTTTGAAGTGGTTTAACAACCGGAATTTCTTTGGGGTAAGGTATCTGTTTAGGCCTTTCAGATTGATTATCGGTCGTACTTTGCCGTTGTGTTTTGGAACTGGAAACATAGTTGACAAGAAACCTGTCTGAATCGAGGAATTTTCTATTACCTTTTGCTTTATTAGGGTCCGAATCTCTGAATCTAAATTTTTTGTTTCGAATTTTGTAAGTATCTTCGGGTGAAAAGGCATTAGCGGGGGCTTTTTGACAAAGGGGATAGTGTAACCCTTTATTATCTGTAAGATGCTGAATGGCGCGCCCTCTCTCTTCCAGACCTCTACAAATTTCAAGAGTCGCCCCCCGCTGAAAATGTCATTCATTCCTATGTCTTTTTGAGGTATGATTCTTAGAAGACTTGCCGCGGGGAGAGGGTTGGCTTTGATCTTTATTTCTAGTGCCAAACGGACGCTTGAAAGTTTCGTACGTTTTACTGGTATTTGATTTTCGAGGTCGGTTGAATGATTTCGACGTTTTTGAGACTTTATAAGTTGGTCTAGTTTGACGTGCGGATGGTGTTGCATTGTAGTTTTTAGGTTGCAAGGGTTTTCTATGGGGGATGCGAAAAAACGTTTGGTGAGGTGGCTGTTTCAGTAGTTCTGCTAGCCGTGTTTCGCAGAAAAGATGGGTGGTTGAAGGGGGAATTGCACCAAGAAGAGCTGCTTGATATTCTTCTTTTGGAAGGAGCCCATTCCTTCTTTGTTCGATAATCTCTGCTCTTCTCCCGCATACGTACTGAAGCAGATCATCCGAAAGAGACTTGAAAGGTGTATCCGTCGATAAGATATTTTTCAAGTCTTGTTTCATAGCTGGGTGTTTGATAGCTGGTTGATAGCTAGATCTTTCAGTGTGTTAGTTAGTGCCTCCCGTTGAAGCAGAAGACCATGGGAAATTGTGCCCAGAGTGTAGTCCATTCGAACCAATTGATCTTGATTGGAAGGAGGTCCATAGGTCGTGAGGATAGGGTTGACCTTTAAAGGACCGAAGACCGGGCTAGCATGCAATTTTTTCTGAACCTCAGCATATCGAATCTGATTAAATGCTATATCGCCCAAGCGTTGACACTCAGTACCCTGTGTGCCAATGTGCTGGCTTGGGGTCGGTATCAGAGGTTCTTGTTGCCTTGTGGTAGGGGTCCAGTCGAAGTCTTCATCTACTAAAGATGTTGGAGGTTCCCAAGGCTTTGGTGATGACACTGAAAGCTGAGGGGCATTTTCCTCATCTTCTGATGGTTCTGGGGTAGTTGAGACCTTCTCCGAGCCCGAATACGAGTGATCTTCTGGCTGAAAATTCTTAATAAATTGTTCCAGCATATTTTCCAATTTACGCTGGCCTTGCTCCAATTTGTCCAGTCGACTTGGCTTTTTGGACCTACTAGATGAAGTTCTTGTAGAATTAACTGATATTTCATCCTCAGATTGTTCAGATTGCGGTGCCAGTTCCCTATTTGCCTCCTCTCTGCTTTTGAGGAGTGGTCTCATGTCAGAGATGGAGGCTATTATCAGTTCATTCTGGACTGCTGAACCTCGTACTCTTGCAGCCAGGGTCATTGGATGTATAATAAGGCCCACACACAGTGGCCATTCCAAAAGTTTTAATTTTATATCTCTATAAGTTTTCTCCTTTAGCGATGGGCACTCAGGAGAAAAAGCTCTGGCGAGTCCAACAGTAGGAATGGCAAATCTAATTTTGTTAAGAATTTGGGGATCAAACTCGTTTCCCAACAAGTCTTCCTTATCAAGGACTCTAATTTTCCAATCTTTCCAACCCAATGGTAAATGACCATCAATTAGTTTTATTATCCTCTTTAAGATAATATTATCCTCGGGGTCATTTGCTTCCCAGCCGAGTAGAGACTCGAGCGTGCGCATCTCTGCAGAGGATGCCGCCTAAAACAAGTAAACAACGATACTTTAGAATATTATTCCGTTAGCTTAAGCCTTCGTGATAAGATAAAAATTGGCCATATAATTCAGTAACTATTGATAAGTATAGTTTGTTTATAACATTGATTCGTACGGCTCAAAAGTTTGACCCTTACAGCTCGCAAGTTTGGCCCGCATGGCTCACAGAATTGATTCGTGTGGCCCGTGAGTTTGACCCGTACGGCTCGTGAAATCGGCCCGTACTGCCCACCAGATTGACCCGTACGGCCCACCAGATTGACCCGTACGGCCCACCAGATTGACCCGTACGGCTCGTAATTTTGACCCGTACGGCTCGTAGTTTCGGCCCGTACGGCCCAGATATTTGAGCTTTAAATAGTTACGGGTTGTAAGGTTATATCCACAAGCTTACTAGATCAGATCGTAGGATTCGCTTGATTAGGATAAGCAGATCGCAAATCTGGGCTGTGTGGCACGCAGATTAGGAATTGGGTATATGACATAACTTAATCCTCGAACGAGGAGAGTGAGTCAAACAATAATACGATTACTAAAATCTTATAAAAACATTGTATAGTCTGTGTGTAGGACATATACAATATTAATCAGATAAAAACTAGAATAAAAATGAACATAAGTAAATAAAATATTACAAGCACTTACGAATATGTGATTAACTTACCATGATATACGAGTAAAGTCAATCCGTAAACAAACACAACACTGTCGATCACAAAGTTGATAAATATTATGATCTCGAACGAACACTCGTCGTTAATTTGCGCAGCAAAGTGACACGCGTGCATCACGGGTCAATTGAAAGCGTACTGACGAACACCGCGTTCACACCGCCCGCGCACCCCTGGATGAAGGGTATAGAGCGCGGCTAGACGGCACGGGGAGCTATGACACGTATGTATCAAGGGATAATTTGAAGGATGTAATCTCACAGGTCAAGCCGACGGCACAGACCATGAAATAGTGAAATAATAATAGATTTATATAAAAAAATTAAAGTCGAATTAAAGCGTAAAATACCTGTAAATTGTGAATTAAACTATTGTATTAGTAAAGACATTCATGCTTAATAATAAAGATTGTTATTTTTACCATGTGTTACAAATGCATTCATAAGTAAAAATATTAAGATTTGTGGGTAGTTTTAACAGCGTTGTACACTATAAATGGAACTGCGATATGTTAGTGGCAGTTCAGTTCATTTCTCTTCAGTCGTGTGCAAGTGAGTCGCTCTGCCAGTAGTTATTATCATCTACACTAAGTAAAGTATAATATAATTAATTATTTTGATTCGTTTAGAAAGTGAATAAAAAGTGCTACAAGGTAATCTGTTTTACTTGATAGTTACTTATTTAAAACTATATTACTTTTTCTTTTACAGTTTACTTACACCTTTATTGATGTGCCATCAAAACAAAATACGTTATCACTTCCTATTAGTTCGTAATACATTACTAATAAATTCAGTCTGTGACTTAGAATAATTAAGGATATTGATAAATCCGGTGCGTAATACTTATTTATATCAATGAACGTTAATAGAAGCTTCATCTAAATATCTTATTATTTTTTCCTATGTTACTCTATAGTTTTACGATTTATTAAATCTGAAGCATATGTATACTTAATAGTCATTTATGTATAATAATTCATTATATAGGTGTCGATGATTTCAAATCTATTTGTAACACATTTGTGATTTAAGATTTCTAACTTTGAAAATGTTCTGTAAAATAGGTATATTTTGTTGAATATCTTAATATGTTTTTATGTGATAGCGATGTAATGTATATCATAATAATAAGACTTTGTGTGTGATTCTTATATAAATAAAATTGTGTACCCAAAGTTTTGTATAGAATTAAAGATATGGTGTAAAATACAAGGGTGCAATGGTGAAAGTCAATATTAAGATATATCGAAATGGCACGCGGTGCGCGGTTCTCCTTCGAGTATAGCTCGCGACTAGGATAGTAAACTGGTAATTTGGAAATTTGTTCGGGACCAGCTACCAGTTTTATAGTTTAAAGCAAGAAAGAAGAAGGCAATAGGAAATCACTCCAGATCACTCCAGAGTTCACTCCAGAGGGAACCGTAATCTTAGTCGTCTAACCTTTCTTTTAAGAAAGAGAAACAGACTTTCTTTTGTGACACTCCTTTACGGGTGGCACGTCCACCTCGTTGTTCCCGAACCCAACGTGGTGTGATTTTAGTTTCACGAGGTAGAACGTCGATGAATGACTAACCCCTGTCTGTTGGAACCTTTCACAGGGTAACCGACAAAGCTCATCGGATTATTAAGCTGAGGTGGCAATCGACTGGCCATACAGCTCAAAGAATATACAACCTATGAGGATGACAGATTTTCTAGTAGCATCGTCATACCGGCCAGCGAAATTTAGGGCATCCCCCATACAAGATGGAGTGACGACCAGGTAAAGCATGCAGGAAATCGATGAATGCAAAGTGGTTTAGGACCGTGTTTTATGGCATTCTTTGGGAGAGGCCTATGTTCAGCAGTAGACATAAAGGCTGTAATCTATGATTAGACGGTTGCCCCTGATGATAACTTTCATTACGATGTTGATAATAATTAGTCTGATTAATGTTAGTACTTGACAGTTAGTATTAAAAACATATACAAATTATTACATAAAAGGTTAAGATTTTTTATATACCTAAAAATATTTGCCAACTCGTATCGCAGCACGGCTCTACCAAGTATATATATATATATATATATATATATATATATATATATATATATATATATATATATATATATATATATACACTTGGTAGAACCATGCTGCAGCTATTTAAGTAGAATAGTTCTTGCACGAATGGGTCGGCTCACCTGGGGAATGACCACGCTCTCACAGAATACCAGCGTAAAATGGCAGCTTGACACTACTGTGTTTCGTATAGTGAGTGTAGAGAATCGGATACCCATTTTATTGAAGAGGCATTCCATCTTAGTCCTCACGGGTCTAACGCATCTGCATTTTGATTCGTTATTCAGGATAAATGTAGATATCTATGGTTGGACTGTCACCCAATCCTATAAAAAAAAACTTTTCATAAACGTACTCATATACATTATATTAAAACATCCAGACTGGAAATGTACTCTAATAAATGCCGCCGCATGAATTGTTTTAATAAAGCTAGTGAAAAGGTATTTTCTTTGTTACTTTATGGAAATGTTTTTATTTGTAGCATTAATGTTTCGGCCATTCATTCTAAAGTTTTTTCTGGTAGCGAAACGAAATTTTTTTCACACCAGTTATTGTTTTATTTTTTTAAAACTCATTTACCACTCAATAACTCACTCAATTAAATATGTATACGTTACCATCTGTATGTAATATCTTTATTGCAACATAAACAATTAAGCATTTATACTTTATCATCTTTATATAATATAACATAATTATTGTTATTCTGGTTTCTTTCTTTGAAAAGTTTATATAGTCTGCCTATGTATCCTGGTCCTATTAATCTTGTTCTAAAGTAACAAAACGTTTAATTTTGAAGTTCTTCCATTAATTACTTTCTGCATTATTTGTGGTCGTTGTAGATGCCGACAGAGCCTGTAGGTAAATCCTTACTCTGCCAAGTATCACCCACCCTCGCCCCTTCCCGTTGCTCGGGTGTAACTTCATCTAGTTCCCCGACTCTCGCCCGCCTACACAGCAGAGAGCCGCTGACGACCTGTATGCTGTCACGTCCAGCGTCACCTCCAGACGTGCCTCAACGTTTATCTTTGAGTAGCGGCCCTATAATAGTATTAGGTAATTGTCCATTGAAAGTAGCTAGAGCTCTGTTGGTCTTTGGTGAAGGTAATTAAAAATCCAATGTCCATCCCGCACTTGGGAAAGATGTTCATGCGAGGGCCTAATAAAAGTTATTTGTGATTACTATTATTATTGCTGTAATCTTAATTTTATTGCATAATATGGTTTTTGACCAATATTAGTCAAATTAACAATATATTATGTTAGTTTAGTGCCAAAAAAGAATGTCACCAAATATAAAAGGTCAAATTATTAAGTAAGATTTTTTTTTACTTAATAATTTCCCCAAAAGGAGGGTACAGTGTTTCGAGAGCATATATACGTAAGTCTATTTCTCTCTTCTCTGTAGCATAAACGGCTTGATGGATTTTAAAATATGAGGTGTCGTCATAATACAATACAATACAAACACTGAAGCCTGTCACCCAGAGGGGTAGACAGAGACTACGGACTTCCATTTGGCGCGATTCTGACACACCTCTCTCGCCTCCTTTACATCCATATATTTACGCATACACGCTCGTCGGTTAAGGGTACTCCTAATCTGGCCCATTTTCAATGTATCGCCGATTTGGTCGATAAATCTTCATCTACGGCGTCCCGACTTTACCGTTCACTTCTGAAACATAAATTTGCTTTGTCACCCTGTTCTCGTTCATTCTTTCTACATGACTAAACCACCGAAGCATTCCTTTTTTAATCCTAGTCACAACGTCATCTTGCAAACTACACTTTTCTCTTATCACACTATTTCTCACCCTGACATTCAGATTCAGCCCTAGCATACTCCTTAATGACCGCATTTCTACAGCCTTTATTCTACTCTCATGCTTCTTCTGCCGTACCCAACTTTCACTACCATACACTAAAGTAGGGACGAACGTAGCATTATAAATTGCCATACATGGCTTCTTTGACACATTCTGACTCTTCATAATAGCGTGTAGAGCCCCATTAACTCTATTTCCTGCATAATCTATTATATATATATATATCATCTGTTAATACAAAACGTGAGGCAGGCTGCCTTGAAACTGAGGAGATACGACAAAGGGATTCTTTTTAGCGGTAAACGCGCAAACTTGTGTCTTCTGGGGATTGAACTGGACCAGATTTAGTCAGCCAGATTTGTTGAGCAAACACTCGACTTCAGACACATGCTTGCCCGTCGAACGTCGGCGACGTTTTTCCGAGAAATATTGGCACGGCCGATATATAAGACATCACCAGTGCTGTCGTCTGCATAGCAATGAATGTTACTAGTTTGCAACATATCATTGATATGCAGGAGAAACAGCGTTGGAGATAGCACGCAGCCTTGTGGAACACCAGCGTTGATAGGCTTGAAATCAGAGCATGCACCGTCTACTACGACCTCGATGTTCCGATCAGCAAGGAAACTTTATTTGCAAAATTTCTCGGGAAGCCCATAGGAAGGTAGAAGCGCTTTGTGCCAGACCCGATCGAAGGCCTTCACTATGTCCAAACTAACGGCCAATGCTTTCTCCTTGGACTCTACTCCCTCCGCCCATCTATGAGTCAGGTAGACCAAAAGATCATCAGCTAATCGGCCTCGACGAAAACCGTACTGGCGGTTACTAATCAACTGGTAATCCTCAAGGTACCTCATGAGCTGGCAGTTTATAATGGATTCCATTATTTTGGAGAACAAGGCGGTTATGGCGGTAGGCCTTTAGTTGGACTAGTCTGAGCGGTCGCCCTTTTTAGGTATCGGGTGGACCAAAGCTGTCTTCCATGAGTTTTGGACTACGTCTTGGGAGTAGGAGTACCGGAAAAGACGCGTTACAACCGGTGCCAACGACTCCATCAGGCCCACTTGACTTGCTGACGTCCAGAGAGAAGAGTGTTTTACGAACCGAGCGCTGTGTAAATCGCACATTCGGCATGGAGCACTCACACCGCAGGATGGTCGGCGGTGTTATCCCCCCGTCATGTAGAGTCGAGTTGGACGCAAAGAGAGAGCTAAAAAGATCGGATTTTTCCTTTGCAGCATGGGCCAGTGAGATAACCTCTCTATGCAAAGATGGAAGAGATGGCAGACAGAAGTTCCCTTGGGCAGCCTTGGCGAAAGACCAGAATGCACGGGTTCCCGAAGGAAGGCGAACTAGCTACTCGCCAATTCTGCCAATTCGCTCAGACCTTGCCTTGGCAATGACGCTTTTGAAGGACCTGGAGGCGGAATTATACTTCTTTTTAAGTGCGCTGGTGTTTACATCCTGAGACGTTGATGCATCAGCCCAGGCCCGGTAGCACTCCTGCTTATAACGTGATGCTATTTTAAAGGAGCAAACAAACCATTGCTGGGATCTGCCTCCGATGGGCACCACAGAGGATGGAATAAAAAGTTCCATACCCTGAAGTACCACATCAGCAACAGAATCGGCAACAACGCTGCGATCTTCCGGCGAGAAGCAAACCCGC
The DNA here is from genome assembly GCA_963668995.1 of Parnassius mnemosyne. NCBI lineage: Eukaryota > Metazoa > Arthropoda > Insecta > Lepidoptera > Papilionidae > Parnassius > Parnassius mnemosyne. The sequence goes on from CAVLGL010000001.1 coordinate 68,452,775, forward strand.
CCAATCCAAGGGTAGGATGCAAAAAAAGACCGCATCCCGTTCCAATCGGCTCTGACCTACAGTGCCAAAAACGGCGGCAAACTGCAGATCTCAACTGCGATTGGAGCGTTAGTGGCACCGTACTCCGGATCAGACAATGATACGAAAAGCCGAGAGGGGCTTCGACGGAGACCTGATATCCGTCCGGATGAGAGGTCAGCAGAAAGTCCAACAGGGAAGTTACATGATCTTCCACATCTGGGATCCGCGTAAGCGAAGTAACCACTTGTGTTAGACCATATGCCAAGGCAAAGTCATACACAGATCTACCCGCATGATCGGTTAAACGAGAACCAAGCCATTCAGCGTGGTGGGCGTTTAAAATCACCGAGTGTCACGAACTCTGCGGATGGGACCTAATGTAGCACGGAGTCTGCAGCCATTTGGACGTGGTCGATGAGTCGGTCTGTGTCGGCATTACCGCTATGGGACCTATAGAGGCACCAGTAGACGCGAGGATGGTCTTCGCTGTCTATGCGCAGCCAAAGGATGGACAGGTCTGTACCTTCAAGACTGCCGAGGCGTCGAAAACAGATGTCCTCTCTGACGTATACGCAAACCCCAGCCCGAGGCACAAAGGAGTGTTCTAATTTGTACCCCGGGTAGGAGAGATATGAAGTATCAGCTGTGGAGGACACCTAAGTCTCGGTTAAAAAGAGCATGGCCGGCTTCGCCGTCTCTATATGGTAATATGTAGTCGCTCTATAGTCGCGAGCGGAATTGCCCCCCCCCCCCCCCCCCCCCAGAATACGCGGGGCAGCCTGAGCAACCACGCTCAGGAGTGGAGTAGTTTAGTCGTGGATGCTCAGCGAGGGATTCTCCAGGAGTGCTGGTACCCTCCTGGGGTAGTCTTTTCTTTAATTCCGCTACCATGTTGATGGGGGAGGGATTGTTCCTCCGGCCACATGCACTCACCAAGCGTAACGCAGAGGTAAACTTCAGTTAGTTGAAGAACTTGAAGTTTGTTATAAAAAAAAAAATAATGTGTCTACCTAGTTTAGTTTATTTTTATAACAAATCACATAATAACTTATTGTAAGAAATTAGAATGTAGAGCTACAGGAAAAGGCTTTAATTTGGAAACAAAACCCTAATTATTATGAGGACCCCAATCACCTGATAACACCACAGCATGCAGCACCACTACCCATATCAATGTAACACGGGGCAGCCTCTCAGCAACACGACCTAGTTATGGTTACACCAGCACCACCCATAATACAGATAAAATGTCCATCAGCATAAATACACAAATGCTGAGTATGTAGTAATTTAAGTAGACTGTAAGCTTAGGATTAAGAATTGTAAAAGACAATGACCAGAATAAATTCGCATCTCTCTCTGTGAACACGTAGTTTGTATTTAGTTTTAAAAAAGCTCTCGGCAGATCCCGCAACTTGACTGGCGCAGCCGGTAGGATCACCGGAAAAGCTGTGCCACCGTTCGTGAATATCGCGTATATAATTTTACTCATTTTCGCGTATCGGCGTATGATCCATACAGCGTGGTGATCCAGCGAACCAAAACAAATTCGTCGAGAATAAGGAGCCGTGAAGCTGATGATGGGCACTGCGGGCTGGTGAGTACGACTCTTCACCCCTTCATATCCCTTAGTAAACTTAGAATTAGACATTTTCCATTTTGACTGTTATTTGGGTTTCAAATACTAATATTACGTAAATTTTATAAAGTATTAAGTGTAATAAATATTACTTAAATAAAAATTAAAATAATATTAATTTAATTGTTATACGTACATAATAATAAGCCCCATATCACTCAATAAAGTTATAGAGTATATTATATTAAGTATTATACATTATATTAAGTTCTTATTGTGTCTACATGTGTTTGTTAACTTAAAGATTACTCGACACGTTAATATATAATAGATTATTACTTATACTCGAATTTTCCTTACAACATTTGTGGAACTGGTAGGGTTATAATAAATATTTTATATTATTTTTTATTTTGTGTAGAACCAGTGAATAAATTATTAAAAATGTCGGAAATCAAACTTATCCCTAACGAATTAACTAAAATAATACCAACATTTAGCGGCGATAAGCGCCATTTAAATTTATTTTTGCGTAAATGTGAATATATAATAAGTAACTTTAAATCATCCGATGTGCAAAATGAATATATAATGCAAATCATTACTAGTCGTCTTACGGGCGAGGCTGCGTCGCTTATCAGTGAACGGGAAGATATAGAAACGTGGGCCGAATTCAAGGAATTGTTTTTAACTCACTTCGGCGACCCACGTAGCGAGGAATGTTTAGCCATAGAATTAGAAACTTTAAAGAAACACCAAAATGAAAATTATACAGATTTTTGTGGTCATATACAATCCCCTAACATCGTGTTTAAAGAAAAGGAATAAGATAATTATAGACCAAAATTATATAGATGCTTTTCATAAATGTAAAGAAATATTGACCAGTGTCCCACTACTACAATACCCTGATTCGACTAAACCTTAAATATTAACTATTAACTAAATATTATTAAATATTATATATATAATTAAAAAAATTATATAAATATAATTAAATATTAACTACCGACGCTTCAAATGTAGCTCTTGGGGCAGTATTATCACAAGGACCAATAGGGTCAGATAAGCCTATTGCATATGCCAGCCGCACACTTAGTGACACCGAGTCACGATACAGCACAATAGAGCGCGAACTTTTAGCCATCATTTGGGCTGTAAAGCATTTTAGGCCCTATTTGTATGGACAAAAATTTTAAATTTATACAGACCATAGACCCCTTTCTTCGCTCTATTCCCTTAAGAAGCCTAACAGCAAACTAACACGCTGGCGTTTGCGTCTTCAAGAATACGATTTTACAATCGTCTATAAAAACGGCAAACAAAATACCAATGCTGATGCCTTGTCTCGCATAAAACTTAATGCTTTAGACGACGCATCAATGGATGTTAATGTGGATGACGATGAAATACAAAAAGTAATACGTCAACTGAAAGAACTTGAAAAATACAGACCTAAACCTCAACCAGAGACAGTGATAATTTCAGACTCAGACTCGAGTGTAACGGATCATATAGAGTTGTTCGAAGAAAACTACCCTGTACCATCTGTAACTAACAGTAGTAGCACAGACAAGATACATTCAAATGTCACCCGAGTCAACAGCAATCCCAATTTTGAGCGAGGCAATAGATACCAAACCAAATCAGATCCTAGTATTTTCTTGGTTCCAAAATAAACTACAAGTCAGAAATTTATCTAGAAAAAAACAAAAAGTACTAGAGGTATTTCTCCCACTAGAAAATGAAGAATTAATAAAACAATTTTTAAAGGAATATATAAAATTTAAGAGTCGATACTTTATTTATTTCGAGAACGCTGAGCATAGGAAATTATTTGCAAAAATTATTATAGAACTCTTTTAGAAGGATGCAGTACAATTCTTTGAATGTACACATCGCGTAGTATATGTGGAGGATGAAAAAGAACAAAAAGCTGTCATTCTCAAACACCATGAAGGAAAAACATGTCATCGCGGTGTGAAAGAAACTATGATAAGATTACGCAGAAACTATTATTGGGAAAATATGCAAGACACTGTAGCTGCCGTTATAAATGCTTGTGAACCGTGCAAATTAATGAAGTACGATAGGAAACCAATAAAACCTATACTACAACTCACATCAACTCAGGATGCGCCTTTTCAGGAACTATTTATAGATTTATTTACTATTGAGAAGAAGTATTATTTAACCGTTGTGGATGCTTTTAGCAAATTAGGGCAGGCCTTAGAGATTACAAGTCGACAAACCACTGAAGTAGCGCGAGCATTAATTAAATATTTTTCTATGTACGGAATTCCTAAGGAAATATCAGCTGATCCAGGCACTGAATTCAATAACGAACTTATGCGCCAGCTCCTATCTATGTATAAAATAGAAACTCATATCACAACTCCCAATAACCCCAATTCGACAGGCATTGTCGAAAGATTTCATTCCACTATAATTGAAATATACAGACTTGCAAAATATGAACATAAATGCACAGACGCTGCATCTGTCATAACATATTCAGTCATGGCATATAATCATACTATTCATTCAACGACAGGATTAACACCCTTTGAATAGCATTTGGTCATACCGATTCTGGTAAAATATTCGACGTAGATTTTGAAAAGGCATATACACAGCAACTCATTAAAGACCACGCGAGACGAACCAAATACTTATATAGGTATATTTCCGAAAAAGTCCATACAGATAAAGAAAAAGTTAGGAAAAAGAAGGTAACATAAGGTAAAGTAAGGATAAACCTAGGTATCAAAAGGCGAAAGTGCAAGGTGATGTTGAAAGAAACATAATACCTGTAACGATAGGGAAAAGAAAAACTAAAGTGCACCTCAAAAATGTGAAACGCCCTCCACAGGTTGTTGGCGATCTTCGTGAACCTGAATCTGATGATCCAGACCCAAGGCCTTCAACTTCTAAAGATTGAGCATAACCCAGGCATGTTACCCGTAAAGCAAGGACAAGCATACAAGGAAGTAGATAAGTGGGTCATAATTAAGCAGTTAGACTTTAGTAGCATAAAAGATGATTTAAATTTTAATATCAATAAATATAAAGAATTTAGCAGTTTAGTAGACATCCATAAGCCATACGTAAATGAATTCCAAAATATGAAAACACAAGTAAATTATTTAAGTAACTTAGCTGTAGAAAAGTTTAAACAACTCATACCTTCGATACGTTTCAAGCGCGGTCTTATTAATCCATTAGGTTCTGTTATCAAAACGCTTACAGGAAATTTAGACCACAATGATGCAATAAAATACGACAATCTCATATCTCAATTAAAGACCCAACAAACGCACACTAATAAGAAAATAACAATAATCTCGGAGATGCTTAACTCTCTTATAAATAGTACTGGATCTCTACAGGAAAATATGAAAATTATAGATGAACGAATGAAACGTATAGAAAGAATTGTAAAATATATAATTACTAAAGACGATAATAGCATATACTCCACATATGTTTTAAGTATGTTTAACATGTTTGTCAATAATTTTAGAACTATATACTTAATTTTAAGCGAAATAGAAACGGCATTAGCATTTACTAAACTTTACGTTCTACACCAAGCCATTGTTAATTCCACTGAATTATTAGTAATATTAGAATCTATATCTCAAACAAATAGTTTATTGCATCCTATTACTGAAAACAATTTAGTTAATTTAGAAAGATCTATGTCTGTTAAGGCCTATGTAAAAGAAAACCAAATAACGTTCATCATGGAAATCCCTCTGACTGATAATATTACATACACTTATTTTAAAATGTATGCCTTACCTATGTTTGATCCCACCTATAATAGAACAAATGTTATTTTTCCCAAATATCCTTACCTCATGGTGAAAGATCACACGTACTTACCCTTAGATGGCCCATGTCAGGAGATAGCAGCAAACCAGTTTCTGTGTGAAGAAATTGATATCGTGCAGTATCCTGAAAACACATGCATAGAACAACTTATGAACTTTGCATCAAATCTAAGCCTTTGTAAATTATCAATAGTAGAGCTGGAAAGTGTTAAGATACAGTCTATTGGTCCTATTAACTGGATCCTATTTACACAAAATGAAATAGTGCTTACAAAAACGTGTGGCGATGACACTCAAAGAAATGCTGTAAAGGGCACTTACCTCTTGGAAATCGATGAAAACTGTGAGATAAAATTAGGCAATATTAAATTACACCGGAAACGATACTACTCAGGAAATCTGCAATATAAGGTGACACCAATTTTAACTCTACCCAAATTGATAGAGCAGCCTACAAATGCGGAGAAAACAGTGAATTTAAATCGCGTTAATTTGGACGAACTTAAATATCTCTCGTAGAAACTGAAAAGCGAAATAGTGGAAAGTGAAAGTGAAAGCTTAGTGAAAAAGAAAAGTGTTAGTTTAGCTACTGTACTACTCTATGTTATATTAGTTTTAATTATTCTTATTGTTGTAATTTGGAAACTTAAGTCTAAGCTCCTACATTGTATGCAAATTCATCGGAATCCAAATAATCTTGCCGATAACTTTGCAGTCGAGGAGGGAGGAGTTATGGTTACACCAGCACCACCCATAATACAGATAAAACGTCCATCAGCATAAATACACAAATGCTGAGTATGTAGTAATTTAAGTAGACTGTAAGCTTAGGATTAAGAATTGTAAAAGACAATGACCAGAATAAATTCGCATCTCTCTCTGTGAACACGTAGTTTGTATTTAGTTTTAAAAAAGCTCTCGGCAGCTCCCGCAACTTGACTACCTTCCTCGTCTACACTAGTAGAATACCCCAACGGGCATAGTAACGACAGTGGGACTTCTAGAATAACAGACTGATGCCTTTTAGTCGCCTGTTCCGAAAATTACACTGCTAAAATACGTGAGAGATTACTATTCACCTTCATTTATTCGTATTTTCTTATATTTTTTACCCTTATTCCTAACATTAGTATATATTTAATACTAGCTGCTCCTCGCGACTTCGCCCGCGTGTTAGGGTTTTTATGTTTTCGCGCGGAACCCTTATTCTATTTCTAAAATAATAGTAGCCTAAGTTACTCCTTATGAAATCAGCTATCTTCCAGTGAAAGTCCCGTCAAAATCGGTCCAGCCATTTCGGAGTTTTGCCGGAACAAACAGAAATTTTAAAAATTGTATTTTAGTTATAAGTACCGTATTTACTTTCATATGTATTTATTTTTAAAAAAAAACTGTAATTTTGACATTACAAACAGACACTTTAATTTTATTTATTTGCATAGATTATATTAGTTCTAATAGAAAAATTAGCATAATTTAAAACCCCTTTTTCGAACCTCTTAGTGCGTAGCCTTTGAAAAGCCGTGGCACACGCGTGGTCGCATTTTTGAAACTAATCTAAATCGATGAAGATATAAAAACTTTTTCAATTAACCAATTCACCAACATTAGTAAGACAGTTGGTACATTTATTTCTTGAAATGGATTACTAGAATTTATCAAGACTTTTTCCTTCCAATATTTCTACAAAAAAAATAAAAAACTGATAGATATAGCTATCTGAATGTATCGGACAAACTTCTGACACCTATACGGAAATTTCCTCTGTTTTAAGTGTTCAAAACAAATACTGACAATGTCAAATTTGCTACCTACCAAGAGTAATAATTAAGAATTAGGCCAAATCATCCCTTTATCAAAATCTGGTCCGGTAGATAGTTTTCACGCGCTGATGAAGAGTTGCAAAAAGATTTATTTCCATTTAGCTAATCTAATTTATTTTACATAGATGCAATATGACGTGTAGCGGCGGTGCAATATAACCTGCTAACCCTTATCAATCCGTGGGTGTCGTAAGAGGTAATAAGTCCACAAGGTATCAACTGTAGCTGCTCTATGTGCATATCACGGATATGTTTCGTCCGTACTCTCATATGGTCTTTTATTGTGGGGCAATTCGGTGGATATAATAAAAGTGTTACATTCGGTTGTAACAGTCGGAAGTCATTCAATGAATGGGCGACAGTAGGAGTCCATAAGAGCAGGCATAGGTTATATGATATTTACCATGAAAGGTCATATAATCATAGCGTCGAATTTAGGGAATATGTAAAAAAATATTCAAAAATATTTAAAAGAGTGTGCTCCATAGCCAAGTCTTTGCATTTGAGCAACAAAATTAAGACGGCTTCCAATAAAATTAAAATGACATGGAGTATAATTAATAGCGAAACTGGTAAGATCAACTCTCGCAATTCAAATTACCAGTTAAGTGTTAACAACAAATTAACTGTATCAGATCAGGACGTAGCAATGGATTTCGAGAAATATTTTACTGATATTCCGATCTTGACCACTAAGTCACTGAATTCTTCTCCTGACATCGTCGAATCATTACTTAAACAAAATGTAAATGCGTGTACAAAGAGTTTTAAATTTCATAAAGTGTCATTAAAAGATATTGTAAAATATTTTAAAACTATTTATGATAAGAAAACTGCGGATCTGTGGGGGATTTCCGTTAAAGTTATTGCGTCTATAATAGATACAATCGCGCCTCATTTAGCTATTATTTTTAATACTAGTATCGAATCGGATGTGTTTCCTGATTTAATGAAGCATAGTAATTATTTGCAGATGACACTTCTTTAATTTTTAAATTAAGTCGACAATTACTAAAATATGACAAAGTAAATAATGCTATATCTAAATTAGTAAATTGGTTCAATGTTAATAATTTGCATTTAAATGGCACTAAAACGAAATGTATGAAATTTGCTACTCCAAATGTCAAATAATTAAATACTAATGTAATTTTAAATGGGGAGAAACTGAGTCTTGTAGATACCACCATTTTTCTTGGAATCACACAAGATGCGAAGCTTCAATGGAGCCACCATATATCAAAACTAGCAAGCAGACTTAGTTCTGCAGCATATGCTGTAAAAAGATTAGAAGTCTAACTAGTGTTGAAACAGCTAGACTAGTTTACTTCAGCTATTTCCATAGCATAATGTCATATGGTATTTTGCTATGGGGACACGCAGCTGACACTGAAATTATATTTGTTTTACAGAAAAGGGCCATAAGAGCAATTTATGATTTAAAGCCTAAAGAGTCGCTGCGACAAAAATTTAAGGAAATTAATATATTAACTTTGGCCTCTCAATACATTTATGAAAATATAATGTACGTACACAAAAATAAAAGTAGTTTTACAAAAATAAGTGATATTCATTCTGTAAATACTAGGAACAGACACAAGCTAGTAGTACCAAATACTCGACTCCATTGAGTTAGTAATTCATTCTTGGGGCGATGTATACGCTTTTACAACAAAATTCCAGAAAATATACAAAGTTTGACCTGGTCAATATTCAAAAACTTTATTAAACTAAGTTTGTATAAAAAGGGTTATTATAATATTAAGGAATTTATGGATGATAATAACCCCTGGAAATGAGGTGATCGCTACCAAGCTATTTCTAATTTGGTGTGTTGTTAATTTGTGTAACATCATGATTGTAAGCTGTTATTTAAAAAAAAAGTCCCGCTGGGTTTTTTGCTGGTTCTTCCCAGGACAGAGGTCTTTTCCGAACCAGTGGTAATCAAACAAAAGAGTGACTTTCAATAAGTATTATTTATAATCTATATTGAAAAAAAAAAGTTTCTATTTCTGTTTCTGTTTCTGTTTAGAGTACAAAAGAAATGTGTGCGTGCAATCTATGGAGCCTGGTGTACAGATAGCTGTAAGCCTTTGTTTAAAAAGTACAATATCTTGACATTACCATGCTTGTACATTAAAGAAGTATGCCTATTTGTAAAACAACATCCGGAACACTTTGAAAAGCATATAGATGTAAGTAAACGAAATGTAGCTCCTAGAAATAAACATAAGCTCTATTTACCTCAATGCAGGCTCGAATTGTATAAAAGGAGTTCTTATGTTAGTGCCATAAGGGTATATAACAAATTGCCCAACTCATTTAAAAAGTTACCTTTAACCATGTTTAAAAAAAAGTTGACACAGTGGTTAAAGGAAAAATGTTTTTACGACTTAAAGGAATTTATATCTTATTGCGAAAAATAAATTTGACATCAGTAATATTGATACATATATAGGTAACTAACTAGTACGCTTAAATTAGAGTGTAAATAATCTAAGCTAGTACGTTTATTACAAAATCTAACATTTTGAAATTTATCATTTAAATTGACATTATAATTATGACCGCAATTAATTAATTTGTTTTTAATAATTATAAATGTATTTAATTATAAATAATCTGACATTTTAAAATTTATCGTTTGAATTGACATTGTAATTTTGACTCCAGTTAATTAATGTGTTTTTAATAATTTCTATTTGCTGTTTAAATAATTTTTTGCATGTACACCTATAAAATGTTTGCACACCATATGTAATGGTAGAATGTAAATGGGCCTTAGATATAATTTAAGATCATACTTTATTGTGCACCTACATTCTGGCAAATAAATAAATTTGAATTTGAAGGTAGGTGCCCTTGGTCCTTCTACCCAGAAGGAGCACGGCGAACTTTAGAACTCTTTTTCGCGCTTTTTCTCTTTCTTTACTCCCTACAAATTTCTTTGTTCCAGTTACTTTACTTATAACCTTCTTCCTTAATGAAGTCGACACTTATATATATGCCTTCAGTTTCTGCTCTCTGCACAGCTAGCACGGTCTGAATCATTTTTCCGCCGCCTGTTCCATCTGCTCGCAATAACCTGTAGTCGTCTTAAGTTAGCCTCGGAGGCGTACCTTTCTAATAAAAGCTCAAAATGATGAAACAGTGCGGTTGCTAAACCGCCGGCCAAGCGTAACAACTAAGGCAAATATCTTATAAGGCAATCAATAAGTCAGATTAAGTTATTTGATTTGTTTAAAATTGGAATAAAAAATAATTCAGTTTATTATTTTTTAATTTCTTCCTTTGTGACAACCCTTGCAATTTTATTTGTAACGACGCAAGGCTTTTCCGACAACATCAAACGCGATGAATGACTGACTGTACGATCTTAGACTGTGAGTACGTTTAGCAGTGGACTACAATATTAAACTTGCGATTGCTAAATAAATTCATGCACGAAAATGCTGAGTATGCAGTTGTTCGTACAATAGAAAGTATTAAAATAATAAGCCATATAATAATTTAAATACGTTTCTATACTACACTTCACACATGAAACTCAAGCAGGAAAATTTATTAACGAGCAAATTCTTGTAAGCAATATGTGTACACCAGAAACGTGCTCCGACTAATTGATCAGTTAATTGGTAGCGCGAAAATGAGTACGTGATCTTATGGATAATTTAGTACATGAATAAACGCATTGAGTACCACCGCCTTTTTAACACTTCAAGCAATGATATCTTAATTTTGTTATGCTTACGAACAGTGGAGAGGCAAGGGTTGCTACCGACTAAAGCCCCTAAACATAAATGCCGCCTCCCCTCCTTTATTGTCGCAAGTATCTAAAAATATGAATGCGGTAATATTCTCCTGTATTATTTAGTCTATTTATATTATTTCTAAATGAATAAAACAATATTTGTGTTTTTTATACTTATAAACTACAACTACTTATCAACCTACTTCGTCTCGTGGGAATCGTAAAATAAATAAGGGAAGAGAAGAAAATATATCTCTTAGCTTCAAAGAGATTATGGGAAAATAATTTGGACCGGACGTTAAATACTCAGACTGGTGACAAAGAGAAGCGATCAAATCTGGTATTGCAAACGCCAGGGTTGGCAAAAATTGAAAATCATTTCTACAACTAGAAAGGCAAGTGTTCTGCAGTGGGCTTATACATGCTGATAATGATGATAATGATTATGATTTAGGTGAAATTTTAGTTTTTACCTTGAGATAGTGATATTTATTAGTAGGTAGGTTGTTTAATTTTTTATAGTAAAGGAGTGACAAACGATCAAACAGAACACCTGATGGTAAGTAGATATTGTGACCATTAGACACTCTTACAACTGTCATCGATTAAGAAACAAAACGCAGATGCGTTGTCACCCCTGAGGACCAAGATGGAATGCATTTTCGTCAGTAAAAGGCTTCCGATTGTCTACACTTTTACACAAGAAACACAGCGGCATTATGGTTAAGATACATTCCTTTTGATTTTCAGTGTGCCTTGGCTGAGGAGGTAAAGAGGGAGGAGTAACTCTCTCCTAGGAGCCACGAAGGTGCGGCTAGCTTTTAGTCGGGAAATAGCACATCTTTAATATAATGAATTTTTGCAAATTAACGCCAAATTCTGTTAATTATTGTAAGCTTATTAAAGGTGCAGGTGCTTATTTAAACAGTGGTAGAGCCACGTGACGGCTTTTGCTGTCGCACGGATGGGCCGGCTCGGACCGGGATGGTACCACGACCTCAAAGAATACCAGCGTGAAGTAGAGGTTTACCTCTGCATTTCGCTTGGTGATGCAGGTGGCCGGAGGCCCTTTTTACTGGAAATAAGGCATTCCATCTTAGTCCTCACGTGTGACAACGCACCTGCATTTTGATTTGTAATAGAGGATAGATGTAGATGTCTATGGGCCGGAGCAACCACTTACCATCAGGTGGACTGTGTGCTCGTTTGTCACCTTTATCCTATAAAAAAAAAGTTGACGCCTAATCTTTGAGCTGAAAGCACATTTTTGCAGCTTATATAATACGCGAAATAGTGGAAAACATTGAATAATACAACACTAAATGGACAAAATAGTAAATGGAGTTTGCTTGCAATGTCTGTGTTGTAAATTCTAAAAACGCATCAAATTCCAACGGTGATGCCTTAGAAGCAATCCTATAAATGAAATTCTGTCATGAAACCAGAGTACGCCTTCGAAAAGACACAATAACCGAGCAGCTGTCGGCTGTCGTGTTCCGTTTTGATATTTTAAGTCGAGTGCATGCTCGACGGCGTGGAACAGGTAAACAAGTGACTGAGGCTATAACCAAATTTACTATAACTAAGAAAGCTTTTGTTAAACTATTAAGAAACTAGTTGTTACGTCATAACCTAATAATAATGTAAAACTAGGTAAAAAATTTACTACAACAACCAATTTTTATACGTGGTAGAGCTATGCCGCATCTACATTATGGTTATAGCACGAATGGGCTGGCTTGACGGGGGAAGGACGCTCTCACAGGATACCAGCGTAAAATAACAGCTTTATAAAGCTGTGTTTACTGGATACGAGGCATTCCATCTTAGTCAGGGAAGACAACGCATATGCATTTTGACTCTTGATCTATAATGTAGATGTCTATGAGCCACAGTATCCACTTACCCATCCCCATCACCATCAGGTGGACTGTGCTCGTTTGTCACCATTATTCTATAAAAAGACATAAGTACAAATAAATCGCACGACAAAACGTGAATGTTAAACTTTTAGTCGTGTCATATATAAAATAAATATTGAAGTCAGCTTTTATATATATTAAAGTCGACTTCAATATGGGGAGAAAGCTTACAATTTGACAATTTTTTTTGTATATATGTAAAGCGATATCTTCATCAATTGTGAACCGATTTAAATTACTTATTTAAATTATTTTAGTATAATTTTTTAAAAAACAATTTTTGAAAAAACAAAAATATTGACAACAGAATCAGAATCATAATAATGAACAACTCATCATCATCATCATCATTACAGCCCTTCACAAGTCCACTGCTGAGCATAGGCCTCCCCCAAGGAATGCCCCAAGGCAAGGTCCTGAGCCACCTGCATCCATCGACTTCCTGCATGTTGTGACGGCTCATTATTATTATTAATAAATAATGATTAAAATCAATATAGAGACATTTAAAAATATCTTATATATAATAATTTGAACAATTAATATGCGTTAATAAGCATAAAATTTAAATATATTAATTTCGAATATTTATTTATTTATTTAGAAAACCAACAGCGTATATAGTAAATATTAACATTAATGTAACAAACCGAAAGTATGGCCAATAACAGGTTAAGTATTTAAACATTAAAATTTATTAAAACTATGCTTAAAATATTCTATAAGATGTACAAGTCGATTATATTACAATAATAAAGATAAATAACATCTATACATATAATAAAAATGTAAATAGCAGATGTCTGTACATTTTATATTTTTGTAATAAAAGTGATTGAGAGGTACTAAAAATAAGTAATTAAATACATTTCTACCATTTTTAGATTTTTCTGTCTGTCTGTCTGTCTGTCTGTCTGTCTGTTTGTTTGTTAACGTATCACGTATAAAGTACTGATTTATATCATAAGAATAGTTAAGGAAATTATTGAGTATATATTCAGGTAACATTTAGTCTTTATTTCATTAAAATTGGTTAATTCCATCAAAAGTTATGACAAATATTCTGAAGTATGGGTATTAAGTATAGGTACGAATTTGTTCAATAGAGGCGTTGGATGAGTCATCAAGTACATTTTAAAATTAATATCATATTACGAGTATAAATCATAATTAAATGATGTAAAATAATGTTCTTTAATGATATAATTATATCTAAAACGCAGTAAACAAAAGTATTACATAAAGAACATTTTCAACTTTTGAAACATTTTGAAATTTTCATTTTCATTTTTTTCATTTTCAAAAGAACGTAATAAATATATACAAAATATATTAACCTTATTATCTAAGCTAAATTAAAGTACAATAGTTAACCAATTTTATCGATAGATGGTGGTGTTGCACAAATGTGATACAAAAAGGCAGGTTAAAATTTTTTTTAAACCTTTATATTAACGACACGCTGCCCTACTGCGTGTTGACAATCTCATTTATTTTTTATTTTCTTACAGCCGAGTACTCTATGTAGTAAATAAAATTTTAAGAGCTATTAACAATTTCGTTTTTCGGCGAGGATCAAACTTCTTTTTTTTTACTATGCAGGCACTGATTTATAAGTTCTTTTATGTTTTTTATTGTATCAATCGTGTCAATTAATCACTTATTTTTAGACTTGATGTTACATTATGATGATTTTTACAGATGACAGCGCTATCTCTCTTTAAATCTATACTTATAATAAAAATGGTAATAACATGTTGTGCCTGTTTCTGAATATTGTATAGTATATTAATTTGTGACTAAAATCATTATGGGGACTGTAAATCATTAAATAAGTACATTTTTATAAATTTTAAAATTGTACTACCTGACGGTCTGTCTGTTTGTTTATGGACGCATGACGTTTTGAGTAAACATCTTTTTTTCAATGAAATCCTTAAGAAAATCATAAAGCGTATTATCAAGTTCATTTAATCTTTGTTTTATTGAAATTGGTTAATTCTATCGAAAGTTATGATTATTATTTTGGAATGTAAGTTCGAATTTGTTTAATGGCGCCACAAAATTTCACAAATAGTAATAAAAGATTCGTGTGTAAAAAAAACGTTCTGTTGTAATATATTTCGTATAGTTCTATTATAGTACTTAAAACACACTAAAAATATGTTTTCCTTAAATTTAAAAAGGATGTTTTCTCACAAAGAACGTAATAGATGGCGTTGTACAAATTACAACCTTTTCTGAATTGCGGTGTTAAGATTTTTCGCAGGTGAATCGTATTGAGACTCACTGAAATAATTTACGTCTGTGAGTCTGACGAAGTTGGAAGCCTGTAAGATATATATACCGTAATCTATGCCTGCCTGTAAGAGCCGTGTAGGCTTAATGGCTAAAAACTCATCACAAAAATCACCAAAAACAAAAACCAGAAAAAAGAGATATTCAATTATTCAACAAAACTCGACTAAAAGTAGCAAAATTGCAATAAATGTCGTGATAGTGATATTGTTTTATACCCAGAATCCCTCTAATACCAAATAACTTTCCTTTCAGTTTTAAGTAAAGTAAAGTTGCAGCCTATTTACGTCCCACTGCTGGGCAGAGGCCTCCTCCTCCTCTCATTTCTGAGAGGGTTTTAGGGCAAGGAAATGTCCACCGCGCTGCCCCAATACGTATTGGCGAACTTCACATGTCATCAAAATATTTTTTTTTATTTCTCAGACATGCAGGTTTCCTCACGATGTTTTCCTTCACCGCCGAGCACGTGGTAAATCAGCACTTAAAATTGCAATTAATAATTTCATTGGTGCCGGCGGGGATCGAACCCGGGTTGCTCGAGTACTGTGAAGCTTACAGCGAGCGCTAACCATCTGAGCTACCACGGCACAGGCTTCAGTTTTAAGATAGGGATAATAACATCGATGATGACATCGATGTTGGCATCGATAGCTCAACATCGATGTTCGATGTTTAGGCTACTCAAAACATCGATGTTGACCATTATCGATGGTTTTTGTATATGTGTAGATACTTACACATTGTTTCAAAATTATGTGGGTATATACAGCAAGGGAAAAGTAACAATTAACTTTAATATCAAATTACGTATAATAGTTATTATGCGACAACCGACAACGACACTACAAAATAAAGCGAAAGCAGTGACCATTGTGACATTACAGGAGACACTTGACAATTAAGTTTGACTCACCATACTGACATTTTTTTAGGTTAACGATGCGTTCAGAAATTCTGAATTATTCAAAATTTTTAATCTTCAGAGCAGATGCAAGATTTAGTTGATATTGATTTCGCGAGTTCGCATTGTTTGCATTCCCAATTATCGATTATGGGTTCATTGACGTCGATGTTTCGATGTTTGACATATGTCAACATCGATGTTAAAACATCGAAGTTTTAATTTTTAACATCGATGATCATCTAACATCCCTATTTTAAGTGTGTTTCCTACTCAGCGTGTTATGCGACGGTCGTAAATAAAGCGCAAGGTCAAACTTTACGCGTTGCAGGAGTGGACCTCAGTACTGATTATTTTGCACATGGCCAACTCTATGTTGCTTTTTCCCGCGTTAGTAGTCCCCGTAACCTTTTTCTGTACGCCCCGGCTATGTCTACTTCTATCGTCGTTTACACAGAAGCTCTATCATAAACGACTTAGAACTTTGAGCATATCGATTTATTTTGCTACCACTTATTCATACAGTAATGATATAAATCGTTTAATATTCTCTTACCCTAAACGTCAAATTCTTTAAGTAAAACCTATATTCGCGAGCTACGCCGCGGGCACAGCTAGTTTGTAATATAATTGAAAAATGTTAATGAGGGGTGTTGTTGTATTACTGGAGGATGTTTTTGTATTACTGGAGAGTATTAATGTAATGACTGCGTTCCTGGGTGCACATGTACATGGGGTGGTCGGCTGACCGACTGCTATAAGTACTGTTGCATAATGTATAGTAATAAACTAGGGACTTATGATAGTAAGGTCTATGATACAAAAACATTAATATAGAAGGTATCTATCATACATAAGCATTATAATAGCACAGTTATGACTCTCCCCCACATTTTTTTTAATGTGGGAGAGCGAAGCCCTTGTATCTGGTATTTGATGTAAATATTGTGAGCCTTTTCCAACCGGGAAGAGATTAATTAATAATGAATTGACTGATGTAAACCTGATATAAGTGGAATAGGGACAATTTTATGTTCTTAGCATTTTGTGAGCCCTGTCATCGTGAACGGGGTTCTTTAGCTTATAAGGCACTACCAATAGCTTTTGATTGCTCACAGGAATATTCATTCTTCCAAGAGACATCTAAAAGAACTAAGTTACTATACAAACACAACGTGACTTAGGGTCCCATTTAAGACGATCACGCCATTAAATTATTAAAAGACCTATATTTAGAACTTTAGAAAGATCAATATATGGTTAATACACTGGTCACGTAAATTAGATATATTTTTATATATCTTATAGATATAGACTTTAAAGTAATAAAGAGAAAAAGAATAGGGGGGGGGGGGGGCAGTATTACAATTTGGTGCCATGACCAGGATAGAGGTTAAATTTTAAATTGGAGGCCGTCAATATCAAATTATGAGGTAGGCCTACAATTTGTTGTCCGTGAAATGGAATGAAAAAGAATCATTAAACTCCGCGTAACATATAAACAAAAAAGACCATAGAGTCCTATTAAGGTGTATTTTTGAAATCTGCTAAAATTTAGAAACGACGTGAAACACAAGGTTTTAAAAATATAGTTTTAAGGTAGACTGTGCGCTCGTAGGTCACTCTTATTTTATGATAAATAATTTTATTTTAAATAATATCGGGACTTTACTCTTACAACGTCCACATTTCGTACTCTGAAGCGCAACCAACTGCGAACAATCTGTAAACACCACCAACGCGACGTATCTAATGGATCTACTAATTTGGTTAATTGCTAGCGCGAGGACGGAAATTTAAAATTTTAAGTTAATTGCATTACTTTCCTCTATATGATCAAATGAAACTATAATATGAATATTAAAAGGTACATAATCGACATTTGTTATATATCATGGCGCATGAGGTTGACTGGAAGGGAATGATAAAAGCCAAAAGGTCTGGAGTCCCTATAAACCTTTTAATTAAGGTAAATATTAATAATTTTATTATAAGAACATCCGTAGTTAGGTTTATTCATTTTTAATCCAATTAATATAAAATACTAGATGGTACTCGGCGCGTTGCAAGCACAAAAGAAGTAATTGAGGAAATATGATTTTAAATTTGGAAAAGTAATTTAGGAATGGTAATACTTTTATTGAAATTTAATAATATATATCTTTGAAATAAATTTGTCGGTACGACACGCGCGCTATCTACTGTAAGTTGATTGTACTATGTATAAAATCTTCGTCCAAGTGCAAGCAATAAGTTAACTAACTTTTACCGCATTCTGTTGAACGGTATGACAGCGCATGAGATACGAACAAACAAACATTAATTTTATATATTAGCCCTGGTGGCAGAAACATACGTGGCTGCCTCATTGCATTGGTGTCGGCGGGGCTCAAAATCGGGTTGCTCGCATACTGTGAAATTACATCGAGCGCTTAGTCCCTGAGCTACCACAATCTCTACAGCTTTTTACATTCTAACAAGACTTATTCCACTAATATAGGTTTTTAGAAAAGAGTGGCATCTGAAATATTATCGTCTCATTACAAAAACTAGTTTACAATGTGTTATGTTCAGGGAGTAATTTTTATTCGTTCTTTTATGAGTCGCTCTGCAGTAGATGAAGTGCATGAAGACCCCTATTTTAGATCAAAATGTTAGTTCAATTATTTTTGAATGGATTATTTTTTTGATCATGTAATCGGTGCTGATACCTTACACATACATCACGTTTGCTGGAGCGGCGGTCTCTCAAGTGGAGCGCTCATGGAGGTTTTTTTATTGCCAGTGTGCCTATTTTTTCGACTTGTGTTTAACCGTGTGACTGTGGTTGGATTTGATCGTATTCTGCATGGCGTTTACACGCATTGACATACGCGACTTCGGTCGATATTTTTTGTACGTACGCAATACCAAGGGGCCAAGCCCTCTTTTACTTGTTCGCCAGTTATTTTGCTGTGGACTACGGTCCAAACCTCAACGTCTTCCTTCGAGGGGAGCGCGTGGGTTGATTGGCGCTCACCGCACACGGCGGGTGTGGAGCCTGTGTGCCTCCCCTACATTTTTTTTAATGTGGTGGTACAGCGAAGACTGTGTTGGTTACTTTTATATAAATATTGTGAGCCCTTTCCAAGTGGGATGGGATTAGTTATAACGAATTTATTGATGTGAACATTATTCAAGTGAAATAGGGACGATTTTATGTTCTTAACCTTTTTGAGTCCTTTATTCGTGAACGGGGTTCTTTAGTTTAAAATAATTATAAGGCCACTACCAACGACTTTCATTTGTTCCATTGAATATTCATTCCCCCAAGAGACACCTAAAATAACTAAGTTACTAAACAAACACAACGTAAATAAGAATCCAAACTAAGAAAATCACGCAATAAATATGAGAAACGGTATAAAAAATATTTTGTTAGCCTGATCACTTCATATTTATATACTTAATATGTTGATATATCAACAGACGGCCATTACAAATACTCTTCTTCAAACTCGAGATTAATTATTATTACACAACTAGAGCTACTTAAAAATTCGAAACATATTCTGTGGTCTGTGCTCGGATTTTCTATAAATAGAATTTTCGCTTTTTATAGCATTTCGCTTCATTGGAAGCTAAACGTGTTGCTTATTTAAAATTATTTTATCTAAAATAAAAAGTCCAATGTTCTTTTACATCTTCTATTACATGCCTTATGTTTGTCGTTGGTTCCTATGTTTGTCATTTTTAAACATATTTTAATAACTTCTTACTGCACGTTGAACTGGCTAAGCATGAACTAAAACCCTGTGGCGTTCCACCTTCACCGCATATCGACAGGGCCGCTGCAACGCATTCGAGCATTACCAAAGCTCCAACAACGCCAGCCACCCCCTGGCAGCTCCTCTTCACGGAGGACAAGGAAAACACCAAACACTATTCCAGGTCACAGTGTTACGTAAAATTGACGCTAGATAGCCTAAACGTGACTCATTTCATGTAAATTCTATAATGGTAGTAGAAAGTGGATATAATAATACATAAATAAAAGTATAGTAAGATTTTACTAAGGAGTAAACTCAAGTCGCGCATCGGAGTTGACACGTACAATTGTTTATATTATGTTAATGTTACACTACATATATATCTATATATATATCATAAAATATACAACATAATATAAAAAATAAAACAATAATGTCCTCCAGACTGAATTTCGGTCACGGTCGCCAGTCTTTAAAGAAGACTAGCCTACTGCGGTGGGCAGGATGATAGTGTTCAAATGCATGCGCAAGCACATGTCACTCACAGTCCGATGGGACGGTAATTCGACACGGCCGGAGAGAGATCAGGCGCAGGACCAACGGATTAACTTGCTTCCCGAGACACGGGGGTGAATGAAACACCGCGAAATTCCTGACTCCGGGCTGTTACTGAGAATTTCATGACAGAAAAACCGATTTTGGGCCGAACAGAAATTCAAAACCAGGACCTCATGATCAGAAAGCTATTTCTACGACCAACGAGACAGTCATGAAAAATATAATAACAAAATAAATATTTTTCTATCTCTAATAGGTATTATACATAGTAAAAAATGACAAAAACAAAATGTATAGTCTACAAAAATAATACTGCCAGTTAAAGCAATCGGGCAGAAAATGTGCCGCGGTAGCGTGGCATCTGCTGCGAGTTACAGTCGGTTTAATATTTATGATCGACGCGTGCTTACCCACAACCCTACAGGTAAGTGTATTTTGCTTGTATGGCAATACTAGCTGGTGACCTTATTTTTCATATTCCCTTTTACCCGTTCATACATTAATATCTGACCGATTGAGGCTCATAAATAAACCGGGTTATTCAGGTTGTATGATTCAGGTACTTGCCAGCTTATTATCTGATAAGTAATATTATGAGTAAATATGAACCATAGTCTAATAAAAGACTAATGCTTTCTCACACACTTCAATTTTATTTATTTGAACACTGTACATGTACTACGCATGAGAACTATCAAGCTTGCTCAACTTATCTTATTCAGGACAATGCTTACCATCATCATCAGTGATCTATTATGTGGCTACTAAAATGTCGTAGAGCCTTTAAAATAAAAGCCTCTTGACAGTTCAAACATCGTCTAAAAGTATTTTAAGGGGAAAATACTTCTATATTGTTTTCAGGAGAAACCATGAAAATGCATGAATTCATGCACATATTATTGTAATATATCTTAAAAAGTAGTTTTACGTGGTAGAGCCACGCTGCACCTATATTGTGGTTGTAGCACGAATGGGTCGGCTTGATCGCGTTAGAACCACGCTCTTAAGAATGCCGGCGTAAAATAGCAGCTTAATGCTGCTGTGTTTCGTATGGTGAGTGTAAAGAACCGGAGACACATTTTACTTTAAACGAGTTATTCCATCTCAGTCACATCTGCATTTTGATTCTGAATCGAGGATAAAAATGTAGGCGTATATGAGCCATAGCATTCACTTACTATCAAGTGCACAGCGTGCACGTTTGTCGCCCAAAAAAGTCCGTTATTGATACTTCCTTTAGAATATATTTTAATTAAAGAAAATAAACATAAGTTTTCTAAATGAATGATGCCAGAATTTCAATCACACTTTTCAGTGTATATGTTACGGATAAACTTAGAAGACTGAGTAAACCTAGGTTTACCCGGAAACACTTATAATTAGTAATCTAAGTTCCTTGGGTAAAGCCCAAAATATCACTAAATTCAATACAGATTCTGAGTCTACCCGAATAAACCTAGGTTTACCCAACGCTGGCTGGGTAATGTTGGTGTACACTCCGGAAGGAGGAATTTCACAAGCGTACAGCTGTAATAGAAAATAACTCATTGAATAAGAAGGATGAATGTACCGGAGTAGGTACGAGGAGGCCGATTGTCAGAGCGGTTTTCACCATTCCAAAAGCCTTAGTCTAACTTAAAATCTGCGATCATTATTATCATTTCGAAATACGAGAAAGTTTCCATGCGATAGCTTGAGTTCTCCGTATTATGCGATCTCATAATAAGTATGGCTCATAACTATCTGTACGATATAACGTGGACGCGGGTAACACCGCGGGGCGAAAAACTAGTAATTTATAATATAGTTTATGAGTTGCAAAATAATTAGGACTAGAATATTTTTAACAGGTGTACATGAATGGAAAATGTAACATGAGAGTGAGAGCGATGTAGAAGTAATCAAAAAGACGATTTTTTTTCGTTTAAAACCTTCCGCGCGCCACCCATTTTAACCTTGCGCCCCTTTGTACCTTGCGATCTTGCGACACGTGCCTACTTTTCCTCAGGGATAATCCGCCATTACCGTTTAGGCAACAGAGCTTACCAAAAAAATATACATACATACTCGTAGGATACATACCCTCGAACAACATTACCCTCAGTCAGTCGGGTGAAAACGGTCCACGTTTTTACAAAACTGACCCGAAAGGAGGCAATGTTTCATCACTCAACAAACGAAACACTAACCTTATTACAAGCAGTAGCTATTTCATGTTGGTATTCTGTGCGAATGGGGCTCTTCCCCGTAATACATTGCATTAAGCCTGCCAATAAGTGTGACAAACGAGCACACTGTTCACCTAATGGCAAGTGGATGATGTGGCCTGTAGACATCTATATTTATCCTCAATTAATAATCAAAATTCGGATGGAATATTTCGTTTCTAGTAAAAAGGGTATCCGGTTCTCTACATTCACCATACGAAACACAGCAGCATTAAGATGCCATTTTACGCTGGTATTCTGTGAGAGCGTGATCCTACCCTGGTCCAGCTGACCCTTTTGTGCTACATCCATCCAATATATCTCCAGCGTGGCTCTATCTTTGTTTCTTTATTTAGTGTTTTTTTAAACGTTACCATCACACTAGGATTTTCTCCTGTGTTGTGGAGGCAGTTTACAAACATAAATTGCACGAGGACAAACATCCAGATCCGGAAAAATTATTTGTAGACCAACAAATACTTGTTGCGTGCGGAATTCGAACCCACGGGCCCCAGCGCAACTTCTCATTGCTAAGCCACTGCGCCACGGAGCCGTCAAAGCTTAAAATTTATCATGTTTTATTAATTATATCACATATCCAAACGCTCTAAAGAATATAATACATAAGTATTATGTGTAGATATGGAACAAAGTGATCGAACAAGAAACATGCACTAACCATGTGCCATGTTTACCCTGATGAAGTGAAGGAACGTGCACCGTATATCAATTTTGCAAACACAAGCCATCGTAAGCAACTACTTCAACTATACAAGTAATTTATGGTAAAGTGAATATTTTGTATAATATAGTACAACCAATAAACTGTTTTATCAATTATCTATCTATCTATGTATTACAGGTTACAGCCTATAACAGTCCATTGCTGAGTTTGCTGGCCTTTGCCATAGTTGTCACGCTTGCGCAGGCGAGTTGGCAATCGTGCAGTTTGTTTGTTTTTTTTTTTATTTTGAATCGTTAAAAGGAAGATTCTGTTGCCCATCCTCTGTTTCAATTTCCCTCTGTCACCCCTTGTGGTACCCATGGGACCATAAGGGGTAGTGATTATTCTTACACCGCCACTGCACGGTAGCTTTCTGTGAGGGTCTAAAGCTAACTGATTTAGTGCGAACTTATTTAAAAAACAATAAAGCTTCATTGTACAATTTACCACAATATACAATATACATTGCGGGAAGCAGGTGAAGCGGGAACCATGTATTTTTGCATTCCTTAGAGGAGGCCATTCTTCAATAGTGTATTAATGAAGGGATGTTGTGACAATGATGATGAAGCAAGTAAATGAGGAACTTCTGCTGTTTGAATGAACTTAACTATCAACTAGGATCACTGCATTCCAGTTCTCAAAGAAGTTGAGAATGTTCTTAGTAACAACAAAACACATTTGACCTTCTTTTATTTAACAAAAAGTTATGTAGATGGTACTCGTATCTGAATAAAAAATTGGTACTCCACTCTATGTATCGATTATGCATATTTAATATTCACTATAGAATACTCACCACCAAAATGACGAATATCGAAGTATCGACTCGAAATCTACCATGATGTACCTACTCGTACATCGCGTGTTTCAAAAAACCGGCCAAGTACGTGTCGGGCCATGCACAATGAAAAGTCCCGTAGGTGCCCGTCACAATACGTGAACTTAGAAAAGACCTCCCTGATACTATGAACCTGTTAAGTGAGTTAGCGGTTTGAACACTATTACGAGTAAAATGGGCCCAAATAGGACGATGGTAACTGAAGGTTGAAGGACTTTGTTCCAAGTAGAATTGTAGGGAGTGGTATTTAAAAGAAATCGATTTTAAAAATAATACAATCTACTAGTGCCAAGTCTGTAGAAAAATGGTAATAATTGCCTATCCATCTATTAGTTCCTGGCAGTGTGACCCTAAAGGTCAGTTCACACAGAGACGCGACGCGACGGTACTTGAAGAGGCCCACAGTGCACAGCACATCGCGACGTCCCAAGGAGCATCGTGAAGTCACGGGCAGCGCACCGTCTCACTGCGCAGCAAACCATCGCGCGGCGCAGCGCGAAAATAGTAGAGGCAAGACAAGTCGCCACGACGGCGAAATTTTTGCGTCAGGATCGGCCTTTTCACTATCACTCCTTTTTGCCTACCCCGCAATCCAAAATCTGCTATGCTTGAGTCGTTTTCTTTTAAAATGTAACATTACAAAAATATAAAGCAGCTAGTTTTAGGTCATTTTCCATGGAATTGTAAAGAATTTTTTACTAGTCCAAATGCATTTTATAATTTGGATGACTATTACTCTTTAACTTATTAAGCCTACTTAACTGTGATAGTTTTCCTTTTAACTTCCTCATATATACTAATTTCGTGCATACTTTATTTTGTAAAAACAGCGATGTTGGTGGTAGGAGTGGCGACACAAGACTCTAAAAAAAATACTACTTTAAAGCTAAATATTTCGTAATTGGATTCTCGAATCGAAGAAATATTCTTCGACGCCCCCAATATTTTTGAAAGCTCCATCCAACGACACCCCACACGATGGAATAGACGGATAAAAAACGTCACCTCTATGATTTGAGATTTTTTTTCACAACTATGTACGCGTGATTAATATCTATATCTGTCGCAAATTACAGCTTTGTAGCACCTCTGGTCTGATATCGCGGACGGACGGAATTTGGTTTACGATACAGTTGTAAGGTTTACTTGTTGTTTAATTACGAAACCCAAAAAATGCTTTTGTTACACATTAATAATTTCATTACTCATTTTCCTGTATATTTTAATATATGCTTGTTTTATATCTTAAAATAAACAAAATGAATATTCCAGTTAAGTGAAATATGTAGATGAATGTAACCTACTAACTGACAAGCTTATAAAAGTAATGTAAAAGTGTTGCATTTAATAAAGTAATGGACTTTCTCTGTAAAGTGTTTCGTTCAACATAAAGGTGTGTTTTAAAATACATGCATGAATTTAAAAATATCGCAGTTTACTTTAACGAAGTAACTGGCAAACATTTCAATATAAATATAAAATAAATATACATTTTAGTGTTATGTCGATTCTGTTATGAAAATAAACCGCAAAATAAAACAACTGTATTTAATTTAATTAGTCAAGAATTATTAAATTTAGTTTTAAGTAATACATATTAAAATAAGAAATACATATTAAAATGAATACTTAAAAACTGTTCTGTTTTTTTTTTAATGGGTACACGGGCTCAGACTTCCTACATTTTAAAACATTTTATTTGAACATATCTTGAGAAAGTCCGGTACTCGTAACTGCGAATTACATAAAGTCGTTATAATGTAACATTTGCCAGAGTCTAAAACATGTTTGTTTGTGAAGTTTAAGAAAATATTGTCAGGAAAAATTTGAACTGATCTCTGGGTCCAATATAAACTATATCTTCGTCGAATATAATAAATAATCGTACCTTATGTACTAAAAAAAAAATTAAAAATCATTTATTTCGGAACTAGTCCATATCATACTTTATAAATACACATCGAAATTAAAGTATTAAATCTAAGTTATTCGTTTATTCATTTAAATTAAATGATTACAAATACTAAAATTCATATAAAATACACAAAAACAACAAAACAGATACACAGCTCTAACGTTATCTAAATTTAGGTATAGACCGGAACAAACTTGTGTCTAAAGTCGAGTCTTTGCTGAACAGTCTCGGATTGGGGGCGACTAAATCTAGTCCAGTTTAATCCTCAGAAGACACAAGTTTGCGCGTTTACCGCTAAAAAGAAACCCTTTGTCGTATCTCCTCAGTTTCAAGGCACTACCCTTCTTGCCTCAGCCAATATCGGTATCCTCGGAGTCGACATATCGAGTGACGTGCAGTTGTGTGGTCGCTTGGAAGACAAGGCCAAATTGACCCCTAAAAAGCTTGGCGTGCTCAGTAGAGCGGGACAGTATTTCATGCCGGCACACCGTCGGCAACTTTACAAGGCGCAGGTTCGGCCTCACATGGAATACTGTTCCCATCTCTGGGCAGGGGCTCCCCAGTGCCAGCTCCTTCCACTTGACCGCATCCAGCGCAGAGCGGCTCGAATCGTCGACGACCGAGCCCTTTCCGATCGGCTCGATTCATTGGCACTGCGAAGAGATGTTGCATCCCTTTGCATTTTCTTTCGCATCTACCATGGGGAGTGCTCTGAGGAATTGTTCGGATTAATCCCAGCCGCCAAATTTCACGAAAACACATTGCGGCAGAACTCCCGATACCATCCACACCATCTGGATGACTGGCGGTCCACCACTGTGCTATTTAGAAGATGTTTTCTTCCTCGCACGACTTCCTTGTGGAATCGATTACCATCAGCGGTTTTTCCGGACCGATACGACTTAGGGACCTTCAAGAAAAGAGCGTACTCCTTTTTAAAAGGCCGACAACGCATCTGCAATTCCCTCCCTGGTGTTGCAGTTGTTCATGGGCGGCGGTAGTCACTTACCATCAGGTGAGCCGCATGCTCGTTTGCCCCCTCTCCTTTAAAAAAAAAGATCCGGACTGCTCGACATGCAGCCTGGTCCAGTGTCGCATTATAGGGCAATCCAGATCCATCCAGCATGCGAACAGTTGCATGTAGCGATTTGAGCCGCCCCGTATGCGGCGCATCAGGGACGCGACTCGCTTCCGAATGATCGTTGCGAATCCGTCTATATCCGTCTCCCGTTGGAAGTAAAGACTAGAAATGAGTTGGGGAGAGACTCGACCTATAGGCCTAGTCAGTTTGAATAGCCTATCATGTAGAGGATGTCATGGGGGTCATGGTTGAATAGGGCCAAAAAGTACTCATTACACTCCTAGGGGCAAGGGGGGGGGGGGGGGGCAAAATGGACAGAAACCAAAAAAGTGGGGGGGGGGTTGCTCAAACTTTAGGCATAGTCTGTTTGAATAGCCTATCATGTAGAGGATGTCATGGGGGGTCATGGTTGAATAGGGACAAAAAGTTCACAAAGGGCCCGTTGTGATCCCCTAGGAGTGTATCCTAGGGGGTCAAAATGGACCACTACCAAAAAATTTAAAATTCTTATTTCGGCCATAACTCCGCCTCCTTCGGAGGTTCTTACACAGTCTTTACTTGCCGCATCCCACTTGTTATAGTTAGGTAACACGAAACTCTTATATCTATATGATAGGAGTTCCTTAAGGAATAGCAGCAAGTAGCCAGTAGATAGTAATAGCTAATAGTACAACATAGTAGCTGATAATAGCAGCTAGTAACCAGTGTTAGTAGTAGCATAGTACAACGTAATAGCTGATAATAGCAGCTAGTAAACAGTGATTATAGAAGCAGATAGTACTAGTAGTAGTAAGTTACTACCGAACAACTTGAAGAAATAGTCAACTGAAGAGATCATCTAAATAATATAGTTACCAACCGATAGTGAACAACCGTAGCTAAACAACCATATTCAACAACCGTGGTCTATAAACAATAGTGAGAAGATTTCCGCTGAAGGTGAGCGACTCGCGGAGTATCTTCAACATCATTTACTTAAGTTTTGCCCATCCGGCACATTAACTAATATATATATAGAGGAGGAAGACGAGCATGCTCACTTAATGGTAAGGAATCGCCGCCGCTCACGAATATCTGCAAAATGTACCAGTGGATTGGGAAGTTTGTTTTTGACATTTGGATCAAGGAAGAAGTGGGCTCGTTTCTTAAAGTTATCAAAAACATAATATAGGCATTGGAAAATCTTTGCTGGCAGCAGATTCCACAATGTAGACATGCGGAGAAGAATTTTTTTTAAATGTTCTATTAAACCGCCAAGTATTCAGCTAACGTTTGTGGAATTGTGAATTTCGTTACAGCGTGCGGCGGTGAAACTTCGAAAATATTTAGATAGAGTAATTTAAAAACTGACAAAAAGCACAATGGTTTGAATTCGGAAGATATGGTCACGAGCACAAATTCAAAATAATAAATGGCTAATGGGGCGCAACCCGCATAAATTTCTAAACATTGCTGACCGCCCTGCAGATGTTGTGTTATTACGTTCCTTTGCGACATAAGCTGGTTTAATTACAAGACGTCGGATGCGGTAAAAGCTACAACGTTCAACAACCATAAAATAGTATTTTATTATAATGTACGATTTAAAAATTAGTGCATTTTGGGATTCACGCAGATATTTTTTGAATTTGAAATTATTTACTTATTTATCTTTATTATTACAGCTTATTATAATAATGTATAATGACACTATATTATACGGCTGACTGTTGGGCATAGGTCTCCTCTTATTTCTAAAAGGGTTTAGGATAATAAAGTGACCGTTACGGTGCCCCAATGGGGGAAACATGCATATTTTTTTCATTACCCAGATTTGCAAGTTTCTTCACGACACCTCCTTCCATCACCGAGCGCATGATAAATCAGCAAATCGGTAATTAAAATTGTAATGAACCATTTCATTTGTGCAAGAGAAGGAACTGAACCAAAATTGCTTTCGTGCTGATTCACGGTAAGTGTTTATACCCAAGTTACCACGCCCAACATTATCTGCTTATTTATTGTAATTTTATCATGACACACAGAAATTTATCAGCTATCATATTTAAATCACTTACTGTTTTCATTCTAAAGTACTTATTAAATGTTTTATCTAATATTTTTGTAAGACTGTAATTAATTGTAGATTATTTTATATTATTTATTTACGTTGTAGTTTATACATTTACTTTAAAAGTTAATTTTCACAGTGTAAACGTGCAACCGTCTAATCCTAGAATATTTCACTTTTGCAACAAAATAAACTACATCACTTGAAGAATACACTGGGAGATGAAAATTGTTAGAGCAAAATGTTTACATAGCACGTAATAAAGCGGATAATAAAAACGAGTTGTTGAATTTCGCTAAACTCCGTTTCGGCCTTTTCTTTGTGCGATTTGAAATGAAAGCACCGTTGGGATCACAAACATAAAAACAGGCTTTATTTTATATAAACAATATATTATTTTACTTTCATCTAATATAATAAATTAATATAAGATAAGATAAAATAAATTAAATATTCAATATATAAATCATCCATCATTCACTACAAGGATTTTATTGGTATAATTATTTTTACCAATTATTACATTTACGCGTATATTTAAGGAGAACTGAAGAACCATTTTACTGGAAACGAGGTATTCCATCTTAGTGCTCAGAGGTGATACAACGCATCTGCTTTTTGATTCTGAATCGAAGATAGATGTAGATGTCTATGGGCCACAGTATATACCTATGCATACTATAACCATAATATAGCTGCCTCGTCGGCAGCGTTGAGGTATTAAGTGTCCTTCGTATTGATTTTTAAAGTTTTCTATTAGCGTCATTGACTGTAGAAAGTCAATGTGGCTAAATCTGTTGAAGTTTTCACTTTACGTTTTAGAAATTGTTGTGCAATGCTTCACATTAATAATAAAACTATTAAAATACAAAACTTCGTCTTGAAAGTGTTTACTTTTAAACTGTTTCTATATTGAATTATAAAGTTTCAAACTTAGGTAGAGCGCTAGAAGTTCTACTTTTAAGACTTCATAAATTATGAACGAAGTGTAGTTATAACTTCTCAGGTGCTACCCATTAGTTAACAGTGAAAGTCGTGACTAATAAATTCCTGTATTTTAGCAGTGCAAGGCTCGTCTCGACGCGTGCTTCACGCTGGCGATCATTGAGTTCGTGGGGCACCTATTTGTCAAGCTTTCATACTAACCTTACCAATTTGACGCATATATGCCAATATTGTTTTGATGCTAACTACGAAAGCTGCTGCTAGTTAAGTCGTAGGTTGAGTATCATCAGTTTTTAAGGTCAAAAAATGCAGAACGGATGCGGGCAAACCAATAATATGTGGTTCTTGTTTCTGTAACGTTGGTACTGTTAGCCTATTTTGACCTTGCAGCTTCATCATACTCAGGGCTCTCTCAGGCTGCGAGCTATAAAATGAGGGAGATTATCTATTTTAGTGCAACATTGCGAAAGCACTGAAATCGATAGTCTTGGGTTGGATAATATTGCTTTTGTAATCATATAACATGGCATGGATGAGTTATCTAACCACCGTCCGAACAAAAATAGCGGGCCCCGGTTTTGACGGCTAACTCGTATCGTTCGATGTTCTGGGCGGTGAGAACCACACAGGGACGCGGGTGTACGGTGTGCACGTGGTGTGGAGGGGTGTGCGGCGTGCGCGACTGCAGACTCGCTCGTTTTCCTAACTGTGCTCGTGGCACTATGTGAGTGTGTGGTATTGGTAGGTGATAGCCCGGCGACATTTGGGTCGTCGTAGTCTAACGGTATCGGGTTTTCAATTAAAACGTTACGAGGTCTCCGGAGGGAGGCCGTGACGTTTGGAGTTAGAACGTAGGTGACTGCGTTTACTACTAACGGGTTAGGATATGTTTTGGCAACTCTCGAAGCAGCTCTGAAACATTTCGTTGAAATATTAAGAGATCGTCGGAAGTTGAAAATCTCTGTGAAGATTGGAGTATCGCTGATACCAACGGGCTCCGATAACTTTTAGAATGCAGCCATTTTGAACAACTTGGAGGCTGTGCAAACTAGATTCGGACGCGAAAGCTAAGGTTGCGTAGGACATGACTGGTCTTATGCATGTTTTGTAGAGATGGAGCTTGTCTTAAGAACAGTTTACTCTTACTGTTAACTAGCGTGTGGAGGCGACTAGCAATGAATTTGGCACGGTTGCAGACATTGCGAATGTGTTTCGCGAAAGTGATGCCGTGGTCAAATGTGACCCCTAGGTCACATTTGGCCGGTGATTACCAGGGGATCTGGCGGCCGTAGAGGGTGGTCGTGGTTAATGATATTTTTCGGATTTAATTGACGGTTGAGAGCGGGGTGCCTTCGAAGGTATATTGCTACACTTTTCTCAGGATTCACTTCGATTCTCTACCAGCGAAACCGATCGCCTAAGCGTTTGACGGCTATTCGGAGCATCTTGGCGAGTATTCTTATGTTGTGATGGGCGACGAAAAGTGTCGTGTCATTTTCGAAGAGATCAGTAATAACTTCTGGGTCCTTAGGGATGTTACTCGTGAAGAGTGTAAAGAGGAGTTAGGAGACAACTGAGCCCTCTTTTCCATAGTGAAAGTGGCGGTTAGCAAGGAAGGCTCTGATGATATGAGTCAGCCTATCCGGTACGTTAAGCTTATACAGCTTGTAAAGTAAGCCGGCTTGCCAAACTTTGTCAAATACATTTGTGAAATCGAAGAATAGTGGGCCAGTGTACACCTTCAGGTCACTCCATCAAGTACAAGACGTATTTAATTATTATTATATAGTGTATTATCCTACTTACTTTTAGCGACACAAAATATTGTATTAAAAAACAGCACGAGCCGCTGCAAACTAGCGATACATTATCCACACGCAGTGAGGCAAAGTGCATAATAGTAAAATAAATTACTACAAGGCTGCTCAAAACACCGAAAATTTCGGGATTTCCCAGTCGAAAAAAATTATTATAACCAAACAAAACAAAATTACACAGCCATTTACATTCCATGGCTTCCCGCATGAAAGATGAAGAGATTAAAAAATAGGTGGAGTTGAAAAATTGATATTTTCAAAAGTTATCGTATTTACCCCTTCATGCTGACTTGATAAGTCCACACCATAAGCCTCTAAAACCACTTTTTTATTTAAAAATAGCAATTAATCGATTTAAAAGAAATATAGGTTTAACTATCATTTATCTTTGTGACAATGTGCTTTTTATATAATTTATATGTACAATATGATTGATAGATACGATGACATGCGACAAAACGCTGGAATATTAATTTTTAGGCCCTACTAGAACATACCTACACGCTTTGCGCTTAAGGCATGCAATATTAAATAATATAATACTAATACTAATAAATACTATTTCTAATTTTTTAATCAAACAATATTGAAATAAAGCTTGTGCAATATATAAAAGAAATGTAGGTAACTATGTTTAGAAGCTTCAGTCAGATATTTCCACGCTGTATATGTAACAGGATTATCAAGAGCGACGCGTGAATGGCATACTCAATATGCAAATTCAATGTTTGCTAACTCCGTTCTCGCCGACCATCCGAAATTTTAAACAAAATTAGTCGTTGTAAAGTTCAAAATTTATTTGTTTACAATTTAATGATTTCTTATATTAACGCTAATATAACACATGGAAACATAGAACATAAAACTAATTTTACGGATTTTATCTCGTTTAAGTTTTTTAATTCCCGACGTTTCGGGCACTTTACAGCACTCATGGTCACGGGGTATTGAGGTATTTGACGTCCTGAAGTCATAGTTAGCGAAGGCTACCTTCAACTTTTAATTATTAATTTTATCTAGAACGCAGGCGTAGAATTAATTAATAGAGTCAAGCGTTGCGGAAATCTATTATATTAAAGAAATGTTAAAAATTAAGCTAAGATAGTGCACGCATTTGAGGGAAGGCGGGATCACTAGGTAAGCCACATGATTTTTATTGCATTTTCAACATATTTAATAAATTAATTAGCAATAATGTTCCGTACATTTCAAGTAACTAACAATATATTTTATAATTCAAAACTCACACTTAAATTTTATTAGATCTGCTCGGTGGAACACGCAAAGAAAATTGGGGTGCCAATTTTCCAGCTGAATGGTGCGTGCGGTCGGTGGGTTCAAGTAAAATTACCAACGGTTCACACAAAAGAAGTCTGACCTGTTTGTAATTGAATGGTGAACATAGTTTGGTTAAGTATTTTATATTCGTTTTAAGTGCAAACGCTTTTATGACCTGTTATACTATTTTTTTTAGCTTTTCTTTTATCTATCCATCTATGTATCTGTCTCTGTTACAGAATATTTAAATGTAATTTTCACCGATTTGTAGAAGGCCACTTGACTTGAACATTCCCAATGGTATCAAGGACCGATGACAAAACAATAATTTAATAAGTTTATTAGTATCCTAATCAGGATCACCAGGACAAAATAAAATAATTATCACGATCATCAATAGCTCATGATCATTGAGTATTGTTTAAGTTTTTTATACTTGTATAATACTATTTCCAATATTAAAACGGATAAAACGTCTGCCAGATAAATTTTATAGGAGCAATCTGTTTTATATATATATTTATGCCGTGTAGTGGCGGTTAAGAATATCCACTACCCCATATCTTCCCGTGGGTGTCGTAAAAGGCGACAAAGGGAAACAGGCAGGAGATGGGCAGCAGCATCTTCCTGGTAACGACAAAATACAATAAAAAACTGCGGTTGCCAACCCGCTCGCCAAGCGTGGCAACTATGGCAATATACCCCCCATAATGAAAGTTATGAAGAGACGGCCCCCAGTCCCCGGCGGCCCCGCTATTCCTGGCTACGGTGGCGACCATGGTAACGGCGGGGCAGGGGGTGCTAAGAATCTCCGGTGGAGGTTCGGTTGCCACCTACAACGACTCAACCTGGCAACATACAACGCACGCACCCTGAGGACTGACGAGAAGATTGTGGAGCTGGAAGAAGAGATAGACAAGTTACGCTGGCATATTATAGGATTATCCGAAGTCCGAAGAGAGGGGGAGGACACGGTAATCCTCGAATCCGGCAACTTGCTCTATCACCGGGAGGGCGACCATCTGTCCCAAGGAGGTGTCGGATTTATCGTCCACAAGTCTCTCGTTAACAACGTTGTAAAGATTGAGAGTGTGTCGACGAGGGTTGCGTACCTTATACTCAGAATCACCAAACGGTATTCGCTGAAGGTCATACAGGTTTACGCACCAACCTCGGCACACCCCGATCAGGAGGTGGAGGAAATGTATGAGGATATCTCTAGAGCCATGCATTCCTCCAAAACCCAATATACGGTGTTAATGGGAGACTTCAATGCAAAACTAGGCACAAGAGAGAACGGTGAGCTGAAAGTGGGGAAATTTGGAATAGGGCAACGGAACCCAAGGGGCCAGCAGTTGGCCGACTTCATGGAGAAAGAGGGACTCTTTATGATGAACTCTTTCTTCCAGAAGCGGCCCCACAGGAAGTGGACCTGGTCGAGCCCCCACGGGTCGACAAAAAATGAGATTGACTTCATTATGACGACCAGACGACAACTGTTCAGTGATGTCTCAGTGATCGCGAGGGTGAAAACCGGCAGCGATCACCGAATGGTTAGAGGCACACTGAACCTAAACGTTAAGTTGGAGAGGTCTCGTCTAATGAAGTCAACGCTCCGTCCCCCTCGTGCTCTAATCCAAAGTCCCGAAACCTTTCAGCTCGAGTTGCAAAACCGTTTTCAGTGCCTAGAAGACTGCAATGAAGTGGACGATTTGAATGACAAGCTCGTGGAAACTGTCCATGCGGTCGGAGCTAAGTTCTGCAAGACCCGCCGCAGAAGAACACAAAAACTCTCCGATCACACTCTTAATCTCATGGCTGTTAGACGGGAGATGAAGCTACATTCTTCAACAGATTTGACAGCATACAGGCAACTGAACAGACAGATCTCCAAATGCACGCGGCGGGACTTACGCAACTTCAATACAGCTCGTATTGAAGAAGCGATCGAGCGGAACCAAGGCTCCAAAGTCTTTGCCAGAGATCTGTCTGCCAGAAAGAGCCAACTGTCAAAGCTGAAGACCGAATGTGGCAGCATCGTTTCCGGGGCACCTGAGATTTTGAGTGAGATTGAGAGGTTCTATGGGCAGCTGTACACGTCATCGTTGGAGCCACACGCAATTGTGAGTAACGATCCAAGAGCGAGTCTTATCCGACATTATTCCGATGATATCCCGGACGTCAGTCTGAGCGAGATTAGTATGGCTCTCCAGCACCTTAAAAACGGCAAGGCCCCAGGCCAGGATGGAATTACAGCGGAGCTTCTGAAAGCGGGTGGAAAACCGGTACTTGAAGTCCTTCAGAAGCTCTTTAATTCCGTCCTCCATGGTGGCATTACACCGGAGGCGTGGAGCAGAAGTGCGGTGGTCTTGTTCTTCAAGAAAGGCGACAACGCTCTCTTGAAGAACTACAGACCGATTTCCCTTCTGAGCCGCGTCTACGTGCTGTTTTCGAGAGTCATTACGAATCGTCTCGCGCGCAGACTTGACGACTTCCAGCCTCCCGAACAAGCCGGTTTCCGAAAAGGCTTTAGCACCATGGACCACATACATACCCTTCGGCAAATTGTACAGAAGTCCGAGGAGTACAATTTGCCACTATGTCTGGCGTATGTGGACTATGAGAAAGCCTTTGATTCCGTCGAAATTTGGGCGGTGCTGCAGTCCCTTCAGCGATGCCAAGTTGACTGTCGGTATATCGAAGTGTTGAAGTGCTTGTACAGTAGGGCTACGATGGCTATCCGAGTACAGAACCAGAGTACGAAACCTATCCAATTGCAGAGAGGTGTAAGACAGGGTGACGTCATATCCCCGAAACTCTTCACCGCTGCATTGGAAGACGTTTTCAAGCTTCTGGACTGGAAAGGATACGGTATCAACATCAATGGCGAGTACATCACTCACCTTCGATTTGCCGACGATATAGTCCTTATGGCAGAATCGCTGGAGAACCTAAGCACTATGCTCAATGACCTCGATAGTGTTTCCCAACGGATAGGTCTTAAGATGAACATGGACAAAACAAAGATCATGTTCAATGTCCATGTCACACCTATGCCGGTAGTTGTTGGGAACACTAAGCTCGAAGTTGTTGACGAGTATGTTTACCTGGGACAAATAGTCCGACTAGGTAAGTCCAACTTCGACCGAGAGGTCAATCGACGGATTCAACTCGGTTGGGCAGCGTTCGGGAAATTACGGCACATCTTCTCGTCAGGTATACCTCAAAACTTGAAAACGAGACTGTACACCCAGTGCGTGTTGCCAGTGATGACATACGGAACTGAGACGTGGTCCTTCACTGCTGGCCGGATGAGGAAGCTCAAGGTCGCTCAGCGAGCTATGGAGAGGGCTATGCTCGGAGTTTCTCTGCGTGATAAACTCAGAAATGAGGATATCCGCAGTAGAACCAGAGTGACCGACATAGCCCAACGGATTAGTAAGCTGAAGTGGCAATGGGCCGGCCATATAGCTCGAAGAACCGACAACCGATGGGGAAGAAAGGTTCTCGAGTGGCAGCCTCGTACCGGCAGGCGAAGTGTAGGGCGTCCCCCCACTAGATGGAGTGACGACCTGGTAAGATTTGCAGGAAGTCGATGGATGCAGGTGGCTCAGGACCGTGCTTTGTGGCATTCTTTGGGGGAGGCCTATGTTCAGCAGTGGACTTGTGAAGGGCTGTAATGAAAAAAAATATCTGTTTTAACTTGGTGGAGCCACGTTGTAGCACGAATGGGTCTGCTCGACCGGGGAAGGATCATGCTCTCACCAGGGTAAAATTTCAGCATGGTGCATACGACGATAAACAAATAACTTCGCCTTTTTAACAACTGAGATACATTATAATGATGATAAGGCATTCTATCCTTATCATGTAGTGCATGGAGGCAACGTATCATCATTTTAATTCTCAATCAACGATTGAAAAAAAATGTTGAATAGATTGATGAAGGTATGTTTGTGTCTTAGCATCCACTTACTATCAGGTGAGCTGTGTGCTTTTCTGTCCCTCTTATTCTTTATAACAATAACCAAGTCCGATCCCTGCCGGCACCAATGTTATTATATATTTGCAATTTCAAGTGCAGATTAGTAATGTACTCATAATGAAATAAAACCTCTGTGGAGACTTGCATGCCTGTCAAATAATATATTTGCCGTTTAACCGACTCTTAATAGTCCACGAAACTATACTCCTTTCTGTTTACATATCAATATGCGGCAAAAGACGAAAAAAGTGGTATATACTTACCCAATGATTTAAATATTAGCTCACGAAAAAAGTGAGATAGCCAGTCCACAAAGTAGTAAGTAGCTTGCTTATTATAGTTTCATAGTTATTTGGTGTTTCGGAAGATTTGATTGAAGATAAAATAAATTTATTACTTATTTTTTACGATATAGATATATAAGTTATTTATTTACGTCATGATATAAAATTCAACACTCACATAATTCAGGAAGTTTGTTTTATCTGTGTAAGTTTTACCAGACACCAATATCCTGAACCGACGCCAGCGAGAAATTTCCCTTTGTTGACTGGTAGAAAATGCCATAAGGTATTAAGTGCGCCCATTATAATCTTTAGCTTAAGGTGTATTAAATAAATAAATAAAATTAAATAGATAAAATATAATTTCATCTTAGCTCAAATCACATTTCAGTACACGGACTAAGCAGCAAATATATTACATTACAATAATTTCAGTTTTGCCCTTTTACCCGACACGTATAAAAGTTGTTAAACCTATTTGTTGAAATACAAATAATTTTCATTCCTGATATAAATTCATTTTGTGTTCATTTCAATACATTTCGCTAGCTCTGGAGATAAGCACTCAAGTGCAGTTAAACCCGGCGGAAAGCAAACATCGTGAAGTAACCTGCAAGTCTTGAGAAAAAATAAAACTACACTGAAGAACGGGGCTGACTCTAACCGTCTCTAAAACCATTTTAGAAATGAGAAGAGATCAAGCCCTACGATGTATGTACGTTGTTCCTATTTTTACATTTCATTAATTATCATATTCCTTTTTTATCTCGTCGCCATAAAGTACTTAGTAGGGAAACAACGAAAAGACACTGTGGTCATAAATTTTAACGTTTTATGTTATAACTTCGTAAGTACTTTGTGCAAGTTGGAATGTTTATAAACTATTGTCTTGACCGAAATTCCGGTTTTCTTATTGCAAAATACTTTGAAATATATTACTTTCTTATTGAAAAATGTATCTGTTAGCTAAGGAGCCAAGTGCTGTGAGCGCTCGCCGCATATATCAAAGCACTTGATCAATCTGGGTTCGATCTCCACCGGCACTAATGAAATAGTGATTATTAGTGCTCGGTAGTGAAGAAAACATCGCGAGAAGACCTGCGTGTCAGAAGGATAAAATATTTCAAGGGAATGCGAAGTCTGTCAACAAACACTGGAAGGGCAAGATGTGCTAATGAGGTCTGATAATCTTCCAGTGTCAGAGAAATTAATTTTAAATAATAGTTTATCACTTTCTAGATTATTATACTCGTATCTATACAAATAAATAAAACTAAAGTGTCTATTTATAATGTTAAATTAACAGCTTTTAATAATGCATATGAAAGTATATTACTTTTAGAAACTACTCCACTTCTGATGTTAGAAATTATTCTCAAAATGATTTAAATAAAATAATGTTACTCATACTACAATTTACTCTGAAGGTTAATTAATGATTTCTTATATTTACGCGAACACTACAC
This sequence comes from Parnassius mnemosyne, assembly GCA_963668995.1. Lineage (NCBI taxonomy): Eukaryota > Metazoa > Arthropoda > Insecta > Lepidoptera > Papilionidae > Parnassius > Parnassius mnemosyne. Next base: position 68,491,806 of record CAVLGL010000001.1, read on the forward strand.
ATTTTATAAAACTACTTTTACGGATTTTTTGATGATGATGATGTTACGCGAGGCTATTGAAATTAAAAAAAACATCCTTGGGATTGGGATCCTGTAATTCATGAAATTAAAACTAAACCCAAGCATACCACTTAAGACACAGTAAGTTCATTCTGCGTAAATCGGACCAAAATTAATAATTAAAAAGCTGAAGGTATTCCGGGTTAACTTTGAAATCGGTACGTCAATAATCTCAGTCCACAGTTGACCACAGTTGCTGGAAAGCAACCGAAACGTCGGGAATATAAAATAACTTAATTAAACGCGATAAAATCTGTAAAAGTAGTTTTATAAAATCTGAAGCTTAATTGTTAAAAATAATAAAAGTGCGAGAGCGGATGTTCAAATTGCTCTCTTGCTTACGCAATTGATTATTATCAGGAATAAGACAGCGTACAGCACTATACATTCAGTATAGAGCAAATACAGTTCAACCAACCGTAATAATTTGTACATACATACATACATACATAAACACTCACGCCTGTCACCCAGAGGGGTAGGCAGAGACTACGGACTTCCATTTGGCGCGATCCTGACACACCTCTCTCGCCTCTTCTACATCCATATATCTACGCATACACGCTCGTCGGTTAAGGGTACTCCTAATCTGGCCCATTTTTAATGTATCGCCGATTTGGTCGATAAACCTTCGTCTAGGGCGTCCTTTCCCGACCCTGCCGTTCACTTCTGCAACATAAATTTGCTTTGTCACTCTTTCCTCGTTCATTCTTTCTACGTGACCAAACCACCGAAGCATTCCTTTCTTAATCCTTGTCACAACGTCATCTTGCAAACCACACTTTTCTCTTATTACACTATTTCTCACCCTGTCATTCAGATTCAGCCCTAGCATACTCCTTAAGGAACGCATTTCTACAGCATACAAATAAAAGCAATACAGCAAATAAATAATAATTTGTACCAGACACTATCACACATTGGTGTAACCTGAAGGACATAATTACATGATAACACCAAAGTATGCAAAGCAACAGCTACACTACTCCTCTCAATGCAATGAGTTATATGTACTACGTACTAGAGAAACCATTCCGAACATTGACTATGTTCAACTGAACTGTACTGCAATCCGTACAAACTAAATATTGCGTAAATTGAAGATTTGTGAATTCCATAAAATAATTATTATTACGTTGTATTTAGAAATATATTTGTTTAGATTAAATTAAGATATTTTATATGAAATACATATATTAATTTTATACCAATATCTTATTTTATATCAAATTAAAGTATTCACGCATGCGCGACTACTACTACCGCGCATGTAGAGTAGGACACAATTTTTGTTTGGAATGGCTTCTCTAGTACGAAGTACATATAACTCAATGTCTCAATGTAACACCGGGCAGCCTCTCAGCAACACAATCTTCCTTGCTTACACTAGAGGACCTACTACACGAATAGAACCACATCAGTTGTCTTATTTGGGCAGAATCTCAGTGTAGAAGTAATGTTTAGCCCAACGGGCATAATAACGATATGAGACTCGTAGAATTACAGACTGACTGATCCCTCTTAGTCGATTGCGTGATACTTCATACTGCTAAAACAAGTGGGAGATTATAGTTCTACCTTCAATATTTCTTATCCGGAGACACTGTAGTGTCTCACGCCAAGTACACGTTCAACATACTGTAAGAACTGTGAGGCTACTGTGTATATATTCTCGAATCATATGTCAACATAACCTCACCAAATTTTTAACTTCATATATTTAATTATTAACGAAACGTCAACACTTTATACAGTCATATATCATTTTGTTTATCAATTGTTTCCTTATAACACTAAAAATTATTTCTATCTATCAATTATTTCATACTTTTCAAGATCTCAAATTTTTGCTTGCTCACTTTTCCGATTCTACAAAAGATTTTATTAATTTCGGTGGAATTTTTTATTTTTTTTTAAAGATTGTTGACTTGAATGCTTGTCTTTTAAGCCATGTTTCATTTATTTATTTTCAAGATTTTTGGCTTGGATGCTTGTCACTTAAGCCATGTTTTCATTTATCTCAGCATTAAATAATTATAATCCTTTATAATACTACACTGCTTTACAATATGTTGAGCGTCACATTGCGCAGCCCTTTAGCAATTTCGACGGCAACTTAAGCCAGTAGATAGTTGGCAATATTATCTCAAGGCGTCTAAGCAGATAGACACCGTATCTTGAAAATATTGGTATGGCGGTAGGGATGCAACATCGCTCATAAAAAAGCGATATTAGAACCTCGATATTTTCAAAAGTGAAACATCGATTTTAAAAAAGGGTTATTATAGTATAAATGAATACATGGTTGATAATAAACCCTGGGAATGAGATGGTCGCTTCCAAGCAATAAATTTTGTAAATATTTTGTAATCATTTTGTATTGTAAAATTTATTATAAAAAGCCCCCCTGGGTTTCTTGCTGGTTCTTCCCAGGACAGAGGTTTTTTTCGAACCAGTGGTAAAGTAAAAAATGACTTTCAATAAGAATTACGCATGTAATGTATACGATTTTTCCGGACCGATACGATTTAGGGACCTTCAAGAAAAGAGCTTACACCTTTCTAAAAGGCCGGCAACGCACCTGTGATTCCGCTGGTAAAGCGGTTGTTCATGGGCGGCGGTAGTCACTTACCATCAGGTGAGCTGCATGCTCGTTTGCCCCCTCTTCCCTAAAAAAATATTCCTTCAAATAAATTTAATTAGTGCAAAAACACGAAACAGATTTAGATATAAACAAACATGTAGCCTCTATTTTGCGTAATAAACAAGGCATTGATTAGCATGGCGATTAATTGCATTCAAACCAACGAAAAATATATAAAATTAATAACAAGATAGCATTTAAATGTGTATTTTTACTTTTCTTAGTTTAATACAATTATACAATGTTAAATAAAGATGGCAGTATTTAGGTATTTTTCACTATAAACGTTTGCAGGATTTTAACCAAACTAAGGCAGGATCTGTATTTTAAAGATGGTCACACTGTGAGCAAGCCCACCCATTATTATTCTTGAATAAACACTATTAGAGTATTAGATACGGTTAATTATCCTCTTCGTATTTATTCATTAATATTACTATAATACTTAAATGAAATTATTAATACGACGAGAAATTGGAATATAAAAATAGAAAAGACAGTTTGTTTCAAAAGGTAAGTTGAATTATCAATAATAATAAATAATCAGTATACTATATACAGGTTAATATTTTTTTTAAAACTAATATTCCTTCCCATGGTTTTCAAATATTTTATTGTTAGAACAACTTGCTTGGTCATCAAAACTTTAAAGTAAGCCAAAAATAACTGTAAGCTATGAAGAAAATCGTTTTGGGCCCACTAGAAATTTTAACTTAACTTAATGGTTTTACACATATAAAAGATACCAATTTATTATATTTGTATATAATATATTTATTAGTAAAGAGATACCACTGAAAACTTGTTTTAATAGGATTAAGTAGTACAAGTTTTCAGTGGTATATCTTTCTAAATGTATTTATATTAGCTAATTTAGAAATATAGTTCAAAGTCACCTTGGTACGAAACTTAAAACCCCTATTTTGTCAGTTTGTCATTGCCTACATATTTATTTCTCTATGGTTAGGGGTTTCCACTTTGAAAATACATCGATGATTTTCTTCGATGTAATGCATCGAGACTGTGTATCGACATATTCCGATGTATCGGTTAGAAACATCGATGTTTTTCCTAATCGTGTAATTTTTCAGACTACAAATCTGTAGTCAACCTCCTGACATCCCACTCAAACAAACAACGTAATGTAATGATATAAATGATAAACAGGTTTTATAAACGCACAAGATTTTTAAATCCGATGCCTTGGCAGAGGGAAATAATCATGCGAGGCGATTCCCTTGGGTTAAATGGTCTAAGACCGAGATAGCCCAGACGAAGGAATAAATCGACTTGTATTTCAAGTTACGCTACAATTTGTGGTGGGCCCATTCTCCATACAAAAATAAATTTTCTCCTTTTTTGACTTATCAATATTTATAAGTAATTATTGCGTAAACTGTAGATTATATTATAAAGTTAAAATCATGCCTAGTTTTTTGTAATTTTTAATTGTAATGCAACTACGTAATTTGTATTTTTTTCAGCAAGGGATGGTGTTCAACTATACCTAAGGATATATACAATTTCTGCTGTTAGACAGCAGTCACATTCTAATTGTCTGCTTTTGAATAGCAGTCGTCTTATAATTTCTGCTATTATTCAGCAGTTGAGCTTTGATTTTTTAATATTAAAGAGTAGTTTGCTCTAACAATTAGGCTACAGGTTACATATTTTAAGTATTCAGTTTCTGCATACAGGAGCAGTTGTTAATTTGCACAGAAAATCATTTCACACATAGATTGATTAAATTTTCTTGAAATAAATCTAGTCATATTATCGTATGAGTGCAAATCAGTTGTAGATGTAGAGGTAGTTAAAGAGCAAAAAATTTCTGGACCTTGACGTGTTGAGAGTTAAAGCACAACCTAAACCGCTTCGCGGTATGAGGTGTGCGATACTTGCAAAAAAAAAAGAAATTGTGTACTTTACAAAAAGATATGATATCCGAACAAAAACAGTTTCACTGTAAAGCATCGCGCCAAGTACACTTTCAACTATAGTTACAAAAATAATAATTACATTTTTACAAAAAATTATAAAATAAAAAGAAACCAAGTACATACCCGTTTTAGATTCGAAAAAAAATTTGCTGAAAAAAGTAATAATAAAAAAATGATGTACTTGGTGTGCATTATAGGTACTTTATAGTACGAGGATCATTAGTCATTAGTCATTAGTCATTTATTCCAAAAAACAATATACATTGTGTGGGAAAACTTAATTGTAATATAAAATATTAAATTAAATTAAATTAAATTAATTAGCATTATACTTGTTTCCTAAAAATGTCTACAACTTAATTATTAATTAAATAATGCATGCGATATTAATTTTTACCAAACTCAATGTAATCATTCACCGAATAGAAACATTTTTCCAATAAAAAAGACTTTAACCTTTGCTTAAAAATTTTAACATTATTTATGGTTTTTAGGCCATTAGGTAGTCTATTAAAAAGTTTTACAGCTTGATTTCTAACGCTATGCTCAACAACCTGTAGTTTTGTTTTGAAGACATTGGGTATATTCTTTCGTCTCGTGTCGTATCTTCTTGCCATTTCATCATCAGTTTCATATCTATTCGGATGTTTGACAAGATCAGTGAGTAAAGTAAGAATATACAAACAGGGCACAGTAAGGATTTTCAAATTTATAAAATGTTCTCTGCATGATTGCCTCTGGTGTATGCGAGATATTATTCTAATTGCTCTTTTTTGTAGAACAAACGCTTTTTTTACATTATAGGCATAACTATTTCCCCAAAACTTAATACTGTATCTTAAGCGAGATTCTATTAGAGCATAATATACAATTTTTAATTGTTTCGTGGTTAGTTCTTCCCTCAAGCTTCTCAAAGCATAGCATGCAGAGCTGATTTTGCTCTCTATATTATTTAATTCATCTTTCCATGCCAAATACGAGTCTATATAAACACCTAAGAATTTCACCGATTGTACAAGTGGTATGCAGTTTTCATGTAGTTTGATGTTCAAGGTATCTCGCGTTTTCGCTGTGGTTTTGAATAGTATAGCTTTAGTTTTTTCTGCATTCAGCATAAGATTATTTGCATTAAACCACAGAGAAAACGTTAAAAGAGCTCTATTTAGTCTATGGTTGAGATCATTTGTATTCTGTGCCGATATTACCGCATTTGTATCATCCGCAAAAGCTACAATATGAACTTCCGGTAGAGAGTTATAGATAAAGGGGATCAAATCATTTATAAATATGATGAAGAAGATTGGTCCCAAAATGGAACCTTGTGGCACTCCTCTATTAATTTTATCTAATTTAGATTTATACGTCTTTTCATACTTATCCTCGATACCCTTCAGTTCAACATATTGTTGTCTGTTTTCTAAATAAGACTTGAATAGCTGTAGCACATTTTGCTTTATTCCGTAGTATTGAAGTTTTTTTATTAATATATTATGATCAACCATATCAAAAGCAGAGCTTAAATCCAGAAATAATCCCGCCACTTTCTTTTTATTATTTAAATTTGTGATGACATCATCAATTAATGTATCTATCGCATCGTTGCTTCCTATTTTTGGCTGATATCCAAATTGTCGTGTATTTATTATTTTATTATTCTGTAGATGTTTAGTTAATCTAACTTTTATCAGTTTTTCAAAAATTTTTGAAATTGTTGGTAAAAGCGAGATGGGTCTGTAGTTTTTAGAGTCATTTTTTGAACCTTTCTTATGTACAGGTAATACTTTTGCAATCTTAAATTCATCAGGGAAAATGCCCTTTTCATAACATTTATTGTAAAAACTCGCTAATGGTGATTTTAAGAAGTCTATGTTTTTCTTAAATATTGAAATTGGTATGTCATCCCAACCACATGACTTCTTGTCTTCCATACTTTTTACAACTTTAGATATTTCCGCAGGTGTTATGTGATCCCAACACATATCATTTATGCACGGTTGTACATTATGCTCAAGAAACTTCATTGATAGTTCTATGGAACCTCTCGAGGGTGATAGGCAATGATAAAAGTTTTCCGCAAAGATATCCACAACTTTTTGAGTACTTTCGATATATTTGTCATTATGCTTTAAGACAAATATATTCTCGTTTACATTGGGAACTTTCTTCCTGTGTTTGTTAACTACACTCCAGATCATCTTAACAGAGTTATTCGATTTCTCTATTTGTGACTGTATTGATAACCTTTTGGCACACCTAATTACCCTTCTGTATACTTTTATATAATTGTTTCTATAATCAACAATAGATTGGTCACTGATGGATCTATGTGCTGGCACAAGGAAACGCTTCATATTGCTGGCCACCTTTATCCCTTTTGTAATCCAGCTTGAACTTTGTTTAGTTCTTATTCTAATAGTTTTTACCTTTTTCTTAAAACTCTTATCAAAAATTGCATACAGTTTTTTTATGAAACTATTTATTCCATCATTTTGCCATTCATGTTTCAATATGTGTTCTCTGAATAATTTATTGTTCATCTCATTAAATACTCTTTGTTCTCTTGTAATAGTTTTATTTTTATTATTTTTCGTGATTCCCTGGATTTGAAGATCACTCAAAAAAGTAATAAAAAAACGACTTCCAATGTCAAGTTGGGTGATCGATACTCTTAATCATGCACACCAAGTACACCATTTTTTTATTATTACTTTTTTCAGCAAAATTTTTTTTCGAATCTAAAACGGGTATGTACTTGGTTTCTTTTTATTTTATAATTTTTTGTAAAAATGTAATTATTATTTTTGTAACTATAGTTGAAAGTGTACTTGGCGCGATGCTTTACAGTGAAACTGTTTTTGTTCGGATTTTCTTTTATTATTATACCCTCATTCCTAACAGTACTTATAACAAAAAACAATTTTTAAAATTTTTGTCTGTCTGTCTGTCTGTCTGTCCGTCTGTCGGTCTGTCTGTTCGGAAACGGTTGAACCGATTTTGACGGGACTTTCACTGGCTACTTAGGCTTTTTTTTTTAAAGGAGAGGGGGCAAACGAGCATGCGGCTCACCTGATGGTAAGTGACTACTTTTATTTTAGAAAAAGATGTAGGGTTCCGCGTAAAAAAGTTAAAACCAAAGTACACGCGAGCGAAGTCGCGGGGTACAGTTAGTTAATACATAAATCAATGTCTCTTTTGTGACCTTAAACTTTTGCACCTTTTATCTTAATTTTTTAATTTTTCTACCGTTAGTTATATCCATAGTTTAGTTTGTTCGTTTATAATTTATAATATAAAATAATAGGTCTTTACCATTGAAATTGCCGTTCTGGCAGTGCTGAACATTTCAAATCAGAGTAAGATAGCACCTAAGAAGTTATAACTACACTTCTTTCATAATTTATGATGTTTTAAAAGCAGAACTTAACCTAACCTAAGTTTCAAAACTTTATAATTCAATATACAAACAGTTTTAAATAAACATTTTCAACACGAAGTTTCGTACTTTCAAGAGTTTTATTATTAATGTAAAATATTACACAACAATCTCTAAGACGTAAAGTTAAAACTTCAATAGGTTTAGCCACGATGACTTTCTACAGTCAATGACGCTAATAGAAAACTTTAAAAATGAATAGGAAGGACATTTAATACCTCAACGCTGCCAACGAGGCAGCTATATTATGGTTGTAGTACGAATGGGTATATACTGTGGCCCATAGACATACACATCTATCTTCGTTTTAAAATCGAAAACCAGATTCGTTGTATCAACCCTGAGCACTAAGATGGAATGCCTCGTTTCCAGTAAAAAGGTTTTCCGGTTGTTTTTATTCACTATACGAAACACAGCAGCATTAAGCTGCTATTTTACGCTTGTATTCTGTGAGAGTTTAGTCCTACCCCGGTCGGTCAACCCATTCGTGCTACAACCATAATATAGCTGCAGCGTGGCTCTACACTTCATGAGGAAATGCTGGAATATAAGTCATGTTGGAATCAAAGCGACCCTAAAACTATCACCTAATGTATCGCACAGGCTGAGGCTCGGAACTAATATTCTTGCACTCGTAATACTATCCTTCATCACCATTTGTGGGATTTGCTTTCGCATATTTGCATGGACTTTCAGACATTATTCGGTCCGTTGCCGCGACTATTACCGACTATCAGAAGTCCAGTGCTGAACATAGGTCTCCCCATAGATTGCCTCAAAGAATGGATATTTGCTATAGTTACCGTGCTTGGCAGGTAAGTTTTCAGTCGCAGTTTTTATGTTGCTATTAGGAAAACCCCCTTCCCGCGCATCTCCTAGTTTGTTTGTGTCGCTTTTTACGACACACACGGAGCGATATGGCGTAGTAGATATTCTTACTCGGCCACTACACACGGTTTTTTTGTTATGGTTTAATGCCTTAAGTGAAGTCGACACTTAAAAATAGTTTTGGGAATTAAATTCAAAAAGTAAAATAACGATATAATTTGTTTTCTTTGATGCCGTGAACGTAAAACTCTTTATATATAAATAATCTATACAAATAAATAAAATTGAAGTGTCTGTTTGTAATGTCAAAATTACAGCTTTTTACTAAATACATATGAAAGTATATACGGTATTAATAACAAAAATACAATTATTAAAGTTTTTGTCTGTCTGTCCGTTTGTCTGTCTGTTTGTTCCGGCTAATCTCCAAAACGGCTACACCGATCTTGACGGGATTTTCACAGGCAGATAACTGATGTCGCAAGGAGTAACTTACGCTATTTTTATTTTAGAAAAAGAATTAGGGTTCCGCGCAAAAAAAATAAAACCCCAAATAAAAATGACTATTTTACTAATATAGCTGCAGCTATACTACTAACATAGCTGCAGCATGGCTCTACACGTGGTAGAGCCATACTGCAGCTATATTAGTAGTATAGTTGTAGCACGAATGGGTCGGCTCGACCGGGGAAGGACCACGCTCTCACAGAATACCAGCGTAAAATAGCAGCTTAATGCTGCTGTGTTTCGTATGGTGAGTGTAGAGAACCGGAGACCCTTTTTACTGAAAAAGAGGCATTCCATCTTAGTCCTCACGAGTGACAACGCATCTGAATTTTGATTCACAAACGAGGATAGATGTAGATGTCTATGGGCCTCAGCAACCACTTACTCTCAAGTGGACTGTGTGCTCGTTTGTCACCCTATTTCTATAAAAAAGGCTTTACGAGTTTATGTGTTCACTTTGGCTAGGTTATTTGAAGTTTTTAAAGTTAAAGTTGTTGCTGTTATCTATATCAACCAGAAGAATGGTACTTCTGTAAAAGCATATATATCGAGATAATTGGAACAGGTTTAGTCAAAATAAAATAGTATATTATAATTAGTTTATTTATTTTTTTACTTTAATTTTATTCATATTATAAAGCATGATGTTATCAAATTCAACCAGATGGCAGTAATTGAATAACATTTCGTAATATGTTATTACCTTTTGAATAAACCGGAAGAAATACAGAGAAATCCATTTTAGCATCTACGTTTTTCATAACAATGAAAATTGGATAAATTATATTCCAAAAAATTTAAAATTAGATAATTAATAAAATCAGGCGTTACGTTGCACACAACACAACATTATATTAAAGTTGATAAAAAAAATACCTCGCGTAAATCCGCTCGATAAAATAAAATGATGTGTCTTACCTAGTTTTAAGAACACCTCCCGCCCTTCCTCAATTGCGTGCACTATGCCCGTCACCACTAATCCCAGCACCGCTACTCCCAAAACCACTACACTAGGAAAGACACACCACTGACGACAATACGACATGTGTTTCGCCTCTACACGAGGCATCTTTAGACGATGTAGACTCTACGGTGGCTGACCGCTAAGGCGGTCTTACTCGAGCGGATGTACGCAAGGAAATTTTTTACCGACTTTAATATATTCCAATTTTTATCAACACTATATCTAAATGTTGCCCGCCACCGATACCAATGATTTTAATTTAAAGTACTAATTTACCACTCGCTGGTACTGAAATACTCCCCGGATCCGTTGTTTTTAGATAGATTATTTTCTTATTATTCTAGATTTTAATTTATAATTGTATGTTTTTTAAAACTGAACTATTTCAAAATATACCAATAATAACAAGAAAGCCATATTATCTATACCTACTGAATCTAATTAATACGAAAAACAATATTAGAGTGTAATTATTGCATTGATCGAAGTATACTGCTTACATCTTGGACTTGACCCTGGCATGTACATATTAGAAATATATAAATTTGTCAAAAAATATGCAGAGTTATTTAAGTCAGCTTGTGATATATATCCACGAACTTAGTCCACGAAGCACTAGAGAAAGTAAACGGCTTGTCTTAGACCATAAATCAAAAACCTCTGTCTATCAAAAATGTTGTTACTGCATGTGTGTAAAAATATTTAATAAAATTTCAAAGCAGTTTAGACACGGCTCCATGATTCTCATGACCAAAAAGTTACGTGAATAGCTAGTAAAAAAATTTTATTAAGTTTAAGTTTAAGTAAATTTTATTAGTAAAGGAATTTCTTATGACATTGACATTGCAAATCATGACATTTTTAATTATATAACTTACATTTAATAAGTTGACATTTTATAATCTACTACCACCTATATTATTCGGTAATTTAAAAAAAGTTTGCATGCCGTATCTCATGGCTAAATAGGTCTCTATTTAGCCATGAGATACGGCATGCAACCTTTTTTATATTATAATATATATTTATTAAGAAACTTATTTTTATTTTAAAAACCTATCACTTACCCATCTTCTTAGTTGCAAATAAATAAATTTGAATTTGAATTGGACCATACTGAAAGCAGAGTAAGTGTTAGCTCATTTAGCGGTTAGCATTCGCAGAGTTTATTTCACCTGATGATGCCTCGTTTAGCGGCAAAACATGCTTAATGCTGCTATTTTTCGTATGGTCAGTATAAATAAACCGAGATCCTTTTTAATGGAAGCGAAGCTTTCCATCTTATTCCTCAGGGGTGAAAACACATCTCCATTTGATTCTTAATCGAAGACTTCTATGAGCCACAGCATTCATTTACCATTAAGTGGACTACGTGCAAGTTTGTCACTCTTATTATATAATTTTTTTTTATCGACGGTGGTGTGTCTTTCCTAGTGTTGTGGTTTTGTTGGTTGATTGTATGGTTTAGATTATTGGTTACGTGAGTGTACGCAATTCAGGGAGGACGAAAGGTGCTCTTTGAACAAGGTAAGGCATATCATTTGAATTAGGGTTCTATACTTAAACAACAAGGAACCCTTATAGTTGTACGTCCGTCAATGGTTTTGCTCAGAGACTCTAGGTGCTTCAAAGCTGTAATTTAGCATAACTAGATATTAATCATGCCTACAAAACAGTGAAATAAAATCTTGAAAAACATTTTTATTTGAGTACTTATATCCCAACCTCACACAAAGAAGGATGATTGTTTTTTACCCGTCTATTCCATCGTGTGGGGAGTCATTGGATATTTCTTTCAAAAATATTGCGGATATCGACCAACATTTTTTCGATTAAGGGGACCGTTTGCAAAATATTTAGCTTGAAAGTGATATGTCATCTGTCGTAGAGTCATATGTCCCCTCACCCCCCCCCCCCCCCCCCTAATATACCAACATAACGCCCACCAGGGCATAGCCTCTAAAAATGAGGTGTATTATTAGTAATATTTTGTATTTTACTGAGGCATTGTTTTGTGTTAAACTAACTTCTCAATTAAAAGATATTGTGTAACAAAAACTTCACCTCAGTGTCAACTAGTGACATTTGGTGAGCGGAAAAATATTAGCACTCATTAACGCCTGATTCTATTATCATAAAAAGGAATTTGCAACAAAGGGGACTTAAACCCCAAATTTGTGAACGTATAATGTAAGGTTGCCTTTATTGATATTACTGCTCCCGTCCCTAGTATGAATAAAAGCTTGTCATCACCTTTGTACCCTTGTATAATTTTATTGGGTCAAACAGGCAGCATTTTTCGTTAATAACGTTCGTTAATAACCTGAGCAGTTCGATTTCATGAGCATTTACAATTTTGTGTTAATTTACTACATCTCCTAGCAATTAATGTTAACAACTAATTATTCTTATGCTTAAAAAACTTAACCACGGGGAAGAATGCTCGAAGGAATTGTTCGGATTATCCTCACGTCAAAATCGTTCATCGCTTATCGCGACAAAATATGATACGATACTATTCACATCTGAATGCATTGCGGTCCACTACTTTACGATTTACCAAAAGATTTTTTTCTCGATCTCCTCGATATTTCCGTACTAATTTGACGTAGAAAAATAACAGGTATGTTGCCGGCCTTTAAAAACGAGCAGGATATTTTCTTTAAAGTTTCTATGTCACATTTGTTCATGAGCGGCGATAGTCATTTAATATCAGGATGTTCCCTCTTCTATAAAAATAAAAAAGGTTGACCAAGGAAAAGCCTTAAAAAATTCGAGTCATTGACGATATGAGCATTCAATATTATTATAAAATTAAAAATATTTTATTCATTCACATGCCAAGTCCGTAAAAAATTGGTTATAATTTTCCGGTAGAGCAATCCTAAGATATACATGGCCATAACGAACCTTTCCGTAAACCATCACTGTCCAAAACTATCCTGAATATTCCTTCTATAAACCAAGAGTACCACGATTGAAACTGCAGGCCTACAATAACTATTAATTAAAAAATAAGCGAGTGGTATGTCAGGATCGGTCTATTGGAGACCGATCGTCTTTGCCTCTCACGCAAAGAAAACACAAAGCTATAGTAGTAATACATAAGTCATATTCTTCAAAAACAATTTTTTTACAGTCTGCAATAACATTAAAAAGTTATAATGTAGCTAGTTTTAATTGGGTAAGTATACCAGTTTTAAATACATTGAAATACGCAAAATACTCAAAAAATCAAAGTTCGATGAAACAAGGGTCAGCGTTGAACTTGCAACTGTTCATTAAGCAAAATGTCCAATAGAAAGATTTATTCAATGGTATAACATTTCTACGCACACATATAACAACAAAGAAATCACATTTAATGGTCTTATACATACACACCATGTAGTGACGGCGTAAGAGAAGCCATTACTCTATATCCCGTGGGTGTCTTATGAGGTGATAGACGGAACCTAAAACAGCAGCGACATCTTCCATAATTTAGTATTATATAATTTAGTAGTAAGATAACAACTTTAAATAATTAAAACAAGCTGCTGTCTATAGCGATCTATAGCGGACGCATTCTACGTATATTGTGCACCTGCAGAACTGATATTCGAAGCAAAAATAGCCACATGTATATTAGCCATTTTCTACCGACTTCAAAAAGGAGTCGGTACTCAATTCGACTGTATGTTTTTTTGTCTGTTACCTCAAACTTTTTACTGCGAACCGATTTCCATGATTCTTTTTTTATTTGAAAGCTGGTGCTTCACATGTGTTCCATATAAGTTTGATCAAGGTCGGACCAATAGTTTTTTAGTTATTCTTCATAATTTATATTGAAGTCGGTTGTACAAAATTTTAAATTTTAAATTATTACACATAAACACAATATGGATTACTACTTCACAGCAATTATGTAATATATATGAGACTGATAGTCACCCAGATAAATTCTCGATGCAGAAGAAGCCCTGCAATGTGATGGTATTTATTTATAATAGTCGTAAGTGTCATTACCGACCGCAAAACCGTGTAGTAGCGGTGTAAGAATATCCACTACCCCATATCTTCCCGTGTGTGTCGTGAGAGGCGACTGAGGGAAATAAACCAGGAGGTGGACAGCAGCGTCTTCCTAATATACTAAAAAATAAAAAGTGCGTTTACCAACCCACCCGGCAAGCATTGCAACTGACAAATATTAATCTCTCTTAATATAAGTTAATCTATGTGGGAAGTATATATTTAGCAGTGGATTTTTATAGACTTTACCGTAACTGTAATAGCTACTAGCGTTAATTTTAGGTTGTAGAATTAAAAACAGGCATTTCTCCATTAATATAATTATTAAGTTATAAAAAAAATCAATTGTAAAAAAATGTAATTAGAAACTTATTTATCGCAAGCCTTTGACAGTATTGATTACAAACCAAAGTGCAAAAACGATTACTCGTAAATTGCGTAAACAATTTGTAGACGTGAGATACGGGATGGAAATTAAGGTCAATAAATATTAATGAACGCACGCCAACTTCAGTAATTAATGAAGTTCGGGGTATAGTTTGTGTAGTGTGCACGAAGTATTATATATTTTTTACACAAATTATTAACTTTGGGAAGTATTCTTGTAAAATATAATAACACTAAATAAATTTAGAAGATTAAATATTTTGAAAAAAATTAATTAGCTACTATCTAGAAGCTAGTTTGATGAGCAATTGAGGGCGGACGGAATGTGCTACTGAAACTAGGTAAGACACATTATTTTTTTAAAGCGGATTTTAGCTAATACATTTTAAACACCTTTAAAATAATGAATTTCCGCAAAGTAATGCCTAATTCTATTAATTGAATTAAGATGTTTTTGAGCCACCTGCTTATGTCCTTTTCATACAATTATATATTAATACAAATAATTTTAGTCATCTAGAATAGGGTCAAGAAAATGAAAAAACGTTTTGAAGTGGAAGAGTCACGCTACAGCTATATTATGGATATAGAACGCTTGCTTCTGCTCAACCGGAAAAGGGCCACGCTTTCGCTGAATAATAGCGTAAAATAACGAATTTATGCTGCTGAAGAATGCTTCGAATAGTGCATGTAGATAGTTGGATGCCTATTTTACTGGTAACGAAGCATTCTATTTTAGTACTCAGTGGGACAACGCGTCGCCATTTTGATACACGAGTATAGGATCAGAAGGACTGTGAGCTCGTTTGAAAACTGAAGAAGAGTACTGAGAGTGGCTATATTAGATTATTGTTATGGTTGATTGATTATTTCATTGTTTATAGATGTATAAATGTGATTGGTTTCTCGGAGATAGTTCTAACGATTTAGATTTGGATGAAATTTTAAATGTAGATAATGTTTTATGTTCACATCATTATCATCATTACAGCACTTCACAAGTTCACTGCTGAACATAGGCCTCCCCCGAGGATTGCTACAAAGCACGGTCCTGAGCCACCTGCATCCATCGACTTCCTGCATGTGTTACCAGGTCGTTACTCCATCTAGTGGGGGGATGCCCTACACTTCGTCCGCCGGTACCTTTTTTCCCAATCGGTTGTCGGTTCTTCGAGCTATATGGCCGCCCCATTGCCACTTCAGCTTACTAATTCGTTGTGCTACGTTTGTCACTCTGGTTCTACGATGGATATCCTCATTTCTAAGTTTTTCATGCAGAGAAACTCCAAGCATATCCCTCTCCATAGCTCGCTGAGCGATCTTGAGCTTCCTCATCCGGCCAGCAGTGAAGGATATACCTCCCATGACGAAAGTTTATGTTCACAAATTTATCTAAATAATTGCCATCCCTCCCTGAGAAGAAAATTTCTAACGCCAAGCAAAGATGCTACTTATTTATATTATACATCACAAAGAAATTAATTTCACAATATCTATATATTTCTTCTGCCAAGCAGCAATACACTTTGAAGTGTTCCTCTTTGAAGCATAAAAGAGCCAGTATAATAACTAAAGTCGTTTAGTCATTATACTGGCTCTTTGTGCTACAAACATTAGACATAAATTTTACGTAACGCCAGAAATCTGGGTTCAATCCCCGCTGGAACCAATAAAATTGTTAATTGCATTTTTAAGAGCAGATGTGCTACGTGATTGAAGGTGAAAGAAATCACAAACAACAATAAACAACAGAATGTTTAGCTAGTTTTTTTTTGCTCGTTTTTCCCAGGATAGAGGTATATTATGAATCTGTAGCAAATTAAACATAATAATAATTATTTATAATCTACATTGAATGAGAAATCTATCTTAAGTCATGCAGGTTTTCTCACGAAGTTTTCTTTCATTGTGTGTACGTGCTAAATCAGCACTTAATAAAATTGCAAACTAATAATATCATCAGTGCCGCCGGGGATCAAACCTGGGTTACCGTTTATTGGATTACAATAAAATTTTGTCAACCTATTGCTTACACTTGCGCGAAGGTTATAGGCATAGTATAATTAACTTAAGTTACGTGGCGCGCGTATCGTACTGACAAATTTATTTGAAAGTGATATATCATTCAATTCAATGACCTATTATCATTCCCAATTAAACAATATAACTTTTTCAAAAATAAAACGATATTTTTATTTCTTCTACGGCAACAAGGCGTCGGGTACCATTTTTCTTAAAATTTATTTTTATTTTTCTACATCCTCGTAATCTCCTTGTAAAACTCTACACACTTCTCCCAGCGTTGCTCCCATCTCTTTACCCGTCCAAATAGTACTCGGCGTTTTCTTGTATAAAATAACTGTTCACAAAGGTGATCGCCTCCTCAGTTGACGAAAATCACTGCTCTCCGAGTGCAATTTTTAGACGAGAGAACAAAAAGAAATCGCTTGGGTCAAGATCTGATGAGTAAGGCGAATGAATGGTCAAACAGTTCAAACCGTGAATCGTAAATTTTAGCCATGGCAGCGCTGAATTGTTAGGTGGCGCGTTGTCATGGTGAAACAGGATTTTCTTTATCTGCAAATGTAGCCGTTTTTCTACAATTTCTGCCACCAGCTTGTCAAGTAATGATGTAGTATGCTGCTGTAATGGTTTTTCTTTTTAGAAGATAATCGATTAAGATAACTCCATGACTATCCATAAAAACAGTCGCCATCATTTTGCCAACCGAAAAAATAGCCGGAGGCTGGAGCCGGTTCCCCCTTTGTAGTCCACTGTTTTGATAGATTTTTTTTTCATTCAATTTTAGTTCATCGTCTCCCAAGCTCCAACGGCCATGTTTCAATTCAGATGCCCAAAGTTTCACTGTGGGAAATAATGGTGCAGAATTCCCATAAGTACACATAGTCCAACTCATCTTTGATATGCATAGGCGTATTGCCTTTCAAAAACAAAAATTTAATAACTGCTCGATACTCAATTTTTTCCATTTTCACAAAAGCACTCACATCACACAAAATACTCAAACTACTATCAAATAACAACTACGCTTCCAAAATGGCTGAAATTTTGGTGCGTAACTGTCAAAAGATACACAACTGAAAACATTAAGGCCTTAACAGTGGTTGAAATGCCTAAATCTAGGATATTTAAGTAAAAAAATCTCAATAACTGTTCATTTAATCCACAAAGAAAAAATACAGGGTAACAGAAGAACATTTTGTAAATGTTTTTAATTTAACAAAATTGTATTTTTGTCAACCCCTTATTAGAAAAAAAATCCCCAAATAGTACCTATCTTTGTCATATTTTGCAAAATTTCTTCAAAACGGCACAAGCTTTTTAAATAGTTCTTACACTAAAAAAAAGGTCTTAAAAATATTAATATTTTTAATTGAGAGTTTTATTTTTATTACCCGTTTTATAAGAGAATATATCATTTTTCCCTGAAATTGAATATATTTACGCGAGCGCGCATGCTCCGTCGCCATGTAAGCTCTGTCACAGTCCGTTTTCGGACATCGTCGAGGGTGGACCGCACGTCGGTGTTGGAGCGACTTCGTTCAAATATATATTAGTTTTTTAAAAGTTTATACTCAATTATAAATGTTTTTATGACTAGAAATACTTAATTTAGTTAATATCTGTACACTGGTAACTGTAAATATTATTTTCTAAATAAATGAATTTTTAAAGTGCCCAAAGAAGAAGAAATTTTTGCGGCGACGTTGATTAGTGAAATTGAAAAATGCATTTTTATATAATTTAGATGTGGAACGACGAACATGCTCTCGTTACTTAGATTGGGATAGTTTTTAATACCTATGTAATTTTATTGTTGCATATTTTTATTAATTACTTGATAATGAATTTTATAATTATGTTTTACAATAAAACGCTGTTTTTATAAGTATGACTTTATAAAATATTATTGGAGAGAGAAATAAAGTTACAGATACTTACATTTAGGTACACTGTTATCAAATTAAATCAAACAATTTAAATAAATAAAAGAATGGTGCTTACCTAAGTATAAATAACTATATAAAGACATTCTTGGGTTTATGGTTTTTTTTTGTTAGACAAACTATCATCTAAAAAATGTAAAAATTTTAAATTGGAGAGGGGTTTCTCTACGTGATAAAGTTAGAAATGAAGGAATTTGCATTAGAACCAGAGTAACTGACATAGCTCAACGGAATATTACAGTGAAATCGCAATGGGCTAGCTATATAACTTGGAAAATATATAAAAAATAGGAAGAAAGGTCCTCGAGTGGCAACCTCGTACAGGTAAGCGAATTAGTACTCAACCTTTATTCCTCTTCACGTATTCTCACACGCTTTTCTTTACACATACACACACACACACACACGCACACGCGCGCAAGCACGCACACACACACACACACACACACACACACACACACACACACACACACACACACACACACACACACACACACACACACAAATAGGTCGCAAATAATACTTACCTAGTACTATTAGGCAAGAGTGAATAGGTTTTTGTTAAGTTAGTGCAATTCACCATCTTAGACTACATAACCACTTACCGATGGGATTGTAGTTGCTTTACTACTTGCTGGGTTAAAATAGTAAAAAAAAAAATTTACCCTGTGAAAGTTTGCATTTAGATATAATTTTTCTAACCAACCATAAAAATTTGATGAGAATATGTATATAAGTATAAAGGTTGCCTCACACGGAACAGTAATAATATAATATTATATCTTCCATTATCTCTGAAATCCGAGGTATGTTCATATTAAGAGGCTGAATAGAGCCACATTGAAATGCATGGGGATGGTTTTGTAATTTCACGTCATTATCGAAAAAAAAATTGTACTTATTTCAGGTGGCGGTTTGCAAAACACGATTCCACAAAAATTAACTCAATAGAAAATAATTGCAAAGTTGCTTCCAAAAATACATAAATTTTCAACGTCAATTTTTTTTTACGTGGTAGAGCCATGCTACAGCTATATTTATTAGGTATAGTTGCAGCACGAATGGGTCGGCTCGACCGGAGAAGGGCCTCGCTCTCACGGAATAACATGTAAAATAGCAGTTTAACCCTGCTGTGTTTCGTATGGTGAGTGTAGATAACCGGAGGACCTTTTTACTGGAAACGAGGCATTACATCTTAGTCCTCACGGGTGACAACGCATCTACATTTTGATACGTAATCGAGGATAGATGTAGATGTGTATGGGCCGTAGCAACCACTTACCATCAGGTGGACTGTGTGCTCGTTCGTCACCCTTATTCTATTTAAAAAAACTTTCTGAGATTTCAAAATAAAATAAAATAATGTTAAGTATTGTAAGCACTCGTACAATTATGTCTCATGTTAATAAAGCTAGTGGGCTATTTTGATTTGTAATAAAATGATTTTACTTTATAGGTTAAATAATTTATTTACCTTTCTATATTAAGAACCATTTTTCTGTCACTCCTATTGAATTTGACAGTGCTTGCTGAAATTGAGCATCTTTAGATGGATCAGAATCGCCCGCTGATCCGGCTGTTAGATATTGCAAAAATAATCGAAAATATTTATTTTTACTTTCATGCCCAAGACTACCTTGTTTTATTTTATTACGGTCAAATAATATTTATAAGGTTATAAAGCAAGTATTTTTGTAAATGTTGTGTATGTAAATGTAAATGTTTTCATTATTTTGTTATTCTATTGTTTACAGTTATTATCACGTCTTAGCTTTATACCAAAAATTACATTACAAATTCTTGATGGGATGCGATGTAATGGTTTGGCGCGGCTTGCCGTCCACCACCTAAACGCGCCCCAAAGGGTGGTTGCCGTAAAGATGGTTCGCGGCTACCGCACGATCTCCCGCGAGGCGGCGAGCCTCCTTGCCGGATTGCCGCCATGGGATCTGGAGGCGATAGTCCTCGCGCGCCTGCACGAATGGCGCGCGGCAGCACTATGCCGGGGGGAAACCCCGCTGCCGCGGCAAGTTGTCGCGCAGCGGACAGACTTCCGGCATGATCTCATGGCGACATGGAGAGAGCGACTGTCGCAACCCCGTGCTGGGCACGCCACTATAGCGGCGATAAGACCCCTCTTTGAGGAGTGGCTTGAGAGACGCCACGGCGTCCTCACCTTCCGCCTGACGCAGGTCCTCACCGGACACGGTGTGTTCGGGAGGTTCCTGCACCGAATCGGGCGGGAGGAAACGCCCGGGTGCTCCCACTGCGAGGATCGACCGGAGGACACGGTGGAGCACACCGTGGAGGTGTGCTCTGCTTGGGCGGAGCACCGCCGTGTCCTCGTAGCGGCGATAGGCGGCGGCGACCTCTCGCGTCCGGCTCTGGTCGAAGCCATGGTCCGGAGCGAGACGGAATGGGATGCCGTCACCACCTTCTGCGAAGCAGTGATGCTAGCGAAGGAGGTGGCGGAGCGGGAGAAGGAAAGAGCAACAGCTTTCCTTCCCGGCCGCCGCGGGAGACGCCCCGGGCGTCGGGGGCTACGTCGTGGCCCCCGACCACCGTAGGCGCGGGCCTGTGGACGGCGAGCAATGGGTAGCTCGCCGTCCGTCCGTCTAACGACGACAGGCCGTGTCGACGGCGCGTTTTGTTCCACGCGCGCCTCAAAGAGCTGTCAGCAGCGTGAAGGGGCCCGCAAGGGCCGACGCCTGCCGGGGCTGCGGGCTGTTCGAAAGAGATACCGCGGCTCCGGAACGTAAGGGCACTGAAGGAACACGGATGGTTTTTAGTCAGTAAAAGTCTGACACTCCCTTCCGCTCCACCCACAGCGAAAGGCGTCATTAGATGATTTTCCATCCGCAAAAAAAAAAAAAAAAAAAAGGTATCTTATTTACTGTTTTTTTTTAGATGGGCAACAGTGTCTTCCTAATAACGAATAACAAAACTGCAGTTGCAACTACGGCATATACCCCTGTGCCTCACCCATTGACTGCCTCATAGGGGGCTATGAGGCAGTCTATGGGGTAGGCATATGTTTAGCTGTGGACTTTTATAGGCTGTAACGGTAACTGTATGACTGTATGTCAAATATGCTCAAAGAGTCTATATAGATAAAAGTATATAATTTTGGGTAGTTTTCATTTATGTGCAGCTTTCTTGTTTGTTTTGCTTAATTGCCTCTCGGTAATATCAGTAAACAATAAACATACAGGAAATAAGATTCTGTTGCCTGAGAGCTTGCGGTGAACGGTTATTATCGGGATTCATGGTGTACGTATAAATAAAAATAAAGTAGCTACGGTTCTGAGGTGTTGATGCGGTTTAGACGTTAATCCATATGCTGTACTGTATAGATTTAAATTTTAAACTTCTCTTAGAAAATTTAAAAAAAAAAATTCAACACAATCTAATGCGTTCTAGAATCAAGACCTGGCCTTATCTTAAGTCGCCACATACGGCCACGACATACCGTGTTAACTTTTTATAGAATAACGGAGAAAAACGAACACACTGTTCATCTGATTATAAGTGGATGCTGCGGCCCATAAACATCTAAACATATGTTCTTGATTAAGTTTAAAAATTAGAAATGTTGTCACCCCTGAGGACTAAGATGGAATGTCACTTTCCATTTAAAGGGTCTCCGGTTCTCTACACTCACCATATGAAACACATCAGCATTAAGCTGCTGTTTTACGCTGGTGTTCTATGAGAGCGTGGTCCTTCCCCGGTCGACTCGACCCATTCATGCCACAACTATGATATAGGTGCAGCGTGGCTCTATCACCTGCAAAATCTCTTTTCTGGCCAGGAATCCATCTGGGTACGTAACACCCTCTTACCTATTTCTACCGCCAAGTAGCAGGGCTATGGTCTAAAGGGTAAAGAGTGTCATTATGATTACAGGCTGTGAGGCATTCCATTTTAGCCCTCAGAGGTGACAACGAATCTGGAGACCCATTTGTTTGAAGTTTGCCGCAGGTGTCCATGGGCTGCAGTAGCCGCTTACCAACAAATGAACACTAAGTTTATTTTTGTCTTTTCAGTTTTAAAACAGAAGACACTGTCACTTATGTCACATTTTTCGATACTCGAAAAATCACTTATCTATACGGTAATTCTCGTTGATCTAGAATCATGTAATTGGCAAGAAGCAATGTATCATGGCAGAAGTTAATGATTAAAATAGAAAACTAAAAGTCCGAAGATTGCTTATTAGTAGTTATATCACATTAAACATTTTTTTTGCAAATGCTAATTACAACCGGCCTGACAAGCGTAGCAATTAAAACAAAACCCTACTGATAAAGCAATTTGTATGAGAGGCCTATGTTCAGCAGTGGGTTTTTATAAGATGTAATGGATATAATGGATGGATAGGCATACATGCATAATAAAAGTCGAGATATATGAGAGAAAATAGTTATATACCGTGAGAATAATTCACACTATCACTATCACTATCACTACAGCCCATCACAAGTCCACAGCTGAACCTATGTTAGCCATATGCCTACCCCTACATAGTCACTTGTGCGTTGAATTGAATGAATGAATAATGAGCCTAAAAACCTAATATTCCTTTCATAAATGAGTGCAGCTGTGGGATGTATACATGCTAACCAACTACCAACGAACAATTGTAGTTTAATTTAACATTATTGGCCATTATTGGGTTATAACCTTTCTCGCTCACCGGTTATCGGTTCTTCGAACTATATGGCCAGCCCACTGCCACTTCAACTTACTAATCCGTTGGGATATACCTATCAGCCCTACACTTTACCTACCGGCACGAGGCTGCCACTCGAGAAACTTTCTTCCCCATCAGTTGTCCGTTCTTCTTGCTTTGTCATGATGTCTACAAATTTTGTTTTTTAATGAGCTAACCGTAACAGACATTGAAACATACGACATATATTAAATTATTTTTACACTCGATGGAACGGAATCGCGTTAAGCTCTGCATTTATATTTTTTGCCGTTGTTGCATCGTCCTTACGTTAGTTTAATTTTATAGGTTAGTCAAATAAATCGATCTATTTATATAATTTTATATAATCCAATTGTACCGTGTAGCGGCGGTGTAAGTATATTCTACTGGATATCATCAAAAGTAAAAAGCGAAATTTAAAATAAAAAACTGCGGTTACTAACTTGTATTTCTTTAATGTTTACAAAAATAGAATGCCCCTAATAGACAAATAAAAAAAAATATTTTGGGTAATTTGTCACCGTTACTGTTACAGCCTACTAAAGCTCACAACTGCACATTGATCATAGTTGCCACGCTTGTCAAGCGACAATTTCTTTATTTATGGTCACTGTTAGTAAGATGCTGCTGCCCATCTCCAGATTAGTTTCCCTCTGTCTCCTCTTACGACACCCACGGGATGATATCGTCTGCTTAGCAATGAATGTTACCGGTTTGCAACATATCATTGATATGCAAAAGAAACAGCGTTGGTGATAGCACGTGTCCTTGTGGAACACCAGCGTTAGTAGGCTTTTAATCAGAGCATGCACCGTCTACTACGACTTTGATGCTCCGATCAGCAAAGAAACTGGTGATTCATTTGCACAATTTCTCGAAAAGCCCATAGGAAGGGAGCTTCGAAAGAAGCGCTTTGTGTCAGACCCAATCGAAGGCCTTCGCTATGTCCAAAATAATGGCCAATGCCTCGCCCTTGTACTCTACTGCCTACATCCATCTACGAATCAGGTAGACCTGAATATCACCAGCTGACTGACTCTCAACGAAAACCGTATTGGCGGTCACTTATCAGCTGGTGATCTTTAAGGAACCTCATGAGCTGGCAGTTTATAATGGACTCCATTATTTTCGAGAACAAGGAGGTGATGGCGAAAGGCCTGTAGTTGGATGGGTCTGAGTGGCCGCCGTTTTTAGGGATCGGGTGGACCAAAGCTGTTTTCCATGAATCACAATCTGGACCAGGCCTTGGGAGTAGGAGTACCGGAAAAGACGCGCTAAAACTGGTGTCAACTCCGGAACATATGTCTTCAGCATATTGGGAGGGACTCCATCAGACCCACTCGACTTGCTGACGTCCAGGGAGAAGAGTATTTTGCGAATCGAGCGCTGTGTAAAGCGCACTTCAGGCATAGAGCACTCACACCGCAGGATGATCGGCGGTGTGTATGTTCCCCCCGTCATCGAGAGTCGAGTTGGACGCAAAGAGAGAGCCTAACAGACCGGCTTTCGCTTTTGCGACATGGGCCAGTGAGTCATCCTCTCTGTGCAGAGATGGAAGAGATGGTTGACAGAAGTTCCCTTGGAGAGTCTTGGTGAGAGACTAGAATGCACGGATTCCCGAATGAAGGTGAATTAGTTTCTCGCCAATTCTGTCGGTGTGCTCAAACCTTGCCCTGTCATGACTCTTTTGATGGACCTGGAGGCGGAATTATACTTCTTTTTAAGAACGCTGGAGTTTACATCCCGACTCGTTGATGGATCAGCCCAGGCCCGGTAGCAGTCTTGCTTATAGCGTTATGCTATTTTATAGGAGCGACCAAACCATACTTGGGATTTGCCTCCGATGGGCACTACAGAGGATGGAAAAATAGTTACCAACTATACCCTGAATTACCACATCAGCAACAGAATCAGCAACAACGCTAGGATCTTCCCACCACCACCCCCAAGGGTAGGATGAAAAAAAAAACCGTATCCTATCTCAATCGACCGACCTATAGTGCCAAACATACTTATCCTATAGAATGCAACCGCGACGTTAGTGTTAGTGGCACCACACTCCGGACAAGACAATGGTCAGACGAGCCTAAAGGAGCGTCGAAGGAAACCTGATATTCATCCGGATAAGGGGTCAGCAGAAGGTCCAACTGGGGAGGTGCATGGTCCTCCACATTTGGAATCCGCGTAGGCGAAATAACCAGCTGTATAATGCCATGCCAAGGCAATGTCATAAACAGATCTCCCCGCATGATCGTTTGAACGTGAACCGAGCCATTCGGCGTGGTGGGCGTTAAAATCGCCAAGGATCACGATCTTTGCGGATGGGATCTGCAGTAATAAGGAATCTGTAGCCATTTGGACGTGGTCGATGACATGGCCTATTTCGGCATTACCGATATGGGACATATAGAGTCACCCCTAGACGCGGGGATGGTTGTTGCTGTCTACACACAGCCATAGGATGAACAGGTCCGTACTTTCAAGACTACCGATGCCTCGAAGAAAGATGTCCTCTCTGACGTATACGCAAACTCCAGCCCAAAAAATAAAGAAGTCTTCTAATTTGTACACCGAGTAGGAGAGCTATGAAGCATCCGCTGGATACCTGAGTCTCGGATAAAAAGAGCAAGGCCGGCTTTGCCGTCTCCAGATGGAAGTGGACAGCGTTAAAGTTGGAATGAAGTCCCCTAAAAATCACGGATAGCATGACAGGGGTCGCATTGGTCTTATTGCTCCGCTTGCCCCGAGCAGTTTAGTCGCGAATGGATGAGATTTTTGCTCCTTTTAATACTGTGGACCACGATATCTTTCTTGTCATTCTTTCCGATCTTAGGTATACTTCCCTCATGCTGTAGGTAGTTCTCTTTTTTATTTTCGCAGTCGACAAGAGTCTGTCCACATAAGACAAAAACCTTTTAAAAAAAATAGGTTGACCTTATTTATGGCTTACCGCATGATGATATTCTTTCTCATTCCCTTTAGTTCCCGCTTATGATGAACCTGAAGTGATAAAACAAGACTGTTTTTGTTAAAACATTGCTAGAACAATTTTTAATATACACATTTTAATTTACAATAATACATGGAGTGGCGTTTCATTTAAATTTTTTAATCTAGGTAAATAAATTTATGCGAAACAACTCAGTTAATCAGGACGAGTTAGTTGAAACCTATTCAGATGCTGGTCTAAATATTCAGTCAACAAACATTGTAGCGACCGCGTAATTGCTCTCATAAGAGTAATAAGCAACGAAGCTTATGCAATCTGTTCACTAGTTAGTTTTAATGGTACATTATTAGATCTTTCGTTCTATGAAATTCAGAAGGAATTTAAATAAGTGTAAACAAATTAATTCATCATTATTCTTTATATGTATTATTGCATCTTTTGTTATGATCCAAGTTCAGATTACATAATATAAAGTCTATTATGTAATCTGAATATGATATTAACGAATCTTCTTTCAAACATTTAATGTACAAACTAATTCAAATATTAATTTCACTCGTATTATACAGGCAAGCAAAGTTCAATGCATAATAAAATGATCTTGTAAATAATTTTTTACGTGATAGAGTCATTTTGCAGCTATATTAATGGTATAGTTGTAGCACTAATGGGTCAGTACGACCGGGGAAAGACCACGCTCGCACAGAATACCAGCGTAAAATAGCAGCTTTACACTGGTATGTTTCGTATAGTGAGTGTAGAGAACCGGAGACCCTTTTTATTGGAAACGAGTCATTCCATCTTAATCCTCAAGGGGGACAACGCATCTGCGTTTTCATTCCTAATCCAGGATAGGTGTAGATTTCTATGGGCTACAGAAACCACTTACCAACAGGTTCAATGTGTGCTCATTTGTCACCCTTATCCTTAAATAAATGTCCAATTGAAATTCCACAGACTGCTTTTAATGCCAATATGAGGATACCACTGTGTTTGGCGCACTTCGCATACCAAAATACCTGCTTGGCGTGTTAAGTAAGATTTTTACTTCTTCATGTGCAATTCCATCAGTAAGAGTAATTTTTATAAAAAGAACGAAAATACTTAGTATGAATACAATGTTCTAAAAGTGTAAATACAAAAGTTAGCTTTTTCCGTTATTTCAGACAAAATGGATTAAATTTTTTGCAACGTGTTACTTGGGATGTCGTTAAAAGTACCGCGTTTGTTCAACAATTAAAAGCGAACTCTAATATTACTGACTCCAGTTTAGTTGTAAAAAAATTCAGCGACGATAAAACGGAACTCGATTTGCTGAAATGAACTGTGCTCCGCTCAGTTAGTAATCTAGAAAAAATTTAAAGCTTACTAAAATGAACACAATTTTATTATAGGAGAAACAGCATTTTTTTAATCTGTTTTTTTTTTCTTATAAAATGTATCACAAAGTTTCATCGCAGTTTCGTCACCGGTCAGAGGGACATCATTTCAGAGCGTTAGTTGATTAAGTAAATCTACTTAATCAACTAACGTTCTATAATGATAAAGGACATTCAACAAACGAAATTTATTTTCTTGCGCCGAACTAATAAATACATTTCATTTCATTACTATTACCGTTACAGTTACAGCCTATTAAAGTCCACTACTGAATATAGGCCTTGCCATATATTTCCTAATAGGGGGGGATATTTGTATAGTTGCCACGTTGAAAAGCGGACTGGCAACTGCAGTTTTTTATTTTTAAATCGTTATTAGGTATACGCTGCTGCCCATCACCTGATTTTTTCTCCTCTGTCGCCTCTAAAGACACACACAGGATGGTATGGGGTACCGTGTAGTGGCGGTGTAAAAATATCCACTACCTCATATCATTTCATCACTATAAATCTGTCAATTTACATATAAGAACAAGTGACATCTGAACCGATTTTGACGGGGCTTTCACTGACAGTTGGCTGATGTCATAAGGAGTAACTTAAGCTACTTTTATTTTAGAAAAATAATTAGGATTCCACGCAAAAAAATAAAAACCCCAACACGCGAGCGAAGTCAACTCAAGAGACCTCAATTAGTGTAGAATGAGTTTGGCATATAATAAAATAACACTTCCTCTTCCACTGCATACAAGGAAACATATCGCGCCATGGGTACTTATTTTGTCTTACAAACGAAAGGATATGAAAGTAATAGTTTAATTCACTTTACGTTTGACACCTTGATTAATAGGTCAATCAACATATCTCCACTTTATGAGTAGAGAATTACGTGGTAGAGCCATGTTGTAGCTACATTACGGTTGTAGCACGAATAGGAAGGCTCGAACGGGAAGGACCACGCTTTCACAGAATACCAGAGTAAAATAGCAGCTCAATGCCGCTTTGTTTCGTATGGTGAGAAAACGAGGCATTTCACCTTAGTTTGCAGGGGTGGCAACGCATCTGCATTTTGATTCTTAATCGAAGATAGATGTAGATGTCTATGAGTCACAGCATCCTATTACCATCAGGTGAACTGTGTGCTCGTTTGTCACCCTTAGTCTATAAAAAGAGAGTTATATTAATACTGGTTGTAGTAGCACAGGGGACAATCGCCCGCCTTTAAAATGCGTAGGACGCACTTGACACTTTAAGTGTCCAATAATATATTTTGTTACCTTAATTAGGACATTCTCCTAGGATCTAGATTTACACTAGGATATTTTCCTGTATCGTGGGAGCTGTTTACATACATAAATTGCAATAAAACATACATCCAGATCTCAAACAATTATTTTTAAGACATACAAATTCATGTGTGGATACGACCCCGGGCCGTCAAAAGTAGGCGGAAGTTTGTCAACCAAATTAAGTCTAGTTATAAGCTTACTTTTATATTGAGTTGCCAGTGCCAATCTGTTAAGAAATGGCTAAATAAATATCATTTTATTTCTTTATTTCCTGAAATTGGCAATACATTGAATAGGAATAATTTAAAGTAGGTAGATGTAGGTAGATAAGATGAATTAAGAGTAGGTACTCTTACTTCATCTTAAATATTCACTGACGAGAATAAATACGTAGACAATGTGCGAATGTGAAATAAGTGAGAGAAGTGCGTCAGGATCGTGTCAAACAAGAATTCCATAGTCACTTCCAACCCCTCAGGGTAGCAGGTGTGAAAGATAATGCTTATATATGTGTATATATATATTATGTGATAGTTCCAGTTTTAAGTACTGAAATTCTATGTGCTCAGCGTGTATATAAATTTAAAAAAAAAACTCAAGGATATATGAAGGCTGCTTAACTACTACTATCGGGCTAAATTCTCTATCACTCTCTCAGAGACATGAGACCTGTGCCCGACTATGGATCGTATTTATTTAGGTAGTTCACTTATAGCACTTTTTATAATCACAAAAGCGCGTTCTATTAACAACACAGGAAAAACCAGAAGTGAGCTTCTTGTTAAGTGCAAAAGTAACGCTACACAGATACGGCTCCTTCCCTATTAGCTCCAATTAGTTTGTTCGCGAGTGTACTTTTGTAGTGCATAGTGAAAAAGACGCTTACGTTTTATGTTATGAATTATGACGCGACGTTATGTTTTTTTGTGATGGCCAGTGACAAGCATTTCACATGCTCTTTCATACTTTCTTTTTTGACTGCCTCATTACTCCAGTGGTTTTTAACGCGATTGCCGTTCGTGAGGTCCCGGGTTCGAATCAGTTATTGGGTTTTTCTGTCAAGAATTTCTCAGTATCAGCCCGGAGTTAAGAATTTTACGGAGTTTCACTCCCTTGCTTCGAAAAGCACGAAAAAGCCGTTGGTCCTGTGCCGGATCTATCTCCGGTCATGTCAAATTACCGTTCCATTAGACCATAAAAATGAGGGAATAGAGTGTGCACCTCTGCTTGCGCTGTATGCGCACTATATTTGGGCACTATAATCCTGTCCTGCGTAGATGGCTAGTCTCCGTTGAGACTGGCCGACTGGCCGCACTTTTTTACTGAAGTTATATTTGGGTATAAAATTTGTAAATAGACAACGTTGTCGTCTTGTCGTTCTCGTATGAGCAGAGGCGTAATCAAACCTTCCGTTTCGAAGTTATTCCTGAGACTGCACATCAGACAGGGTATAAACAGAGTTATTAATTGTGGCGACCACTCAAAATGTATGCAATACGCACCGTTATGCCATTGAAACCGATAAAGGAGCTCAAGAGCTTTCGCCACTTACGTCCTATCTCGCCAAATGCTCCTAAAAAGTGCTTATCTTTATATATATTTTTTATAGAATAAGGGTGACTAACGAGCACACAGTCCACTTGATGGTAAGTGGTTGCTGTGGCCCATAGACATCTGAATATATCTTCGTTTGCGAATTAAAATGGAGATGCGTTGTCAGCCTTGAGGACTAAGATAGAATGCCTCTTTTCCAGTAAAAAGGGTCTCTGGTTCTCTACACTCACCATACGAAACACAGCAGCATTAAGCTACTATATTACGCTGGTATTCTGTGAGAGCGCGGTCCTTCCCCGGTCGAGTCGACCCATTCGTGCTACAACTATACTATTAATATAGCTGCAGCATGGCTCTACCTTCTTACGTTCTGCGTTCTTACTTACGTGTCACGTTGTTTGTCCGCGGTGAACTCCTAAACTACTGAACTGATTTCAATGAAATTTTGCACACTGTGTGCAATTTGGTCCAACTTGAGAGACAGGATAGTTTTTATCCCGATAAATGACCCTCAATATTTTTATTAAGAATTTTTTTATAGGACACAGGGTCGTCGGAGAGGGCAGAACAACGTCTGCCTGGCCAGGTAGTTTATTATATGATGCTTACATTTTTGATATAAATTTGACCTAAATTTACTAGAACGGAAAATTCGTTTACGGAATTCATAAAATCAATTTATTATTTGTCATTCAATACTGTTGTCAACAATGATTTTATCCGAACAATCTCAACGAAGTGTTGTGTTGACTGCGGAATCACGCAATTTCTACAAACAAATTTTTACATTAACCATATAATCACGGGTCGTTCAGCACACGCTTCAGCAATTATATTTCTCAGATGTATTATTTTGCTTTATTTCATAATACATACTACTGTTTTATCCCCACTGTAAAATTTAATAAAACAAAATACTAAGTACACAAAAGAAACATTTTTGTATTGAATAAAACTATTTTTACGGATTTTATCGCGTTTAATTAACTTATTTTATATTCCCGACGTTTCGGTTGCTTTCCAGCAACCGTGGTCACGGGGGACTGAGGTGATTGACGTCCCGATGTCAAAGTTAACCCGGAGTACCTTCAGCTTTTTAATTATTAATTTTTTTTTTTTAATTTTGGTCCGATCTACGCAGAATGAACTAACTGTGTCTTGAAGTCTTACAGTGGTATGCTTGGGTTTAGTTTTAATTTTATGAATTACAGGATCCCAAGCAGGTGGTAGTACCCAGCCTCCCTCTCTATTGAAATTAGGATGTTTTTTAATTTCAATAGCCTCACGTATCATCCTTGGCAGGAATCGATGTTCTTTCGCGAGGACTTGTGGTTTATCAAATCTAATGTAATGACGGGGGGTAAATTTCTCCATGAGTGTATATAAAAACGTCCTGCTATAGAACACACGCCTCTTCGCATTAGTGAAGTAGATGGAGAGAGAACAGGCCGCCGCTTTATTTCAGTGAGCTTTATCAAACTGCCTTTATCCTCGTTATATATAATTCTATATAATTTCACCGTGCCGAGTATTTGCGGCGTAAGCGAATCCACTAGCTCTTCTAATCCCACGGGTGTCGTAAGAGGCAACCGAAAGAAACAGAAACAATGCACATGGGCAGTAACGTCTTCCTCCATTAGCTAAGCAATTTAAAAATAATAAGAAAATTGCGTTTGCCAACCTGCGTGCCAAGCGTCACAACTATGTAATTATAAACCATTATTGATATGTCATCAAACATCAGTTATAATAACATTAGTACAAATACCACATTTAGATAAGAAAATTATTTAATATTTTTTTTTATTGAATAAGGATGACAAACGAGCACACAGTCCACCGTGTGGTAAGTGGTTGCTGTGGCCCATAGACATCTACATTTATCTTCGTTTGCGAATTAAAATGCAGATGCGTTGTCAGCCGTGAGGACTAAGATAGAATGCCTCTTTTCCAGTAAAAAGGGTCTCCGGTTCTCTGCACTCACCATATAAATCACAGCAGCATTAAGCTGCTATTTTACGCTGGTATTCTGTGAGAGCGTGTTCCTTCCCCGGTCAAGCCGACCCATTCGTGCTACAACTATACTATTAATATAGCTGAAGCATGGCTCTACCACGTACAAATTGTTATATTTTTATATATTTTTTCTTATATTTACGCGAATACTACATATGGAGTAAAAATAATTTTACGGATTTTATCGCGTTTAATTTTACTACTGCCAGGCTTCAAGATTGTAATGTAAGTCCATTCTGCTTAGTACGGACGAAAAAACCAATAATTAAAAGTTGAACCTTCGTTAACTATGATATCAGGACCTCAAACACCTCAGCCCCGCCCCCCTCCCTGTGGCTATGGGTGATGTTAATTGCCCGTCACGTCTGGGATTATCCGTTTGGATGAAATTTAAAAAGGTTTTGGATAAACCACTACAATCCGTAAAATTAGTTTTATTCCGCGAAATTTATTTATATTTTTTTCATTACAATCTATCAAAAGTTCTCTGCTGAGCATCGCCTCAAAGGATAACAATTGCCATAGTTTCCACGCTTGGCAAGAGGGTTGATAATCGCAATTTTTCATTTTTAGTCTCCTTTTACGACACCCAAGTTGCATTATTTATGTACATTGAAAATACACTAAAAGGTCATAAACGGGCTATTGGAGTAATAAGCCGTCCGTATTACTCAACGTGTAAATGCTCCATTACTTTACCATGTAGTGACGGTGTAAGAATATCCACTACCCCATATAATCCCGTAGGTGTTGTAAGATGCGACAGAGGGAAACCAGATGAGCAGCAGCGTCTTCCTAATAACAACTAAAAATAAAAAATGCGTGAGTGTCGTGGAACACTCGGTTGGAACGAAGTTCCTTGCGAAGTATATTATTATTGATAAACGTAGGTATTATATTATTGATTAACAAATACAAATAAATGAATTACTAGCATCTATTAAAATGAAGCGTCATTTGAAATAAAATAATATTTCTTCATGGCAAGATAAGAAACAGTGTGAGGTAGATGGATATTATTCCATCTCACTTCCTTAATCTATCCTCATCACACTATGACACAAGGGATAGTGACGAAAAAATCTTACACTTTTTGTCGCCTAGCTCCCATCCGCTAAACCCATACCGTCCGATAAAGAACTTCGTTCCAAAAATTCCGGTTGCCAACCCGCTTGCCCGTGTTGCAACTATGGCAAATATCTTCCCTATAAAGCAATCTATGGGGAGGCCTATGTTCAGCTGTGGACTTTTATAGGCTGTAACGGTAACGGTATTACTCAACGAACTAACAACCACATCCCGGAAGTTTCAATAGTGGTAGCCTTGTATAATTAAACGGAGTATAGGGTGGCCCCGACTAGTTAAACTTACGACCTGGTAAGACATGCGGAATTTTTTTATAGGATAGGGTGACAAACGAGCACACATTCCACCTGATGATAAGTGGTTACTGTGACCCATAGACATCCACATCTATTCTCAATAGAGAATCAAAATGCAAATGCGTTGTTACCCGTGAAAACTAAAATGGTTTGCCTCTTTTCCAGTATAAAGGGTCTCCGGTTCTCTACACTCACTGTTACGGCCTACGGCTGCTCCCTTACAGGATCGAATCATCAGGGGCCCATGAGCTGAAGACTTCCCGAGCAGACGTAGGTCGGGCTTCAATGTGGCCACGTGGAATCTCTCGAATTACACTAAAATATATGGGTGAGCGTTCTATACTACGGCCAGTCGACCGGCAGAGGAATTAGGCGGAGCTTACTTACCTATATCCAAGGCGACTGGTCCCTCCGGAGTCGGTCAGGTCACATATGGTTGTATAGTGAAAGGGAAATAAGTGATGTGATGTGTATCTGGGTGTGACTGATGGTGATTGAACCTAGACCTTGGCCGTCGGCAGCAGCCCGAGCGTCGACACCGCTCCAACTTGAGGGGGGCTTCCGAGGTTGTCCACAGTCACTTTCCTCGTTCTTCACGATGACAGTCAATTAACTCTATCGTGCGATTAACTAACTTACAGAAGCCACTAACTATCGCGGGGTATAAGGTTACCGCACAAAACACACACGGAGCCTCTGGACCAAAGGTCGCTACCGTTTCGCGTTGCAACAGTTAGTTCTAGAATGTCAGAGGCCGCACTAGCTAATATTGTCGAATGCACTTATACAGATTCTGAGTCGGACCCAATAAGTCCCGGGAAGCTCTCCAGCAGGAATGCGCGTCACAAAATCCTAGACCGTATATTTACGGGCCGCACCTAATTATTCCGAGTTCCCTAACAGAATTGACCGCGTGCTCACGTCATCACCGCTTACAGACGATTGACTGCCCTTGGGCGTTTTTCGCACGACTGAAAGTCAAACCGGTATGAATGCACCGCGCCGAGCGCCCTCTCGCGTCAATCCTTGAAAGTGTTTGGCGCGAACACTTACCATACGAAACACAGCAGTGTTAAGCTGCTATTTTACGCAGGTATACTGTGAGAGCGTGGTCCTTCCCCGTTTGAGCTAAACCATTCGTGCTACAACTATACTACTAATATAGCTACAGCATGGCTCTACCACGTCTATATTATGTTCAGCAATGTACTCGTACTTCTGAACGGCGTTAATGATGTTTATAATGATATTTTTTTAAATAATAGGGTGAAAATGTTTAGGGTCTGTTCCCTCAAAATTAAGCACCAACACTTTAGCACTGTGACCGAGGTAACAGCGTTGATGCAGTAGCAACATTCTGATTTAAAGGTCTTTTAATTTTCGTAACCCAATGTATTTATACATATAATACTGATACATGATCAATCATATTCAATTAGTATTTTACTTTATATTGTCGTGCGGCCTACAGCATATCTTTCTATTTAAATATTTTTATCAAGATATGAATTTGTGTTTTCTGATAAATGTGTTATACCAATCTAGGTTGTACAGCCAGTACTGTACAAACAGTGCATGTTGCCAGTGGTGACCTATGCAACTGAGACGTTGTCCTTCACTGCTGGCCGTATGAGGAAACTTAAGGTCGCTCAGCGAGCTATGGAGAGGGCTATGCTCGGGGTTTCTCTACATGATAAACTTAGAAAAGAGGATATCTGGCGTAGAACCTGAGTGACCGACATAGCCCAACGGATTAGTGACCTAAAGTGGCAATGGGTCAGCCATATAGCTCGAAGAACCGACATCCGATGGGGGGAAAAGGTTCTCGAGTGGCGGCCTCGTACCGGTGGATGAAGTGTAGGACATCCCTCCACTAGATGGAGTGACAACCTCGTAACATGTGCAAGAAGTCAATGAATGCACGTGGCTCAGGACCGTGCTTTGTGGCATTCCTTGGGGGAGGCCTATGATCAGCAGTGGACTTGTTAAGGGCTATAATGATGATGATGAATGTAGGTTAGAGATCTACATGGAGTCTGAACAGATTGAAATTAACAACTGTATTTACTATAATCACGCTTCGCGCTAAATAATAGCTTATTTCATAAACATATTTCACAATAAGCCTGAGTGATATATTAAGCCGCCTACGGAGAGAATCAATTTACTCCATTAAACACGCTATCCTCTAATCTATTAGAACATTGTAAATAATCACACCGCTGTAAATTATATTATTTTTCTTTATTTTAGTTAAACGAAATTAGCTTTGTTTATTTTGGGAAATGTACCTACAGTAAATAATTTCATTGAAAAGTAAGGCTGTCGTCAAAGTGAGCCGAGTCTACTTGCTGTTTTCGGGAGTCATTTAGAATCGTCTTGCACACAGACTCGACGACTTCCAACCTCCCGAACAAGCCGGTTTCAGAAAAGGCTTTAGCACCATAGACCACATTCATACCTTACTAAGGTAGAGAATGATTTTTTAAATAGTACTTGCTGTTCCCCAAGACTTCACCTGCGTGTTATTTAGGGTTTTAATTATGTTGCATTGCACCCTTATTCTTTTTCTAAAATATAAGTAGCCTAAGTTACTCCTTATAACTTCAGCTATCTGCCAGTAAAAGTTCAGACAGACAGACAGACAAAAATTTTAAAAATTGCTTTTTTGTTATAAGTACCGTATATACTTTCATATGCATTTAGACCTGATAAACCTGTTATTTTGATATTACAAACAGATACTTCAATTTTATTTATTTGTATAGATAAGGGTGACAAATGAGCACACAGTCCACCTGATGCTAAGTGTATATATAACACATTTATCCTCAATTAGGAATCAAAGTGCAGATGAGTCGTCACCGCTAAGGACTGAGATGGAATGCCTCGTATTGCAGATCATGGTCACTAGAAACGAGCATTCCATCTTAGTTTTCAGGGGTGACGACGCATCTGTGTTTTGATTCATAATCGAGAATAGATGTAGATGTCTGTGGTATCCTTTTTATATTTCTATGGTATCTACTTATCATCAGGTGCACTGTGTGCTCCTTTATCTATAAAAAAAACACGCATTTCAATCATCAAATTATTTATAACCTTGATGAAAAACGGCACCACGTATCATTATTATAGCCTGTCACAGCCACTGCGGAATATAGACCTTCCCCAAGAAATATCTCAATGAATGTTTGGTTCACCTGAATCCGTAAACTCCACAAATCCCTCCTAATGTTAAGTGGATGTTGTGAACCATACACACCTAAATTTATCCTCATTTCAGAATCTAA
Source organism: Parnassius mnemosyne (assembly GCA_963668995.1). NCBI lineage: Eukaryota > Metazoa > Arthropoda > Insecta > Lepidoptera > Papilionidae > Parnassius > Parnassius mnemosyne. Next base: position 68,529,125 of record CAVLGL010000001.1, read on the forward strand.
CTGCAAATGCATTGTCACCCCTGAGAACTGAGATGGTAAAGTAAAAAGGGTCTCCGGTTCTCTACACTCACCATATAAAGCACAGCATCATTAAGCTGCTATTTTACGCTGGTATTCTGTGAGAGCGTGGTCCCACCCCAATCGAGCCGGCCCATTCGTGTTACAACATACATTGCTGCTGCGTGGCTATACCAAGTAGAAAATGTGATATTAAAACGTTTGAACATCTTCTGATATCGTACACTTATGTTAATTTAGCAACTGTATTCTACTATAGAGGTATATTTTTGAAAACCAAACATCAAAGGCTAGCAATAAATCTAAGTAGTACTCAATTTTCACTTGACTTACACAGGCCTACAATGCACTTTTGATCGGTGACAAAATTAAAAACAACTTGTCGAGAGTTATCAAAACAAAAAATCATAAAACCTTCACGCACTTTTAAATCTCAAAAGCCATAGAACTACTTCAAATTAACATCAGTAGGTAAGCTTTCAGTGAATTAACAGAAAACGTGTAATCCTACGCAAATTCGTTGACGCGTAGTCAAAGTTTCGCGTATTGCGAGCAAATTGAAACGTGCCTTTGATCTCTGCCTAACACAGACTAGACGATTTAATTACGAAAATGAATTAATTTCCCATTGTTTTACTATATGGCAATGTTGCTTTACTATTGCATTTACCGCTTTAAATACCTGGAAAATTTTAAACGTGATAGAGCCACAACTACATTATTGCTGCAGCGCGAATGAGTTCGTCAGGGAAGTACCACGCTCGCACTGAATACCAGAATTATGCTGTCGTATTTCGTATAATGAATAACAAGAACCAGGGACCTATTTCAATAATAAAAAACATTCCATCTAGACCTCATTAGTGACAACATTACATTAACAGAAAACGCTTAACGACTTAGGGACCTTCAAGAAAAGAGCCTACTCCTCTTTAAAAGACCGGCAATGCATCTGCACTTCCCCTAGTGTTGAAGTTGTTCATGAGCGGCGGTAGTCACTTACCATCAGGTGAACCGCATGCTCGTTTGTCCCTTCTCCTATAAAAAAAGCAAACGTCAATTGAACTGATTTTTTTATTGAGTGTTACTTAGGTTTACCATTTATTATTTTATATTATTTTTAAGGTAATTGTTGAAAATTAAAAAAAAAACATATGTGAGTTTTTTACCAATCCGTGTATAATACTAATTTAACAATACAACAAAATGATTGCTAATAATATTTGTGATCATCAAGATGATGAGGGTAAACTTCGATATTGAGAAGACTATGTGAGTTTATATAAATCATAGCAATAGAATTTTTTGACTTTCAATAAAATCTAAGGTATGGTAATACCATTTTCTATTTCATAAATTGAATTCATTCTTTGTCATGCAATACTGTTGTTGACAAAGATTTTATCCGAACAATCTCAACGAAGTGTAGCCGGTGGACTGAAAAGGGGAGATCTCCCGCTGGGCAAGATGTTCTGCCCGGGGAGCGGCCGACGCTCCAATTGGTAGTTCGGAGCTATTCTATATAATATGCTGCTTTAACTTCGGAACTTTATAAGCGTGATTTAGGCTTCGATGTGTTTCGCTTGTGGCGCGTCGACAGCGCCGCCACATCACCCCACTGCTCAGACCGGAGGTCGATAATGCAGTCTAGATGTCGATGAATTTGCAAGTGCCAGGGAATTGCCTTGTAAGTCTGCGGTAAGTTGAGAAGTAGGCAAGTAAATCTGCGATAGTGCCGTGAGCAGAGGCGAACAATAAGGCTCAGAGCCGTGCCGAACACTTTAGCGCAGAGAGTAGCTTGAAGGAACAGGAAACATTATTATTCCAGTGCTACGATGAACCTTTGTAAAGCTAGATAGCTAGCAGAATGTGAAGACTGCAGACAATATCTGTTCGGGAGCGAATGAATGGGAGGTACTTGAGGACGATGACGAAGGTTTGAAGTTGTATTTTCCGAAGGTTGTTGGTTGCGTGTTCATATCACGTCGGGGTCACCACTGTAGCCGGTAGAAGGAAAAGGGGAGATCTCCCGCCTGGCAAGGTGTTCTGCCCGGGGAGCGGCCGACGCTCCAATTGGTAGTTTGGAGCTATTCTATGTATGCAGCTTTAAATTCGGAACTTTGTAAGCGCGATTTAGGCTTCGATGTGTTTTGCTTGTGGCGCGTCGACAGCGTCGCCACAGAAGTGTTGTGTTGACTGCGGGATCACACAATTTCTACAAATAAATTAGCCATATAATCACGGGTCGTTTGGCGCACGTTTCAGCAATTATATCTCTCAGATGCATTATTTTGCTTTATTTCAGAATATATACTACTGTTTTATCCTTACCGCATAATTTATTACCTCTTAAATAGTATTTGACTACTCAACTACGTTGCCCGTTACCATGCCAGATTATTAAAGGCCACTGCTGAAGATACGCCTCCCTCATAGATGGCCTCATAGGTGGGGTTATTTGCCATAGTTGCCACGCTTGGTAAGCGGGTTGACTTGACTCTCTCATACTATTAAGTAGGCGGCCTCTAGGAAGGTGATTAAAATTTGTTAATTATATTACCATGATATGATTATTACCATCTATTGGAAGCGTTGAGAACTTTTTGGAGATTCCCTAAGTTGCATACTACGACGAATGGGGGAGATTATGATGAATTCTCTTATACAGTAATCTCTGTCACTGTTACGGCCCTCAGTTGCCCCGACAGAAGTCGACTGGACCAAGGCCCATGAGTGATCTTCTCGACGAGCAACCAGAAGGTTCGGGCCCAATGGCCTATGGATAATTATTAACTAATGGCTGATAAACAAACACAAACTTACCGAGTTCCGGAGGTAGGGTCGACCACAAGGCACCGTCAGGTGGTAAGGAAATGGATGTAAAGTGGTGTGTGAAAATGTGTAGATGTAAGCTGACGTCACCGATGTAATCTGACAGCAGACCCACAGGCGCTACTTTTCTCCACAATGTGCGATCCCTCCAGTGGGATTTCCCCAATAGAGACTTTCTGCTTTTATTTCACTATACTAGTTTATCAACTTTATTGTACATTTAATTAACTTCAAATTTAACTAAATCAACGTTAATTGAACTTAAAACAAATGACACACTGCACAACTTAAGAACTGTCGGTCAGAGTTGAATGTCCCATGTTCACTTAGCACAAACTTATACTCAAAAAACGACCGCGATCTCCTCTCGGGTCACAACGTTTTAGCGTTCCACCCGACAAAGCAAAAATGTCTTATAACGATATTAAAATGCCACACAAACAACTCGTCGACGCAAATTAATGGCAATCGAAGTTAAATTAATCACTCAAAACTCAAGGGTAAGCCTCGTTGTCACGTAAAACGCACGAAACAGACAACGCAAAAGGAGGCAGGACCTAACGATTCTCACGTAACATATAACCGACACGGCTGCCGCGAACCAACTCTCGCCCACACGTCGAGCGACCGAGCGGTGAACGGAGAGACGCGCGTGGACAGTGACTGGTATCATCGAATGAACGCGCCGAGCGCGCGTCTTGAATGTAAGTTTTAAAAATGTTAATAATTGGCCTAAACAAACCCCCGTCCCGGACATAAAGACTTATGTCCGCGAGTAAATTGGCAAACGGGATATGGTCGCGACGGCACGTTGCAAGACCGAATCTTCAACCAAAACCTCGGCCACCCTAGGCACCCCATCCGATCCATACGACAACAATGCGCTCACGGCGCCAATACAAAGGCAAAGCGTTGGGTTCTTTAACTAACACGAGGTCTCCAACCCGAGGGGGATCCGTTTTGTAAGACCACTTAACGCGCTGCTGCAAATGATGTAGGTACGCCAGACATCATCGGTGCCCCAAAACTCTGAGTCATCTATAATTAATAGAATCAGGCGTTACTTTGCGGAAATCCATTATATAAAAGCTTTTACAAAAATTTACTTCGCAAATATCCGCGTTATAAAATAAAATGATGTGTCTTACCTAGTATGAAGAAGCACCGCCCTCCCTCAATTGCTTGCACTATCCCCGTCACCACTAATCCCAGCACCGCTTCTCCCAACACCACTACACTAGGCAAGACACACCACTGACGATAATACGACACGTGTTTCGCCTCTACACGAGGCATCCTCAGATGATATAGACTCTACGGTGGCTAACCGCTAAGTGAGCGGTGAGCCAAAACAAGTGCCTTTTATACAAACCGATGATGCAACCGCTCTCTATCTAAGGAGCGAGCGACTGCGTCATGCGATAAAACATGCGACCAATCACCACTGGACTTACGCAGTCGTTTGTAAAATTAAAAAACAAACCGCCGCGCAACGCCCACCCTCTAACCACGCAACCAATCGCCGATCACCGTGAGGGTGACAAACGACCATATTGCGAGGCTCTCTATTATTAGAGAGCAGGCTTGAAGATATTGGCATGGCAACACAAAGCATGGCAACATAATGGCAACATAAAGTAGCCGCTTTTTATTGTTACATTAACCGTTTGTTTACTGTCCCATTAAGTAAAGAAAATTATTTAAAAGAACTTAATATAATTTATCAAATAGCGGTCTCTAACGGTTTTTCAAAAAAATCTCATTAACAATTTAATTAAAAAGAAACAAAAGCATGTTATTCGCAACTCTCTGTACGCGGTTCAAACTCAAAGTGTTCATCGATATGTGAGCAGTTTGACCTACTTAGGCCCCATATCTGAAAAAGTAGCTAATACTCTTCGACAAAACGGCGTTCATGTGACGTTCAAAACAAACAATTCTCTTAGAAATATCTGTAATAGTAAAGATAAGTTGGATACTCGTCAAAAGTCAGGTGTTTACAAACTTGTTTGTGACGAATTCCACGCCGTTAACGTGGGTCAGACTGGTCGCAATTTCGAGACACGTTATAAAGAGCATTTAGCCGCGTACAGGAATTGCAATCCCGATAAATCCCATTTTGCCAAACATCTTTTGGACACTGGACACAACCTAGCCAACGACCACTCCTTTAAAGTCTTACATACGTGTAATAAAGGGCTGCGGCTGTGTGTGCTGGAACAGTTAGAGATATTAAAAAGTAATAATAATACCGTTGCATTGCTGAATGAACAAACAAATGTTATTAACTCACCTCTCTTAAATATCTTCAAGCCTGCTCTCTAATAATGTGGGCGTTGCGCGGCGGTTTGTTTTTAATTTTACAAACGGCTGCGTAAGTCCAGCGGTGATTGGTCGCATGTTTTATCGCATGACGCAGTCGCTCGCTCCTTAGATAGAGAGCGGTTGCATCATCGGTTTGTATAAAAGGCACTTGTTTTGGCTCGCCGCTCACTTAGCGGTTAGCCACCGTAGAGTCTATATCACCTGAGGATGCCTCGTGTAGAGGCGAAACACGTGTCGTATTATCGTCAGTGGTGTGTCTTGCCTAGTGTAGTGGTGTTGGGAGTAGCGGTGCTGGGATTAGTGGTCACGGGGATAGTGCACGCAATTGAGGGAGGGCGGGAGGTGCTTCTTCATACTAGGTAAGACACATCATTTTATTTTATAACGCGGATATTTGCGAAGTAAATTTTTGTAAAAGCTTTTATCTGAGTCATCTGTTGCAGCAGGTCAAATCTGCTCAACCGCGAAAAGTTTATTTCCCAGAAGGGGTACTCGGGCAGAGCGTTAAGCGGCTGGCCAATCAGGAAGTGGCCCGGGGTTAGAACCTACAAATCATTCGGATCGGACGAGAGGGGACAGAGGGGCCGAGAGTTGAGTACCGCCTCAATTTTACAGAATACAGTGGCAAGCTCCTCAAATGTCAAAATAATTTCGCCAATAACGCGACGAAGATGCGTTTTTGCAACCTTAACCACCGCCTCAAAATACCGCCCCAGTGTGGGCAAGCCGGAGGGTCGAATTTTCACTGAGTGCCCTTCTTAGACATCGCAGTACCTAAATAAGTCCTGTTGCTGGGCAGAAATTCGACGACCTCTTTCAAATATCTATCCGTGTCCTTATAATTCGTTCCGCAATGAGACCGGATCAGGTCCGGCAAACCGCGACGCGATACGAAGCGGCCCAGCGTGGCCACAAAGGCTTCAGTGCTGAGGGCACTTATTAGTTCTAAGTGAACGTAGTGGCGAGGCACACGAAAACGCACAGATAGGCCTTATTTGAACGCGCGTTACGAAGGTTGGAGGACTTGACGAAAAAGGGGCCAGCAAAGTCCGTTCCGACTCCAGCGAATGGTCGGATGGCCCTGAAGAGTTCGGGTGGTAAGTCACCCATCATAGGTTGCGATATGGTGGCCTTCAGTTTATAACAAGGTATGCACTTAAAGAGGACGCTCCGAATGGTGCGTTGGCTAGCCAAAATCTAAAACTCCCGCTGCAAAATAGCCGAAAGAGCGTTACACCCAGCGTGGATATTCTTAACATGATGGTGAGTTACCAGCAACCGAACAAAGGAACCGTCCTTAGGGAGCAGTAACGGGTGTCGAGCCCCGTACGGCAGTTGAGAATTTTTCTAACGACCGCCAACGTGCAGCATCCCAGCGTCGTCCAGGAAGAGGTTCAGACGGGCCAGAGTGCCCTTGACAACGGAGCCCCGCTTCAAAGTTTCAATCACGGGCTCAAATGCTCCGCTTGGAACATACGGGTCCAATGCATCAAAGCTTCGCGACGCTCGCTAGGGGACAAAACTTACAATGTAATCGAGGACATTTACTTTAACTAAAATGTGAAGGTGTTCGCTGGCAGGGCCAAACACCAACTCCGCTTGTCCCCTAGGAGCTCGATACCTACCATTGGACGTGATTCAGAGCTCCAAGGGAGCCCTAGTCTTCCCACCAACCAAGTGGAGGCCACACAGCGTTGTGAACCCGAATCCAATAGAGGTCGAACCGTTAAACAGTCGCCACTTGGGTTGTATACCTTCAATGAGGCCGTCGGCAATAGAAGAGTTTGACAAGTGGACTGTTGACGGCTCAGAAGATCAGTGGAGGCGGCCGTAGTGGGAGCTAGGGCGGCAGCTACCTAGCTGGGGCTGCCTCCACCGGACCGGCACTCGAACCGGGGGTCCCGGAAGCGGCATTCTGGCGGCATCTCAATGACCCGTGGTTGGAAATCACCAAACGGGCCGACCTGGTGAGCTTTGGGGAACCTCGGCCTTGATGCCCGAGACAGATTAGAGGTCGCAGGACCCCCGTAGTACCGGTACCGACCAAAGGGGGGAGATTGGTTCTCCAGTCGCGGGCGCTCAGCTAATGGGGGTGAGAAGGGTCTAGCTGACCGCTGAGTGGCCGTGAAGTTCCTTTCAATACGTGGGGGGGGGAACCCCCTGGGGGAACGACCCCCAGACTGGTCTGGGGAGGGACCTCCTTTAAAACCAGGAGCACGGTCGCCTGACGGGGGGCGTGGCTGAGCGCCCCGCCCGTGCGAGTCGCGGGCCCGGCCAGAGCCCCGAGAGGAAGCGCCGTTCGCACCCCGGCACAAAACGGCATGGTGGACAGTGCGGACAGGGCCGCTGGTGCGGGCAGTCTCGTTTGAGGTGCCTTTCCAAGCACGAGTAGCACCAGCGGCGCTCCTTGGCGATAGTTCACCTCGCCGGGACCGGCTTACCCAATATCTTCGGGCACGAGGTCACCCGGTGATCAGATGCTAGTCAATAGGAGCAGGGGGGCGCCTCCCTGGCCGCTAGGCCGCTTTAAGATGGTAGGGAGCGGCGCCCTCCCGCGGGAGCTCCGCTCAGCCTTAGGGGGGTTGGCGCCGACTTGCCCGGTGGATTCCGCCTCTCCCTGGGCACGGCTCGGTTGGCAACCCGTAAGTTGTCGACAATGCCCGCTGTGTTCTCAATTTATTGGCACTGCTCCTCCAAGAACCGCAGCAGGTCCCTGAAGGGCGGAATATAGGAGGTGCTGTCCCCGCCGTACCTCTCCTCAAAATGTATCCGAAGGTCGAGAGGCAGGCGGGACAGCACGATGTGGAGCAACAAGAAGGACCATTCGTCCACCGGTAAATCCAACAAGAAGGACCATTCGTCCACCGGTAAATCCAGCCGCCTCAACGAATTACAGGCCACCACGACTGGATTGACGATGTTCGGACGTAGTCTGGCCCGGTCCCTAAGCAGCAGGAGGTTAAGAAGCTGCCTAACGTATTCGTCCGTGATTCGCCGGACGTTGGCGTATCTGCCGGCGAGGAGGTCCCGGGCAGTCTGGTAGGTCCAGAGTTGGGAGTCGTCCCAACAGCTCCGGCTGAGTAGGCTGCTTCCGAGAGGACACGGGCAGGCCACTCAGCCGAGCTTCACGCGCTTGATTAGCATACTTGGCCCCCGCCTCGATCAAGTCGTCCGTAAGCGAAAAGAATTGCTCGTAGTCCGCGAGGCAGAAGTCTAGGACTCCCCGTTCCGCATCCGAGGCCAAAAGCTCAGTGCAAGCCTCCTCCACTATGGCCCTTCGGGCCACGACCTGCTCGAACCGCTTCCCTAAACTATGGACCCGATCGGGTCGCCTTATCAAGGTATGGGCGTTCGCGGGCCAGCACAGTTCCGCCTGCAGGTGAAGCGCCGGTAGCTTGTGCGATGGCGTCACTTCTAACTACAAATCACTATTAAATTAAATTAAATACAAATTACACTACACGGCAAGTACACACTACAGTCGGTCAGCAAGATGCCTCGCCCAGGCGACCGACCCTTCGGCAATTTAATCAACCTACCCGAAATACCTGACGCGTAGGTACCTAAACCTAAACTACACTCCTGCTTGCGCAGCCTAACGGGCGTGGTTCTAATTCTAACCACCGATCCGCTAACAAAATCCCCCGACAGAAGTCGACTGGACCAGGGCCCATGAGTGATCTCCTCGACTAGCAACCAGAAGCTTCGGGCCCAATGGCCCGATATTATGGATATTATATCCTGACATATATGACTATAAAGAGACTTTAATGCCTGTATCAACCCATCGCTCAAGCCAAATGAGTTTTGTGTTTGCCATAACACATCCCTGTCCACTCTGTCATAAGCATTTTCCAAGTCTATGGACGCACAAAAAACTTTTTGGTTTTTGGCCAAAAACTTCTCCGCGATCATGTGCATGGACAAGATTTAATCGGTATACCCCATTATATTTCTAAATCCAGCTTGAACATCCCACATTTTTCCATCAGTTTCTTTTATAACTCTTTCAATTAGTATCTTAGCATACAATTTTACTATAATGCTAAGAAGGCTGATACCACGGTCGTTTTTTACGGTCCTGCTGCGATCCTTTTCCCTCATAGCCCTTAGCATTTGGAGTGATACTCTATCATATCCGGCTGCCTTACCTGCTTACATACTTTTCATTGCTTTCATTATTTCATCTAAACTTATCTCCCTATCTCTTACCTCTTCTTTCTTTCTTTTTTGTCTTCATTTTAGATCCACATTCAGTGTTTATTGAGCTTGCTTAAGCAACTCAATACAGTTCAAAAATTGTTTGTATAAACCTTTCTTTGTATCGTCTTTCGCACCTTTTCTGTCGCTTGAAAATGTTATTATTTCTATTAAAAATTTTTAGGTGTAATTGCCTCCGTAGCATGTAGCAGCTACGTTTTCAAATTAACTACCTAAGTTGGTCACTGCACGAATTTTATATTATTTTAGAGCCAATAGACATTTGAAACAGTAAGGTGATTTTTTACTTCGTAACATAGCTTCCATATCGAAATTAAAAAGCTTCCATACCGTATATGAAACTGCTTAGAGCGGTATCTTTCTTAGATTTTAAACAGGTTGCATTTAATTTTCAATTACTTTGTTACGGTCTTATATTTGTTGGCTTAGTCGACTTGATTGACCCTATGTAAATATTCTGTCAATTTGGTTGACCCTATGGAAATATTCAGTCAGGATGTAGATAGATTTTAAAAACACAGCCGCATAATCCAAAAATTACTTCAAAAGCCTGTAATTGCCATACGTTGTTCTTGTATTGGGAAATATTATCCCAATGGACCAAGAACGCTGTCTTCCTCTTACGCCTTTGAGCCAAATAAATTGTGCGATATCCTACCAACAGAGCCAAGTCATTACATGGTAAGAATTAAAACTATTTTAAAAATATATTTTCCTTTTTGTAAATACAGACTCAAATTGCAAATACCAATCCCATCTGTGCCGGCGGAAATTGAACACGATTTGCTCGCGGCGATATACCTTAGGGGCAATCAAGGCTCTGTATAATTGGGTAATAAACTTCATTAAACCCATGAATATTGTAATAATCTACATTAAGTCCTTTGTCAACATGTTTTTATAGCATTAACTAATTACTTATATTGCTTAATATGTCTACCTCTATTATTGTCCTGTGGCTGTTTATTATGACTTTTCAAATGACCTCAATGTTATTGTTTGTTTATCAACTAATCCTATAGTCCTAGTCTTCATAGGTAGCTCTTCATTTAATTTAAAACTCGATGGCCAAGTCCATAAACCGTGAGTTCAACCTTTTCCCTTAGCCCAATGTGCTAGATTTATTTAAATTCTAAAATATTAAATATACGGAAAAGATGTGGTCAATGTTATTTACAGTGTTACATTTTTTAATGTAGAATATGGATGACAACAGTCTACCTGATGAAAAGCATATGCTGTGGCCAATAGACATCTGCACTTATCCTTGATTAAGAATCAAAATGCAGGTATCACCCCTGAGGACTAAGATGGAATGCCTCGTTTCCAATAAAAAGGGTCTCTGGTTCTCTACACTCGCCTTACAAAACAGTAACCTTAAGCTGCTATTTTACGCTGGTATTCTATGAGAGCGTGGTCCTACCCCGGTCAGGACGACCCATTCGTGCTACAACCATAATATAGCTGGAGCGTGGCTTTACCACGTAAAAAACATGATAAATAACATTAATTCGCTGATTTCAGAGTACCCAGTAAGGGCTGTTTCTAAGAATAACATATATTCTCAGAAACTATCTTTGTTAATTCTTTATTAACAAAGATAGTTTCTTTGTTTCATTACTAACTTATTTTACTATCACTTATTTTGTAATAAGATATTCAATGTATTTAAAATGGTTCTGCCGATCATTAACGTAATTTATCGTGTATTTATATGGTAAAATACAACGAAATATAGTTACAAGTCGTTTTTGGAATACGAACATGAAAATACTTGTGTAAATAAAAAAAAATACAGAGCAGGTTCTGCACTACAAAAGTTTTTCACTTTGTTGTTCTTTCTGCATGTTCGTTATGACTAAATCAAAGACTCACATAATAGTTTGTCACAGCTGACAGCTGCCTGCAATTAATACTTATATATTTTGGTGATATATTTCGTATTCATCAAGGCAAGGAAGTGGTTTTCTTTCTGTTTTTTTGTTAAGCAATGATGATAAAATATGTAAATATGCTTCCATTTGTAGCTGTGTACTACGATTAAATTGTTAGGAGTAAATAGTATAATGGCATTTTAATTGTACAAGAGTTTCAAAGAAAGAAAACGAATAATTGTCTCCAGAAATGTTTTTGGTTCAAAATGTTTTTCGCTGGGATTAGAATAAACATTTGATTTTCGATTCAGATTAACCATTTAAAATAGTTGGCTTAATGTTTTCATTTATTTATCACATATTTGATATAAGCCCCGCAAATTCTTTTACATTTTCATCACCATAATCATTTTGGAAAGCCTTAATACATTTTTGTTAATTTGCGGTATTAATTAACCTTATTTTATGGAAGTTTGTAATAGAGAAAGTTCAATAATAACAAATTACAGGACACCAATTACCGATTTTTAAACAGAAACTAAATTATCTAGTTCTCACTTGAAGAGCATTGATTGATTTATTAATTAATTTCTTTAAGTGTAAATTTACAATTATAAATGGACTAAATGTAGATTTATACAACGAAAAATTGATAATTGTTTACATAATAGGCTTCACTAAGATGAAATGCATCACCAGTAAAAAGGATCTCCAGTTTTCGTTGTTCCTCATGAAAACACAGCAGCATTATGCTGCCATTTCACGCATGTCCTTCTCCGGTCGAGCTGGCCAATTCGTGCTGCAGCCATAATATACACTTTAATAAAATGCTGTAATATTTCCTTATTTAAACCGGAAATAATTACTTAATTATATTTACGTAAATATAAGTATTCGATGCCAGCTCTGATGACACAGTTAATGGACTTTTCGATAAGTTAATCCGTACATCATTCAGAATTACTTTGGGACGTTTGGGCGAAATCAGCCGTTAGCAACTAACTGATTATTTACATGGAAAATAATACTTTCCAATATTTATTAGTAAGAAGGACTATCATTATCATTACAGCCCTTCGTAAATCCTCTGCCATACAAATGCCTTCCTTAAGGAGTGCCACAAAGCACGGACTTCAGCCACCTGCATTCATCGACTTTCTGCATATCTTACCAGGTCATCCCTCAATCTAGTGGCCTCTCTACACTCAGCTTACCAGTACGAGGTTGCCATTCGAGAACCTTTATTACCATCGGATGTCAGTTCTTCGAACTATATGGCCGGCCCATTGCCAGCTTACTCATCCATTGGGCTATGTCGGTTACTCTATCGGTGCTACTGGAGATATCCTAATTTTTAAATCAATCACGCAGAGACACCCAATCATAGGCCTCTCCATAGCTCGCTGGGCGACTTTGAGCTTTCTCATACGGCCAGCCGTGAATGACCACGTCTCGGGTCCATATGTCTTCACTGGCAACAAGAACTGGTTGTATAATCTTATTATCAAGTTTTGAGGTATACCTGACGAGAAGATGTGTCGTAATCTCCCGAACACTGCCAAGCCGTATTGTATCCTTCGATTGACCTTGAAATTGGACTTACCTAGTCGGACTATTTGCATTTTAACCGTGTAGTGGCGGTAGCGGTGTAGTGGCGATGTAAGAATACCCACTACCCCATATCGACCCGCGGGTGTCGTAAAAGGTGACAGAGGAAAACTAAAACAAGAGGTGGGCAGCAGCACCTTCCTGATAACAGCTGACTAAAAAAACTGCCTGCCAAGCGTGGCAGCTATGGCAAAGTCTTTCCTATGAAGCAATTGTAGAGGCCTATGTTCAGCAGTGAAGTTTTATAGGCCATAACCTATAATAGAATACAGATTTATTGCATTTTAACTAGCTTTGATTGTGATTTCTTATATTTACGCGAAGACTACACATTAATTGAAACTAATTTTTAAGGATTATATCGCGTTTAATTTAACTTTTTATTTCTTTTTAATTGCTTTACAGCATCCAAAACGTCAGGAATTAAAAATTAAAATCCCCCGCCGTGACCACGGATGCTGTAAAGCACCTGAAACGTCGGGAATTAAAAAGTAAAATTAAACGCGATAAAATCCGTAAAAATTAGTTTCAGCTTTGATTGTGATCTACAGATACGTATATCATTGAATAGATGTCGTCAAACCCAGCCACCATTTAGCTATTGTACTAATATTGATTTCTTAGCACTTTACAATACCTATGATCGCGAGTCGTTTCACCCCCGTGTTCGTAAAAACTAGTTTTATATAAATGTACCTACTAATATTAATCTGATATAATAAAATGTATCAGTACTTTTTCCTATATAAACCGGTCACGTTAAAACATCTCCAATGAACTACTAAGAATTGTATGTAAAAGTTTCTTTGACCCCAGGATTTGACAAATATAATTCAAATGATGGCTAAAATAACATAAGCGGAAATCTGTAAACCGATTGACTGTTGAAGGAAAAAATGATAAGACATATTTATTATATTTATTAAAAATACCACTAACAACAAGGAAATAAAATATTCCAATTGATTTTTGATCTACATCTCTTGAAACTTTATAATGAACGGACATTGGAACTTTACTTGTGTTGCTGATCCCTATCCCAAGCATTCTGAATAACTTTGTTTGTATAAAGTTTCATAAGACTTCCTTTTTAATTTTGCTTCTATTTGATCCTTCCTGGGTGTTCATATTAATTAACAGACTTGTGGAATATTTTTGTTTTTATAGATTTCGTTTCTCGTAAAACTTTATCAATGTATGCCTAAATTGTGAATTTTCGGTGTGACAACAGTGAAATTTTAATATATAATACGAACAAAAATATACTATAATATACTACTCAGTGACACACTGCGGCTGTATTAGTGCTGGCTTAATTTCTATTGAAATACAAAAACGAGTTTCCAATAGCAGACAATTTCAATAGAAAAAGTTTCAATAGAAAGTCGGGTAGACAATAGCAACATAAAAGTGTGCTAAAATCAAAATCAGGTTCTATAAAAAAATTACTTTTTTATGATATATTGACTTCTTTAATATTATAACGCGTTCTTGAATGATACTACAAAAAAGTAAATCATTATCCTGTAAATTTTAAATTATATGATTACCGTCGTCGTCTATTTCCAAGCATTATACATTGTATAATAATTTTACTACTATTCTACTTTAAAAAAAAAACTATGCACCTACTGCGGGAGACCTTGTGGGAAGAAGCATTAATGAACTTATATATTATAACAATAAAAATAAAGAGAAAATTAACAACAAACAGAAACAAATAATAATATTTATTATTATTTATGAGTACTTTTAATATATTTTATGTTCTCTGTAACCACAGATATGTTATCACTGTTCACTGCTCTAAGTTTGGCTAACAGAGAAAACTTTTTATAACATTAAGTCCGCATTTTGATGTTTTTGTAACGTTTAATAAAGATAAAAAAACTACTGGTAAATCCAAATGTGCATGCCTTAAGCGCATTAAAAAATTACGTATAACATGATTATACCTCTTTTTTTTAAAGTACTTTAAGTACACACAAGTTTTCACTAATAATTTTATGACTATACTTCCAATTTTTCAATAATTATGTCAAACTTCAATTTAAAAAAAATGTTTGGAAAATCCAACAGTGCACGACTCATAATTCGCATATAATAGTCAAAAATTTATAAATAATTTAAAATTAAAAATGTTGACTTTAATATAAATTATAAAGAATAACTCTAAAACCAGTAAAATATATTGGTCAGACCTTGATTAAATTCATATGGAACCACATGTGAAGCACCAGCTTTCAAATATAAAAAGAATAATTGAAATCGGTTCACCCAATAAAAAGTTTGAAGTAACACTCATAACCAAAAATACAGTCGAATTGAGTACCGGCTCTTTTTTGTAGTCGGTAGAAAATGAATTGTAGAAAATGAATTCATCAAAGAGTTCCAGTAGCAGTCACCAAAGTACACCTTCAAGTCACTCCGTCAAGTCCATAGTTAAGGTTTATTCATACCTAACAAAACGAGCCCAAACTCAGCACATCTAGTTTTCCTTGTCGAGGAGTTCCGGTAACAGTCATCAAACTCCACCTTTAAGTTACTCTATTAAGTTCAGAGGTAAGGTACTCATCATAACTTACAAAACAAGCCCAAACTCAGCACATCTAGCTTTCCTCGTCGAGGAGTTCCGGTAGCAGTCATCAAAGTCCACCTTCAAGTTACTCTATCAAGTCCGGAGGTAAGTTACTCATCATAACTTACAAAACGAGCCCAAAATGGCACACCTATTACTACTCGTCGAGGAGTTCCAGAAGCATTCATCGAAGTACACCTTCAGGTCACTCTTTCAAGTCCGGAGGCTTACCTCCGAACTTGAAAGAGTGATTTATAAAAGTGATTATAAAAATAAAAATAAGAGCTTACCTTGGTCAAGTATGTATCAAAGGGGAATGCCCAATTCTGGCCATGAAACGCCCAACAATTTGCATTTGTTAAAAAAATACATCTTTTAATGGTAATTAATCGCGATATTTATGTATCCAAAAAAGATTGCAATATTTTTGCACAATAAAAAGTACCGAAAAGATAAAAATTAAATTAGGTAAATCCACAAGACATCAGTTTGTGGATAAAATAAAAAGTGTTGCCAATCACAAATCTCGTTAAGAAAGTCGATTCTGTTTTTTCAATCGTTTTTTTATGGTGTCATTATTATTATAATGGTAATATTATTTTTGATAATTATTATGATGTTATGATAATTAAACAAGCGAATTGCTAGTTGATTTACCATGAACTCTTTAGAACGTACGAGTAACAAAAACGCTACTGCACAATTTAACTGTTATTCTTATCTGCTCTTAAAATACATTTAAAATGGAATTTAAATAAATAAAACAAAACATATTTTAATAGGCGTGCAGAACTTAAAGCGAATCATTTAAAAATCGAATAAAAATCGCTATCTATATATCGATTTTATGTCTGTTAATTGGTAATATCGAATCTGACAGGTAGGCCCATGTCATAATTATTAAAACTAAATAGTCACAAGACGAATTCCTTTGTATTTGTGTTATTTTGTTTTTTTCTCGCGGATTTGTTATCTAAGCAACGAATAAACTTTCTAAATGAATTCCGATAATTCTTCTCACCCTGAACGGCCTGAAAATGGATCACGCTCCCACTTCTTACTATAACCTCTGCACGAATTTGGACTCGATACCCACTGCTAACGATGACCCAACTTTCATACGGGCTAGAGTTCTTTCCAGCTCTCAGTAACTCAATTAAGAGGACATTTACGCTTTGTCCATTGTGGTTTAAATGTTACGAAAATACGAAGTCATTAGTTGTTAAAAAACTGTTCCTGTGAAAATAATAAAACCGTTTATATCTTAAAAATCCGGACTTTTTTAAACCAATTCCTTTAACCATTTCATTCTTTTAATTCACCCATGGCTGAAGTGTCTATGAACGGTGGGCATTCTCCTTTGGTTTTTCGAATATTTTGTATTTCTACAGCGATGGATATTTTTCAGCATGAACCGCTGTAAACAAACGACCGCTCACGACGGTGACTGAGCCCGGAGTAAAAAGTACTCTGTGGCCCGGAGTGAGGCAAAGTGTTTTTAGTAAAATAATTAATACAAGGCTGCTAGAAATACCGCAAAGTTCGCGATTTCTCAGCTAAACAAAAATAATAATTATATCTAAACAAAACAAAATTGGACTGTCATCATGTGGGAAGCCGTATAGATTGAATTGAACAATGGATATTTTCAAAAGTTATCGTGTTTACCCGTCCATACGGACTTGATAAATCTACACCATAAGCCACTAAAACCGTTTTTTTTATGTAAAAATATGAAATGTATAATAAAAAAATAATGATAAGTTCAACAATCATTTATCTTTTTGACAAAGTGCTTTTTATATCATATAAATGTTCAATATGATTGTTATATACAATTTCATGCGACAAAACGTTGGAATCTTGATTTTTGGGCGCTAGTAAAACATACATGCGCGCTTTGCCCTTAAGGCATGCAAAATTAATAAATGTTAATAAGTGATACTTCAACCGCGCGTAAAGGTTATAAGCACTCGATTTAAAAGTATAGTTCAATATTTTTTGCTGGAATGAAAATTTGAAACACCTTATATACTTGTTTGCCTGCTCGCACAAACTTTGATCATTTAAACTTATTGTCTTTTATATAGCAGCCACAAAGAGGCCTTCTTAAACTTATAAGGGCAATTATTGTTTCAAAACTTCGTTAATTAAAATCTGTTGTTAGTTTTGACTTTTTCCGTGTATTTATTTCAAAGAAATTGATCAAATTTTTATGACAAAATATTAAGAACTAACTTCGCAAATAAATTTTGCAATATCATTTGTTCGAATAAGTTAATTGAATTATTTTCAAAACTTTATGTGCTCATAATTTATAGATAATTCTCGCAATGAGTTATTAATACCTACCCATACCAACGGTATAAAAGTATATTTTGTTTAAAATCAGGCTAAATAATTTGGTCCAGTAAAAGATATATGGTTTTTAATTATTTATTTTATTGTGTTTCGTGTTATAACTCCTGTGAAACCGAGACGAGAAATGTTATAATTAAAATCCTTACTTTACTCCTACTTTACTCCTTACTTTGTTTGAGTGGTCCTTAAAAGCAATGCATTTTAATATAACAGTGAAATATCACAAATTTGTATGCATCTATTCAAGTCAAATGTAGCTGGTTCGCTCCAGACTCAAAAAAAGCTATAGTAAAATTAAAGCTACAGCCTTTATACATCCCCGGCTTTAAGGCAAGGAATGTCCGATGCGCTACCCTAATGCCTGTTGACGACTTTCACATGTTAGCAGTAAGCAGATAATTAAATCATCCGAGATTATTTTCTTTTGACGCTGCAACCTAGTTCTCAAGCTAAGCCTAGCTCTCAAGCTCATCAACTAGAGGTAACAAACTGTTAAATAAAAATAAGAATCTTTACAATTTATTATTACGAGCCACACTACAGTGTCTTATGTTTACAGCACAGTTTACTGGACCGGGGAAGGACTACGCTTGCATAGAATATCAGCGTGAATTAGTAGCATGATGTTTCTTTTTTTTATAGAAGAGGGGACAAACGAGCAAGCCAATAAACAACTGAATCACCAGGGGAATTGCAGGTGCATTGCCGGGCTTTTTTTTAGAAAGGAGTAAGCGCGTTTCTTGAAGAACTTGTCCTGTTTCAATATTGAAAAAGAACCGTGGACCTTGACCTTGACAAATGTTCGACGACAAGCATGTGGCATTATTATTTATTGTAAGTACTTGTATTCATTCGAAAACGTCGACAACAACATTTTCAGAATATCGACTAAGAGTAATAAGTGCTTAGCCAATCCGATTACCTAGCGTAGTGAGAGTACACAAATATTTAATAATAACATGCAGTTAATGTGCTTATGTGTGTATAAAACCGAATATACGAAAAAAAATTAAAACGGCTGATAAAAGAAAGCAAAAAATTGTTATTAATATAATAATCCTTTAATTCCTGAGAATGTTCGATACAGGAAAATGTCTGCCACGCTACCCGAATCCGTGTGATGGACTTCACGTGTCTTACACTTAAAACATTGTTAATTTTTCAGACATGCTGGCACTTTCAGGCCGGGTGTGTGATAAAATAGAACTTTAAATTATGTTTCTGTCGGTCCAAGGCCACGATAACATGTTGTACAACGCAATTAAGTTAAATTTGTTTTGAGCTTACTACCAATCTTTCGACACATGCTGTTTGTGGGCAAACTATACGCAGCGGACCTAATGTGTCCCGCATGTTCAGTATAACACTGTAATATTCTGCAAAGCATGTTGCGGATATGTTACTAATTAATAATTTTAAGTGATTTGACTAATTTTTTGGAAATAAATTGCAAAACTTAAATTAATAGTCATTTAATGTTGCAACTTTGTACAAACGTTCAAAATTATATTAAAAACAAAAGAGAAAACCTGTGCTTTTAGAGCTTACTAAGAAATTAAATAACGCAATGATAATAAATAACATCTTATCCTAAAGTATGGCAAATATTTAGCATTCAGAGGTAAATTTAATTATACTGATTCTAATTAAAGAGAAACATTTCGAGTTAAAATTGCGGCAAGCGCTGTAAATATGCTGGAAGTAAATTGTTCCGATAAAATGTTAATATGTTTCTGTTGTGCCAAAAATTCATTATTCATCGCTTACAAGTTAACAACCAGTGAGTACACTGGTTGTTAACTTGTAAGCGTATTAATTGTAACAATATTAATAATACATATTATTAAAAATCAATCTTTTTTATAATTTACCCCTAGTTAGAAAAAAAACCTATGTCCTGGGAAGAACCAGCAAGATACCCATTTTCCACATCATTTAGATAACTTTTCAGGAAGCCCATATATAATTTGTTATACACTATATTTCAATCGCAGCTCCACTCGCGTTTAATTAAAAAGTAGCCAACTTTTTATTGCATCATGGAATAAAAAGACTGTAATTTGCGATAGACTAAAGCTTTTTCATACAAAAACATAGCCTATGTCCTATTCAGGAGTGTTATCTATAATACGTGGTAAAGCCACGCCGCAGCCATATTATGGTTATAGCACGAATGGGTCGACACAACACTCTCACAGAATACCAGGGTAAAATAGCAGCTTAACGCTGCTGTGTTTCGTATGGTGAGTGTAGAGAACCGGAGACCCTTTTACTGGAAACGAGGCATTCTATCTTAACCCTCACGGGTGACAACGCATTGGCATTTTAATTGTTAATCGAGGATAAATGTACATTTATGGGCCTCAGCATCCATTTACCATCTATTGGACTGTATGCCGGTTTGGCACACTTAT
The DNA here is from genome assembly GCA_963668995.1 of Parnassius mnemosyne. Taxonomy (NCBI): domain Eukaryota; kingdom Metazoa; phylum Arthropoda; class Insecta; order Lepidoptera; family Papilionidae; genus Parnassius; species Parnassius mnemosyne. The sequence goes on from CAVLGL010000001.1 coordinate 68,549,356, forward strand.
TCTGTAAAAAGAAATTGCAAAGTATTATTAAAATCTGTTCAGTGGTTTTTATGTGATTGAGCCACAAACATAGAAACTTTCATATTTATAATAATATTATATATAAAAATAGTAAGGCTAGTTGGATAGTAGGATAGAATATTTCTTATAACTATAGTCGAGATCGTAACATTTTGTCATTAAGTTGTAAATAGACAAAATCATGTTGATGTTTCGCACACGTGCGAAAGCAGAGCAAAGTGCTGATCTATACAAAGAAATAAAATTGAAGTGTCTGTTTGTACTGTCAAAATTACAGCTTTTTACTAAATGCATAAGAAAGTATATACTCAACGTAAGACATGATAGGTCTTACGCACGCTTAGTAAAGATGAAGCTTGTCTGTCTTAAGAAACGTTTGCTATTGCTGTTAACTAGCGAGTGGACGCGGCTAGTTACGAATTTAGCGCGGTTGCAGATATTGCGAATGTGTTTCACGAATGTCATGTCGTGCTCGAATGTCACACCTAGATATTTGGCCGTCAATTGCCTGGGGATCTGCCTGTACAGGATGATAGTAAGATTTTTGAGAGTGGGGGTGCTTTGAAAGTGAATTCCTACACTTTTCTCACGATTCTCTTCGATTCTTCATAAGCCGAAGCAATCGTCTGAGCATTTGAAGGCTGTTTGGAGCATCTTGGTAAGGATTCTTTTATTATGAAGGGCGAAGTAAAGTGTCGTGTTATCGGCGAAAAGAGCAGTATTCACTACTGGGCCCTTGGGGATGTCACTCGTGAAGAGTGTAAAGAGGAGTGGGCAGAAGACGGAGCCCTGTGGTACTCCTGCTTTTAGGGGATGCTTTGTAAAGTGAGTATTCTCTATTCGATAGTGAAAGTGGCGATAGGCAAGAAAGGCTCTGATGATGTGGGTGAGCCAATCGGTCACGTTGAGTTTATACAGCTTGATAAGCAAGCCGTCATGCCAGACTTTGTCAAACGCTTTTGTAACATTGAAAAAGAGGGCGCCTGTCATAGTGGATCTAAGACTTCTTTTATGGGAGGTTGAATCCTTTCAGAATGTATTCTTTGAGGCGAAATAACTAAGCCGTGCACGAGTGTTTGGGTCTGAAACGGAACTGCCCATCTGGAAGAAGCTTATATGCAAAGACGTGTTTACGAAGGCGATTCAATATGAGTTACTCGTAAGTACGTTTCCCCGAGTGTGCTGAGGAGACTGATTTGTCTATAACTCGAGGCTAAGTTGCGCGTTTTCCCCGGTTTTGGGATTCCTATTACGTCTGCGTCTTTTCAGGCATCCGGGAAGGAGCAACTGGAAAGAAGATCGTTGAATATGTCTACTAGGAGGCATACGAGCGACGCGGCGAGAGATTTCAGTACCCTGTTTCTAATGCCCCCGGGACTGGGTGCTGATTTCTTTTTGAGGCTTTTTATTACTTCTGTGACTTCGTCGTCGTCGGAAGCCCGCAGGTGGTAGTGCATACTTACGCTTGAACTCCGCTTCGACCTCTGTGAGGTGGCGGGATTTATAGGTTCGCTAGAGTACTTTAGATCTCTAAACTGTCCGGGAGGCATTCGGCCTTTTCGGAGTCGTCAAAGGCGAAGTCGAAGTTTTCTGGCCTAGTGAGAGGTGACATAGGTGAGGATTGTTCTGCTTTGAGAGCTCGGGTCAACTGCCAGAAGTCAGTATGGATGGCTCAATATCATCCAGCAGATTATCCCACTTATCATTCAAATTCGGTAATGCGCTGTTTTACCTCATTTTTTAGGTTGGGCAGTCGAAATTTGTTGTGTAACGTAAGATAGTGATTATATTGTTTTAAGGCAACGTTCTTCGTTTTAATCGGCTGTCGAATATCACTCGGAAGCTTCCGAGAGAACTCTTCAACTGTAGAAGTGAGGTGGGCCGATAGGGCACAAATCGCTTCATCGGCCTTCTCTGGCGACTCTGTCTTGTTGCTCATTTTGTCTAAGTGCTGGGAGGTCGTGGACTCGAGTTTGACCTCGAGCTTACGCGAGTCTCTCGAGTGAAAGACTTCACCAGCGGGCTGGCCCAGCTGCATTAGGACTAGTCTATGGTCCGAGTTTAGCTCTAAAATAGTTTCGTTCATTGCCGCTTGCATTGACCGAAACAAGCAGATATCTTTGAATAACGCTACGTCAAGGATGTCCGGTTGTTGACTGGTAATGAATGGGTAGCGGGTTGAAATCTCAGGCGGGATAACATCGAAGTTTAGTCGCTCCGTGAGATCAACCAAAGCATTACCATTTGGATTGTTTGTAAGCGAGTTCCAGGAGGAATATTATTATTGAGATCTCCAGATATTATGACACTGGAGCCTAGATTGAGTAATTGTACAATGTCTTATTTAATTATATGTTTAAGCGGCGGTTGAAACGCCGAAACTATGGTGAGTGGTGGGTGGCCAGAGAGGGCTACTTTACATACAGAAACTTCTATGTTAATTTACGGTGGAGCGTCGATCAGTATGCAGTGCAAGGACCTTTTGTAGTAAATCAAGGTGAAACCTCTAAGTCTGTTTAATCTAGCCTTTCTGAGGTATAACTTGCGATCTTAGGATCGTTAGGTTTCAAGAAGGTCTATTGCACTACCATGACGTCTACATCGTGGTTACGCAGGAAGAGCGCAATCTCGCCTTTTTGGTCTCTGAGGCCGTTCGCGCTAAAGAACGCGACAGTCAGAGAGCTTGGTTTTATTCTGCCTAAAGATTGTGCTGCCATTGTGATATTTATGGAGATAATTAATGGAATCAGGCGTTACTTTGCGGAAGTCCATTATATTAAAGTTGACAAAAAATTACTTTGCGTACATCCGCGCGATAAAATAAAATGATTTGTCTTACCTAGTTTGAAGAGCACCTCCCGCCCTCCCACAATTGCGTGCACTATCCCCGGCACCACTAATCCCAGCACCACTACTCCCAACACCACTACACTAGGAAAGACACACCACTGATGATAATACGACACGTGTTTCGCCTCTACACGAGGCATCCTCAGGTGATATAGACTCTACGGTGGCTAACCGCTAAGTGAGCGGTGAGACAAAATAACTGCTATTTATACAGACCGCTGAGAGCGGCTGCGTCTTTTTTGCATCGTTAGTTGAGAGAGAGAAGTCAGCGATGAAAGAAGACGAGCCTTGTGAGACGGGCTTAGGTTTTGGGGGCCTGGGGAGGCAGTATTGGCCGTGAGGCAACAAGTGCCATTGGTTTCACCCATGCGTTGGTTTTCAGCGTGGGAGACGCGAGGAGACTTTCACCATGTTTGCAGACCCCAGTGACGGGGATGGGCTTGGTGTTGCTCTGGGGTGCAGATGTCGGCAGAGATCAAAGACGGTGCTGGTTTGGGGCAGGCAGCCGAGAGCGAGACACACTGACTTGAATTGCGAATCCGGAATGGCTTCTACCTCAGCGCTGCTTCCTTCGCGGCGCTTTTGAACACTCGCGATAGTTCACTGGGTGTGCCCCTCCGCGGCAATTGACGCAGTTCGGAGGTTCAACCGTCTCGGGCGTGTAGGAGCAGTCAGTAGTGCTGTTACAATTCCGAGTGTATTCCGAGTTCCCGACAAAAATGACAGCGTGCCGTTCCAAGCACAGCTAATAGACGAATGCGCTTTTCGCACGACCGAAAGTCAAACCGGTATGAATGCACCGCGCCGAGCGCCCTCTCGCGTCAATCCTTGAAACTAGCGCTTGGCGCGAACAAGTGCCGATGACACTTGACACACTTATTTTTTTTATAGGAGAGGAGGCAAACGAGCATGCGACTCACCTGATGGTAAGTGACTACCGCCGCCCATGAACAATTGCAACACCAGGGGAATTTCAGATGCGTTTCCGGCCTTTTAAAAAGGAGTAGGCTCTTTTCTTGAAAATCCCTAAGTCATATCGGTCCGGAAAAATCGCTGGTGGTAACCGATTCCACAAGGAAGTTGGGCGAGGAAGAAAACATCTTCTTAATCGTATTAAGGCCTGGCGTAGTAGTTTTTGGCCGAGTGTCTGTAGAGTTGGCATCGGTAGCACTGGCCAACGATGACCCTATTTCAAGTGCAATCTCCGTTAAGTTATAGATGCGCCGAACGTTGAATATTTCCTTGCCTTCCGGAAACAGGTCCAGAATGACCATGCATAAATCTAAAAAGCGTTTTCGGTCGGTCTGGTGGTGCAATCTATGTACCTCCCGGACCATAAGTTTTTTGGATTTGAGGTTGTTGAATGCGTGCTCAGTCTCAAGCTTCTTAGGAAGCCACACAGGTTGCGCTCCTCTGAGAAGGCGTTGGCGGGAGCGCAGTTAAATCGTTAAACTACGGAATTCCTCAGTCAAGTTCACGAACATACAAATGCCCAGACCGGCGTTTTGCACCTTTGAGAAATAGATTTTTTTGGAGTCCAACCAGTTTGATAGGTTGCTCCATTTAGATTTATCTTGGACGATCATGGGTGGCGGCGGCTTTTTCCTACGGCCAGCAGGGGACCCTTTCGCTGCGGGCGTAGCCGCAAACTTAGGGGTTAAGTGCGCGTCGTGAGGGCTGGCTTTTTATCTGGAGTGGTAGTGGGGGACGAGGGGGCCGAGTTAGGCTAGACTGCCTTTTTAAGGGCTGCGCGTTTGCGCTTTTTGCCCTGGACGAGGTTGAAGCCATCGTCTTTGAGCTTGGATGGTACACGCGTGTTGTTCTCCATGTTGGAGCCTGATTCGGCATCCGAGAAGACCGGAGACGAGCTGCGGGTGGATGTCGCGGAGGATGCAGGAGACGCGGCGTCATATATAGTGTCAATGGACAAGGGGGTCGTAGGTCTGGTGCTCGGTGACAAAGGGTCTTCAATCCGTACGGTCGGACGATCAGCATAGGGCCAGACATGCTGGATGAAGGGGCTGGCAAGGAGCGCCTTCTCAGGCACGGGCTCGGACGCGGGACGTGCCAATGCATATTTTGGCTGGCACAATGGACATTTTGGGCTGTTTTTTGCACAGCTGCAGCAATCGCTGTGCAATAACACAGCCCAAATGTCGGGCACGCTCGACTGAAAAAGTAGGCAAGTTCGTTGATTTTGTTTACTATGCTAATACGAGCACAGATGTGTACCAAGCCTCCCCCCCCCCCACCTTACGTCGGGGAGGTGTGTTGCGACGAAAAATACCTTTACATCTAGCGCGTTGGTACGCTAACACGCTAACAATTATTTGTTGGTCATACAAATATCTGTTCCGTGCGGGATTCGAATCCGCGGCCTCTAGCGCAGCAACTCATTCCTAACTAAATTGCTAAAAAAATTGCCACGGAGCCGGTCTATTTTGCGCATGAGCTAAGAGAGTGGAGTGACGGGAGTGAATTCAACCGACACGTCTGGAGTCTACAGAGCCCAAGCGCAGAATTCAATGAACTACTAATTTCAGGGGGTATCAGAGCCACTCAGAGCCAGGGACTGTTGTTGAATCAGTGTAGAATTTTAGTCGAAAGGTAGATTGTGGTAGGTTAGACCAGAACGGTGGTGGCAAATCGTTCCAGATTTTAGCATTATATAACTGTATTGTGTGAATATGACTCCAATCGATCAAGTCAATCGAAAGTAAAACGATCACTAACAGACGCACAAAAGATTAAATAAAAAAAGATGTAAAGACTTATTAAAATGTTGAAATGATCGAGTAGGTGCTTAGAACATGTATTAAGTATTTTATTTCCAACTTTCATGTAAAAACTATAAGCCCAAGAACGAGGAAAATAAAACTCGTAAAGTGTATTTTCATTCTTTACCTCTTAAAGACTTTATAATGAACGAATACCGGAACTTTATCCGATAAAAGCAGCTTGCCTATCGCAGACGTCCCTTCGCAATTTTGAACGAATTTTGTTTGTCAGACATTTTGTTCTTCCCTTTGAAACTGAATATCCAAAAGTATGCCTAACTATATAATTCATATAACGTATCCTTATTATTTTGCATCCACAAGTGAATTTAGGTCTGTCTAGGATGGCTTAAATAATAGTAATGCTTCCAGAGGATTTTTGTCATCGGCAAGAAAATTCAGTATAGTTCCGCCTTACTGCATCAATATGCCTATGTCTGGCATAGAGATGAGGGCTCCGTGGCGCAGTGTCTTAGCAATGAGTTAGCCGCCCTGGGGGCCACGGGTTCGAATCCCGCACGGAACAAGTACTTGTATGGCCTGCAAATAATTGTTCCGGGTCTGGATGTTTGTCCTTGTGCAGGCTGTGAGACATTTCATCTTAGTCTTCAGGGATGATAACGTAACATCATTTTTGTTGACTGCAGGTGCCCATGGACTGCAGCAGCCACTTATCAACAGGTCGATGTTGATTTGAAAATTTTTCATGATACGCACACACACACACGCACACACACACACACACACATTCAGTTAATCGCTCTCTACTGATGGTTTACACTAATTGTTTCATTCTTTTCTACTAGGGCTAAGACCTGAGCGGAAAACGTTCAATGGAGCATGCAAAGTAGCCGCAAACACAGTATTTTTTTAAATTAAATTATTTATTTCGTCAAATGTTCAAATTACTTATTCGTGAGGAAACCTACATGTCTAAGAAATAAAAATATTTCGGGAACATGTTGTGCCCGCCCACACACATTGGAGCAACTCGGCAGACTTATTTCTTCATATCCCCTTTATGAATTGAGAAAGGGGCTGTGCCCAGCTGTGTGACGTATAAAGTCTTTGACTTACTTCTTTTACTCTACAGTTATCATACATATATTATATATGTAGTAACATTACCTCTAAGAAATAATAGAAGCCCTTGAACGTATTTTTTTTACTTTTATAGTTTTAACTTTACTGTTATTGTTTTGTCGGCTCAGTAGATTCCCAACAATAACTATGTAATCATAATAAATGTGAATGACTCTTCACAGGAACAAAGTTTTATTGAATCATGTAATGGAAGTTCAGCCTCGTAGACAAAGTTCTAATGATTTCGAGTTATCTTAAAGAGCAAGACATTGAATTTGAAGTGAATTTCATCGTCTGTTCAAATCGACGTTATGGGCGTTAATTTAGTTGAATATATAAAAGTAAATGTTTTACTATTACTAGTGTCGCAACTAGTCGTAATTCAACAATTTAAATGGTTTAATTTATTGGTAAATCATGTGTGTGTTCATTTTATTTTATCTGGGATAGAGTTGGCAACTAAGTTAAAATCAAATTTAAGAAAATAGAGTTGGTTTTATATAACGAAACCTTAGTCATAACTAAGGCTTTGATATATAAAATAGTATCCTGTGGTATTCATATTATAATTTTATAAGCAGGCGAAGCTACTATATGATGTTACTATATGATGTTATAGGATGTTACAGGTTTTTTTAATAAGTAATTTGATACTAAATATTTTTAAATTTTTATATCATGTACTAAATTTTTATATATAATAGTTAGTCGACTCAATTAGCAACAACATACAAGTATAGACTTTGAGTTTATATACTTTATTATCCTAAGTTTATGCATACATGATTATACTTTTTTTTTGTTTGCACAAATGTGACATATGGCATGATGATTTATAGATAAAATAATGCAGATACATCATGACCGTGTCTTGTGGCGTTTGTGGTGTTGTGGCTGTAATGATGATGACGATAGCACAGTACCTTTCGAATGGTCTAAGTTTCATTCCCCAGTATGTTAAACTTATCTTTGTCAGCTCAGTAGCGTGCGGAGTGACCAGGACGTGGGTTAAATCCCACACTTAACAAGCATTTACATGGACTACAAATTATTGCATCGGGTCTTTAAATATATTTGTCCATGTGCTCATATATACGTAACACACGAAACATCGCAATACAGGAGGAAAAAATCCACGTAAAGTGTTTTGAAAACAAAGAAAAAAGGAGTATAGTTTTTAATAATTTCACTTAAAGTTCCTTGCTCCCTAAAAGCATAAAAATAATTAATAAATTTTACATTCCTTTTTATTGCCCTATCTGGGGTCCGAAACTTTAATTTAATTAAATTCCTGGCCGTTGATCTCGAAATCATAATGCTGAGTTTTAAGCTGAAATACTTTCGTAAAATTTTCGCGATACTTTTCTAAGATTTTTTTGGTATTCCTCAATAGCAATGTGACACTTTGCATAAAAATATATCATATATTTATTTAAATGCAAACTGAGCCGAGAATATAGCTCTAAGAACCGACAACCATTGGGTAAGAAAGGTTCTCGAGTGGCAACCGCGTACCTGTAAGCGAAGTGTACAGCGGAATCTCAATAGGACGATCTAGTAAAACATTCAGGAACAGGAATTCTATGAATACAAGTGGCCTAATAGGACCGTTATTTTGTGTTATATATATATATATATATATATATATATATATATATATATATATATATATATATGTGTGTGTGTGTGTGTGTGTGTGTGTATATATATAAACACATAAATTTGCCTTTTATATATATATGTGGCAAATTTATTATTTAAAAAATCAATCAATGTCTTTAAATAGGGTATTGCTTTGTAGTCTATGTGGTATATCTGGGGTCTCCTATTACAGCCAGCTACAACTCTTCTTTATCCGTTACTGTTACAGCCTATTAAAGTCCACTGCTGCACATAGGTCTCCCCCATATATTGCCTCATAGGGGGATATTTGCCATAATTTGCACGCTTGGCAAGCATTGCCAGCGTTATATGCAAGATTCTCCTGCCCATCTACTGATTGACTTCCACCGAAAAACGCTCAAAAACGTTTGAAATCATTACAGCCCTTCACAAGTCCACTGCTGATCATCCTCCCCCAAAGAATGCCACAAAGCACGGTCCTGAGCCACCTGCATCCATCAACTTCCTGCATATCTTACCAGGTCGTCACTCCATCTAGTGGGGGGACGCCCTACACTTCGCCTGCCGGTACGAGGCTGCCACTCGAGAACCTTTCTTCCCCATCGGTTGTCGGTTCTTCGAGCTATATGGCCGGCCCATTGCCACTTCAGCTTACTAATCCGTTGGTCTATGTCGGTCACTCTGGTTCAACTGCGGATATCCTCATTTCTGAGTTTATCACGCAGAGAAACTCCGAGCATAGCCCTCTCCATAGCTCGCTGAGCCACGTCTCAGTTCCGTATGTCATCACTGGCAACACGCACTGGGTGTACAGTCTCGTTTTCAAGTTTTGAGGTATACCTGACGAGAAGATGTGCCGTAATTTCCCGAACGCTGCCCAACCGAGTTGAATCCGTCGATTGACCTCTCGGTCGAAGTTGGACTTACCTAGTCGGACTATTTGTCCCAGGTAAACATACTCATCAACAACTTCGAGCGTAGTGTTCCCAACAACTACCGGCATAGGTGTGACATGGACATTAAACATGATCTTTGTTTTGTCCATGTTCATCTTAAGACCTATCCGTTGGGAAACACTATTGAGGTCATTGAGCATAGTGCTTAGGTCCTCCAGCGATTCTGCCATAAAGACTATATCGTCGGCAAATCGAAGGTGAGTGATGTACTCGCCATTGATGTCGATACCGTATCCTTTCCAGTCCAGAAGCTTGAAAACATCTTCCAATGCAGCGGTAAAGAGTTTCGGGGATATGACGTCACCCTGTCTTACACATCTCTGCAATTGGATAGGTTTCGTGCTCTGGTTCTGTACGCGGATAGGCAACGTAGCCCTACTGTACAAGCACTTCAACACTTCGATATACCGACAGTCAACTTGGCATCACTGAAGGGACTGCAGCACTGCCCAAATTTCGACGGAATCAAAGGCTTTCTCATAGTCCACATACGCCAGACATAGTGGCAAATTGTACTCCTCGGACTTCTGTACAATTTGCCGAAGGGTATCTATGTGGTCTATGGTGCTAAAGCCTTTTCGGAAACCGGCTTGTTCGGGAGGCTGGAAGTCGTCAAGTCTGCGCGCGAGACGATTCGTAATGACTCTCAAAAACAGCACGTAGACGCTGCTCGGAAGGGAAATCGGTCTGTAGTTCTTCAAGAGAGCGTTGTCGCCTTTCTTGAAGAGCAAGACCACCGCACTTCTGCTGCACGCCTCCGGTGTAATGCCATCATGGAGGACGGAATTAAAGAGCTTCTGAAGGACTTCAAGTACCGGTTTTCCACCCGCTATCAGAAGCTCCGCTGTAATTCCATCCTCGCCTGGGGCCTTGCCGTTTTTAAGGTGCTGGAGAGCCATTCTAATCTCGCTCAGACTGACGTCCGGGATATCATCGGAATAATGTCGGATAAGACTCGCTCTTGGATCGTTACTCACACTTGCGTGCGGCTCCAACGATGACGTGTACAGCTGCCTATAGAACCTCTCAATCTCACTCAAAATCTCAGGTGCCCCGGAAACAATGCTGCCACTTTCGGTCTTCAGCTTTGACAGTTGGCTCTTTCTGGCAGACAGATCTCTGGCAAAGACTTTGGAGCCTTGGTTCCGCCCGATCGCTTCTTCAATACGAGCTGTATTGAAGTTGAGTAAGTCCCGCCGCATGCATTTGGAGATCTGTCTATTCAGTTGCCTGTATGCTTTCAAATCTGTTGAAAAATGTAGCTTCATGTCCCGTCTAACAGCCATGAGATTAAGAGTGTGATCGGAGAGTTTTTGTGTTCTTCTGCCGCTGCAGAATTCATGGAAGACAGCTTTTGTCCACCCGATCCCTAAAAAAGGCGACCGCTCAGACCCGTCCAACTATAGGCCTATCGCGATCACCTCCTTGTTCTCCAAAATAATGGAATTCATTATTAACTGCCAGCTCATCCGGTACTCCCTTGGATAGCCTTGGCGAGAGACCAGAATGCACGGGTTCCCGAAGGAAGGCGAACTAGTTTCTCGCCAATTCTGCCTATGTGCTCTGACTTTGCCTTGGCAATAACTCTTTTGAAGGACCTGGAGGCGAAGTTATACTTCTTTTTAAGTGTGCTGGTGTTTACATCCCGAGTCACCGAAGCCGCAGCCCAGGCTTGATAACACTCCTGCTTACTGCGCAATGCAGTCTTACAGGAGCGACCAAACCAAGGCTGAGATCTGCCTCCGATGGGTACCACAGATGATGGAATAAATAGTTCCATTCCCTGTAGCACCACATCAGTGACAGAGTCAGCAACAGCGCTGGGATCATCCGGCGAGAAGCAAACCCGCCCCCATGGGTAGGATGCAAAGAAAGACCGCATTCCGTCCCAATCCGCCGACCTGTAATGCATAACACGGCGGCAACCTGCAGAACGCAACCGCGAAGGGAGCGTGAGTGGCACCACACTCCGGATCAGACAATGGTCCGAAGAGCCGAGAGGGGCATCGACGGAAACCTGATATCCGTCCGGATGAGAGGTCAGCAGAAGGTCCAACAGGGAAGGTGTATGATCCTCCACATCTGGAATCCGCGTAGGCGAAGTAACCAGTTGTGTCAGACCATATGCCAAGGCAAAGTCATAAACAGATCTCCCCGCATGATCGGTTAAACGTGAACCGAGCCATTCGGCATGGTGGGCGTTAAAATCGCCAAGGATCACGATCTCTGCGGATGGGACCTGTTGTAGCAAGGAGTCTGTAGCCATTTGGACGTGGTCGATGAGTCGGTCTGTTTCGGCATTACCGCTATGGGACCTATAGAGGCATCCGTAGACGCGCGGATGGTCGTCGCTGTCTACGCGTAGCCAAAGGATGGACAGGTCCGAACCTTTAAGACTGCCGAGGCGTCGAGAACAGATGTCCTCTCTGACATACACGCAAACTCCAGCCCGAGGCACAAAGGAGTGCTCCAATTTGTACCCCGGGTAGGAGACATACGAAATATCATTCGGAGAGGAAACCTGCGTCTCGGTCAAAAAGAGCAAGGCCGGCTTCGCCGTCTCGAGATGGTAGTGGACGGCGTTTAGGTTAGAGTGAAGTCCCCTGATGTTGCAGAAATTCACGGATAGCGTGTCAGGGGTCGCCTTGGTATTGTTGCTCAGCTTGCCCCGAGCAGTTTTGTTTTTGAGCGGAATTTTGCCCCCCCCAGAATACGCGGGGCAGCCTGAGCACCCACGCTCAGGATTGGAATAACATGGTCGTGGATGCTCAGCGAGGGATTCTCCAGGGGTACTGGTACCCTCCTGGGGTAGTCTATTGTCAAATTCCGCTACCATGTTGATGGGGGGGGGGGGGGGGAATTGGGCCTCCGGCCACCTGCACTCACCAGACGAAACGCAGAAGCAGAGCCTCTACTTCACGCCGGTATTCTGTGAGGTCGTGGTACCAACCCGGCTCGAGCCGGCCCATACTTGCAACAGCAAAAAACTGCTGCGGGGCTCTACCACCGTTAATAAAGTTAATAAAATAAAAAAAAAATATCCTCAATAAAGACTCAAGATGCAGATGCGTTGTCACCCATGAGGACTAAGATGGAATGCCACTTTTCCAGTAAAAAGGGTCTCCGTTTCTCTACACTCACTATACGAAACACTGCTGTGCTCGTATTGTAAGTGTGGAGCGTGTACAGCGTAAAATAGCGAGAGTGTACAGCATAAAATAGCAGCGTTGAGCTGCTATTTTACGCTGGTTTTCTGTGAGAGCGTGGTCCTTCCCCGGTCGAGCCGAACCATTCGTGCTACAACTATACTACTAATATAGCTGCAGCATGGCTCTACCACGTGTAAATTTTCCCTGAGTCAATCTATGGGTGTGATCTATGTTCACCTGTGAACTTTATTAACTGTTAAAATTTCATTCAATATTTAAAACCATTCTAATAAGACGTAACGTCACCCATAATAAAAGTTGTTCAGTTTAATAACTTGTCAGAATCCCGATGGCATACCTAACGGGATTGGGAAATCGAAATCGGACAAACGTGTACGTGTTTAAGCACCTAACGACATTTTTAATTTTGCGAGCGCCCGCATTATACACCGCAGGGAATTAGCCGCAGAAACCTCTCTTGCTGCTAAATTTCAAGATGGTAGATTACAAAAACGTTGGAAAAAATACTATTCTGAGTGATCACTTTCAGTGTGATGACTTTAAGTATTAAATACCAGTTTTTCAAAACCGGTATTACGTAAGAAGTTATGTTTCTATTGCATATAACTAGTCGTTGAAGTTACGAGCTGTGGTAGTTTAGCTTTAGCAGCTATGCCTTGCTTTAAAATCTAAAAACGTGAACAAACCGAGTTTGAACACCAACAACAAAGCAATTGTTTTTTGCAGTGGCAATTATCTTTTTCACCACGTGCTGCGTGAAAAAGAACATTATCAGACTTCTTGCAAGTCTGAAATATTAAAAAAGACACACAACATGCCTTAGAGCAGCGTGACTGACGCTTCCCTGCTCCAAAAAATCTCTCAGGAATTAAACATTTAAAACTAAGCCTAAACTGGAAATTAAAGAGGTTGTCCCGAAACTCAACGTGAAGTAAGGCGTTAGGCAAGGTTATACTTGTTCTCCGACCCGAACGGCTTCCCGCCAAGTCGTGGCGGGGGGTCTTAGTAGCCGCGGCTTAATCACCCGCGGTGAACAAAGAGAAACTGACGTGGCTGACCCGTGGTGTAGGGCCGGTCCAAAGTTGCCACTCCAATAAGGTTTGGCGAGCCCACTTCGGATGTGTGTTGGTAGCTGCGGCGAGAGGAGTGTCCTCTCCCCACACCGCTGCAGGTGTAGTCACGGAGGAAGAAGAGTGTTTGTATGGAGATGCACCACTCACCTCACCGTTTACACAGTGGTGATGGGGCTACGAGGGTAGAGGAGTCTCGGTTTTGCGAGGCGCCGCTCTCCCTACCCTCCACAGCCAAATCTTAGAGAATCCGAATGGAAGAATCCGAGCCATAGACCAAATCCGCCGCTGGGGTCAAGAAAGCTAGTGCCAAGTGCTCGTTTTTGGTGGCCCCATGGCCTCCGCATATCAGACTGGGGGGAGTCCATTTCACAGTTACAGTAAGAAGCTTGAGTTCCTGGTACGCCTTACCTGAGACGGAAGGGGGGGAGAAGTCGTCTGCGAGAAGGGACTGCCATGGGGCGGCCGGCGCTGGTAGGGCGCGGCTGTGTGCGAAAGCGTTCCCGTGGCCCTGCCAATATACTCCGAAGGTTGTGTTTAGGGTTTTAGTTATAGCCGTACTTGCCCCCGCGAAGCGGGTATTCGTAGGTATTTGCCCATATAAAAAACAAAAAAAATGTTATACTTGTTCTGGAAAAAAAACAAATCCATATCGCGTGGTTAACTGATAACTAAGCTCCTGTTTCCCGACGTGCAAAATTTCGACCTCCCATCATCCAAACATATCGCAATCCCTGCTTGCGGCCTGTCTCGCGTGGTATGCGAAACAACTGCCTATTTGTTTTAGACAGTCATTCATTTGTATAGATGTAGCAGGGCGTGGACTTAAGACCTAGATCCTCGATTGTGAGAGACTGGTGGACGCGTGCAGCGCACAGCACGTCATTACGCACGTCGCGCCGCGCCAGCCGCACGGCAATGGGGTGCGGTCGGCACGTAGCGTTCTGGCGGCCGCCCCCTACTAGCATACAATTAACCACTTCTCTTTCCTCCAAGTGAATACCAAGCTTGGTAACACATGTCAGAACCAAGTGTGTTGGGTTCTTCCAGTCTTCTATGGAATGCCACTTAATTCCACGTCGTTTGCAAGAAACTTCTTGTCCCTATCATTTAAGTAGACTTGCAGCTGATTGACGGTCGACTCGAGTTTCAGGATTTCACTTTTGAAGCCTGTGAGTCATATTACTCCTGTGATTCCAGGATAGTTTGGACCGTGTTCTCCAGCTTATCTAAACGAGCATCGCATTTTCTAACCAGGGCTCTTATGTCATGATGTTTCTCTATGAATGCCCGAAATTCCTCGCGGGTTAGGCGCATCCCTTTTCGGAAACATCGCAACGGAATCGGAGAGGACCCAGGTTTGAAACCTCACTCGAATTTGCAACATTCATTGTTGAGGGATTTTCGGCGTTGTGTCCTTGTTGCAGCGTTTTTCTTTCAATTTGCATTCAGTGCAAGCCCAGGACAAAAATATTGAAGCGCCCACAGCAATGCCTACACACGCACTACGTAGCTGCTTACTGCACAAGTGATATTAGCGCCATCTTGCGGTGACATGTATTTACCACACGCACTGCACTTTACCTTTATGATCAATAAGATTTAATAGTTGATAAAGCTAAATTAATGCGTTAATGCGTTGATTTATTAGTACACGACGGAGGCGTTATATGGAGTTGTGTTGATTAGTATTTTATTATTAAATTTTATTCTATGACCTTTAAAAATAAAATGTGATATGTAAATGTTGTTTTTCACTATTTATTCACTAATCACTAAACACTCTAATGTGTCCACACTGTATAAGGTCCAAAGTAAATATATGTTAAACTTTTGCACAAAAGAGCAATGGCAGAAAAATAGTTGACAAAAATTATAGCGTCTAGAAATAAGTTATATATAAAATGAGTTTTGTTATATTCCTACTATTTTCGTATACACTTTGTAACACTACCAACACAACACACACAATATTTTTATATTAATTTATTATTAGTAATAACTGTACTATCAGTAATAACAAAAATAAAAGTAATATGGCTGAGAATAAGTCTCTTACAAAGAATTTCCTACAATAATACATTATCTCAATCATATTACTATGTAACAATTCCATTTAATGTTATGCCAACACTGGCTAAAATAAAATGTCACTGTTTTTTTTACTGGCTTTACGGCTCTGGGTTCTAGCCCTTCTGAGAATATCACTATGGTACAAAAGCCCTTGAGCTATGCCAGAAATATACATTTATAGTATGCAAATATATAATAGAGATACAATAATCTAAAAATTTTCAATTATGTATTATGTATTAAGCTAACATCAAACAACCACAGGAAGCATGACTTTTTCCAAGCGACATAGGACATAACCTAAAAAGGTTCAAATGTAAATATCTTTTTTTTTGA
The DNA here is from genome assembly GCA_963668995.1 of Parnassius mnemosyne. Classification (NCBI taxonomy): domain Eukaryota; kingdom Metazoa; phylum Arthropoda; class Insecta; order Lepidoptera; family Papilionidae; genus Parnassius; species Parnassius mnemosyne. The sequence goes on from CAVLGL010000001.1 coordinate 68,565,315, forward strand.
CGCCTTCTCCGTACAAAATTCTTTGACAAAATTATTAACGGACTGACGCTTAACATTTTAAGATATTTTTGGTATATAGACGCTACCATTTCTTCTCAACTAATTTTATGTATGAAAGTCTGCCATTGCTTTTTCTGACTTAAATAACGTCTAAATAATTTTAAACTTACATAAACTTTTCTGACTCACTATCTACGTATCTCACGACAGGCGTCCGTGACGTCACTCCCTATTATGTAGGTATCTCTATACTAGAGGCTTCACACCTTTTACACTGTCGTTCACTGTCGTTCCCGGTTTGGGTTTTTTACGCTCGGTATAAACGAAAAGAACTTATTGACTGACACATTCCATAGTTGTCTCTTATTGATACCCACGGGACGAAATGGGGTAATGAATTTACTCACGCCGGCACCACACAATATAATACACTTTTGTTGCATTGCTTGTCATTTAACAAACTACAGTTTATCCATTCGAAAATGCCGAACCCAAAACTCACCAACTAGTGACGAGCTGCATTATCAATGCAAGGGTGCTGACTGTTCGCTTTATCATGATCATTACTCAGCCTCACCCAACGAATGCCACAAAACACAGTCCTAAACTACACACATTTATTGGCTTCATGAATGACTTAGCTAGTCTTGACTCCTCCTGGTGGAGGACCACCCTACACTTCCAAATTCTTCGTATAACAGCTGTTCAAGAAGAAGTAGGTTAAATATTAATTTTAACTTGATGCTAATACCTCAAACCGTTGCAAGAAAAACGATCTCGACACGAACTGACAGACGGATAACCAAATGATGCTACAAGGGATCCTTTTGCCAATAAAGTTACGGAAACCTGAAAACTAACAATTTTTTTTATAGTAGAGGGGGCAAACAAGTTTGCGGCTCACCTGATGGTAAGTGACTACCGCCGCCCATGAACAAATGCAACACCAGGGGAACCAGGGGAATCGAAGATGCGTTACTGGCCTTTTAAAAAGGAGTAGGCTCTTTTCTTGAAGATTCCTAAGTCGTATCGGTCCGGAAAAATCGCTGATGGTAATCGATTCTACAAAAAAGTTGTGCGAGAAAGAAAACATCTTCTAAATCGTACAGTGGTGGAACGCCAATCATTAAGATGGTGTAGATGGTATTAGGAAATTCTGTCGCAATGTGTGTTCGTGAAATTTGGCGGCAGGGATTAATCCGAACAATTTCTCAGAGCACTCACCGTGGTAAATGCGAAAGAAAATGCAAAGGGATGCAACATCTCCTCGCAGCGCCAATGAAATGAGCCGATCGAAATGGGCTCGGTTGTCGACGATTAAAGCCGCTGTACGCTGGATGCGGTCAAGTGAAAGGATTTGGCACTGGGGAGCCCCAGCCCAGAGATGGGAACAGTATTCCATGTGAGGCCGAACCTACGCCTTGTAAAGTTGCCGGCGTTGTGCCGGCATGAAATACGCTCTGCTGAGCACGCCAAGCTTTTCAGAGGCCAATTTGGCCTTCTCTTCTAAGTGGCCACGAAACTGCATGTCACTCGATATGTCGAGGCGGAGGATTCCGATACTGGCTGAGACAACAAAGAGAGTGCCTTGTAACTGACGAGATACGACAAAGGGGTTCTTTTTAGCGTTAAACGTGGAAAATTGTGCCTTTTGAGGATTAAACTGGACTAGATTTAGTTGCCCTTAATCCGAGACTTTGTTCAGCAAAGACTCGACTTCAGACACAAGTTTGTTCTGGTACTCGGCGATGTTTTCCCGAGAAATATTGGCACGGCCGGTGTATAGAGCATCACCAGTTCTGTCATCTGCATAACAATGAATGTTTCTGGTTTGCAAAATATCATTGATATGCAGAAGAAACAGCGTTGGTGATAGCACGCAGCCATGTGGAACACCAGCATTAATAGGTTTGTAGTCGGAGCATGCACCGTCTACAACGACCTTGATGCTCCGATCTGCAAGAAAGCTGGTGATCCAATTGCATAATTTCTCGTGAAGCCCATAGGAAGAGAGCTTCGAAAGAAGCGCTTTGTGCCAAACCCGATCGAAGGCCTTCACAATGTCCAAACTCACGGTCAATGTCTCCCCCTTGGACACTACTGCCTCCACCCATCTATGAGTCAGGTAGGCCAGAAAAACACCAGCTGATCGACCCCAAAGAAAACCGTACTGGCAGTTACTAATGAGCTGGTGATCCGCAAGGCACCTCATGAGCTGGCAGTTTATAATGGATTCCATTATTTTGAAAAACAATGAGGTGATGGCGATAGGCCTGTAGTTGGACGGGTCTGAGCGGTCGCCTTTTTAGGGATCGGGTGGACAAAAGCTATCTTCTATGATTTCAAGACTATGCCTAGGGAGTTGAAGTACCGGAAAAGACGCGTTGGAACCGGTGCCGACTCCTGATCACACGTCCTCAGCACAATTGGGGGGATTCCGTCAGGCCCACTCGACTTGAGGATGTCCAAAGGAAGGAGTGCTTTGCGAACCGAGTGCTGTGACAACCGCACATCCGGCATGGAGCACTCACACCGCGGGATAGTCGGCGGTGTGTTCCCCCCCTCATCAAGAGTCGAGTGGGACGCAAAAAGGGAGCCTGAAAGATCGCGGCGTGAGCCAGTGAGTTGTCCTTCCTGTGCAGATATGGTAGTGATGGCTTACAGAAATTCCCTTGGACAGCCTTAGCGAGAAGCCAGAATGCACGGGTTTCCGAAGGAAGGCGAAGTAGTTTCTCGCCAATTCTGCCTATGTGCTCTGACTTTGCCTTGGTAATAACTCTTTTGAAGGACCAGGAGGTGAAGTTATCAGACAATTATGAATCCTTTTTCCATTCAAAAGTATTTTAATAGGAATGCCTAAATATATAAAACTAGCACTGAAAAAATAGACCAAGTTACGCCGTGCGATAGTGATCTTTTTTGAATAATCCTGCTAATAATATAAACAATTTATTAAAAATTAAGCTTTTGACAAAAATTAAAACTGACTTAATTACTAAAACTAGTAAAATAATTTTTTCATCTGCTTTGGAAGTCGATATACAACATCTGTTTACTTTGAAGCTTTGAACCTTAAATAGTGTGGATACATTAGAGTGTTTAGTGATTAGTGAATAAATAGTTAAAACAACAATTACATATTAAATACATTTTATTTTTAAAGGTCTTAGAATAAAATTTACAAAAATAATACTGTCACATAATACTAATCAACACAAATCTCTATATCAAAATATCTATATATAAAAAGGCAAAATTTATCTTTATCAACAATTAAAGCTTAATGATCATGGAGGTAAAGTGCAGTGCATACGGTAAATACATGTCACCGCAAGATGACGCTAATATCACTTGTAGAAATTGCAGTAAGCGGCTACGTCGTGCGTTTGTAGGCATTGCAGTGGGTGCTTTAATAATGCCGTCAGCAATATGGCTCTCAGGATTCAAAAGTGAAGTCCTGAAACTCGAGTCGACCGTCAATCAGATGCAAGCCTACTTAAATGATAGGGACAAGGAGTTGCTTGCAAACGACGTAGAATTAAGTGGCATTCCAGAGGAGAGTGGGAGAACCCAACACACTTGTTTCTGACATATGTTACCAAGCTTGGTATTCACCTGGAGGAAAGGGAAGTGGTTCATTGAATGCTAGTGGGGGGTGCCCGCCAGTACGCCTAGACTCACCTGCGCCCCATTGCCGTGCGGCTGGCGCGGCGCGAAGTGTGTAATGACGTGCTGCGCGCTGCACGCGACCACCGGTCTCTCACAATCAAGGCTCTAGGCCCGCCCTGCAAAATCTATATAAATGAACGACTGACTAAAACAAATAGGCAGTTGTTTCGCATAGAGCGCGAGACAGGCCGCAAGCAGGTATCGGCATAGTTACCGTTACAGCCTATTTAAGTTCACTGCTGAACTTAGGCCTCCACGACATAGTTTCCATGCTTGGCAAGTGGGTTGGCTATCGCAGTTTTTATTTTTATTTTGAGTCGTTATTAAGAAGACGCTGCTGCCGATCACCTGATTTGTTACCCTCTGTCGTCTCTTACGACACCCACGGGATGATATCGGGTAGTGGATATTCTTACACCACCACTACACGGTAATAAAAACAAAGTGTATCGAAGAATTAAAACCCGTTCTTCAGGAGCTGTTGTGTGGAAATTCCTTTTAGTTAACAAAGTCGGTGTTTTCCTTTTTATTAATCGTTTAATTGTTACTCATTTCAGCAATTTAAGAAATATCACAAGTTCAAGGCAAGTAGTAATAATTATTGAACATAACTTGAAAGCGTGGTAGAGCCACGCTACACCTATATTATGGTTGTAGCGCGAATGGGTCGACTGAGCGGGTACGCTCTCACAGAATACCAGCGTAAAATAACCGCTTAATGATGCTTTGTTTTGTATGATGAATGTAGAGAACCGGAGACCCTTATTACTGGAAACAAGGCATTCCATCTTAGTCCCCAGGGTTGACAAGACAACGCATCTGCATTTTGATTCATAATCGAGGATAAATGTAGATGTCTATGGGCCACAGTAACCACTTACCATCAGGTGGACTGTGAGCTCGCTTGTCACCCTTATCCTATAAAAAAAACCGATAAACACTTTTGTTAAAAAATAACTCCTCAATTAAAAACATTGTATTACAAAAAACTTCACCTCAGTGTCAACTAGCAACATCTGATGAGCGGAAGATAATTAGCCCTCATTTTTTCAGCAGAATGGATAAAACATCATAATAATTTATAAAATTTTATGTTTGTGAAATTGCTACTAGCATGTAAGAATGATGAGAGCAATAATAGCAAACAATCACCACAGGTTTGATAGGAGATGTTGGCGGTTACGTTATGGCGGACTTCAAATATTATCAAAATATTTTCCCCTGCCATGTGTATCTCACGATTCTTTCTTTTCCCAACGAGCTCGTGTTTAAGTAAGAGAACGCAAAAAGTTGTCATTAACGGTATGAGTTCTTCCGGGTCGATGGTACAAATGGGCGTGCCTCAAGGCTCAATTCTCGGCCTCTTTCTGTTTCTTGTATATATTAATGACTTACCTTACATAGTAGGAGATAACCATGATATAGTATTATTTGCAGATGACACTTCTTTAATTTTCAAATTAAGTCGACAATTGCTAAAATATGACGAAGTAAATAATGCTATATCTAAATTAGTAATTTGGTTCAATGTTAATAATTTGCATTTAAATGGCACCATTTTTCTTGGAATCACACTAGACGCGAAGCTTCAATGGAGCCCCCATATATCAAAACTAGCAAGCAGACTTAGTTCTGCAGCATATGCCGTAAAAAGATTAGAAGTCTAACTAGTGTTGAAACAGCTAGACTACTTTACTTTAGCTATTTCCATAGCATAATGTCGTATGGTATTTTGCTATGGGGACACGCAGCTGACACTGAAATTATATTTGTTTTACAGAAGAGGGCCATAAGAGCAATTTATGATTTAAAGCCTAAAGACTCGCTGCGACAATAATTTAAGGAAATTAATATATTAACTTTGGCCTCTCAATACATTTATGAAAATGTAATGTACGTACACAAAAATAAAAGTAGTTTTACAAAAATAAGTGATATTCATTCTGTAAATACTAGGAACAGACACAAGCTAGTAGTACCAGTTACTCGACTCCATCGGGTCAGTAATTCATTCTTGGGGCGATGTATACGCTTTTACAACAAAATTCCAGAAAAAATACAAAATTTTAACCTGCTCAAAGTTCACAAATTTTATTAAACTAAGTTTGTATAAAAAGGGTTATTATAATATTAATGAATTTATAGATGATAATAACCCCTGGAAATGAGGTGATCGCTACCAAGCTATTTCTAATTTGTTGTGTTGTTAATTTGTGTAACATACATGATTGTAAGCTGTTATTTAAAAATAAAAGTCCCGCTGGGTTTCTTGCTGGTTCTTCTCAGGACAGAGGTTTTTTTTTTCGAACCAGTGGCAATCATACAAAAGAGTGACTTTCAATAAGTATTATTTATAATCTATATTGAATAAAAAAGTTTCTGTTTCTGTTTCTGTTTCTGCTCGTGATATATGGTAGCGGATATTCTCAAATCTCCACTACACGGTCAATATGTACGCGGTATGTACTTACTACGTACGTATTTATTTCTAAAATGGCCTAATAGAAATACCGTATCAAGCAGTGGACTTTAGAAAGCGAGGACGATGACTCTTTATTACCAATATCTTTAAAATCTTAAGCAAATACATTATTGAAATTCAAAAAATCTCACGGATTTCATTTCGAGATAGAAATGAGATAACCAAATTACTTTGAAATGTTTTGCAATCCTTTGTTAGAGGCAAATATTTAACGTTCACTGGTGAAATTCATTAAGCCGGTACTAATTAAACAACAGTGTTTTAGATTTAACTCCTGCAGAATTCCACAAACGTGCCCCAAAATAAATTCAACTCCAACAAGATTGTGTATCGTGACATAGAATTTTAAGTAATTACAACTAACCAAATATTAATAAAAATAACTATTAATTTATCTGAGACTCATGGAATAACAATTTATATAAGAATGTAAATAAACTTAAGCTACACGCATCCTGATTATGAGCTCATGAGTATATACGGACCAGGATACTACGACAAAGTTAGTAAATTATTGTATTGTCATTGGTCCTTGATACGTGATAAAGTTTCATGTCAATCGGCTGTCCACAAGTTGGTGAAAAGTAAGTTAAATACCTACTTTGTAAAAGAGTAGTCAAGGTCGCCTAAAAATATAGGTTAGTACTTGTTAGAAGTAACAAAAACAACAATGTCTTGTTTAGTGACTTTAATTCTGGCATTTATTAGCGATAAATTTACTGGTAAAGGCAGTTTTTGCTTGTATAAGTATCCCAACTTTGTTTGAATTACGAAAGTTATGAAACGAATATTGATTTGCCTATAAGCTATTGAGTACTTTCGCAAACAAAACAATATACGTCCAAGTAAAGTAATTAAGTCATTAATCATTATTATCATTACAGCTTATCAAAGTCCAGTGCTAAACATAGACATCCCTCACAGATTGCCTTGTAAGGGCGATATTTGGCATAGTTGCTAGTAAGTATAAGCATTGATCATGAGCTGTGACGATCCTCATAACTATTTTATTTTATCCTGGTGACTCTGCTCAAAATACTAGGAAAAACTTCGGGAATATGAAATAAGTTAACTTACATGATAAAATCCGTAAAATTAGTTTTATTTAAATGTGTAGTGTTCGCGTAAATATAAGAAATCATTACTAGGATAAAGTTAATAAATTATTAAATTATCGTCAGTCCATGATACGAGTGCTAATTTTCAAGTCAATCGACCGTGTATAAGTTGATGAAAATTAAATAAAAAAAATTCCAATACATATAAAGGTATGTAATTGGTGGAAGGAAAGGGGGAGATCTCCCGCCGGGCAAGGTGTTCTGCCCGGGGAGCGGCCAAGGCTCCGTGTGGTAGTTCGGAGCTATTCTATATATACTGCTTTAACTTCGAAACTTTGTTAGCGCGATTTAAGCTTCCATGTGTTTCGCTTGTGGCGCGACGCCGCCACAGGTACACGTAAAGCTAATAAAAGCGTGCTAAAATGAAGTAATTAGCAATGATCTGATTAAAAATTACTTATATATGAAAAGGAACACCACTTTTTTGTAAATTTGACGTGACAGATTTCTTTTTGCAGCAAAAATCTGAACAATTCGACATTTTGTAGTAGGTAGTTTTAGCTGCGCATTTAGATTTAGTCTAGTGAGATTTGCAACTACAACTAGTTTTTTTTTATATAAGATAGGGTGACAAACGAGCACATAGTTCACCTGATGGTAAGTGGTTGCTGTGGTCCATAGATATCTACATCTATCATCGTTTGCGAATCAAAATGTAGATGCGTTGTCACCCGTGAGGACTACGATGGAATGCTTCTTTTCCAGTCAAAAAGGTCTCCGGTTCTCTACACTCACCATATACGAAACAGAGCAGTGTTAAGCTGCTACTTTACGCTGATATTCTGTGATAAATTGGTCCTTCCCCGGTTGGGCTGACCCATTCGTGCTACAACTATACTACTAATATAGCTGCAGCATGGCTCTACCACGTACAGCAGCTTCACTTCGTATTGCAGCTTCTGATAAAGGTAAGGGTAGTATACTGGTGCTATTGGATTTTACTAGAGCGTTTGACTGCATAAACCATGATATACTTCTAGCGAAATTGTCATACTACGGAGTATCGGAAGCAACATGTAAATGGTTTTACTCATTCTTATATAGAAGTCAATATGTTGAAATTAAAACTGACCAAGGGGAAGTAATGCAATCAAGTATAAGAAAAACGTCCAGAGGTACTCCGCAAGGATCTATCTTAAGCCATATTCTATTTATACTGTTTACAGCGGATATTAGCAAAGTCTTAAAACGTAGCAAAATACATCTGATTGCCGACAATACTCAAATTTATCATTCATTAAAGCCAGGACACACGAAAAATACAGTCATGCAGTTAGATGAAGATTTGTTGGCAATCTTCCAATGGGCAACTGGAAATTCTCATCAACAATAAAAAGGTACTCAGAGTTGATCATACTTATAACCTTTGTCTTACCCTCGATAGCCAATTAAGCTTTAATGAACATTTAAATATTAAAATACGTAATGCTTTTTATCATTTAAAGGTATTATATAACATGAGAAAATACTTAACAGTAACGATCAGGAAAACCTTAGTTGAGTCGTTAGTGTTATCACATTTTAATTATTGCGATACCGTCTATGGCCCACGACTGTATGAAAAAACAAAAAAAAAACAATTCGATGCGTTCAAAACGCATGTACTCGTTTTTGCTTTAAAGTCTCAAAGAGAGCTCGTATTACTCCAAATGAAAACAATATTTTAAAAATGGACGCACATAGAAAACTCCACAACTTCCACTTTCACAAAATTATTAGTAACAAAAGTCCACTGCATTTATACAATAAATTAGATTGGAGTAAGAATGGCTATGAAGTAAATATAAGTAAAAGAGCCTCAAACATGCTGGATGACTTCTTAGGATGTTATAAATATTTGGCCGCCAAAATATGAAATGATTTTCCATCACCCCTAAAAAAATTTGAATATTACATTGGAACATTTAAAAAAAAGGTTAAAAAGGAGTTACTTCATAAACAGAAGTCTTTTTAGGCCAAATGGCTGTTTGTTTATTGAGTAATAAAGTCCTTTTATTTATCCACATATAGACCGTAAAGAGAGTTACCACTAATACATAATTAAGTACAATGTGCGTGCGACCAAAATATACCCAATACAGAAGGGACTGGCTGAAAACCAGTGCTGAGCATAATGCCCAGCGAATACTGAGCCTGTTTCCGTTGCCTCACATTATAATCGTATATACATATAATAGCAGTTATTTTTTTTAATTGTGAATGTTCATTTTTTTATAGAATTTTAAGTGTAATTATTTTGTATGTGTATACATTATTACTTTGTTTTCATTGGTAAATTTATTATTGTGTGGCAATAAAAATTTATTATTATTATTTGGGGTATTTATAGAGTATTCTCATATGGTCGGGCTGTTAAATATAATAAAGGAAATAATAAATAAACATATACATGTGTTACGGCCTACGGCTGCTCCCTTAAAGATCATATCCTCAGGGGCCCATTCAGCTGAGTTTCGACGAGCAGACGTAGGTCGGGCCTCCTCCAGGCCAAAGTGGAAAATCTCTAATTACACTAAACTATATGGGTGAGCGTTCTATACTACGGCCAGTCGACCGGGAGGATATTAGACGGAGCTTACTTACCTATATCCATGGCGACTGGTCCCTCCGGAGTCGGTCAGGTCGCATATGGTTGTGTAGTGCAAGGGAAACAATATGTGAGGAAGCTAGAAACACATAGTACTTACCATTATCCGAAGCTAACGTCGCACCAAGGCTTGGGCAGGCCGTGAGTGTGTGTAATAGTGGATGGCGAATAAGGTGATGTGATGTGTATCTGGGTGTAACTGATGGTGATTGACCCTAGACCTTGGCCGTCGGCAGCAGCCCGGGCGTCGACACCGCTCCAAATTGAGGGAACCTTCCGCGGCGTTGTCCACAGTCACTTTTCTGACACTCCTGACTTCCACACGATGACAGTCCATTAACTCTATCGTACGATCAATCAACTTACAGAAGCCACCAACTCTCGTTTGTTATAAGGTTAACGCACAAAAAGAACAAGGAGTGTCCGGATCAAAGGTCACTGCCGTTTCGCGTAGCAACAGTTATTTCTAGAATATCAAAGGCCGCACTAGCTAATATTGTCGAATGCACCTATACAGATTCTGAGGCGGACCCAATAAGTCCCGGGAAAGGCTATCCAACAAGGAATTCGCGTTTTAAATCCTAGACAGGATTTATAACGCGAATGACGTCTAAACTATTCCGCGGTTTCCGAACAAAAAATGACAGTGTGCTAGCGTTAGCACCGCTGACAGACCACTCTTTCGCCTTTACGCGTTCTCAACCCACCGCTCGGCCGACGTCAAAACCGGTATGGCACAGAGCCGTGAGTCCCCTAGACGTCGATTCCGACACAGCGTTTGGCGCGAACAACATGTTTAATATAATCATCATTACAGCCCTTCACAAGTCCACTGCTAAACATAGGCCTCCCCCAAAGAATACCACAAAGCACGGTCCTGAGCCACCTGCATCCATCGACTTCCTGCATATCTTACCAGGTCGTCACTCCGTCTAGTGGGGCGATGCCCTACACTTCGCCTGCCGGTACGATGCTGCCACTCGAGAACCTTTCTTCCCCATCGGTTGTCGGTTCTTCGAGCTATATGGCCGGCCCATTGCCACTTCATCTTACTAATCCGTTGGGCTATGTCGGTCACTCTGGTTTTACTGCGGATATCCTCATTTCTGAGTTTATCACGCAGAGAAACTCCGAGCATAGCCCTCTCCATAGCTCGCTGAGCGACCTTGAGCTTCCTCATCCGGCCAGCAGTCAAGGACCACGTCTCAGTTCCGTATGTCATCACTGGCAACACGCACTGGGTGTACAGTCTCATTTTCAAGTTTTGAGGTATAACTGACGAGAAGATGTGCCGTAATTTCCCGAACGCTGCCCAACCGAGTTGAATCCGTCGATTGACCTCTCGGTCGAAGTTGGACTTACCTAGTCGGACTATTTGTCCCAGGTAAACATACTCGTCAACAACTTCGAGCTTAGTGTTCCCTACAACTACCAGCATAGGTGTGACATGGACATTAAACATGATCTTTGTTTTGTGCATGTTCATCTTAAGACCTATCCGTTAGGAAACACTATTGAGGTCATTGAGCATAGTGCTTAGGTCCTCCAGGGATTCTGCCATAAGGACTATATCGTCGGCAAATCGAAGGTGAGTGATGTACTCGCCATTGATGTTGATACCGTATCCTTTCCAGTCCAGAAGCTTGAAAACGTCTTCCAATGCAGCGGTAAAGAGTTTCGGGGATATGACGTCACCCTGTCTTACACCTCTCTGCAATTGGATAGGTGTCGTACTCTGGTTCTGTACTCGGATAGCCATCGCAGCCCTACTATATAAGCACTTCAACACTTCGATATACCGACAGTCAACTTAGCATCGCTGAAGGGACTGCAGCACCGCCCAAATTTCGGCGGAATCAAAGGCTTTCTCATAGTCCACATACGCCAGCAATAGGGGCAAATTTTACTCCTCGGACTTCTGTACAATTTGCCGAAGGGTATGTATGTGGTCTATGGTGCTAAAGCTTTTTTGGAAACCAGCTTGTTCGGGAGGCTGGAAGTCGTCAAGTCTGCGCGCGAGACGATTCGTAATGACTCTCGAAAACAGCACGTAGACGCGGCTCAGAAGGGAAATTGGTCTGTAGTTCTTCAAAAGAGCGTTGTCGTCTTTCTTGAAGAACAAGACCACCGCACTTCTGCTCCACGCCTCCGGTGTAATGCCACCATGGAGGACGGAATTAAAGAGCTTCTGAAGGACTTCAAGTACCGGTTTTCTACCCGCTTTCAGAAGCTCCGCTGTAATTCCATCCTCGCCTGGGGCCCTGCCGTTTTTAAGGTGCTGGAGAGCCATTCTAATCTCGCTCAGAATGACGTCCGGGATATCATCGGAATAATGTCGGATAAGACTCGCTCTTGGATCGTTACTCACACATGCGTGCGGCTCCAACGATGACGTTGCCCATAGAACCTCTAAATCTCACTCAAAATCTCAGGTGCCCCGGAAACGATGCTGCCATATTCGGTCTTCAGCTTTAACAGTTGGCTCTTTCTGGCAGACAGATCTCTGGCAAAGACTTTGTAGCCTTGGTTCCGCTGGGTCGCTTCTTCAATACGAGCTGTATTGAAGTTGCGTAAGTCCCGCCGCATGCATTTGGAGATATGTCTATTCAGTTGCCTGTATGCTGTCAAATCTGTTGAAGAATGTAGCTTCATCTCCCGTCTAACAGCCATGAGATTGAGAGTGTGATCGGAGAGTTTTTGTGTTCTTCTGCGGCGGGTCTTGCAGAACTTAGCTCCGACCGCATGGACAGTTTCCACGAGCTTGTCATTCAAATCGTCCACTTCATTGCAGTCTTCTAGACACTGAAAACGGTTTTATAACTCGAGCTGAAATGTTTCGGGACTTTTGAATAGAGCACGAGGGGGACGGGGCGTTGACTTCATTAGACGAGACCTCTCCAACTTAACGTTTAGGTTCAGTGTGCCTCTAACCATTCAGTGATCGCTGCCGGTTTTCACCCACGCGATCACTGAGACATCACTAAAAAAGTTGTCATCTGGTCGTCATAATGAAGTCAATCTCATTTTTTGTCGAACCGTCGGGGCTCGACTAAGTCCACTTCCTGTGGGCCGCTTCTGGAAGAAAGAGTTCATCATAAAGAGTCCCTCTTCCTCCATGAAGTCGGCCAGCTGCTGGCCCCTTGGGTTCCGTTGCCCTATTCCAAATTTCCCCACTTTCAGCGCACCGTTCTCTCTTGTGCCTAGTTTTGCATTGAAGTCTCCCATTAACACCGTATATTGGGTTTTGGAGGAATGCATGGCTCTAGAGATATCCTCATACATTTCCTTCACCTCCTGATCGGGGTGTGCCGAGGTTGGTGCGTAAACCTGTATGACCTTCAGCGAATACCGTTTGGTGATTCTGAGTATAAGGTACGCAACCCTCGTCGACACACTCTCAATCTTCACAACGTTGTTAACGAGAGACTTGTGGACGATAAATCCGACACCTCCTTGGGACAGATGGTCGCCCTCCCGGTAATAGAGCAAGTTGCCGGATTCGAGGATTACCGTGTCCTCCCCCTCTCTTCGGACTTCGGATAATTCTATAATATGCCAGCGTAACTTGTCTATCTCTTCTTCCAGCTCCACAATCTTCTCGTCAGTCCTCAGGGTGCGTGCGTTGTATGTTGCCAGGTCGAGTCGTTGTAGATGGCAACCGAACCTCCACCGGAGATTCTTAGCACCCCCTGCCCCGCCGTTACCATGGTCGCCACCGTAGCCAGGAATAGCGGGGCTGCCGGGGACTGGGGGCCGTCTCTTCGTAACTTTCATCATGGGGGGTATATTGCCATAGTTGCCATGCTTGGCGAACGGGTTGGCAACCGCAGTTTTTTATTGTATTTTTGCCGTTACCAGGAAGATGCTGCTGCCCATCTCCAGCCTGTTTCCCTTTGTCGCCTTTTACGAAACCCACGGGAAGATATTGGGTAATGGACATCTTAACCGCCAGTACACGGCACTGTTTAATATACTTATATAAATAAATAATACATAAATAAATAAAATGCCAACCATATGGTTTCTTTCCCTTTCCCCCTAACCCTCGGCAGGGGAGACCAACCTGCCGAGGGTTAGGGGGAAAGGGAAAGAAACCGGCGGACGATGCGGGCGGTATTGAGGAGCACCGTCTTCCGCATTTGAGCCCGGAGCGGTCCGTCACGGAGTCCCAATCGCCTCAGATGAACCGAGAGATTGACCGGGATTAAGCCGTTCGCAGAGACGACTATTATAAACATAAGTTTTTATCTAAATTCTGTAATGAGACTTCCTTGATGTGTATTTTCCGTATCGGGTTCATTAGTTAGTAATTAATTGTTTTGCCTCACTCAAAATAATCGTTTCTACTCGTACTCCATCGCAATACATGGCTACCAAGCGGTTGACTAGTTGATGGTTCCAGGATTCTGTTTTGTGATCTATTAGATAGCAGTTGTTAATTTAAAACAGATGTTGATCCTACTGGTGCTCCTATTGTGATGCTTTTGTTGTTACAGTTATTTGTTTCATAGCTAGCTTGCAAAAACTTGTCTCTAATATATCTTCTTATTTAACGATTTCTTATATTTACGCGAGCACTATACATTTGAATAAAACTAGTTTTACGGATTTTATCGCGTATATTAACTTATTTTATATTCCCGATGTTTTTTATTTCTTGTAGCCATGCACCTTTCGGCCCGGGTCGGGTCACACCTTAGATGGGATTGATAAATTATGCTTGGAATTACGATTCGGGATTAAGACAGGAAGAGAATTGGGTTTATTGCAAGGATAGAAAAATGGATTATTAGGTAATCGGATAATTGGATGATTGGGATCGTTAGTTAGACCGTATAAATTTAATATTGTACGATAGGATCGCGTGGACTTATACTTTGACAAAGGAGAACGCCTGCGTATGCCTACTCCCCCTGGTTTTTCGGTGGCTCGTGTTGCTCCAACTTTCTAACTGACGGAGATATCGCATAAAATACATACAAAAATACAAAGAGAATTGAATTATGTATATAATTATGCATCTACGAACATTATGTACGCATGAGTGTGTATGAGATTAGTAGTAGGTAGATTTCCTTACCTCATATGATTCTTTTTAAAATTTTGTTAAAAAAACGGTTAATTAAAGTATTAGAACATTTCGCCGCACATGTGGTTATGAATTTTAATTGAAAATAAGATAATGGAATAACTGAGGAGCGCTTTGCGAATTCCATGGCAAATATTTAGGTTTCGCCGGTAAATTTCATTAAGTCAGTACTAATTAAGCAGCACCGCAACAAGTTAACCTTGAATCAAATACCGTTTGTATAATGAAATTCAAACCAATTACAATTACTAATACCCACAACAAAAATACCTTAATTCAAAATTATTTACGACTTTATAGTTTAAATTTTTTTTAGTTTTCATAAAAAGTTTATATACGGATTGAAACCTCCTATATACTATTTTCAAATTTTTAAAATGTAAATAAAAACAAAAGAAAAAACAAAATACGGCGTTACGTCAAGGAAAATTAAAATTGTTCTACTGGTACTAATTAATGAAAAGGGATTAGATTAAGAGTCAGCGAGAGCAGTTGGCATGTATGAAAATGTTGCTATGCAACGCGTCGTTGCTGAGGCCCTACACACCTGCCAAAACGTGATATCAAGGTTGTGGTCACGTTATCGTAAAACTGGGGATGTGGTTGAACAGCACACAGGTAGATATCGTGTTACTATGCAGAGACAGGATCGATTTCTCCAAATGACCGCCAGAAGACAACTCAATATCACAGCGATGCAACTACTACAAAGGCTCCAGGCAAACCACCAGCTGCTGGTAAGCAACCAAACCGTGCAAAGGAGGTTGCATTATGTTAGTCTTTATGCTCGAAGACCGCTACATGTTTCAGCATTGCGACGTGGCAATCGCAATTGGCGGCTTTCGTGGGCTTGGGAACATTTACCATGGAGTGATGAACATTGGTGCTGTTCACCGATGAATCCCGGTTTGGGTTTCATCCAGATTCACGAAGAACACGCGTTAGGAGAACTCCAGGGAGAGTTAGCCGTCTACGGTACCCTCAGGAGGTCCACTCATACCAAGGCGGGACACTCATGGTGTGGGCAGGAATTCGTCTTGGCGGACGAACCATTTGGTGGTAGAGACACGCTGCAGTTATATTATGGTTTGAGCACGAATAAATTGGCTCAACCGGGGAGGGACTACGCTCTCACGGAATACCAGCGTAAAATAGCTGCTTAATAAATTAATAGATAAGCTGTAGTGTTGCACATGGTCAGTTAAGAGAACCGGAGACCCTTTTTACTGGAAACGATGTATTCCATATTAGTCCTCGGGGGTGTCAACGCATCTGCATTTATACTCGAGAATAGATCAGGTGGACTGTGTATTCGTTTGCCACCATTATTCTATAAAAAAAATTCTTATCTGAAAAATGGCTTTTGAAGTCCACGACGGCTTGGATTCTTCGATATACCATGTTTAAGCACATATTAGTGTATACATTTATTTAAATTATTAAATAATATGATCGATTGTTCAGTTTTTTACTTACTTTCTTAAAATTTATATTTAAAAAAAAGGTGTACGTTTAAAGTATATGTAAAATATACTTTAACTGTAGTACGTGTTTTAATATGTGTATAAATAAACATGAAATAACATTCCAAACACGCAGGCTTTTTCAGTTTTCCTTAAAGAAAAATATAAGCAGTGACTCCGGATTTTTATTTTAAATTGTATACTGTGCAGTACATCACCTAGCATATTGACTATCGTTATATATAATAAAATACTATCGTTATATACTATCGTTTCATCGCTTTTGAAAAACTGGCATTAGATAAAGAAAGTCGAATGTTCGCGCTCATTACCTGAAATTGCTTCAAACATGCTAAGCTCCGTCATCATTATAACTATCTCTCTTTTAGTTTAATCAGTAGATATATTATGTAGCTACATGTATCTTATATTATATTTTCTTGTAATATATATACAGATTGTTTGTGAAATGCTCCCGATGATAGTCAGAAAGAAAATCGATACCGAAGAAAAAAATCATCTTTTCACGTTCACGGACAGTTGGCTGATATTTCAGAGGACCTATCTTTGGCTGAATATCGCCGCACATCGTTCCAGTATAATCGTGACGTTCGTCCGTGAGTGCCAGACCGAGCTACGAGTATTTAATGATCGCTGGATTGGCAGACTAGGACCATACGCTTGGCGTCCTCGCTCACCAGATCTGACCCCGTTAGACTTCTTTCTGTGGAGTTATGTGAAAGAAAAGGTTTTTAATCTTGAGTGCGATAATGCTATAATGCGCCAAAGGATCGTGAATTTTTCTGACAAAAGACCCCACGATGATGCCCCGCCTGCAAGAGGAAACGCAACGCCGAGCCCAAATCTGCCTCGAAATTAATGGGGCACAATTTGACCCGCATCTCATAAGGCCACCGAGCATTTAAATCGGTAAGCTGTTTCATGCCTAATTTTTTTAAATAACTTATGACTGAACTAACCTAAACAGGTACATAACTGAATACATCAGAATAATAAATATACCTACATGATGGATAAAAAAGCATGACTATATCCTTGTTACCATTTCATTTAAGTAAACTTTTCATTAGTGGGGAATTAAACCAGGTATCTGGTTTATTTAACCTGTGAATTCGAATTAAAGTGGCTAGGTGGAGACAAGAACAGTGGCAAAATAGTAGGTTAAGTAAATAAGTTAGGTATTTAGACAAGTGTTGTAAATTATTAGGTATTGGTACGATCGCTAGCTGCGGCCCGCGCGAATTCGGCGTCCGCGCTAATATTGAACCTATTGTCAGCTGATTTCTTCATTTTATATTCCACTTTTAATTCTTTACTCCAAATTTACAACAACGAATGTTAAAAATCTGAATACGAATGTGTTTTTAAATTGGCAGGAATTGAGCCCTATTGTATCCACTGCTTTTCTTGGCATCACTCTCTACGCGAAGCTTCAGTGGGCCCCCATATATCCAAATTAGCAAGCAGACTAAGTTCTGCAGCCTATGCTGTAAAAAAGATTAGAGGTCTCACTAGTGTTGAGACAGCTAGATTAGTTTATTTCAGTTATTTCCATAGCGTAATGTCTTATGGGATTTTGCTATGGGGAAATGCGGCTGATTCAGAAACTATTTTTGTTTTAGAGAAGAGGGCCATTAGAGCTATTTACAATCTAAAACCTAGAAAATCTCTTAGAGATAAATTTTAAGTAATAAATATATTAACTTTAGCCTCTCAGTATATTTACGAAAATTTAATGTATGTTCACAAAAACAAAGATAGTTTTAGTAAAAAAAAGGTGATATACATTCTGTAAACACTAGGAACAAACACAAGCTAGTGATGCCAGTATCTCGACTCCACAGAGTCAGTAATTCATTCTTGGGTCAATGTATACGCTATAACAACAAGGTCCCGGAAAGTGTACAGGTTCTCTCTATTAACAAGTTTAAATGTTTTATTAAGCTGAAACTGTATAAAAAGGGTTATTATAGTATAAATGAATACATTGTTGATTATAACCCCTGGGAATGAGGTGGTCGCTTCCAAGCAGTTTCTAAAATAAATTTTGTAAATACTTACTTACTTATCTTCACGCACAATCCCTGACAGGGTAGCCAGAGAGAACAGATCGCCAAGTGTCACGATCCTTACATACCTCTTTCGCTTCTTTCAGATTCATTATCTTCTTCATACATGCAAGTCTAGGTATCCGAGTAATTTTATTTTATAAATTTTGTAAATAGTTCGTAATTATTTATATTGTAAAATTTATTTTAAAAAAAAGTCCCGCTTGGTTTTTTGCTGGTTCTTCCCAGGACAGAGGGTTTTTTCGAACCAGTGGTAAAGTAAAAAATGACTTTCAATAAGAATTACACATGTAATGTATATTTAATAAAAATTAAAAAAAAAAACTGCTGGATTTTTGTTTAAGTATTTTTATGATTTTTTAATGAAATTATCGTTTCATTTAGTTCTACTAACAGAATGGAGCGTGACTAAAAATCATCAAAATCTATTTCTCCTCGGGATCGATTTTCTTTCTGACCCATCATCAAAGGTATCGTTAGAACTATTGTCTGCCTTTATTTTCTGGAGCGTTTCACTAACACCCGGTATATATATTATAAGAAAATATAAGATACATTTAGCTACATAATATACATAATGATGACGGAGCTTAGCAGGTTTGAAGCAATTTCAGGTAATGAGCGCGAACATTCGGCTTTCTTTATCTAATGCCAGTTTTTCGAAAGCAATGGAACGCGATATATATTAGTGTAAATATATATTTATATGTATGTGCGTTTGTGTGTATATGTTTTCTTTTATATACATATATTTATGTTCTGTGTAACCACCTTCGTAGTTTTATAATTACCCTAAAGGTTAACTGGCAGAGAATGCTTTTAGCGTTAAATTCGCCTTTTGATTCTATACTGTTTTAAGGTTCAATAAAGTCTTCATAAATTAATTAAAGCCCACGGTAGCTCAAGGGCACCAGGCTCTCGCCGTGAAATTCACAGTATACGAGCAACAGCAACACTAATGCAATTGGCAATTGTATTTTATAGAGATTTAACACGTACATGGCAGTGAAGGAAATCATCTTGAGGAAACCTGCGTATCTGAAGAATAAAATATTTCGCAGATATGTAAAGTCCACCATTATGCACTGAAGAAGCACAACTGAGATATTGCTCCAAAACCCTTTTAGAAGTGAGAGCAGGCCACTGTCCATCACTAAAACCTATATGGGATGTAACTTTTGATGTAAATACGGATCCATCATATAATGTAAACTTACGGTCAATCAAAACAATTAAATTAAAATAAACTTGTAAAACTCTAAGCAAATATTGCGGCTTCTGTGGGTTAACGAAAAAGGGCAAAAGTTAAACACAGCACCAGAAATTAAATTAAATTTCGTTGTAGAGGTGTTCCGCAAACATCCGTTCTCGGTCTAATGAGTCCCGGTCCCAACTTTGTTTCCCTTTAAGATTTAATCAAAGATTGCAAAAAACCTGACCCGCGTTAAAATTAGTTTGACAGCTGCAGCCGCTGAATAAAGCTTTGCGAAAAATTTAGCTCATATAGATTAGATGAAAAACAGAAACTTTAAGAGTTCTAACTCATTAAAGTTAATATGTAAATATAATACTAACCAAAACAATTGTATTGCATCACTCTTCATGTAAACTCTTTATAAGTATACTTTTACAACAAAAGTATAAAAGAGGTTATAATATTAAGGAATTTATGGTTGATAATAACCCCTGGGAATGAGATGATCGGCATCAAGCTATTTTATAATT
Organism: Parnassius mnemosyne; assembly: GCA_963668995.1. Taxonomy (NCBI): domain Eukaryota; kingdom Metazoa; phylum Arthropoda; class Insecta; order Lepidoptera; family Papilionidae; genus Parnassius; species Parnassius mnemosyne. Next base: position 68,585,538 of record CAVLGL010000001.1, read on the forward strand.
TAATGATTTCTTATATAATGTCATTTTTGGTTAATATTTTGACACACGTAGAAATTGGATTATGGTCTCTGCATCTCTTCAAGAAATTTAAAGATGTTATATATCTTCTCTAATGTACACAAACACACACACACACACACACACACACACACACACACACACACACACACATGCGCGCGCGCACACATACAATACACTACACTAATATATAACACCATACATACATATATTTATTTACACATTTGATATCCTAATACACTCTTAATTAGTATTTTATCCTGGATCTTCGTTGTAATTATATTTCATTACAATATAAGAATAACTTTTTTATCTATCTATCTATTGTGTTCCTAGAATAATTTCATACAATGTCATAGCATTCGAGGGGTGAGAACCTGGTGACTTGTACTACAGGCTTATATATGCCTACTTCAGGCACCAGCTTCTCACATAATAAAATTCTGTTTATGTACTACTAGATTTACATTGTTTTACTTTATGTTATGTGAGAAGATAAATAAAGACTTTATTATTATGGGGTATCTATAAAGTTTTCTCATCTGGTTGGGCAGTATAAATATATAATTGTAAATGAAAATGGTAAACATACATAAATATGAATAAAATAAAATAAATACATAAAAAATACATAAATATATAAAAACCCAACCAGATGGAAGCCCTCGGCAGGGGAGACCAGACGGCCGAGGGTTAGGGAGAAAGGGAAAGAAACCGGCGGACGATGCGGGCGGTATCGAGGAGCACCGCCTTCTGCATTTGAGCCTGGAGCGGTCCGTCACGGAGTCCCAGTCGCCTCAGATGACCCGGGAGGCTGACTGGGATTAACCCGTTCGCAGAAACGACCACAGGAATAATTTCGGTCGGCAGACCACCCCACATGCCGGTAACCTCGTGAGCCAGGTCCAGATATTTTGTCACCTTATCTGTTTCGGCTTTCACGAGGTTCTCGTCATAAGGAATGGTAATGTCGACCAAAAAGATCCTTGACTGTGCCCGGTCCATCAGCACAATATCAGGCTTATTCGCAAGAATAGTCCTGTCCGTGATGATGGCCCGGTCCCAGTAGAGCCTGGCGCGGTCATTTTCGAGCACGGCTTCCGGCAAGTACTTATAATACGGCAGTTTCCGATCGACGAGGCCGTATTTCAGAGCGAGCTCCTGGTGTAGAATCCTGGCTACTAGATTGTGTCTGTGCAAATACTCAGAATTAGAAAGCGCCGAAAAACCGGAGATGACATGCCTAAGTTACTCACCGGGATGGCGACAAGCTCGACAGATGTCGACGGCGCCATCCTTTAGGATGTATCTCCGATAATTGTTGGTCTTAATAACCTGATCCTGTATTGCACAGACAAAACCCTCGGTTTCCCCAAAGAGGTCACCGAAACGTAGCCAGTGAAGGGAGGCGACTGTGTCTACGAAAGGCTCATGTAGAGCCTTGTAGAACCTCCCGTGGAGCTCCTTCTCCTTCCATACGGTCTCCCGGTCGGAAATGCACTGTTATTATTATTTTCGGAAAGTGTTTTTCACTTCTCAGTCCTTGGACTGGAATTGAACTACATTTACGGGCCGAAACCAAAGCAAATGCAGCGTGAGGTGTGTATACTCGTATTTATGTATTTTCATGAGGTCCTATTTCGTTTACTTCTATTTGCATGAATTTCCTGACAATTCTGCATGTATTTAATATAGCAGCTTTTTGCAGTGTTATGTAGAGGGTTTCCTTTAGGTCTAATAGTGTCAAGCTATGGAGAAGATGATTTGGTATTACGCCTGTTGTGGAGAGCACTATAGGAACCACATATACTTTTTCTTGTCGCCAGATTCTAGTCACTTCATCTTTAAGCTCCGCGTACTTACAAATTTTTTCTGTGATTGTCTTCTGTATGTTGTGTGTGTTGGGAACTGCAATGTCTATCAGGTACGTAATTTTATTTATTTTGTCTTGTAGGATTATATCTGGTCTGTTATAATGGATTGTCTTGTCAGTAAGAATGGCGCGGTCGTACAAGAGTTTATGTGTAGTATTTTCTAGGGTAATTTTTGGTGTATAATTGTAGTAAGGAGTGTTGGTATTTTTAATGAGTGCGTGTTTGAGTGCTAGTTTTTGGTGAATGACATTGGCCACCTGGTTGTGCCTGTGGGTGTAGTCGGTCTGCGTCAGAGTTGTGCATGCGCCTGTTATGTGTTGGATGGTTTCTGGGTGGATGTGGCATTTGCGACATTTGTCATTAATTACTGTAGGATCTTTTATTATGTATTTCCTGTAGTTTTTTGTATTTATGATTTGGTCTTGAATAGCTATTATAAATCCTTCGGTTTCCGGAAATAAGTTGCCTATTTTCAGCCATTTATTTGAAGCTAACTTATTTATGTATGGTTGCTCCAAGTCATGAGGGTGCCGACCGTGGAGTACTTTCCTCTTCCAATCCTCAATTTTTTGTGTCTGCTGGTTATCAATGGTAGTGTTTTGGGTTTCTATTTGATTGCTAAGGTTAAGTGGAGTGTAGTTAATATTATTTGTTACTATGGCTTTATGTATATTACTAGTGTGGGACTTTGTGTAGAAGAACGATTTTAGTCGTTCAACTTGTTTCTGCCTTAGGTGCTGAATATCTATTAGACCTCTCCCTCCAAGTTCCCGTTTTATGGTTAATCTTTCTATGGTGGACTTAGGGTGCAGGTTGTTATGTTTCGTAAGTGTTGTTCGTGTTCGTTATTATTATTATTATTATTATTATCTTGAGCGCTTGGTCTTGTGATCTTCTAATCGGCGAATTTTATTTGCTATTACCAGTCCTTTTTGGTTCACATAATTGTGTCTTATGCACAATTATATGAACCAATACGGACGCGAACACTACAAATTGAATAAAACGATGTTTACGGAATTTGTCGCCATTAATTTACTTATTTTATTTCCGGAAGATTTGAGTGCTTTACAGCAACCCATGATCACGGGGGGGAGGGAGGGGGAGGTGAGATGTTTGACGTCCCGATGTCATAGTTAGCCCAGCTACCTACAGTATTTGAAAATTAATTTTTGGTTTTATCTATGTAGAATGAGCTTACAGTATCTTGAAGTCTTGCAGTAGTAGGTTCGGATTTAATTTTGTTAATTATAGGATCCCAAGTAGATGTCAGCACCCATCCAACCTTTCTATTGAAATCAGGATTTTTTTTAATTTCAACAGCCACGCGTGTCATACTTGGTAGGAATTGGTATTTTTTGCGAGGATTTGTGGTCATATTTTACCTGATGTAATGGCGGGGTTAATCTTGAACATGTTCACAGACTATAGACTTACTAGAGCGTTGGTATGTTGTTTCACGCGGGTTTTAATATATCTTATTGTTTCTTCTATGTAAAAGAGACCACATTCGCAATCGAGCTTGTACACTCCTGCAAGATAGCGGGATACTTGACGGATGGTAAAAATTTACTAATCTTCTTCGGCGCCTTGAGGTATGTTTTAATGGAAGCTCGCTTCACGATATAGCCAACTTTGTCTGTGACTCCTATAACATAGGGTAGTACAGCAGGCACTCACTCGGCGGCTGTAACGTAGGCGTGGGACCCGAAGCTTGTTGTCTTGCAATACTTGCTCGACGTGTTGAAGCTCGGCAGCCAGACGTTTTCTGCCACAGATCCCTACCTGCAGATGGTAGCAGGTTCAGACATCGGGACGTTAAACATCTCAGTCTCCCTCGTGAACATGGGTTGCTGTAAAGCACGTCGAAACGTCGAATATTAAAATAAATAAAATAAACTTAATATTATTTGAATTTAAATATATATTTGAATTTAAATATATATTTGAATCTAAATACAATTTTATAATTTAATATTATTTGAATGTAAATATTCCATAAAGCAATTGAAAACATTATTACTTTTTTTTAGAATAAATTAAAAGAGAACGAATTTCTGTAGGAAGAGGTATTTTAAGTTTTACCAAATTGTTAAATAATGAGGTATGATCATATAAAGGACACAAGAAGAAAATATGGTTGAGGTCACCAATATCTAAACTACACTCACATATAGAAGTATTTTTAATATGAAGCCAAGCAAGGTGAACCGAATTACAACAGTGACTCAAGTGCATTCTACATAACATTGATTTATGTTTCTTATTTAAGTTTAATTTATAAAACCAAGGCTGATGATGAATGATGGGTTGAATTTTGATATCGTGACAGCCCTTTCTCGTTTTGGTTATGTTCCAATGTATTGACCATCTATATCTTCGTAGTCCTTATAAGGTCATAGCAATAGTTTTTAAATAGGAAAGTATCGCCACAGATTATAGCTTTTTTAGCAAGTTTGTCAGCATATTCATTATCAGATATTCCAATATGACTAGGAATCCAAACAAGAGAAATGTTGATGTTTTAAAATTGGTATAAGAAAAGAAGTTTCTTAATTTCAAATATCAAAGGATTGTGGGAAATGCCATAGAAAGGATTGCATAATAATGCCTGTAAAAAAAAAACTAAGAGAATCTGAAAATGTCACGCTTGATTTTAATTTAAAACTATAGCAATATTTTATTGCTTGTAAAATGGCTAACATTTCTCGTGTAAAATCTAAACATTCGGGAAGACTTTTCATTTTTTGAACTATTCTCCAATTTTGATGCTATACTGCGTAGCCACTACAACCTTTTGAGTTAATTTTAGAAGCATCTGTAAAAAATATAATGATAACCTGGGAATTTCTTATCCAACGAAAATACATTTTTTTTATTTGATTCAATAGAACATTTGATTTCAATAGAACAGTGGTAGAGCCACGCGGCAGCTTTTGCTGTCGCACGGATGGGCCGGCTCGAACCGGGGTAGTACCACAACTTCACAGAAAACCAGCGTGAAGTAGAGGTTTACCTCTGCGTTTCGCTTGGTGAGTGCAGGTGGCCGGAGGCCCTCTTTACTGGAAATGAGGCATTCCATCTTAGTCCTCACGGGTGACAACGCATCTACATATTGATTTGTAATAGAGGATAGATGTAGATGTCTATGGGCCACAGCAACCACTTACCATCAGGTGGACTGTGTGCTCGTTTGTCACCCTTATCGTATAAAAAAACATTTATTTAATCCAACGCAACATCAAACGAATTGGAGAAAAGAGACAGAGTCACCGACCTATAAATAGGATCTAGTAAGGAATTTATTGTTAATAGCTTTTTACTAGGTTATGTGTCTCTTTATTAAGCCAGTATTTTATTAAATTAAGAAAGTAAACGAGTTTTAGGGATTAGTGGATGATTGTAAAATTGAAGAACCCGAAAAAATAGCATCCGAAAAATATTGTCGTCTAATATAAAGTGGAGGATCACCGCATTCAATCTGCAAGGCATTGATAGGCGATAGATTCATAGTGCCTATAATTAAACTAAAAGACTTATGTTGAACGATATCTAATATTTTCATTTTTTTAGTAGCAGGTTCAAGAAGAAATGAGGCATAATCTAATAGACTTCTTAAAATTGCATTATAAATTAATTTGAAAGAATAAGGATGGGCGCCCCACCGGAGTATGGCAAAGGAATATGCACAAAGCTCTTAGAATGTTTATATTTTTTTTCTAATTTTTTTGGGTATAAATGATATGAGCAATGCTGGATAGTTTATTAGCAAGAATTACACCCAGGAAATTAACTTGATGAATATTGTCAAACTCTTTTGCGGGAAAAAATTACTTTATTACTTTTATTTGGGGTAAGTTCTAGTCCATGATCATCTAACCACATGTCTATAGAGAGGAGATCTTGTTCTATTACATTAGCACAGGATTCTATACATTTATCATTTACATAAACTAAGATATCATCAGCAAATTGCAAAATTCATTATTGCAATGGCGAGTACATCACACACCTTCGATTGCTGACAATATAGTCCTTATGGCAGAATCTTGGAGGACCTAAGCACTATGCTCAATGATGACCTCAATAGTGTTTCCCAACGGATAGGTCTTAAGATGAACATTGACAAAACAAAGATCATATTTAATGTCCATGTCACACCTATGCCGGTAGTTGTTGGGAGCACTAAGCTCGAAATTGTTGACAAGTATGTTTACCTGGGACAAATAGTCCGACTAGGTAATTCCAACTTCGATCGAGGGGTCAAACGACGGATTGAACTCGTTTTGGCAGTATTCGGGAAATTACGGCACATTTTCTCCTCACGTATACCTCAAAACTTGGAAACGAGACTGTACAACCAGTGCGTGTTGCCAGTGATGACCTATGGAACTGAGACGTGGTCCTTCACTGCTGGCCGGGTGAGGAAGCTAAAGGTCGCTCAGCGAGCTATGGAGAGGGCTATGCTCGGGGTGTCTCTGCATGATAAACTTAGAAATGAGGATATCCGCAGTAGAACCAGCATGACCGACATAGCCCAATGGATTAGTTATCTGAAGTGCCAATGAGCCGGCCATAGAGCTCGAAGAACCGACAACCGATGAGGAAAATAGGTTCTTGAGTGGCGGCCTCGTACCGGTGGACGAAGTGTAGGGCTTCCCCCCACTAGATGGAGTGACGACCTGTTAAGATATGCAGGAAGTTGATGGATGCAGGTGGCTCAGGACCGTGCTTTGTGGCGTTCCTTGGGGGAGGCCTATGTTCAGCAGTGGACTTGTGAAGGGCAGTAATGATGATGATGATGATCAAGTACCCTATCTTAATCCTTAAGGGTAATATTTTCACGTTCAGGGGTTTGAGGGCTCCGTGGCGCAGTAACTTAGCAATAAGTGGAAGCGCTGGGGGCCGCAGGTTCGAATCCCTCGCGGTACAAATATTTGTATGGCTCACAAATAATTGTTCCGTGTCTGGATGTTTGTACATGTGAAAGTTATGTACGTAAACTGGGCCGATCACAATACAGGACAAAATCCTAGTGTGGAGATTAAGTTTATTAAAAAAATTACTCATCGACTTTTGTTTCTTAATCGAGGATATAATATGTAGATGTCTATGAGCATCCACTTACCATCAGGTGGACCTATAATCAAAATTTCAAGTTTCTAGCTCATCGGGAAATCAGAATAAAATCAATTACTAAATATCACCCGAGCGACAGATAGACAGACGGCCAGACAAACAAGAAAGTGACTAAATAAAACCGTGGTAAAATGTTTGTAGCTTTAATCTACTTACGTTGATTACGTAATTATTTTTCCCACATTAACTAAAATTTCTTTTGCTCAGTCCCTACTTATGTCCATCCTTTACTATGCTAACATGCTACCTTGACATTTCCAAGGAGCAGATTAATAAGCTTGAGCGCATTCATAATTTATGTGTTAGGTTTATATACGGGCCCCGCCAGTATGGACTTCCAATTTCCCAAGCAACTCAAGTGGCTCCCGATTCTTTCGTTGATTGAAAAAAAGTTACCTCTACACTAGGATATTCTCCTGTATCGTGGAGGCAGTTTACATACATAAATTTCACAAGAACAATCATCCAGACCCGGAACTTGTAGGTCATTAATACTTGTACAGGGTGGGATTCGGGAGAGATAGGTTATATGTGTAAGAGGTTATATTAGCCTGTGGCACCTGCAGCACCATGATTAGGCACTTATTGCTAACAGCAGTAAACACTTCTGGCAAGTGGTATTTCTATCCGGAATTAATTTTACTTCTTATACTGTTATTTATTATGTGGTGTTACTACGATTTCGTCCAGGTTTAGGTGATATTTGAAATTATAATGCAAAAATGTTCCCAAAGCGGATCCATTTGCAAAATCCGTTTGAAAAATCTATATTTTTACTTATAGTCTCCCGAATAAGCCGATTTCTGAAAAGGCTTTAGTACCATAGACCACATACATACCATTTGGCAAATTGTACAGAAGTCCGAAGAGTAAAATCTGACACTTTTCATGTTGATAATTTAACGATGTTTCTGAAAATAAAAAGGACGGCAATTGCTTAACGTTTTTCCCGAAAAAGTTACCGTTACCGTTGCAGCCTATTAAAGTTCACTGCTGAATATAGGCCTCCCCATATATTTTTATATAAGATAAGGGTGACAAACGAGCACACAGTCCACCTGATGGTAAGTAGTTGCTGTGGCTCATAGAGATCTACATCTATCATCAACTACGAATCAAAATACAGATGCGTTGTCATCCGTGAAGACTAATATTGAACGCCTTGTTTCCAGTATAAGGGGTTACTACACAAACCATACGAAACACAGCAACGTTAAGCTGCTATTTTTATGCTGGTATTTTGTGAGAGCGTGGTCCTATCTCGGCCGAGCCAACCCACTGCTGCTACAACTATACTACTGATAGTTTTTTTTTAAAGATTTCGTTGCCCATTTGCTGATTTGTTTCCCTCTGTTGCCTTTTACGACACCCACGGGATGATATGGGGTAGCATATAATCTTACACTGCCACTACATGGTAAAAAAGTGGTAAAAACATTTTAGTCATTCATTCATTGTTGTATGCATAAATACATTTTTGGCAGATTTCATTCTTCACTAAACTTTCATCTCACATCTACCCCTACACGATAACTCAATTTGTTTACCAGTGGTTTACTTGTCGAAATAAACCCCCTAAATTCAACTTTATATACTTTCTGTCTATATTTTATCATCAATTTTTTTTCCGGTGTTATATATCAAATTATCTTCAACAAATAGTTATAAAAACAGACTCACGAATGGACCGACAACAATTTCACTTCCTAAGTGTTACATTTTGCTAATTTTGGGAGGAATCACAAAAACTCATTAAATAGAATCATATTAACCTTTCATTGAAAAAGAAATAAAAATGCGAGAAAAAGTAATACGTTCTGAAACAAGTTCACAATAATGTATTACACATCTTTTAGGATCAATTTAATATATACTCCATCCAGTCGCTTCTTTGTGCCGAAACAGCTCCTTTATATAAAATGATATGTAATATAAGATCTACCGTGAATTTGACTTTCCTCCGCTTGAATAATTGGAAGGTTTACAGAGATTTCATTTCATATCAGCAATCACGTGAACAATATCCCTCCCGATTTTATTTATATAACTTGTCTACTAACGACCTTAAAAATTGAAACATGATTTCAATTCCGATAGTAAATAAGAAATCGAACTAACTATTACACGTGATCTTTTACTAACTCCATTTTTCCTTTTCTTCATTATCAGTCCACAAAGTCCACTGTAATACGCCTCCATCATAGTAGAGAGGATATGCCATAAGAGGATACGCTTGGCAAGGGCTTTCGATAAAAATTCCAGACGTCGTACGCTTTGGCGCTAATGGAAGTAAGAATTATTGGATCATTTTACATATGTATATAAAATGATTTGACTTAATTTATCGTCATTACATAATGGTTATAATGTCGTCTGCTGATTGCCTACATTGGCATTTTTCTTAATTAAAACTTCACATGTACTCCTATTGTCTTTTTTTTAATTTATCAGTCATTTTGAAATTAACTGTTTAAACGTTGTCTGCGTTCATCAAACTCGGTTCGATTATATACCATTAAATTTATAAATTAGCACTTATCCATTGAGTTACAGGCTTTGGGGTCATGTGAAAGTCTGCAAGCACTTGTTAAAGCACCGGGGCAAACTCATCCAGGTCCTAAAACTCTCTTAGGAATGTGAAGGGATTGCTAATCCCATCAATGAAACGTATTTATGCTGTTACTTTAGATTTTTTTTAATCAAATTTTGTTATCATTAGTTTTAAGTACATCAATGATAATTCCAGTGTGAGATGGCCTATTAACGTACGTATATACCTGCTCCGTCGTGATTAAATTTAACAAGAAAGGGATATCGACTCAGTTTCAAATATTACAACTAGAAATTAATATTCCCATATTATTTATAACTGTATAGCATGTTGGAATATAAATATTCACACCACACAATGACCGCTTTGTGTTGTTGTTCTTGTAGATTAATGAATACGAACCAACCCCAATAACTATTGTTGAACTTTTCTAAAAGTATTTCTTATTGTAGGTTTTCTAAAAATCTTTTGCCTATATGCCTAAGCGCTTGTGAATATTCACAGTCTCTAGCCCTCAGTTTTAACTTTCGAATTGCTGTTTCTACCTCATATAAAAGTTTACTTTTACTGACGGTTTTTGCGAACCGATTCAGGTGGTTTGCCTCCTCTTCTATAAAAAACTGGAGATCGCTTCCGAAGAATGGTTTCTTTTTATAGGATCGGGTGACAAACGAGCACACAGTCCACCTGATGGTAAGTGGTTACTGTGACCCATAGACATCTACATCTAGCCTCAATAAAGACTCAAGATGCAGATGCGTTTTAAATTTCAAAAAAATTTAAATTTCCACCCAAAATTTGTCTCATAGTGTCTTTTTTAAAGATTTAAGCGTTTTAGGAATGAAACGAAAATGTTTAGAAATTGAACGAATAGTGGCATAAAGCACTACTTCTACTTCTCCTATTTGACTCCGATGTGTGCGAAAGAAATAATATCGATAAAAAATATGAGATAACAATTAATTTTTACATGGTACGATATTACCATATTTAACGATGGGAACGGAAACCCCCTGAGAAAATATTTCGACATTCAACAGTCGTTTATTTAACTACTCGTGAGGCTCCTGTCCCAACAGACAACACTACAGCGCGGCATATTTCTTAGGCTCTATAAACGAATAGTGATATAGGCTCCACTGAGGTGACAATAATGCGTATACTTCTCTAGAAGTGGCCAAAATGTGTACAAAATAACATTTCAGTAAAAACAATTTCTAAATGTATCTATCATCAATAGCGGTTTTTATTAAATTTCCTTGACCCTTATCAACATATAAATGTCCTCTGCAGTACTCATGCTATTCCTAAACAGAGAAGATTCGCCAAAATTAACTTAATAAGCAAATTGATTTTGTATTGCTTGTTTACTAGTATTGCATTTATTAAATTTCTTTCGTTTTAACCGTTGTAACTATCGGCTTAAGTCTTGAGTGACGAATGTGATTTCTTTAACTACTACAAGATTTTAAAAAACTATTACCAGATAATAATAATAATGTCCCCGAGACCGAATTTCGTTGATATAGATGCGCAGGACAGGATTACAGTGCCCTAGTGTATGCACAAGTTTAGGTACACTCTCTATTCCCTCACAATCAAAATCCGATGGGATAACAATTCGAGACGACCAGAGAGTTCAGACGCAGGAAGGACAAACGGTTTTACGTGTTTTCTGAAACTTGGGGGTAAAACACCAATTTCCTGACTGCGGGCTGCTAGTGAGACTTTTTTGACGGAAACACCCAAAAAGTTTTTTGGCTAACCCGGGATACTTACGACTTCTAAACACAACAACACAAACACACTACTGTAAGGTTAAAATACTATACAAATGTTACACATAACGCATCCAGCAGATCAGCATCCGAGCTGTCAATAATACCCACCACGCGCGACCAAATTTCCCTGGAGCGCAATACACAACAAGCCGCGTTGAAGAATAACCAAGTGAATGTGAAATGAATATTACCATACAAATTCCATCTCTTATATGGGCGGCGTTATAGTAAGCGATGCAACTAGGCGATGTAAAATATGGAAAGAGTCGTTTGCCCTTCAAATATTAACGCCAAGTATGAAAATATTGTTTGAGAATATTTTCCTTTGTGAAATTTTAAGCACTTGTAGTTCATGTTCGCTTCATAGGAAACGCATGGAATACTCTCTTGTTTTGTTGGAAATCGAGGCTTTTTACCAGCGCAACAAAAGCCTATTATTTATTTAAGCTTTGAACCTCACATCGGTGCAGGATCTACATCGAGGAATATTTTACATCGAGAATATTTTGTAGGCGTTTGCACACTCCGTGTGCCGTTGATGCTTAAAACGTCTTATATACGGTCTATCTTACTGTACGTCCCGCCAAGGTCATGCACGACGCACGACGCAAAACGACAATGAATAGGCTTTAGAATAGGATTCGTATGTAATTATTGACGTACGTCAAGCCTGTTCATTGTCGTTTCACGTCGTGTGTCTTGCATGACCTTGGCGGGACGTACAGCAAGATACGCATGTATAAGACTTTAAAACCCGCTTTTTTGGAGTGTTTTGCGTAGTGGGGCGTTTGACATTCTTGATAAACACCCACTCTTGTTGTAATGAGTGGTTTCTCAAATTGTTTGTTGTATACACTTATATGCCACCCATTCAGGTCTATTAAGGATATCATCAAAATAGAAGTCACTTTGTAGAGTGCATTGCATTGATTGCTATTTTATAAGATATAAAACATACGATACAATGTCGAACGTTCTCCGCTAAGGTTTTTTTATAAGATTGAAGTGACAAATAATTTTAAGGTCAACCTGGCGATAAGTGGCTACTGTGGCCCATGGACTTCCAAGGTTCAAAACAAAAAGGCTACAGATGCGTTATCACCTCTAAGAACTAACACAGATTATATCATGTGTGCGGTGCAAGAATATTCACATAGTCATAGAGAGGAAAGGTTTTAATTGTTATGTGTGAGTTTCATAGTAACAGAAAATTGTTTTGAATTCCCCCCGAAAGAAATGACAGACCATTCTGTTTCGGGAAAAAACGCTATGGCTACTCCTCTCCAGTCTCTTCACGTATTAATTTTAAGATTCTCTCTAAAATGGTAGGGTTAACGGTATAGCTATTAGCAAAGCTAAGAACTTCATGTTAAAAGCTTATTATTTAAGCTAACAAATCAAGCTGCTATATCGATAATATAATTCTTAAAGGTTTACATAAAAAGTTAAAAGTTTAAATTTAAATAAAACGTTTATTTCTTAATATATCGTAGTATTACAAAAAGAATATGTTTTTATTACGAGTATGTAAGAATCGTACTTATCAGAGATGTGTAACCAATGATTTCAAAATAATATAAGTCAATGTCGCTATTGTTAATATTTGTTTAATAATATTATACGGCCTATACTTGCGACAATCTAAAATGCCCGATTTGACGTTTCTCATTATATATGCCGCGATAACTTTGTATGAACGTCGACGTAAGAAATCGAAAAATCAAATTCACAATCGTGAATAATTACTATGTTACCCATATACTATGACAATGAGTATTATTCGTAAGCACCAAGTTTCACTTAATATTCGAAAAATGCTCTCAAAAACACGAATTAATCGTTGATTTATATTCCCACAGGAGGTTATTACAATGACATGTCTGTTATACCTTTGGGTTCGTTGCCGTAGTGTTGTGACCGTTATAAACCATTTTTTGTCAAAATAAAATCGATGTTCTGAAAATTCGATACTTTTACATTTAGAAAAACGTATTATTTAATCTTTAAACATATAAAAACAAAATCGGACCACATAAATTTCTAGCTTTATTTTGATATTTAATATTTTCTTTACTTTGATTTACAAAAAATGTATTTTGACCTCCATTTTTTCTCTCTACGTCATTGATTTATTTATTTATTCGTCAATACTTCGCGCAGTCTCTTGCTATCTCGGAAGTTTTTGTATTATTGGTTATTATTATATTTTCTGACTTGGCTTCTTGCACTATTTCTGCTATATTCGTTGACCTTGGCGTGACGTGATTTTGGTGTTATAGTGTGAACTAGATAACATGTATAAAAGAAGACATACTCTTAACATCTAGTCTCGTGACTTGGTTTTTAAGTTGCACAAGTACTTTGAACGGGAGTCAGCAAATAGAGGGCCTATTGTAGAAGTTACTCAAGTACAAGAACGAGTCGCACAAGCGCTTGGAATTGGCATAAGAGCTGTCCGCAATATTATAAAGGAACAGTACGGGCCCTTTGGCTGTGAAGATAATGTACTGCACACACCCAAAAAGCGAAAAAAAGCAAAGAGCTATGACAGTTATCGATAATTTTGATGCTAATACTATTAGATCCCATGTTTATGGCGACTACACAAGACAAGAATACCCTACCGTAAGTAAATTACTTGTGTCTCTTAAATCTGCAAACTATGTATATATGATGGCAGTGCAACATCTATAAAAACAATTCTAAAAAATATTGGGTTTTCATACAAAACAACCGACAAACGGAAAATATTGATGGAAAGGTATGATACTACAAAGAGTATCCTTCTTAAGAGAAGTTAATAAAATAACTAACTGGGACAAGGATATATTTAATGATGAGACATGATTAAATGCTAATCACACTGTGCCACAGTCTTGGATGTATGATACGCAAGCATCCAGCTCAAAAGTTCCAATGGGAAAGAGTGGACGCCTCATTATTTTTCATGCTGGATCTGCCGGGGAAGGTTTTATAAAAAGGCATTAAGATAAGAATTGAGAATAAAAATGTTACGAATTCAGTGAATTTATTTACTTACCTGACCCAACCACACTTATTTATTGTTAATTTTATTCTTGACTTACGACCCGCCTCTGCTTCGTACGGGTGTATATCAGTGGCGTGCCTACATAATATACAATGTGTGTCGGATTTTAGTTTACGTCTTGGCTTAGAAACTGGCCCAAATTTAAACTTAGTTTGGATTTATGTAATAACTGTTAAATATTACAAACTCGTACACGTAATAAAACGATATGCCTTGAGAATCAATTTTAAACGATGTAGATATATGGTCATTACATTACATTACATTATAAACACTAAATAATCGATATGTCTCTAGAATCGGTTTTTAAAGCAACCAATTTTTTTTCCCATTACTACGCAAAGTATTTTTATAGCTGTCAAATCGGGCTTCTTAGATTGTCACGAGTATAGTAAAAAACGATGGCAATTGAAGCATTACCTAGAGCTCTTGCTCTCTCTCTCTCTCCCTCTCTCATTCTCTCTCTGTTGTTTAGCAATTATCAGTTTCTCATCTTTAGCGGCATTTTATTTTGATCGCACTTACGTTCGCGCAATTGAATACTTCCAGTTGTATTTCTAGATAATGCCCGCAAGGTTGAAATCCCCCAAGGGAATATTGTCACAGCATGTTTAAGAAAAAGCGCTAAATAAAACGTGGCTGCTTATAAACAATAATTCAATAACGCTTGACATACTTTCATCTTGAAAGAATGCAAATTACCCTAAGAGCATGTAAATTGAAAAGCGTTAGGAATTTGATCCACATTTTTAGAGGGTGTGACGATATAACGAAGTCGACTTTTTCACACGTTTCTCCTTCGATGTATTTTAGTTCAATCTTATCAGAAATTTTATTCTGAAATCTAATATACTAAGTAACACATAAATATACTATGCATGCAGAATAAAAATAATTAAGAACTCTAATTTTTACGCGACTTCGCGACGCAAAGGAGGTTAATGTATTATATCAACCTATATATGTATGTATGTATGTTTGTTCCTTTGTAGCGCTCTAGAAACCAAACGCGTGGATCGATTTTGGTGATCCTCACATCAATCGATTTGTCTTAATCTTGTGAGTGTCACTAATGACATATCTGTAATCAAAGTTCAATGTGGCGATAAACAGACGTATTGTAAAAAAGAAAAAAAGTAAAGTTCGGTTTCTCTAATAATTTTTCATTTTGAATGACCATTTAGGATCTATAACTATTTGAAGTTAGTAAGCAACCATTCTCACTTAAATTAACAAAACTTATAATAAAGTTGTTAATAGTCAATTTTCATGACACTGTAATTTGCAAGTGGTAATATACTCTTTATTAAGAGACGCCGCAGGTTTGAAATTATTATTAATTATGATATAATTGTATAGCCATGGTAGCTCAGATGGTTAGCGCTCGCTGTAAGCTTCACAGTACTCGAGCAACCCGGGTTCGATCCCCACCGGCACCAATGAAATTGTTATTTGCAATTTTAGTGACTATTTACCACGTGCTCGGCGGT
This sequence comes from Parnassius mnemosyne, assembly GCA_963668995.1. Taxonomy (NCBI): domain Eukaryota; kingdom Metazoa; phylum Arthropoda; class Insecta; order Lepidoptera; family Papilionidae; genus Parnassius; species Parnassius mnemosyne. Next base: position 68,601,440 of record CAVLGL010000001.1, read on the forward strand.
GAAGGAAAACATCGTGAGGAAACCTGCATGTCTGAGAAATAAGAAAAAAAATATTTCGAAGACACGAAAAAAATATTTCGCTAACACGCATTGGGGCAGCGCGGCGGACATTTTCTTGCCCTAAAACCTTCTCAGAAATGAGAGGAGGCCTGTTCCCAGCAGTGGGACGTAAATAGGCTGCACTTTATGATACATATATATATATATATATATATATATATATATATTAATATGAATTTTTATAACGTGGTAGAGCCAAGCTGCAGCTATATAATGTCGGCTCGAGCGGGGAAGGACCAGGTCCTAACAGAATACCAGCGTAAAATAGCAACTTAATGCTGCTGTATTTCGTATGTTGAGTGTAGAGAACCGGAGACCCTTTTTACTGGAAAAAGAGGCATTCTATCTTAGTCCTCACGGCTGACAACGCATCTGCATTTTAATACGCAAACGAAGATAAATGTAGATGTCTATGGGCCACAGCAACCACTTACCATCAGGTGGACTGTGTGCTCGTTTGTAACCTTTATTCTATAAAAAAAAAAATTAAGAAAAATCAGCATCATTATAGCCTATTAAAGTCTACTGATGAACATAATCCTTTGTTTCATAGATTACCTCACAGGAAGGATATTTACCATAGTTGCCACGCTTCGTAAACATATTGACACCCTCAATATTTCCCAGTTTCAAATCCCCCTTTCGCCTCTTACAACAACCACGGGTGACATCTAGTTGTGGACACCGGATTTTGATACACCGCCACTACACGTCCAATATTTAATGAAAATACTAAAATAAATATTTAATAAATTAATGTACTTTAGTTTTATATTTTGCATTTCATTTGAGTGCGTAATGCAAAGCGATATGTCAATGCCATTTATATTAAGCAGAATTTTGCCTAAAATTATTTGCTTTTTACCAAAGCATTCGCTGTCGTATTCACGCATTACATATAAAATCTAATCAGCCCTGTTGATAATTTTTTCTTTACACTGAATTAATTTACATTTATAATATTCATTTTACAAAGAATTCAGCACCATCCTCAGAGTAATTTCCTCGTTGCTTACATTATGAACTCGGACATGGTTAGGAGAATGAACTGTTTCATTCTGTTTAATAATGACAGACTGCTTTATTATGTCTTTATTAAAATATAGTGATTATATACTTTATACTTATACCGTACGTTTTTTCCCCCGCGCCGTCAAGTTGTGCAGACGCAGTTCATATCACTCCGCTTTAAAAATTCCGAAAAACACTCTTAAGTGCACATTTTAACGTAAAAGTGATATATAAGTGTAAAGTGAACTGAAAAGTGCATTAAAAGTTGCTTTTACTAACTTTTCGTATCATTAATAACTAAAATACAGTGTGTGGAATTTGTAACTAGCTACAGTGTTATCAACTTAATTGACTTTGACTTACCCACATTAAAATTATTTCTTACATCGCCTGTAAAAATAAAATAGCAATACGAATCATAAATATTAAGCGCCTAGTTGATTATTTGCTGCAATAATACCATTACGACTTTTACCTGTTTTATTACTTAAGGATTGAAGTATTATCCTTTTGTATATCCAAAAATGCCTCTGAAAAGAACGCCCCCAACGACACCTATCTTTAATGTGAACACCTCTCAATCCCTTTGTCAATCAGAACCAAACTTAAATACAACAGATGACACAGAACTCGAAATAACTTACGTTGCCCAGCGTAATAAAAGGAGAAAAGAGGAAGTAGATGAAAATTCTAATATTTCAACTTTCAAAAATGAAATACTGAGCATGTTTATGGACTTAAAATTTACAATGAAGGAAATAAAAGAACAGAACATTAGACTGCAAGAATCGGTGGACTTTACATCAAAGAAATATGATGAAATTACAGATAAGATGCAAAAGATGGAAGGAAATATAAAAGAAGATAAGAATTATATTCGCTTATTGGAAGCTAAAATAGATCAGCTAGAACGCCAAACCCGCTACAGTAGCCTGGAAATTCGAAATGTACCCAAAAATAATGTTGAAACCAAAAAAGATTTGATAAATCTAATTCTTAAAACAGGTACAGTTATTAAGACCCCAATTCAACCATCTGATATAAAAGACGTCTTTCGTACAAATTCTAAGACCACGAATAAGCCTGTAATTGTTGAATTTACATCAAATATAGTCAAAGAGAGTTTACTCAAATCAGTTAAAACCTTCAATAAAGAAAATAAGCACAACAAACTGAGCACTGAACATCTGGGAATTGGAGGGCCCAAGACTCCAATTTACATTTCGGAAAATCTCAGCACTAAAACCAGAAGATTATTCTACTTGGCTAGAGAATTTGCTACTCAAGAAAAAATTAAATTCTGCTGGACAACATATGGAAGGGTATTTCTACGCAGAGAAGAGGGCTCGCCAACAATACGTATAGAATCGGAATCGGATTTTTTAAAATTAAAAACACAAAAATGACTAGATTTTCACTATCGATGTAACTTGAAAATAAGTAACTTTCTATTTTATTATTTTTACCGAACTTACTTTTATAATTATTCTTATTATATAATTTTCCTGTTAGTCATAAGTAACACATACAACACAATAAAAAACATTTACACACACATAATTCATACAATAACTATCACAAAAGCAACACTTACACATAACAATTGCACACCTAAAACCAACACAAATACACGTTCTTTTATTCACATAAATACGTCTGTTAGATAAATAATAACTTATTACAACTCAATTGAAATAATATGTCAATATATGCCATATATTCAAGGATATCCCCAAGCATCACTGAAAATAAGTTATAAAAAAATAAATACTTTTAAAATTCAATCTTCCTAGTGAAACTATCATTAATGAGATTGACCTAGTAAACGAGGTAAGGTGTATGAGCTTGTCAAGTCCTACTGAGCTAGTCAAGTACCTTGGTAGGGATGTAAAAAACTTTGATCATAAAAACTTGTCTTCCTTTTGTGTATTATGTGTTAATATAAGAAGTCTCAATTGTAATTTAGACGCTTTTCTAGTTTTCATGTCACAATTGAATATTAATATAGACATTGTAGTTTTTACTGAATGTTGGTTAAAAGATGATTTCATAATACCGGAAATAGACACCTACACATCATACTATACTAAACGTTTATTTAACCAGAATGATGGTGTGGTAGCATACGTTAAAAATAACATAAACGTCACATCATATGAACCATTAGTCGATGATGGCAATGTGCTAATACTCACTGTTGATACAGATACCACGGTTATCTGTACATATAGACCACCAAGTTTTCGCAATCCAACGCAGTATATCACATCACTTGATAAAATACTTCATAGCATAAACACAAGTATCGTAGTCTTAACTGGAGATCTAAACTTAGATGTTATGCCTTGTACTATAAAAGGATATTCTGCCGAATACCTCAATATGCTCTCTATGCATGGCTTAAAACAATGCGTTTATCTTCCAACAAGGAAGGAAGCGTGCTTAGATCATTTTATGGTACGAGCCCAACATGGGATTACATCTATTGTTTTCGATGAATTTACTGACCATCACCCTATTTTATTACTTATTGACAGAGTAAAAATTAGTAAAAATAAATCAAAATTTTATAAAGTAAAAATTAACTTTGACAAAATAACTGTAGGTATGAATGAGCTTAACTGGGAAGAATATTATAGAATCGACAATGTCAATGATGCTGCAGAGTATATTGTAAATATTATAAAAGATTTAATACAAGTTAATACAACCAGAATAACTATATCTAAAAGAAATAGGCCATTAAAACCCTGGATAACACCAGGAGTTGTAAAATCGATAAGAAAAAGGGACAAATTACATAAACAACTAAAAAAGGAAAATAATAATGAAGATTTAGCATCACACTATAGGAAATACAGAAACACATGTAATGACATAATAAAAAAGTTAAAAAGACAGTATTACGAACAAGAACTTATTACCAGTACTGGAAACGTTAGAAAGACATGGAAGATAGTTAAAGAAGTTTGTAATCTAAGCCAATCAAAACAACCGACAACAGAATTGTTAAAAATTAAAGATACGCCAAAAGCTTCACTTAATCTAGTAAACACCTATTTCACAACAATTGGTTCACAGCTTGCAAATTATACTCTGAACACCATAGGCAAATCAGTCTCAGAACTTGCTGATAATTTCAAACAGATAGGTCCAACACATTCGATGGCTTTTTTCTTAACAGATCCTGAGGAAGTAAAAACTACTATTAACGAACTTAAATCAAATAGTTCCCCTGGCTGGGACAAAATTACCACTGATTTCGTTAAAAGGTATAGTCAAATTCTTTGCGCACCTATAGCACATCTATGTAATAGTAGTTTTCAGACAGGGCAATTTCCATCACTATTCAAGCAGGCCTTAGTAACACCAATATTCAAATCTGGTGATAAGTCCGTTCCTTCGAATTACAGGCCGATTTCTTTGTTACCTACTTTTTCAAAAATAATTGAGAAGCTTGTGAACAACAGACTAATAAAATATCTAGAGCGTTATGGATATCTAGCTGCGAATCAATTTGGTTTTAGGGCACATCGTTCAACAGAAGACGCTATTTTACAACTGACTTCGAAAATAACATCTTACGTAGACAAAGGTGATAAGTGCATCTGTGTTTTCTTAGACTTGCAAAAAGCGTTCGATACTGTGTCTATTCCTATACTTCTCGGACGTCTCGAAAATCTGGGTATAAGAGGTATGCCATATGCATGGTTTTGTAACTACCTTAAAAACAGAACCCAAGTATTACGTATTGACGACGACCTAAGCGATAAAGCCGAATGTACCTATGGCATTCCACAGGGTAGCATTCTTGGACCAACACTTTTTTTGACGTACATAAATGAATTATGCAAAATTAATATCCGTAGTGCGGACCTTTTTATGTTTGCGGACGATACTGTAATCCTCTTTCATGGTACAGACTGGGATACTGTGCAGCAATGTGCTGAAAATGGATTACGCATGGTTACAAAATGGCTGGAAAACAATCTTTTAACTGTTAATTGTTCAAAAACGAAATATGTATGTTTTTTCAAAACAATAATCTCAAAACCACCCCACAGCTTCTCTGTCACCATGCATACGTACCCTTGTAATACGTTCCAAAAAAAAGAGAGATGTAAATGTACAATATTAGAACGAACATCTACGATAAAATACCTTGGGGCAATCCTCGACGAAAGATTAAATTGGCAACCTCATATATCAAATATATCTAAACGAATTCGGAGACTCATTATAGTATTTAAGAACCTAAGAACTGTAGCGAATAAAAAACTACTAATTCAGACATATAACGCCCTTTGTCATTGTCTCATAAATTATTGCATCTGCTCATGGGGTGGAGCTCCAAAAACATATCTTATTGAGGCCGAGCGAGCTCAAAGATCTATACTAAAACTAATATTACATCTTCCTTATACATACCCAACATCTAAAGTTTACGTATTGTCAAATGTCCTCAGTGTACGAAAATCATATATATACAAATGCATAAAACGATATCATAATTTTTCCCCACTATATGTAGCTAAAATCAAAAGAACACAAAAATGTCCAGTACCATTTGTGAAAAGCACATTTGCGAAAAGGCAATATGACTACCAAGCACCTCATTTATATAATACAATTAATAAAAAAATTAAGTTAAATAACTTAAAAAGTTACCAAGTAAAACAAGCTATTTTAAATTGGCTAAAAGAATACGACTATGAAAATTGTGAAAACCTACTTTAAGTTATGTACACATATTTTAATGAAAACAGTCGCGCGCACATACACACACACACACACACACAGACACACACACACACATACACGCGCGCACACACACACACACACACACACACACACACACACATACACACACACACACACACACACACACACACACACACACACACACACACACACACACTTTTTTAAATATTTTTTATATATTTTAGAGTCTGTATTGTACACGGAAAATCAGATCACTTAATGGGTGGGAAACTGCCTCCTAACATACAGGGTAACCTAGTTTAGGAGTCAGAGAACCAATGAATTGTATATTATATCTGTATTCAATAAAGAATTATTATTATTATTATTATTATTATACCTTGGCCTTTTAGTAATAACAATCTATGCAAGATTATTTTATTAGTAAACATCTAGTAGACTAGGCTCAGGGCTTAAAAATAAAACAGAGCTGGGTATGTGATACAATGTTCGAAACTAATAATTAGGTGATATGATTTTTCTATTCGCGGATGGATTTGTCTATTTTGAAGCTTAAAGCAGGGGTTTTCAAAGTGGAGGGCGCGCCACTCAGGGGGGCGCAGAGACCTGCAAAGGGGGGCACGCGCTGGCTGCGTAATTAAGGACCTTACGATCGAGAAACGTCAGTAGGAAAGTACAGTGTATGAACACCGAAAAATTGGTGAAACAATGTTTTGGGCCAAATATTTCACAATTTATTTCAAAATAGTAGAAGAAGCCCTTCAATAACATTTACCCATTTCCTGTACATATTTGTGCGAAAGGAGATGTTCTGCTGTTGTAACAATAAAAACCAAGTCCAGAAATATACTTAGTCTTAACATCGAGAGTGCTTTGCGTTGTGCGATTTCTGTGGTTAAGCCTTGAATCGGAAACCTTGTTAAAACCATGCAAGCTCATCCATCTACATTCGATTAAATAAGAAGTGTATTATATTACTTATTAATTAAGTAGTTTTTGTATGATATTATGTAACTTTTAAGCATTAAAAATTTGACGGTATTGAACAGAACTACTTTTTTCTTACCTGATAGTAATCTAGAATTATCTGAGCAAGGGGGAGCGGATATTTTTTTTTTGGTAAAAAAGGACGGGTCAGAAATAAGTTAGGGAACCACTGGCCTAAAGGGAAATACAATTTTATTACTGTGTATTTTATCACTTGTAAATAAAAAGTGTGTTTATAGAGTTATCAAAATCAAACGAAGGATCATTTTCAAACTATTGTAATTTAATTAGTTCTAGGGGACGGAATGAGAACATTCTTAACCTTTTAGTAATGAGATAACAGTTAATCGATTTTTATCTTGCCATGGGCCACCAACATTTAGATGTAATATAATAGTATGGTTGATTTTTAAGTTTGGTCTATTAATAAAACACATACATTATAATATAACAACCAATGATTTCTAAAGGAAGGATACACCCATCTAAAAATTTTACTTATACCTTCTTCGTACAAGCAAAAGTAGCACCATCTGTCATAAAACATACGAACTACATGATAGCCGCGGTGCTTGGGTCCACGACGTAACCAGGGTTGAATTTCGAAGTATAATAATTATACATAAGGTATAGTATGTAGTATTATTATAAATAAAAATAAAAATACAATTATTTCTCAATAATACTGTTTCATTAATTAGTGGTGAAACAACCCTAGAAAGTAATTTAGTTTCTCATGTTAGCGTGTTTCACTCTTACCGTGGTGATTAACGTTTATATTGTACTATGCAGTGGCATAGTACAATATAAAAGTAAAGCACCAAAGAATACATAAATTCATAGTACAATATAAAAGGACCACCAATAATACAACTCGGTCGACCTGAATATTAATGATACTACGCGAAAATATCATAATTTTATCTTCAGGTCGACCTAGTTGTATTATTGGTGGTCCTTTTACTTTTTAATATTTATCCTACAATATCGAGAATTTCTGTATGTTCGGCAACACCAAATCAGGCAACGACAGGGTAGGCTGCAATCCTTCGTTTTACTATCCCGGTCGTTCTGACAAAGACGATATCATGTTCATAGCAATATTTTTGAATTTGCTGCGAACATGATATCGTAATGCAATTTTATTTCAATTCAAACCAAAAACGACCAAAAATGAAACGTCCGGCAAAACTCCGGCGCATGGGTAAAAGACATTTTTTGTATAGGATAAGGGTGACAAACGAGCACACAGTCCACCTGATGGTAAGTGGTTGCTGCGGCCCATAGACATCTACATCTATCCTCTATTACAAATCAAAATGACTAAGATGGAATGCCTCATTCCCAGTAAAAAGGGCCTCCGGCCACCTGCACTCACCAAGCGAAACACAGAGGTAAACCTCCTGCACTCACCAAGCGAAACACAGAGGTAAACCTCTACTTCACGCTGGTTTTTATGTGAGGTCGTGGTACCACCCCGGTTCGAGCCGGCCCATCCGCGCGACAGCAAAAGCTGCTGCGTGCCTCTAACACTGTTAAAAACATGAAACGTCAAATGTGGTATATATATTTTGGAAAATAGTAAGTATGATTTTATTTTTGATGTAAAATATTTTTAAGGGTCTGAATCCAACCCTGGTAAAATAAAGTCGCGTTGGCCCTAAACTGACTTATTTTAGGGTCAACGCATTTGCGCTGTTTAGCCTTTTTAGTAACAACACATTATACAGAAACCACATCGGCAGTATCTGTATACTGACTATTATCTTCAGAAATGTTTAATATTTTTTTTATATGTAAGAGAATTGTATGATACCTTCGCGATCTACTTTAGGTGCCTTTAGGGACCACCAGTGGTCCACGGACGACCGGTTAAGAACCACTGCACTAAACGCATCTGTTAAAATAGTTGTATTATGCCAAGCGTGACAACTATGGTAAATATCCCCCCTATGAGGCAATTTGTGGGAGAAGCTTTTATTCAGCAGTAGACTTTTAATAGGTTTGTGGCCGGTGGAAGGAAAAAGGGAGATCTCCCGTCGGGCAAGGTGTGCTGCCCGGATTCTTTATATTATGCTGCTTTAACTTCGGAACTTTGTTAGTGCGATTTAGGCTTCGATGTGTTTCGCTTGTGGTGCGACGACAGCGCCGCCACAGGTTACTATGTGAGGTTTTATACGGTTACGGTTTTTAAGAATAAACGTTAATTGCATTAACAATCTTTCAACACGTATAGTAAGCATTTATGAAAGGAACCTTAATTATAAGTGAAATCGTTTTGAAATTACTGCTTTGAGCACTTCCACAATGAACAAAGAATGCTCTGTAATAACAGATGAATTGTCGGAATGTCCATTTTCTATTATTCGTATGTAAGAAGAAGACTAACGTATTGTTCGCTATAATTCAAGTGCATCATTTATTCCTATAGAAGAAAAAAGAGTTTTATTTTTTATTTTTGCGTGTCGTCCATCATAAACCAACTAACAATAGGTGGTAGAATTCCTTTTTTGCCTAAGAATATGTCTGGGTAGGTACCAATCTCTTACCTTTCATCATGGTAGAGCTGTGCTGCGGCTATATTATGGTTGTAGCACCAGTGGGTCGGCTCGACTGGAGTAGGACCACGCTCTCACAGAATAGCGGATAAAATGGCAGCTTAATGATGCTGTATTTCGTATGGTCAGTATAAAGAACCGGAGACACTTTTTACTGGAAACGAGGCATTCTATCTTAGTGCTCTTAGGTGACAACGCATCTGAATGTTGATTCTTATTGGAGAATAAATGTAGATGTCTATGGGCCACAGCATCTACTTACTATCAGGTGGACTGCGTTAAGCTTGGGCAAAAAATATCGATATATTGATATTTATTTTAGAGTATCGAATTTGTATCAATTTCGATATATTTAAAAATGATGTATTAATGGGCAAAACATGAAACAACGAAATGTGTGGTTGTCGTTTTTTTCATCGTCCAACTGCAAGTAATTTGTAATTAAATTTTGGGCCTTATTCCTTACATCATGTGAATGATGCGGATATATCGATATTTATCACACGATATATATCGATACTGTTTAAAAATATCGATTCGATATATTTCTTTTCCTTGCTCATCCCTAGACTGTGTTCTCGTTTTTCACCCTTATTCCAAAAAAACCTATTATTGTCGCCAGTGCTGGCACTGCTGTGTTCCATTTTGAAGGTTATATAGAACCAGTATATTTACAGGCTTTGAGGCATTCCAAATTAATTCTCAGAGGTGACAACGTATCTTTAGCGTTCTTTGTTTGGAGTTGTCCGAAGGTATCCATGAACTGCAATAACTACTTAGCATCAGGTAAGTTCGATTGTCACTTCAGTTCCACAAAAAAAATAAGGAGACTGCTTCTGGAGAAAAATTCTCTAAATTTCCCGCAATGCTCCGGCGCCAGCAGTGCAACTAGAAAAGGAATAACATAGCTTTGGATAAAAAAACTTACATATCGAACATAAAGCCTTGCACCAAAGTACTTCGGATGTTGACTAAAGTATAAAATATGAAGTTAGGTATTCGTGATATCGAACCAATTGTCAAATATTGATAGCCGCATTCTTTACAGAAACTTTATACTAGGATTGTCGTAGTAATTCCCCAAATCCTTCCCATTTTTGACGCTCAGATGCCAGAGATGTACTGACATTTCCATAGTCACATCTTACAAATCGTAAAATACATAAAGAATTCTTCCACCATCAACTAATGGAAAAGTTTTACAACACATTAAGGTCTTGTCTAATTATCGGTTTATTTATTCAAGAAACATAGAAGTTCTGAAGTAACTTGTTCGCTCTCCTAAACTTGTTTTTAAACTTAATGTCCTACATTGTTTCTCATTTTTAACAGACTTCAGAAAAAGAGGAGTATTACATTTCGAGTATATTATGTGGTTTTTTTTATGTATGTCATGCGATATCTTAGTCAATTGTAAACCGATTTTCATAATTATTTTTTTTTATTTAATAGGATATACTTCAAGAGTCATCATCATCATCATCATTACAGCCCTTCACAAGTCCACTGCTGAACATAGGCCTCCCCCAAAAAATGCCACAAAGCACGGTCCTGAGCCACCTGCATCCATCGACTTCCTGCATGTCTTACCAGGTCGTCACTCCATCTCGTGGGGGGACGCCCTACACTTCGCCTACCGGTACGAGGCTGCCACTCGAGAACCTTTCTTCCCCATCGGTTGTCGGTTCTTCGAGCTATATGGCCGGCCCACTGCCACTTCAGCTTACTAATCCGTTGGGCTATGTCGGTTACTCTGGTTCTACTGCGGATATCCTCATTCCTAAGTTTATCACGTAGAGAAACTCCGAGCATAGCCCTCTCCATAGCTCGCTGAGCGACCTTGAGCTTCCTCATACGGCCAGCAGTGAAGGACCACGTCTCAGTTCCATAAGTCATCACTGGCAGCACGCACTGGTTGTACAATTTCGTTTTCAGGTTTTGAGGTATGTCTGACGAGAAGATGTGTCGTAGCTTCCCGAACGCTGCCCAGCCGAGTTGAATCCGTCGATTGACCTCTCGGTCGAAGTTGGACTTACCTAGTCAGACTATTTGTCCCAGGTAAACATACTCGTCAACAACTTCGAGCTTAGTGTTCCCAACAACTACCGGCATAGGTGTGACATGGACATTGAACATGATCTTTGTTTTGTCCATGTTCATCTTAAGACCTATCCGTTGGGAAACACTATCGAGGTCATTGAGCATAGTGCTTAGGTCTTCCAGCGATTCTGCCATAAGGACTATATCGTCGGCAAATCGAAGGTGAGTGATGTACTCGCCATTGATGTTGATACCGTATCCTTTCCAGTCCAGAAGCTTGAAAACGTCTTCCAATGCAGCGGTGAAGAGTTTCGGGGATATGACGTCACCCTGTCTTACACCTCTCTGCAATTGGATAGGTTTCGTACTCTGGTTCTGTACTCGGATAGCCATCGTAGCCCTACTGTACAAGCACTTCAACACTTCGATATACCGACAGTCAACTTGGCACCGCTGAAGGGACTGCAGCACCGCCCAAATTTCGACGGAATCAAAGGCTTTCTCATAGTCCACATACGCCAGACATAGTGGCAAATTGTACTCTTCGGACTTCTGTTTAATTTGCCGAAGGGTATGTATGTGGTCTATGGTGCTAAAGCCCTTTCGGAAACCGGCTTGTTCGGGAGGCTGGAAGTCGTCAAGTCTGCGCGCGAGACGATTCGTAATGACTCTCGAAAACAGCACGTAGACGCGGCTCAGAAGGGAAATCGGTCTGTAGTTCTTCAAGAGAGCGTTGTCACCTTTCTTGAAGAACAAGACCACCGCACTTCTGCTCCACGCCTCCGGTGTAATGCCACCATGGAGGACGGAATTAAAGAGCTTCTGAAGGACTTCAAGTACCGGTCTTCCACCCGCTTTCAGAAGCTCCGCTGTAATTCCATCCTCGCCTGGGGCCTTACCGTTTTTAAGGTGCTGGAGAGCCATTCTAATCTCGCTCAGACTGACGTCCGGGATATCTTCGGAATAGTGTCGGATGATACTTGCTCTTGGATCGTTACTCACACTTGCGTGTGGCTCCAACGATGACGTGTACAGCTGCCCATAGAACCTCTCAATCTCACTCAAAATCTCAGGTGTCCCAGAAACGATGCTGCCACATTCTGTCTTCAGCTTTGACAGGTGGCTCTTTCTGGCAGACAGATCTCTGGCAAAGACTTTGGAGCCTTGGTTCCGCTCGATCGCTTCTTCAATACGAGCTGTATTGAAGTTGCGTAAGTCCCGCCGCATGCATTTGGAGAACCGTCGGGGCTCGACCAGGTCCACTTCCTGTGGGGCCGCTTCTGGAAGAAAGAGTTCATCATAAAGAGTCCCTCTTTCTCCATGAAGTCGGCCAGCTGCTGGCCCCTTGGGTTCCGTTGCCCTATTCCAAATTTCCCTACTTTCAGCTCACCGTTCTCTCTACTTCAAGAGTGGTTCCATATAAATTTCAGGAAAATATCAAACCTCAAAGGGTAGAAAAATAGAGGACGAAATTTTGTAACTATTTAGACAATAATGAATTTGTGACTATGTGATATTCCTTGGTACACGTAAAGGGATAGAAAAATAACAATCAAGGAACTAAAGATAATAAAATAGTACGTGGTAGATCCACGCTGCAGCTATATTAGTAGTATAGTTGTAGCACAAATGGGTTCGCTCGACCGGGGAAGGACCACGCTCTCACAGAATACCAGCGTAAAATAGCACCTTAACACTACTGTGTTTCGTATGGTGAGTGTAGGGCACCGGAGACCCTTTTTACTGGAAAAGAGTTCTTCCATCTTAGTCCTCACGGGTGACAACGCATCTGCATTTTGAATCGCGAATGATGATAGATGTAATGTCTTTCAGCCACAGCAACCACTTTCCATCAGGTGGAATATGCGCTCGTTTGTCACCCTATCCTATAAAAAAAACTTATTCTAAAGTGGAGACTTTAATTCCTCTATACACTATGCATTGGCACAGACTTCAGAATGTGAAATAGTCTTATAGTTTTTAGTCCTTTGAATACTTTTTATTAAAACTTTCTTTTAGCATAAGTTACACTACGAGAAACGGTTTTACATGCAATAACCGACTTATAAAAGTATAATGATCGGATCGAAAAGAGAAACAAAGCGTTTCTTCAATATAATATAGCAACCAGTCATAAATGTATAGTAAGTAGCAACATTCCCTTTTCGAGCTCAGGGCTACATTGAATTAATTCAGTATAACTTTGTGCTCACAAACTTTTGTTTGGATAAACTTCGTCGAAACTTACGCCGAGTGGGTCTCAGGTGCAGTCTCGTCAAGCACATTGCGGTTGATTTCCCACGAAGTACGGAAATGAGCGGAAAATCCAATCGCTGCCGCAGACCAACGGAGCGTGTGAAAAGTTTAACATTGGTTGAACACATAAACCGCTTATGTTACTTGCTAGTGAGATGTCTTTTTTATTAAAAAAATGAATTTAAAAGTTTATGTATGGTTGTGAAATATACACTTAAATAAACTAAAATAAAATAGTTTCTTAACCACTTTTTTGTGTTCTTCTTCAACAAAATAATTTTATGAGTAATTTTTACCTATTTTGAGAAATATTTTTATATACTCGTAATAAGGATGACAGGCGAGCACACATTCCACTTGATTGTTTGTTAGTGAATAATGTAGCCTATAGACATTGACATATTAACATATCCTTTATTAAGAATCAAAATGCAGATGCCTTGTCACATCAGGATTAAGCATGAATTTTACAAGTAAAACGGTTCTCCGGTTCTCTACACTCACCATACGAAACACAGCATTCTTCTGCTGTTTCACGTTGATGTTCTGGGAGAGCTTGGTCCTATCAAAGTCGAGCCGATTCATTTGTGCTACAACCATAATATAGCTGCAGCATGGCTCTACCACATACAGCCAGCTGCAAATCTACTACTGTGAACCTGTACTATCGAATTAATTATTATTACAACTGAGTAATGTGATGTTTATTACACAATCGTCCTAGTGTAAAGAGAATTTACAAGTGCCAGGGATTGCCTTGTAGTCTGCGGTGAGTCGAAAAGAAGGCAAATAGTCTGCGTGAGTGCCGTGAAGGTGAGGCATGCAGTAATGCCATATAACACTGTAGCGCAGAGAGTAGCTTGAAGAAATAGGAAGCAAAGCATTATTCCAGTGCTACAATGAACCTTGTAAAGCTAAATATCTTGTAGGGTTTGGAAACCGGTGACAATATCCGCTCGGGAGCGAATAAGTGGGGTACTTGAGGACGATGACGACAGTTTGATAGATGAAGTTTCCGAAGGTGACAGGTGACATGTTTTGGGTTTAAATCACGTCGGTTGGTCACCACTTGACCGAGTAAGGAATAGGGAAAGAGGAGATCTTCCACCGGGCAAAATGTTCAGCCAGGGGAGCGGCCAATGCTCCATGTATTAGCATAGGGCTATTCTATAAATAGCGGAGTACTGCGAAACTTTGTTAGCGTGATTTAGATTTCATTGTATTTCGCGTGTGGCGCGATGACAACTCCGCTACAGATTCATTGTATAAAATAGTTTTAAAATAAAATAACATCATCGTTATTGTTATTTTTAACATATTACGTCCAACATTTTGAAAGACAACCCATTTGCTATTTTCGATAGTAAGCGCCGGTTTTAACCCATAAGTACTCGTGCGTTAAGTAGAGATGAAACAACCCACCTTACTGAAACAACTGCTCTAAATATTTCATTTGACGCATTAATAGATGTGATAAATATATTGTCAACATGTTTGTATTTTCGTTTTGGTTCAAACGTAACGACAGACGAGTGAGTGAGGTTGCGGCTAACCACTGCTAGTCGGCAGGCCATAACATCGTAAATATCGCCTAGTTACGAGTAGATACAAATACATACGTAGAACCGAAAACAGTTCTACGGAATTGGAGCTATTTACTGAAGCGTATCAATTCAATTTTATGATAAATAAGTTCAAAAACATGAAGTAAAAAACATAAGTTTTTCATGAATTATCGAGTAGACCCTTTAAAAACTCAATAAAAAATCGTTGAATTTAACTCATTACGTGTTCATAGTCTGTGCAGTTATCGGTTTTACCGCTCATTTTCCGCGCGCCGTGTGCAATCAACCACACTCCACTTGACGTTGCCGCGTGTGAGCTAAGCCAAACTCGACGCAAGGTTTGAAGTTTTTTCAATTTAAAGTAGGATATTTAATCAAAATATTCAAGGAACGAAGTCTAGAGTAGTAATAGATGGAATGACGACTGAGTAAGATGTACAGGAAATCGGCAAATGCAGGAGACTGCTGTGTTTCTTTGCAATCTTTGGAGGAGCATCATTCAGCAGTGAATGATGAAGCCTAGAAGTTCCTTCATGCAGGTTGCACCTTTTGTTTATATCTTCCGCGAGGCAGAAGTGCATGCACTATTATTATATTATACTAGCTCTTTTCCGCGACTTCACCCGCGTGAAATTTAGGGTTTTAATTTTTTTTGCGCGGAACCCTAATTCTTTTTTTTAAAAATAAGTAGCTTAAGTTACTCCCTATAACATCAGCTATCTGCTAGTGAAAGTCCCGTCGAAATCGGTCCAGCCGTTTCAGAACAAACAGACAGACAGACAGACATACAGACAGACCGACAGACAGACATACAGACAAACAGACAAACAGACATAAAGACAGACAGACAAAATTTTAAAAAATGTGTTTTTGTTATAAGTTCCCTATAAACTTTCATATGCATTTAGTAAAAAGCTGTTATTTTGCCTTTACAAACAGACACTTCAATTTTATTTATTTGTATAGATGTATAGGTTATGTTCCATGAGCCAATATAAAAAGAGGATATAAAGGCTTTCTAATTGGTCTCAATGTCTTAAAGGTAACAACGCACCTGTAGCTGTCTGTAGGCAGCAATTATCTGTATATAAATAGCCATCAATCAATTATTGTTCGCGCCAAACACTTTCAAGGATTGACGTGAGAAGGCGCTCGGCTCGGTGCATTCATACCGGTTTGACTTTTGGTCGTGCGAAAAGCGCACAAGGGCAGGCAGTCGTCTTTAAGCGGTGCTAACGATTGGCACGCTGTCATTTATCGGGAACTCGTAATAATTAAGCGCGGACAGTAAAAATACGGTCTAGGATTAGTGGCGCTCATCCCTACTGGAGAGCTTCCCAGGGACACATTGTGTCTGACTCAGAATCTGCATAAGTGCATTCGGCAATATTAGCTAGTGCGGCCTCTGATATTCTAGAACTAACTGTTGCAACGCGAAACGGTAGCGACCTTTGATCCAGAAACTCCGTGTGCGTTTTGTGCGGTAACCTTATACCCCGCGATAGTTAGTGGCTTCTGTAAGTTAGTTAATCGCACGATAGAGTTAATTGACTGTCATCGTGACGAACGAGGAAAGTGAATGTGGACAACGCCTCGGAGGGCCCCCTCAAGTTGGAGCGGTGTCGACGCCTGGGCTGCTGCCGACGGCTAAAGTCTAGGTTCAATCATCATCACTCACACCCAGATACACATCACATCACCTTCTTTCCCTTGCACTACACAACCACATGCGACCTGACCGACTCCGGAGGGACCAGTCGCCTTGGATATAGGTAAGTAAGCTACGTCCAAATTCCTTCCGGTCGACTGGCCGTAGTATAACGCTCCCCCATATATTTTAGTGTAATAAGAGAGATTCCACGTGGCCACATTGAGGCCCGACCTACGTCTGCTCGGGAAGTCTTCTGCTCATGGGCCCCAGAGGATTGGACCCTTTAAGGGAGCAGCCGTAGGCCGTTACAATTATATTACAGACTATAAAAGTTCACTGCTCAATATAGGCAACCTTCATAGATTGCTTCATCATGTCATAGTTGCCACGCTATGCGTTATCATTATGCTAAGATGTTATCAGGAAGATACAGACAGAGGGAAACTGAAATAGTGTATAGGCAGCAGCGCCCGTGTTTAAGTTTCCCTCTGTCGCCTCTTATGACACCCACGGGACGACATGGGATAATGGATATTCTTAGACCGCTACTACACGATGCAATTGCTGCTTACTATAACCACTATGTAAATGCAACGTTGCTTGTCACACTATTGTTAGTGCATGTTATACGGTCTTATTACAAAATATCATATAGTTTAGTCTTCGGTTTAAAAAAGTATTTATTACAAAAAAGTCACAGCGGCGCCACGGTCTCCGCGAAATTGGACTCAAATTCAATTTGCTACAAATGTAAGTTATTTTGGCTTCCAATAAATACCAATATAACAATCTCGTTTACCCCAGGCGTAAAATACTTAAGTTTGTAACAAAACCGACAAAACGTAACTTATTGATAGTCACGGGTTGAAAAGAAGAGTCTTAGTCATCATAAAATGTTTTCATAACGATTGTATAAAATATTATATTATTGTAAATTGTGCTTTTAAAAAAAAGTCCCACTGGGTTTCTAACCGAGCCTTCCCAAAACGCAGAAAAGTAAAAAAATTACTTTCAATAAGTATTCCACGTAATCTATATTGAATAAAAAAAACCGCCCAATTGCGAGTCGTACTCGCGCACCGACGGTTCCGAACAAATCCGTAGGCATATGAGTTTAAAATTATTAAAAATATTTTTATTATATGATGTAACTAAAAATTTATGCTTTTCGTAATTTTTCCTTTATCTGTGCTATAATATGTTGCATCGTACCAAATTTTAAGATTCTGACTTCAGGGGAAGTACCCTGTAGGTTTTGACTCCCTTGCGAATGTCGAAAATTTACGGCATATACGGCTGTATCTTTTGATTCCATTGGCTTAGAAGTTTGATTCTTTCACAGCTCCAAGGAACAGTAGACTTGAGTATTTGATATAAATTTCAGCTTGATACCTCCACGCGTTCCTGAGAAAAAGGGTCTTGACAGACAGACAGACAGACGGACAACAAAGTGATCCTATAAGGGTTCCATTTTTTCCTTTTGAGGTACGGAACCCTAATTATTCTATTCTATTCTAGTCACGAAAGAAGTCCCGAAATTTGACATTTGCTTACAAATTCCATACTTTACATTTTAGTTTACATATTTTCCGCGGGACTTCATTAAAACAGACTAGTTTTAACCTGACAATATTTTTAAACTACTTTAAGTGGTCACGCTGCAACTATATTATGGTTGCAGCAAGAATGGGTCGGCTTGACCGGAGGAGGTCCTCTCTCACAGAATACCAGCGTAAAATAGCAGCTTAACACTGCTGTGTTTCGTATGGTGAGTGTAGAGAAACGAAAACCCTTTTCCCTGGAAACGAGGCATTCCGTGTTAGTCCTCAGGAGTGACTACGCATCTGCATTTTGATTTTAACCGAGGATTTTTATGGTCCACAGCGTCCACTTACCATCAGGCAGACTTTGTGCTGCTTTGTCACCCTTAATCTCTAAAAAAAAATTACTTACAAGATGAATCAATTTTAGATTTGTGCTTGTGTTTGCGTTGGTTGTAGTTTTAATTTTAGATTGTCATTATGAATATCCTAAATATTAAATTTATAACGAAAGTTTTATTCCTTTTCATTCCCTTTGTCAACTAGACGAACAAGGAAAATGAAATATTTCTCATTATTAAAAATAATAAACGCCCTCAACAAAAGGCGACAGTATTATTTAGATACATGCATTATTTACGTAACAAATGCAAATTATGAGCGTTCTAAATTACGCGCAGGAAAATACTCTCGAACAAATACACATTTTCTTACTTTGCGTTAACATTTGAAAGGCAAAGGAGTTGTTCCCATATTTTTACATACTTACAACGTGACAGTAACGATGCTCGGTTCATATAGGAAAAGGGAATTTGTATGATAATATTTTTTTTGCATTCACTTGGTTATTCTACGTCGCGGCTTGTTGTGAATGAAATTCGTTGTCGTGTCACGAGTATTGATAGATTAGTTTGTATGGAAGTGACCGGTGTATTATTTTTTTATAAAATGATGATGACAAACGACCACACAGTCCATCTGGTGGTAAGTGGATGCTGAGACACATAGACATTTACACCCTATTCTCATTTAAAATGCAGGTGCACTGTTACCCCTGAGGGCTAAGATGGAATATCTCGTTTCCAATAAAAATATGTCTCCGGTAGTAAAATATGTCTCTGCCAATAAAAATGTTTTCCGTTAGTAAAAATTGTTCCCGGTAGTAAAAAGAGTCTCCGGTACTAAGGCCTTACATGTTTTTTTTTCTGCAATTGGAATCATCATTATCACCATCAACAAAAACAACAACAACAGTCTTCTTAAGTCATCTACTGGAGATGACTTTACAATAATGCGCCAGCCGTGCCATGAAAAATTTGGCCATACTGGTGAGTATTGAATTAATAGTTCTTAGATTATACTCTTTATAACAGTGGTCTTACGTATTTGATAAGTTCTAGATATATTTTCACATCAAAAATACGTGACTTATATAAATTTAATGTTTTACTTACCTCTTTCTTCCTTATTATAGATTTAAAGGAGACTTTACATCTGAAACTGTTAGCACTTCCAGCAATTCTATATCACTTACAGTGAAATATACGCGACGCGTAATTGTCATTTCGGCGGGGCCTATATCAATATCAGTAAATAAGAACGGCTTAACCGATGACGCCTCGTACGCGAATCCCAAGATATATGCCGCACTTCGTGTTATATGATACTACTCAGTGCGGCATATACGGATACGGGAGTCGCGTTAGATATATTGCTTGGTTGTGCTATTGATTTATGGAAGTGTATTTTAGATACGCTTAGTATTTTATTATATTTTGCATTGTTTTTAAGAATAAATGTACATTAGATGCTTATCACGGCGTAAAATGATCTCCAACACCATTTCAAGCCTTCGAGTGTCGTAAGAAGTGACAGAGGAAAACTGTAATAGGAGATGGGCTGCAGCAGCTTTCTGATCAGAACGCAAAAATATTATAGAACTGCTGTCGTCAACCCACCCGGAAAGCGCGGGTAGTATGGCTAATATGCTTTTTATGAAGCAATATAGGGGGAGATAGGCCAGTAGGAACATAGACCTTTCCATAAGTATTATGTTATAATCAAACTGCCTTGTTGGTGTAGTGGTTGTCATAGTGCGACTGCTGATCATGAAGTCCCGGGAGCGAATCCCGGGTCGGACCAAAAAAAAATCAGTTATTGGGTTTTTCCATTAAGAAATTCTCAGTAGCTGCCTGCTGCGTTGCCGGCCTTTTAGAAAGGTGTAAGCTCTTTACTTTAAGGTCCCTAAGTCGTATCGGTCCGGAAAATTTGCCGTTGGTAAACAATTCCACAGACAAGTTGTTCGAGGAAGAAAAATCCTAGTAAAACGCACAGTCGTGGACCGCCAAGCATACAGATGGTGAGGATGGCATCGTGAAATTTGACGCGATGCGCGTTCAAGAAATTTGGCGTTTGGAATTAATCCGAACAATTCCTCAGAGCACTCCCCTTGGTAAATTCGATATAAAATGCAAAGGGATCCAACATCCCTACGCAGTGCCAGTTCTAAAAGTCTGAATAAATATCGTGATTATGTCTGTTCTGTTGTGATAATTCCTCTAGCTAGTACAAGCAAATAATGTCGTGTAGCGGAGAGGGTGCCCTATCATATTGAATGAATATTTTACACTAGTGTGCGTTTGTGACTAATATAGTATATAATATAGTGTGGTCCAACTATATCCTCATTACAAAATCTATCACAAAAAGAAACTCCGATCGTAACTCTCTCCATAGCTCCCCGAGCGATCTTGAGTTTTCTCTTGAATTTGAGAACCACATCTCAGGTCCATATATCATTGTTATACACTATTGTTTTCAAGTTTTGGGGAATACTAGACGAGAAAATGTTTTTATAAGTAACACGTGGTAGACCCATGCTGCAGCTATATTAGTAGTATAAGTCGTTGTAGCACGAATGGCTCGTCTCGACCGGGGAAGGACCACGTTCTGACATAATACCATCGTAAAATAGCAGCTAAACACTACTGTGTTTCTTATGGTGGGTGTAGAGAACCGGAGACCCTTTTTATTGGAAAAGAGGCATTCCATCTTAGTCCTCACGGCTGACAACGCATCTGCATTATGAGTCGCAAACGAGGATAGATGTAGATGTCTATGGGCAACAGCAACCATTTACCATCAGGTGGACTGTGTACTCGTTTGTCACCCTATCCTATAAGAAAACAATCTCCGAACGCAGCCCAGCCGAGTTCCGTAGATTTCAAGATAGTTTCAAGGATCCGTAGATTTACCTCTTGATCGAATTTGGGCGTTTCTACAACTATACAGCATTTTCCTTTTGACTACACGAGTATTTATCAAAGATTCACGAATCTATAGATCACCAACAAGTGTCTGCCTTTATTTCCAATTAGCTTTCATCGTGCATACAGCAAAACCATTGCAAATCTCAAAATTCCGGAGGCTATTATGGAGCGCTTGTTGAGTAGAAAGATCACAGTACATGGACTGAATGATTTTACCTGTGCCTTCAACATTTAAGGCTAAGTGCTTAAGCTCTGGAACGAAATCCCTCCTTAAAAACTTCCCAACAAAGTAGTTCTAAAAAAATAAAGTTTGATAACAGAAAAACATCGTTCAAATTTGAACTATCGCTATTTCATACCTAAAAATAAAGATAAATATGAAATATTATTTATTATATTCTTATTTATTTAAATAGGTATTTGTGTTATTTAAATATTATTATTATTGAAAAGAACTACACTGTCGAATTAGGTTATTTCTGTCATGATAGTTGTTAGTATAAATAATAAATAAAGTTGACACAAAATATTTGGATCAGACCAAAAACTCAGTTATTGGGTTTGTCTGTCATGAAATTCTCAATTGCAGCCCGAAAGTTGGCGGTGTTTCAACCCCACGCCTTCTCGTGTATAATGAAGTACTCTGTGGCCATGCCTTTGATACCATCGCGTAAGCGCGAATATTCGCGTTGTACTCGTAGCAATGTATGTGGCCGTTCCTTCGTGAATAATTCGTCACAAATCAAATAGGTTCAAATGTCAAATCAAACGGTTACATTTATTGCATACCTAAACGCAAACGTGTAGGTATGTTCTACTAGCGCCTAAAAATCAAGATTCCAACGTTTTGTCGCATGAAATCGTATCTCACAATTATATTGAACAAATAAGTAATATAATAAATTAAAAGAAAAAAAAAAACTTAATGATTTCTTATATTTACGCGAAACTACACATTGAATAAAACTATTTTTTACGGATTTTATCGCGTTTAATTTACTATTTTAATTCCCGACGTTTCAGGTGCTTTACAGCAACCCATGGTCACGGGGGGGACTGAGATGTTTGACATCCCGATGTCACAGTTAGCCCGGCTACCTTCAGTTTTTTAATATTAATTTTTGGTTCGATTTACGCAGAATGAACTTACAGTCTCCAGTAGTATTCTTACTGCTCCTGTAAATCTAAGATTCTATAAGTAGTAGGTAGACGACACTTTCACAATTTTTACATCTGACAAAGTAACTGCATTTTTAGACCACCTTAATTCCATAAACTCTAAAATATAATTCACAATGGAGTTAGAGGCAAAGAATTCTTTAGCTTTCCTAGATGTTTTAGTGATCCGAAATACTAATAACACTATTGGTCACACTGTGTATAGGAAAAAAACCCAAACCGATATTTAAATGGTTAATCGAACCGTTATCCATCACAGTTAGCTACCGTGGGAAAATCTTTGTTTCAGAGAGCACGAGGGATCTGTGACAGAAAACATCTGGCCGCCGAGCTTCATAAAAGCGTATACATTGCCCCATAAATGATTTACTAATTCTGTGGAGTCTAGTAACTGGCATTACAAGCTTATGTTTGTTCCTAGTGTTTAAGGTATGAACATTCTTATTCTCATTAAAGCTATTTATGTTTTTATGTACATAAATTACATTTTCATAAATATATTGCGACGCCAAATTTGATATGTTTATTTTTTAAAAATTTTCTCTGAGGTACTCTTTACAATTTAGATTATAAATCGCCCGTACGGCTCTCTTTTGCAAAACAAATATAGCTTCAATATCAGTCGCATTACCCCATAGCAAAATTCCATAAGATATTACGCTATCATCATCATCAGCATTTGATTGAGGCGAGGCAGGAGTCTAGGACTCTCTGTTCCGCATCCGAGGCCACGAGATCTGTGTAAGCCTCCTCCACTACGGCCCTTCGGGCCACGACCTGCTCGAGCCGCTTCCCTAAACTATGGACCCGATCGGGTCGCCCTATCAAGGTATGGGCGTTCGTAGCCCAGCGCAGTTCCGCCTGCAGGCGAAGCGCCGGTAGCTTGTGCGATGGCATCATCTCTAACTACAACTTACTATTAAATTAAATTAAATACAAATGACATTACACGGCAAGTACACACTACAGTCGGTCAGCAAGATGCCTCGCCCAGGCAACCGACCCTTCGGCAATTTAATCTACCTACCCGAAATACCTGACGCGTAGGTACCTAACCCTAAACTACACTCCTGCTTGCGCAGCCTAACGGGCGTGGTTCTAATTCTAACCACTGATCCGCTAACAAAACACAAAAAATATTTTTTTTTATTACGGCCAGGCGTGATTGGAGAAACAATCAACCACGCTCTGTTACCAGAAAGTATTATGGCCCTCAGTTGCCCCGACAGAAGTCGACTGGACCAGGGCCCATGAGTGATCTCTTCGACGAGCAACCAGAAGGTTCGGGCCCAATGGCCCGATATTATGGATATTATATCATGACATATATGACTATAAAGAGACTTTAATGCCTGTATCAACACATCGCTCAAGCCAAATGAGTTCAGTGTTTGCCATAACACATCCCTATCCACTCTGTCATAAGTATTTTCCGAATTTTTTTTTTATAGGAGAGGGGGCAAACGAGCATGCGGCTCACCTGATGGTAAGTGATTACCGCCGCCCATGAACAACTGCAACACCAGGGGAATCGCAGATGCGTTGCCGGCCTTTTAAAAAGGAGTACGCTCTTTTCTTGAAGGTCCCTAAGTCGTATCGGTCCGGAAAAATCGCTGATGGTAATCGATTCCACAAGGAGGTAGTGCGAGGAAGAAAACATCTTTTAAATCGCACAGTGGTGGACCGCCAATCATCCAGATGGTGTGGATGGTATCGGGAGTTCTGCCGCGATGTGCGTTCGTGAAATTTGGCGGCTGGGATTAATCCGAACAATTCCTCAGAGCACTCCCCATGGTAGATGCGAAAGAAAATGCAAAGGGATGCAACATCTCTTCGCAGTGCCAATGAATCGAGCCGATCGGAAAGGGCTCGGTCGTCGACGATTCGCGCAGCTCTGCGTTGGATGCGGTCAAGTGGAAGGAGCTGGCACTGGGGAGCCCCTGCCCAGAGATGGGAACAGTATTCCATGTGAGGCCGACTTGTAAAGTTGCAGGCGGTGTGCCGGCATGAAATACTGTCCCGCTCTGCTGAGCACGCCAAGCTTTTTAGAGGCCAATTTGGCCTTCCCTTCCAAGCGACCACGAAACTGCACGTCACTCGATATGTCGACTCCGAGGATACCGATACTAGCTGAGGCAAGAAGGGGAGTGCCTTGAAACTGAGGAGATACGACAAGGGGGTGCTTTTTAGCGGTTATCAAGCAAATTTGTGTCTTCTGAGGATTAAACTGGACTAGATTTAGACGCTCTCAATCCGAGACTTTGCTCAGCAAAGACTCGACTTCAGAAACAAGTTTGTTCCGGTACTCAGCGACGTTTTCCCGAGAAATATTGGCACGGCCGGTGTATAGAGCATCACCAGTGCTATCGTCTGCATAGCAATGAATGTTACCAGTTAGCAACATATCATTGATATGCAGAAGAAACAGCGTTGGTGATAGCACACAGCCTTGTGGAACACCAGCGTTAATAGGCTTGTAGTCAGAGCATGCACCGTCTACAACGACCTTGATGCTCCGATCTGCAAGGAAGCTGGTGATCCAATTGCACAATTTCTCCGGAAGCCCATAGGAAGGGAGCTTCGAAAGAAGCGCTTTGTGCCAAACCCGATCGAAGGCCTTCGCAATGTCCAGACTAACGGCCAACGCCTCCCCCTTGGACTCTACTGCCTCCGCCCATCTATGGGTCAGATAGACCAGGCATGAGCTGGCAGTTAATAATGGATTCCATTATTTTGGAGAACAAGAAGGTGATCGCGATAGGCCTATAGTTGGATGGGTCTGAGCGGTCGCCTTTTTTAGGCATCGGGTGGACAAAAGCTGTCTGCCATGAATTCGGGACTACGCCTTGGGAGTAGGAGTACCGGAAAAGACGCGTTAGGACCGGTGCCAACTCCGGAGCACACGTCCTCAGCACAACTGGGGGGATTCCGTCAGGCCCACTCGACTTCTGGATGTCCAGGGAGAGCAGTGCTTTGCGAACCGAGCGCTGTGAGAACAGCACATCCGGCATGGAGCACTCACACCGCGGGATGGTCGGCGGTGTTTTCCCCCCGTCATCAAGAGTCGAGTTGGACGCAAAAAGGGAGCCTAAAAGGTCGGCTTTGTCTTTTGCGTCATGGGCCAGTGAGTCATCCTCCCTGTGCAGAGATGGTAGTGATGGCTTACAGAAATTCCCTTGGATAGCCTTGGCGCGAGACCAGAATGCACGGGTTCCCGAACGAAGGCGAACTAGTTTCTCGCCAATTCTGCCTATGTGCTCTGACTTTGCCTTGGCAATAACTCTTTTGAAGGACCTGGAGGCGAAGTTATACTTCTTTTTAAGTGTGCTGGTGTTTACATCCCGAGTCACCGAAGCCGCAGCCCAGGCTTGATAACACTCCTGCTTACTGCGTAATGCAGTCTTAAAGGAGCGACCAAACCAAGGCTGAGATCTGCCTCCGATGGGTACCACAGATGATGGAATAAATAGTTCCATTCCCTGTAGCACCACATCAGTGACAGAGTCAGCAACAACGCTGGGATCGTCCGGCGAGAAGCGAACCCTTCCCCATGGGTAGGATGCAAAGAAAGACCGCATTCCGTCCCAATCCGCCGACCTGTAATGCCAAACACGGCGGCAACCTGCAGAACGCAACCGCGAAGGGAGCGTGAGTGGCACCACACTCCGGATCAGACAATGGTCCGAAGAGCCGAGAGGGGCATCGACGGCAACCTGATATCCGTCCGGATGAGAGGTCAGCAGAAGGTCCAACAGGGAAGGTGTATGATCCTCCACATCTGGAATCCGCGTAAGCGAAGTAACCAGTTGTGTCAGACCATATGCCAAGGCAAAGTCATAAACAGATCTCCCCGCATGATTGGTTAGACGTGAACCGAGCCATTCGGCATGGTGGGCGTTAAAATCGCCAAGGATCACGATCTCTGCGGATGGGACCTGTTGTAGCAAGGAATCTGTAGCCATTTGGACGTGGTCGATGAGTCGGTCTGTTTCAGCATTACCGCTGTGGGACCTATAGAGGCACCCGTAGACGCGCGGATGGTCGTCGCTGTCTACGCGTAGCCAAAGGATAGACAGGTCCGAACCTTCAAGACTGCCGAGGCGTCGAGAACAGATGTCCTCTCTGACATACACGCAAACACCAGCCCGAGGCACAAAGGAATGCTCCAATTTGTACGCCGGGTAGGAGAGATACGAAATATCAGCCGGAGAGGAAACCTGCGTCTCGGTCAGAAAGAGCAAGGCCGGCTTCGCCGTCTCGAGATGGTAGTGGACGGCGTTTAGGTTAGAGTGAAGTCTCCTGATGTTGCAGAAATTCACGGATAGCGTGGCAGGGGTCGCCTTGGTGTTCTTGCTCAGTTTGCCCCTAGCAGTTATGCTTTTGAGCGGAATTTTGCCCCCCTCCCCCAGAATACACGGGGCAGCCTGAGCACCCACGCTCAGGATCGGAATAACATGGTCGTGGATGCTCAGCGAGGGATTCTCCAGGGGTACTGGTACCCTCCCGGGGTAGTTCATCGTGTAATTCCGCTACCATGTTGATGGGGGGGGGGGGGGAATTGGGCCTCCGGCTACCTGCACTCACCAAACGAAACGCAGAAGCAGAGCTTCTACTTCACGCCGGTATTCTGTGAGGACACACATAAAACTTTTTGGTTTTTGGCCAAAAACTTTTCCGCGATCAAGTGCATGGACAAGACTTAATCGGTATACCCCATTCTATTTCTAAATCCAGCTTGAACATCCCACATTTTTCCTTCAGTTTCTTTTATAACTCTTTCAATTAGTACCTTAGCATACAATTTTACTATAATGCTAAGAAGGCAGATACCACGGTAGTTTTAACGGTCCTGCTGCGATCCTTTTCCCTTATATATTGGGACTATCACGGCTTTGCTCCAGTCTTCCAGTACCCGCTTAAGTTCTCAACATAAATTAAACAAGGTGTAGCAGCAGGTATTCCACCACTCCCTATCCAGCCCTTAGCATTTGGAGTGATACTCTATTATATCCGGCTGCCTTACCTGCTTACATACTTTTCATTGCTTTCATTATTTCATCTAAACTTATCTCCCTATCTCTTACCTCTTCTTTCTTTCTTTTTGTCTTCATTTTAGATCCACATTCAGTGTTTATTGAGCTTGCTTAAGCAACTCAATACAGTTAAAAAAAAATGTTTGTATAAACCTTTCTTGGTATCGTCTTTCGCACCTTTTCTGTCGCTTGAAAAATTTATTATTTCTTGCCATATGAAATTATACATTTTTAGATGTAATTGCCTCCGTAGCATGTAGCAGCTACATTTTCAAATTAACTACCTAAAGTTGGCCACTGCACGAATTTTATATTATTTTAGAGCCAATAGACATTTGAAACAGTAAGGTGATTTTTTACTTCGTAACATAGCTTCCATATCGAAATTAAAACCGTATATGAAGCTGCTTAGAGCGGTATCTTTCTTGGTTTTTAAACAGGTTGCATTTATTTTCAATTACTTTGTTACGGTCTTATATTTGTTGGCTTAGTCGACTTGATTGACCCTATGTAAATATTCTGTCAATTTGGTTGACCCTATGGAAATATTCAGTCAGGATGTAGATAGATTTTAAAAACACAGCCGCATGATCCAAAAATTTCTTCAAGAGCCTGTAACTACCTTACGTTGTTCTTGTATTGGGAAATATTATCCCAATGGACCAAGAACGCTGTCTTCCTCTTACGCCTTTGAGCCAAATAAATTGTGCGATATCCTACCAACAGAGCCAAGTAATTACATGTTGTAAATACAGACTCAAAGTGCAAATACCAATTCCATCTGTGCTGGCGGAAATTGAACACGATTTGCTTGCGGCGATATACCTTAGGGGCAATCAAGGCTCTGTATAATTAGGTAATAAACTTCATTAAACCCATGAATATTGTAATAATCTACATTAAGTCCTTTGTCAACATGTTTTTATAGCATTAACTAATTACTTATATTGCTTAATATGTCTACCACTATTATTGTCCTGTGGCTGTTTATTATGACTTTTCAAATGACCTCATTGTTATTATTTGTTTATCAACTAATCCTATGTTCCTAGTCTTCATATAATTTAAAACTCGATGGCCAAGTCCATAAACCGTGAGTTCAACCTTTTCCCTTAGCTCACAGTGCTAGATTTATTTAAATTCTAAAATATTAAATTTACGGAAAAGATGTGGTCAATGTTATTTACACTGTTACATTTTTTAATGTAGAATAAGGGTGACAACAGTCCACCTGATGGAAAGTATATGCTGTGGCCAATAGACATCTGCACTTATCCTCGATTAAGAATCAAAATGCAAGTATCACCCCTGAGGACTAAGATGGAATGCCTCGTTTCCAATAAAAAGGGTCTCTGGTTCTCTACACTCGCCTTACAAAACAGTAACATTAAGCTGCTATTTTACGCTGGTATTCTATAAGAGCGTGGCCCTACCCCGGTCGGGCCGACCCATTCGTGCTACAACCATAATATAACTGAAGCGTGGCTTTTCCACGTAAAAACATGATAAATAAGATTAATACGCTGAGTTCAGAGTACCCAGTAAGGGCTGTTTCTAAGAATAATATATATTCTCAGAAACTATCTTTGTTAATTCTTTATCTTTGTTTCATTACTAATTTATTTTACTATCACTTATTTTGTAATAAGGCATTCAATGTATTTAAAATGGTTATGTCGATCATTAAAGTAATTTATCGTGTATTTATATGGTAAAATAAAACGAAATATAGTTACAAGTCGTTTTTGGAATACGAACATAAAAATAGTCATGTAAATAAAAAAAATACGGGTCACGGTCTGCATTACAAAAGTTTTTAACTTTGTTGTTCTTTCTGCATGTTCATGATAACTAAATCAAAGACTCATATAATAGTTTGTCACAGCTGTCTACAATTAATATTTATTTTGGTGATATATTTCGAATACGAAATATATCACCAAAATAATAATCAAGGCGAGGAATTGGATGTTTTTTTAAGCTATGATGATAAAATATGTAAATATGCTTACATTTGTACCTGTTTTATTAAATTAGGAGTAAATAGTATAATGGCATTTCAATTGTACAAGTTTCGAAGAAAGAAAGTGAATAATTGTCTCTAGAAATGTATTTGGTTCAAAATGTTTTTCGCTGGGATTAGAATAAACATTAGTAAACCGTGTAGTGGCGGTCAAGAATACCACTACCCCATATCCTCCCGTGGGTGTCGTAAAAGGCGACAAAGGGAAACAGGCAGGAGATGGGCAGCAGCATCTTCCTGATAATAGCCAAAATTATAATAAAAAAACTGCGGTTGCCAACCCGCTCGCCAAGCGTGGCAACTATGGCAAATACCCCCCTATGAATGTAACAAAGAGACGGTCCCCAGTCCCCGGCGGCCCCGCTATTCCTGGCTACGGTGGCGACCATGGTAACGGCGGGGCAGGGGGTGCTAAGAATCTCCGGTGGAGGTTCGGTTGCCACCTACGACAACCTGGCAACTTATAACGCACGCACCCTGAGGACTGATCGTGGAGCAGGAAAAAGAGATAGACAAGTTGCGCTGGAATGTCATAGGATTATCCGAAGTCCGAAGAGAGGGGGAGGACACGGTAATCCTCGAATCCGGCAACTAGCTCTATCACCGGGAGGGCGACCATCTGTCCCAAGGAGGTGTCGGATTTATCGTCCACAAGTCTCTCGTTAACAACGTTGTAAAGATCGGGAGTGTGTCGACGAGGGTTGCGTACCTTATACTAAGAATCACCAAACGGTATTCGCTGAAGGTCATACAGGTTTACACACCAACCTCGGCACACCCCGATGGGGAGGTGGAGGAAATGTATGAGGATATCTCTAGAGCCATGCATTCCTCCAAAACCCAATATACGGTGTTAATGGGAGACTTCAATGCAAAACTAGGCACAAGAGAGAACGGTGAGCTGAAAGTAGGGAAATTTGGAATAGGGCAACGGAACCCAAGGGGCCAGCAGCTGGCCGACTTCATGGAGAAAGGGGGACTCTTTATGATGAACTCTTTCTTCCAGAAGCGGCCGCACAGGAAGTGGACCTGGTCGAGCCCCGACGGTTCGACAAAAAAATGAGATTGACTTCATTATGACGACCAGACGACAACTGTTCAGTGATGTCTCCGTGATCGCGAGGGTGAAAACTGGTAGCGATCACCGAATGGTTAGAGGCACACTGAACCTAAACGTTAAGTTGGAGAGGTCTCGTCTAATGAAGTCAACGCTCCGTCCCCCTCGAGCTCTGTTCCAAAGTCCCGAAACCTTTCAGCTCGAGTTACAAAACCGTTTTCAGTGCCTAGAAGACTGCAATGAAGTGGACGATATGAATGACAAGCTCGTGGAAACTGTCCATGCGGTCGGAGCTAAGTTCTGCAAGACCCGCCGCAGAAGAACACAAAAACTCTCCGATCACACTCTTAATCTCATGGCTGTTAGACGGGAGATGAAGCTACATTCTTCAACAGACTTGACAGCATACAGGGATCTGAACAGACAGATCTCCAAATGCATGCGGCGGGACTTACGCAACTTCAATACAGCTCGTATTGAAGAAGCGATCGAGCGGAACCAAGGCTCTAAAGTCTTTGCCAGAGATCTGTCTGCCAGAAAGAGCCACCTGTCAAAGCTGAAGACAGAATGTGGCAGCATCGTTTCCGGGACACCTGAGATTTTGAGTGAGATTGAGAGGTTCTATGGGCAGCTGTACACGTCATCGTTGGAGCCACACGCAAGTGTGAGTAACGATCCAAGAGCGAGTCTCATCCGACACTATTCCGAAGATATCCCGGACGTCAGTCTGAGCGAGATTAGAATGGCTCTCCAGCACCTTAAAAACGGTAAGGCCCCAGGCGAGGATGGAATTACAGCGGAGCTTCTGAAAGCGGGTGGAAAACCGGTACTTGAAGTCCTTCAGAAGCTCTTTAATTCCGTCCTCCATGGTGGCACTACACCGGAGGCGTGGAGCAGAAGTGCGGTGGTCTTGTCCTTCCAGAAAGGTGACAACGCTCTCTTGAAGAACTACAGACCGATTTCCCTTCTGAGCCGCGTCTACGTGCTGTTTTCGAGAGTCATTACGAATCGTCTCGCGCGCAGACTTGACGACTTCCAGCCTCCCGAACAAGCTGGTTTCCGAAAGGGCTTTAGCACCATAGACCACATACATACCCTTCGGCAAATTGTACAGAAGTCTGAAGAGTACAATTTGCCACTATGTCTGGCGTATGTGGACTATGAGAAAGCCTTTGATTCCGTCGAAATTTGGGCGGTGCTGCAGTCCCTTCAGCGGTGCCAAGTTGACTGTCGGTATATCGAAGTGTTGAAGTGCTTGTACAGTAGGGCTACGATGGCTATCCGAGTACAGAACCAGAGTACGAAACCTATCCAATTGCAGAGAGGTGTAAGACAGGGTGACGTCATATCCCCGAAACTCTTCACCGCTGCATTGGAAGACGTTTTCAAGCTTCTGGACTGGAAAGGATACGGTATCAACATCAATGGCGAGTACATCACTCACCTTCGATTTGCCGACGATATAGTCCTTATGGCAGAATCGCTGGAGAACCTAAGCACTATGCTCAATGACCTCGATAGTGTTTCCCAACGGATAGGTCTTAAGATGAACATGGACAAAACAAAGATCATGTTCAATGTCCATGTCACACCTATGCCGGTAGTTGTTGGGAGCACTAAGCTCGAAGTTGTTGACGATTATGTTTACCTGGGACAAATAGTCCGACTAGGTATGTCCAACTTCGACCGAGAGGTCAATCGACGGATTCAACTCGGCTGGGCAGCGTTCGGGAAGCTACGACACATTTTCTCGTCAGACATACCTCAAAACCTGAAAACGAAATTGTACAACCAGTGCGTGTTGCCAGTGATGACTTATGGAACTGAGACGTGGTCCTTCACTGCTGGCCGTATGAGGAAGCTCAAGGTCGCTCAGCGAGCTATGGAGAGGGCTATGCTCGGAGTTTCTCTGCGTGATAAACTTAGGAATGAGGATATCCGCAGTAGAACCAGAGTAACCGACATAGCCCAACGGATTAGTAAGCTGAAGTGGCAGTGGGCCGGCCATATAGCTCGAAGAACCGACAACCGATGGGGAAGAAAGGTTCTCGAGTGGCAGCCTCGTACCGGTAGGCGAAGTGTAGGGCGTCCCCCCACGAGATGGAGTGACGACCTGGTAAGACATGCAGGAAGTCGATGGATGCAGGTGGCTCAGGACCGTGCTTTGTGGCATTCTTTGGGGGAGGCCTATGTTCAGCAGTGGACTTCTGAAGGGCTGTAATGATGATGAAATGATAGAATAAACATTTGGTTTTCGATTCAGATTAACCATTTAAAATAGTTGCCTTAATCTTTTAATTCATTTATCACATATTTGATATAAGCTCTGTAAATTCTTTTACAATTTCACCACTATACTCATTTTTGAAAAGCCCCAATATATTTTTGTTAATTTGCGGTATTAATTAAATTTATTTTTGGGAAGTTTGTAATAGAGAAAGTTCAATATTAACAAATTACAGGACACCAATTACCGATTTTCAAACAGAAACTAAATTATCTAGTTCTGGCTTGAGGAGCATTGATTGATTTATTAATTAATTTCTTTAAGTGTAAATTTACTTTTATAAATAAATAAACTAAATGTAGATTTAAACAACGAAAAATTGATAATTGTTTACAAGTCGCAACTCTACAGGATTCACATAAGTGATTTTTAAGTGCGCACATATATTGCATGATTGAATTGCCCCATCGTTTTTCCATCATTGGGCAATAAAACGTACTTACATCAGGTTTTCATCCTTTCCTTGTGGATCCAAGCATTTGGTAAAATGTTTTTCTTCGTCATTTGTTATGCTTTGGCATGACAAAGGGTTGAAATGATTCGAAAGGTCGGAGGTATAACCGAACCCAAAAACCATTAAACGTCGAAAATGTTGCCTTTAATTGATATTCGATTCCACAACTCGTGGTCATTATAGTAATGGTTTAAATTCGAAACATTTTCCACCCAATACTTCAAAAGTTACAAGTGCATATAACAGAAACAGAAAACGTTACATTAAAATTATCAAGAAATTTAATAACGCTGTCGATAAAACTATCCGACGCTCCCTTGCGGCAGTTAGATAAGAGAAAGTAAGTTTAAACGAGAAAAGTTAGCGCAACAAAATCGGCAAACAGATGGAGATGGCGTGTAACACTTTTAATTCCGTCGTTGTACCTATTGCCGCAAAATTATCGTAATCCGAGGAACTTATATTTCTGAGTAAGCTTATTCCTCCTCCTTAAAGGGCCGTGGTAACTAGCGCTTGGTGTATCCCGTATTTCGTGTGCTTCACAGCACCCATGCTCACGAGGGAGTACTGAGTCTAACGTCCTGATGTCATGGTCAACGAAGGCTACTTTCACCTTCTAAATGATACTAAAATAAAAAAAATACCAACGGAGTTTGAGCGCTAAGGTACTAGCACTACAGCATTAGACTACCAGAATATCTATTTGTCTCTATACGTCAGGTGTCCAGATCTGCGCAGTTAGTACACGAGTTGGTGCGCAATCACACGTGCACCCTCTATTCCTTCACTCTCATAATCCGATGGGACAGCAATCGGTCACGATCCGAACTTTCCGTCGCACAGTACCCCTGTGGGGTTCTTTGTATGGTCTTTGAGCGGAACATACTTAACTAAAATTAAGTGATACCATTGTAAGCCCATGGATTCACAATTAAAATTTCTAGTTTTGGTTTAGACCCCTTTCTTTCAATGTCAAATGCTCACCGGAACTTGGTCGGAAACATCGCACCTGCTTAATATTTGACAGTTTTTTGTCGAAAATATTAAGCAGGTTTTATTAGGTAGTATTAGGTAATCAGGACAAGTAAAGTTTTTCAACACGCATTTGGGCGACGCGGCGGGCTTTACTTTCCTTAGGGCACCTCCGAGATGCAAGGAGCTCTGGGACTTTTTTTTATAAAACTGTCTGTAATAGCAAATAAACTTTCAGTCCATTTGATGTTGAGTGGTAACTGCTACCCATGCACACCTTTTTTTTAACATGGGGAAATGCCTACGCATACCTGCCCCGCGGGGGCAAGGAAGGGTTATGTCGGACTCGCACCGACTAAAACCCCATGGTGTTCCACCTTCGTCGCATATTGGCAGGGCCACCGGAACGCTTTCACACACATCCTCGGCCCCAACTGCGCTGGCCGCCCCATGGTAGCCTCTCCTCGGGAGAAGACTACTCCTTCCCCATCTCCTTCTCAGGTAAGGCGCACCAGAACACATGGCGCGCCCTCCTTCTCGGCCTCCAATTTCACCTGCGCAAGGGACGCCCCCGTGTCCGATGCGCGAAGGCCATGGGGCCAGGAAAAACAAGCACTCAAAAGCACCAGCCTACCTGACCCTAGCGGCGGATCTGATATATGGCTCCGCCGCCAACCAAGATTCGACTGCCGAGGGTAGGGAGAGCGGCGCTTCGCAATACCAACACTCCTCTCCCCCCGCAGCCCCACCACCACCGCATCAATTAACGGTGCGGCCCCGTCAGAGTCGCGGAGGATAGGGCGAGTGGCGCATCGCCATGCCAACACTCTTCTTCCTCCGCGACCCCACCTTGGCTGCAGAGGTAGGGGAAGAGCACACGCCTCTCGTAGCAGCCCGCCGACATACATCCGAAGTGGGCTCGCCAAGCCCATTCGGAGTGGCCACCTCGGGCCGGCCCGACACCCCGGTCCAGCCAAGGGGTTCATCATTGTTCACCGCGGGTGATCAAGTCACGGCTAATAAGCCCCCCCCCACGACAAGGCGGGAACCCGTCGGGGGGACCCATGCACACCTAAGCCAACTTAAAAAAAAGACTATCAGAATCGTTGTCACCATTGACGACTAAGATGGAATGCCCAAATACCTGTAATTATACTGGCTCTCTTTATGTTATTCATGCCGGAACACAGCGGGCGGCAGAGAGATAAAGAGGGTAAGAGGGTGATACCTACCCAGAGGGAATCCTGGGCAGAAAAGGAATTCTACGACCCAGTAATGACTGACTGATGATAATGGTCAATACAGCAGCAACGGATTTGCACTCACAAATTCTTGCCCAATGTGGTATGATCAATTTTTTTATAGGAGAGGAGGCAAACGAGCATGCGGCTCACCTGATGGTAAGTGACTACCGCCGCTCATGAACAACCGCAACACCAGGGGAATTGCAGATGCGTTGCTGGCCTTTTAAAAAGGAGTAGGCTCTTTTCTTGAAGGTCCCTAAGTCGTATCGGTTCGGAAAAATCGCTGGTGGTAATCGATTCACTCGACACAAGGAAGTTGTGCGAGGAAAAAAACATCTTCTAAATCGCTCCCCGTGGTAAATGCGATAAAATCGCAACGAGATGCATCATCTCTACGCAGTGCCAGTGTATCGAACCGATCAGAAGGAGCTCGGTCATCGACGATTCGAACCGCTCTGCGCTGGTGCGGTCAAGTGGAAGGAGCTAGCACTGGGGTGGCCCGGCCCAGAGATAAGAACAATATTCCATTTGAGGCCGGATTTACGCTTTGTAAAGTTGCAAGCGATGTGACGGTATGAAATAATGTCTCGCTCCGCTGAGCACGCCAAGCTTTTTAGAGGCCAGTTTGGCCTTCCCTTCCAAGTGACCATGTAACTGCACATTGTTTGATATGTCGACGCCAAGGACACAGATGCTAACTGAGGCAGCAAGGGGAGTGCCTTAAAACTGAGGAGATACGAAAAAGCGGTTCTTTTTAGCGGTAAACGCGTAAACTTGTGACTTCTGGGGATTGAACTGGACTAGATTTAGTCGCCCCCAATCCGAGACTTTGTTCAGCAAAGACTCGACTTCAGACAAAAGTTTATCCCGGTACTCGGCGACGTTTTCCCGAGAAATATTGGCACGTCCGGTATATATAGCATCACCAGTGCTATCGTCTGCATAGCAATGAATGTTACAAGTATGCAACACATCATTGATATGCAGGAGAAACAGCGTTGGTGATTGCACGCAGCCTTGTGGAACACCAGCGTTGATAGGCTTGAAGTCAGAGCATGCACCATCTACTACGACCTTGATGCTCCGATCAGATAGAGAATTCCAGAAAAATCTTATGATTACCATATTGTGGTATACAGTTATCGTTACAGCCTATTAAAGTCCACTGCAGTACATAGACCTTCCCCAAAGATTGCCAATCTTTGGGGTAGGCCTATGCTTGGCAAGTGAGTGGGCAACCGCAGTTTTTTTTATTTTAGTCTTTAGTACGAAGACGCTGCTGTCCATCTCCTGATTTGTTTCTCTCTGTTGCCTATTACGATACCCACTGGACGATATGAGGTAGTGGATGTTCCTTCAGTGCTACTACACGATATAACCATTTCCTTAACTTCAGTTTAAACACCCGGACCTGCGAAGCAGAACAACGTAATGGCGCGTGACTTATGGTACTGCTATCGCCAAACCTCCTGCCAAGTGTCTAGTGTCTAGTCAAGTGGCTAATAAAGCAAATCCCCTCTAACGTTATGGAATCATCTCCATCAGTGGACCATGACAACCTGATAAAAAATTAGATATATTAGTATAATATATATATCTATTTCATTAATTCTGATAGCGTGTGAGTTTAAATTTAAATTAGGGTTGTGGACCTGCATGATATTATATTTAGACGGTTTAAATATAATGTCATTCAGATCCATATTAGACCTCAGGGAGATCATAATTGATATCATTTACATGAGTCACATATTTGTTGCCTTTATTTCATTAATTCTAAGTGCAAATTATAAAAAATCAAAAGTCAAAAGTATGATAATGTATATAAGAGTAAGATAAGAGTTGACATTGTCGAAAATTTTCATTCATATATCGATGTTAGACAAATATTTATCGAGTATATCGCATAGCCGTAGTAGCATAAAGAAAACCATTTTGCCATAATTTGACATTCCTATTTATCATATCCATTTTCTAAAAATAACTCAGTCGGGTCTATCAGGCATGCTATTAAGACATATCTAACCATTTTTAATTTTTTGTCTGCCTGCCTGTATAATGACTAATCTTCGAAATGGCTGGACTGATTGTAATTAAACTTCATGAACGGATCGAGAGCAATGCCAAGTGATCTAGATATTTTTTCCAAAAAACTTAGATTTTTTGAATAAACAAAAAAATCACAAAATAAATGGTATTTGATTTAATCCTACCCAAGCGAAATCTATGCGGATCGTTAATTTTACAATAAGATACTTCACGAAAATTCTGCCTCAAATTCTATAACTTCTATTTAAAAACCGTCAATATTTCACCGCACGAAACGTACGTACCAAATCCCTACAGTCAGTGGTATATTTCACAATTAAGAAAGGTATTCTTTAATCTCATTACCGTTACAAATTTAATCATAAAATTAGACCTGATACAATCTTATTATAGCACCTTTATTGTATTTTTATTTATAATGTTAGTCCGTTGTCAGCAACGGACTAATATATTATAAATAAACGGACCCATACTTAGGTATGGGAGTAGGTAATGGTAGAACCATTGTTAGGAAGACTGACCACGATCGCCTCGCTTAATCAATGGATGACGATGGCGCTTCACACCACCGCTGCCAGTCACAGTTTTACTTTAAGTCTTGAATACTACGAAATTACTGAATTATATTGGTAGGGTACGGGAAACCATCACACCATTCCATATTGTTGTGGGTGTTGGTAATATTATTATTAGAGTTTGTAGTTTTGCTAGATAATAATTATTTAGTTATTGTCTCGTTAAATACGTGTCGTTCAAGTGGTGCCAAAACCATGCCCAATTACTTGACATGCCCTCAAGCACACAAATTTCTTCTTTCTTGCTTTACCGGCCCGTAAAAATCCTGTGTACTGGCGCACACATATGTACATAAAGCCACGCTGTTGAATGATTTTAGATGCATATGTTTGTGTAAGTGCGTATTCTTACAATAAACAGAGCATTGTTTAGGCTTCGTTTCGGCAGGTATTGAAATGTACGCAGTGCTTGGTCTATATTCTTTTTTGATCTGAGATTGAAATCATAACGCAACATAATAATTGCAACAATTACACAAATATTAAAGGAAAGAAATCTCATTGCTACGTAGCAAATTCTTCCAGATAACCAAAAAAATAATTAAATAAAAACAGTAGAAAAATTAACGGGTAGGGTACACTATAGAAACAAAGAATAACAACTTATGCACTAAAAAGACAACAAACTTTAGGCGATAGATCACAGAATACAAATAAACGTTGGTTAGAGACACAAATAATGGTCATTAACCAAATTTAGGGACTTTACACGTTAAACCGACATAGGTACTTGCGTGTTGTAAGAAGCGACTTAGGATAGTACGCAAAAGATATATAGAAGCTTGGATATATAACGGTACAATTATCTTGTTATAATATGTATATAGAACTCCCAGACCGGCGACGGAATGCAGCGAACAGCAGTGTTTTCAATTTCAGTTACAGTGGATATAAATGCATAGCTAATTAAATTCCCGTTATGTTGCAATACATATGCTATCTCGTTATTGCCTTAATTTGTATTATGTATATCACCAAGCAGCTTCTGTAGCTCAACTTCAGCTCTTCTTCTTTCTACCTTTATCACAAGTTATTTGGGGTCGGCATAGCATGCCTTCCCCTTCTGTTCTCCTCTAATAGATGTAATCTCATCGCTTAATCCTTTCTCATGCACGTTATCCCTAACATAGCCCTTACTTGTTTTCTAAGACCTCTCTCTACACTTATATCCATCCAACAGTAAAGATGTTTAATTACAAGACGTACCACACATGTTATAGAGAGTGAGTCCCATTGCGAGGACCGAGGAAAAGGAAACTTGATAGACTTCTCCGATTTACTTGATAATGATCATCATCATCATCATTACAGCCCTTCACAAGTCCACTGCTGAAAATAGGCCTATCCCAAAGAATACCACAAAGCACGGTCCTGAGCCACCTGCATCCATCCACTTCCTGCATATCTTACCAGGTC
The DNA here is from genome assembly GCA_963668995.1 of Parnassius mnemosyne. Taxonomy (NCBI): domain Eukaryota; kingdom Metazoa; phylum Arthropoda; class Insecta; order Lepidoptera; family Papilionidae; genus Parnassius; species Parnassius mnemosyne. The sequence continues at coordinate 68,641,389 of CAVLGL010000001.1, forward strand.
GTCACTCCATCTAGCGGGGGGACGTCCTACACTTCGCCTGCCGGTACGAGGCTGCCACTCGAGAACCTTTCTTCCCCATCGGTTGTCGGTTCTTCGAGCTATATGGCCGGCCCATTGCCACTTCAGCTTACTAATCCGTTGGGCTATGTCGGTCACTCTGGTTCTACTGCGGATATCCTCATTTCTGAGTTTATCACGCAGAGAAACTCCGAGCATAGCCCTCTCCATAGCTAGCTGAGCGACCTTTAGCTTCCTCATCCGGCCAGCAGTGAAGGACCACGTCTCAGTTCCGTATGTCATCACTGGCAACACGCACTGGGTGTACAGTCTCGTTTTCAAGTTTTGAGGTATACCTGACGAGAAGATGTGTCGTAATTTCCCGAAAGCTGCCCAACCGAGTTGAATCCGTCGATTGACCTCTCGGTCGAAGTTGGACTTACCTAGTCGGACTATTTGTCCCAGGTAAACATACTCGTCAACAACTTCGAGCTTAGTGTTCCCAACAACTACCGGCATAGGTGTGACATGGACATTAAACATGATCTTTGTATTGTCCATGTTCATCTTAAGACCTATCCGCTGGGAAACACTATTGAAGTCATTGAGCATAGTGCTTAGGTCCCCCAGCGATTCTGCCATAAGGATTATATCGTCGGCAAATCGAAGGTGAGTGATGTACTCGCCATTGATGTTGATACCGTATCCTTTCCAGTCCAGAAGCTTGAAAACATCTTCCAATGCAGCGGTGAAGAGTTTCGGGGAAATGATGTCACCCTGTCTTACACCTCTCTGCAATTAGATAGGTTTCGTACTCTGGTTCTGTACTCGGATAGCCATCGTAGCCCTACTGTACAAGCACTTCAACACTTCGATATACCGACAGTCAACTTGGCATCGCTGAAGGGACTGCAGCACCGCCCAAATTTCGACGGAAACAAAGGCTTTCTCATAGTCCACATATGCCAGACATAGTGGCAAATTGTACTCCTCGGACTTCGGAATTTGCCGAAGGGTATGTATGTGGTCTATGGTGCTAAAGCCTTTTCGGAAACCGGCTTGTTCGGGAGGCTGTAAGTCGTCAAGTCTGCGCGCGAGACGATTCGTAATGACTCTCGAAAACAGCACGTAGACGCGGCTCAGAAGGGAAATCGGTCTGTAGTTCTTCAAGAGAGCGTTGTCGCCTTTCTTGAAGAACAAGACCACCGCACTTCTGCTCCACGCCTCCGGTGTAATGCCACCATGGAGGACGGAATTAAAGAGCTTCTGAAGGACTTCAAGTACCGGTTTTCCACCCGCTTTCAGAAGCTCCGCTGTAATTCCATCCTCGACTGGGGCCTTGCCGTTTTTAAGGTACTGGAGAGCCATTCTAATCTCGCTCAGACTGACGTCCGGGATATCATCGGAATAATGTCGGATAAGACTCGCTCTTGGATCGTTACTCACACTTGCGTGCGGCTCCAACGATGATGTGTACAGCTGCCCATAGAACCTCTCAATCTCACTCAAAATCTCAGGTGCCCCGGAAACGATGCTGCCACATTCGGTCTTCAGCTTTGACAGTTGGCTCTTTTTGGCAGACAGATCTCTGGCAAAGACTTTGGAGCCTTGGTTCCGCTCGATCGCTTCTTCAATACAAGCTGTATTGAAGTTGCGTAAGTCCCGTCGCATGCATTTGGAGATCTGTCTGTTCAGTTGCCTCTATGGTGTCAAATCTGTTGAAGAATGTAGCTTCATCTCCCGTCTAACAGCCATGAGATTAAGAGTGTGATCGGAGAGTTTTTGTGTTCTTCTGCGGCGGGTCTTGCAGAACTTAGCTCCGACCGCATGGACAGTTTCCACGAGCTTGTCATTCAAATCGTCCACTTCATTGCAGTCTTCTAGGCACTGAAAACGGTTTTCTAACTCGAGCTGAAAGGTTTCGGGACCTTGGATTAGAGCACGAGGGGGACGGAGCGTTGACTTCATTAGACGAGACCTCTCCAACTTAACGTTTAGGTTCAGTGTGCCTCTAACCATTCGGTGATCGCTGCCGGTTTTCACCCTCGCGATCACTGAGACATCACTGAACAGTTGTCGTCTTGTCGTCATAATGAAGTCAATCTCATTTTTTGTCGAACCGTCGGGGCTCGACCAGGTCCACTTCCTGTGGGGCCGCTTCTGGAAGAAAGAGTTCATCATAAAGAGTCCCTCTTTCTCCATGAAGTCGGCCAGCTGCTGGCCCCTTGGGTTCCGTTGCCCTATTCCGGAAATTCCCTACTTTCAGCTCACCGTTCTCTCTTGTGCCTATTTTTGCGTTGAAGTCTCCCACTAACACCGTATAGTAGGTTTTAGAGGAATGCATGGCTCTAGAGATATCCTCATACATGTCCTCCATCTCCTCATCGGGGTGTTCCGAGGTTGGTGCGTAAACCTGTATGACCTTCAGCGAATACCGTTTGGTGATTTTGAGTATAAGGTACGCAACCCTCGTCGACACACTCCCAATATTTACAACGTTGTTGACAAGAGACTTGTGGACGATAAATCCGACACCTCCTTGGGACAGATGGTCCCACGCGCACCCTCCTGGTGATAGAACAAATTCCCGGATTCGAGGATTACCATGTCCTCCCCCTCTCTTCGGATTTCGGATAATCCTATGACATTCCAGCGCAACTTGTCTATCTCTTTTTCCTGCTCCACGATCAGTCCTCAGGGTGCGTGCGTTATAAGTTGCCAGGTCGAGTTGTCGTAGGTGGCAACCGAACCTCCACCGGAGATTCTTAGCACCCCCTGCCCCGCCGTTACCATGGTCGCCACCGTAGCCAGGAATAGCGGGGCCGCCGGGGACTGGGGGCCGTTTTTTATTGTCATTGCCTATGGGGGGTATATTGCCATCGTTGCCACGCTTGGCGAGCGGGTTGGCAACCGCAGTTTTTTTATTGTATTTTTGCCGTTACCAGGAAGATGCTGCTGCCCATCTCCTGCCTGTTTCCCTTTGTCGCCTTTTACGACACCCACGGGACTGTATAATGATAATAGTTCCTTTTCTACCGACTTCAAACAGGAGACGGTACTCCATTCGACTGTATGTTTTTTTATGTGTGTTAGTTACCTAATAACTTTTTACTGAGTGAACCGATTTCAATGATTCTTTTTTGTTTGAAAGCTGGTGTTTCTCATGTGGTCCCATATAAATTTGATTAAGGTGTGACCAATAGCTTTTGAGCTATTCTTAATAATTTATATTGGAAGTCGGTTGACAATATTTTTAATTTTTAATTTTAAATTTGTGGCGGCGCTATCGTTGCGCCACAAGCGAAACACATCGAAGCCTAAATCGCGCTATCAAAGTTCCGAAATTAAAGCAGCATATATAGAATAGCTCCGAACTACCAATCGGAGCGCTGGCCGCTCCCCGGGCAGCACACCTTGCCCGGTGGGAGATCTCCCCTTTTCCTTCCACCGCTACAGTGGTGACCACCCGACGTGATATGAACACGCAACCAATAACCTTCGGAAACTACAACTTCAAACCTTCGTCATCGTCCTCAAATACCCCATTCATTCGCTCCCGAGCAGATATTGTCTGCAGTCTTCACATTCTGCAAGCCATCTCGCTTAACAAAGGTTCATCACAGCACTGGAATAATAATGCTTCCTGTTCCTTCAAGCTACTCTCTGCGCTACAGTGTTCGGCACGGCTCTGAGCCTTACTGCTCGCCTCTGCTTCACGGCACTCTCGCAGATTACTTGCCTTCTTCTCGACTCACCGCAGACTACAAGGCAATCCCTGGCACTTGCTCCGGCTCATCGTTCTCACCGGCATCACTTGCAAGTGCGTAGTACGGCATGCATTACACACCGGCATATCATTCGCACCGGCGTCACTTGCCCTTACGCACACAGCATGCATTCCCCACCGGCATTAAGGAGGCACCGGCAATCGGACTGCAATATCGACCTCCGGTCTGAGCAGGGGGGATGATGTGGCGGCGCTGCCGTCGCGCCACAAGCGAAACACATCGAAGCCTAAATCGCGCTATCAAAGTTCCGAAATTAAAGCAGCATATATAGAATAGCTCCGAACTACCAATCGGAGCTCTGGCCGCTCCCAGGGCAGAACACCATTGCCCGGCGGGAAATCTCCCCTTTTCCTTCCACCCACTACAAATTATTAATGATTATTTTTATTTATTTAAAAATTAATTTAACTAGCAAGAAAAAATCGGAGGATTGTACAGAATTACTCAATAAAGTTTATTGTATAAATTTTGGATATATTTAATTTTGATAATCATCAAGCAATTTTGTAATTATTATCATTATCATCACATCATCATCTAGCTAATATGAAAGACATAAAAATTTAAAGAAACGTCTGTTAATAAAAATATATAAGAGATTTACACCCATTTACTGAATCATCACGATATCTCTGGAAACATATATAACTTTTTTAATTAACGCGGGTGGAGTTTCGTAATTTCTGTAACCTCTACTCAGTAAAAGGAATATTCCTGCCAAATTTTAAGTCTCTAAGCATTATGGTTCCAGAGATATCGTGATTTAAAAAAATTCACATTTTCAAATTATAGTTCTTATAGGTATAAAACTTGACCAGAATATTCCTTTTTGGCATTTTAAAAAATACCAAGAACGGATTTTATTTTAACCTACAAAGGGCAGTGCGAGGCGTTAAAAATAAAAAAAATTAACTTTTAATCTATAGCTCCTTTAGTCTCGCTAAAAGTCGAAAACGGCTGGATCGATTTTGATGATTTTTTTTTTATGTTTGAGTGGGTCCCTGGATGATCCATACGATTCACAATTGGACCCGGTAGGCGGCGTTGTTGTCGAGATCCAGAAATCACCCGTGTGAAGCCGGAGCGAATCGCTGGTTATAAAAATCGCATATTTACAATTTAAATTAAAGTAACATAGATGACGAATAATTGTGTTTAACAATTTTATATATAATGTAGCAAAACAAAAGATAATAGAATGATATAAATATTTTTAAAAGTAAATTAATGGAATATTTTTTACACAAATACTTTTAAAAAATTAATGATTTGACTGACATGTGATGACAATAAAAATTTGATTAGGTTCTTCATAAATTGTACATGCCAACATTGTAGAAAATGGCTGAGCTTTGTTAATTTTTAAATTTCTAACGTATACATTATATACACTGATCTCTATATATACATAGAGGTCAGTGATTATGTATATTTGTGCAATATTACCTTAGAATTTTGCATACTATAACTTCACAGCAATATTATCCGTTACGACTAAGATTAAAGTGTAAAATCACTATCAACCTGTTTACCGATTCTATCCTACCAACTTTTGTCGTTTAAACTTATTTTCCCTCATCTAGCAGCCACAGCTCAGCAAATTTAATATGTCGTCGTTATTATTATACAGACTTATTTTTCAAAGAGTAGCTAAATTTTAGACTTAAGTTTACCTATATAAATAATGATAATATACGGTATACATATCATATATTGCAGTTTTTGAAAATACGTGCAAAAAAGACTGCTTTTATTTGAAACTATCCCAAATTGATTTATGGGCAACAACTACGCGTACGCGTGCTCCTTTGTGTGCGATTCAATTCATAACGTTTTTTGTCGACCGATCGACCCTCACGACGTTTCCTTGCATATTAAAATAGTGGGCGTTAGTTAATTATGAATAACAATCAGTTAAAATAATTCATTACTACGCATACTGAATTTAAAAGATAAAAAGAACAGAATGTTTGATTTTTTTTTATTACGCGGATCTTTAAATAAACATTATTTTTATAATAATATATAATATATAAGATTTAATCAAGTTTTCAATATCTAATTACCTTATTTTAGCACGTTTTATCTATATAAAAATTACAAATGCATGCCTTAAAAGCACCCGCCTTTTGGGTCTTAGCTGTACGGTGCAATACCGTGCATTCTCCCGCGTCGCCATTTTAGTAATAATACACTATGCGCGACTGACTCCATTAATTAATATTCTACATTTTTAGTATTTTGATGTTTGTCTACCGATACGGTCGCGTGACTCAACCTTATACTCGTATTTTTACCAAGTTTATTATATTGCCAAAACTCTAGAAATCTTTGTTTTTTTGTCTGAAATTTAAATCATACATCATCAGATCAAGTAAAGAGTGTGTGGTATAACAAAACCAAACATTTGTATGGTCCTTCGAGGAAACTGATCAGTGATTTGTGGATCTCAAGTGCAGGGCAATCGGTTTGGCTGGCCTCCCACCAGCGGGTCTCACCAGCCGAATTGAGACGGCGCTCTAAATATACTGAGAGTCTGCAAATATACTGAGAACCAGTAACAATACCAAGCACAAGACCAAGAATATCAGGTATACCACAAGCATAGCAATTTTGAAGCAAGTACAAGTATTCACCAAGCAATCCAAGCAAGCATTCACCAAGCACACTAAGCAAGCACTCTCCAAGCATTCATCAAGCACACCAAGCAGAAGGATTTCACAAGCAAAGCACAAGCATATGAAGCAAGCGAAACAAGGTGTTTTTCAAAAACAACCAAAACAAGTAAGTGATTTTTTTATCAAGGTTTAACGTATTAGCTCGTTTATATCAAGTAACACCAAGTAATGTCAAGCATGTAAAATCTCCTAGCAAATCGAAAACAAGTTATCGATGGGATGGTTTTTGACCTGGTGTCGTATCACATTCTATGGATAAAGCTTGCTGAATGTAATTTTTCTAATGATCTCCTGGGTATCTCCCGCTATTGGTACAATCATCAAACCAAACATGTAAAATGGGCCGATAAGCTTTCTGAGTAGTACAAGTTGAAATGTAGCATGAGACAATATGGAATAAGTTCTATCAAATTTTTTAACTTGTATATAAATGAGCTGCTCAAGAGACTCAGCAGCACTAGGGTCGGTTGCCACGTGGATTGAAAGAGTGTCAACAACCTAAGTTACTCCAGCGACATGGTTTTGCTGAGTCCCTCGGTCAGTGCGCTCAGAAAGCTTCTGGGAATCTGTGAGGCTTATGCAAATGAACACGGTCTAATTTATAATATAAAGAAAAGTGATTTGGTTGGCGGGGCCATATTAAAAAGTATTTCAAAATAATGGTTTACGCTCACAGAACAGCTCAACTTTTCGTTACCGTACCCGAAAATTAAATAAACAAAATATTATCATACCTACCTTCATATTTCATACATTGCCGATTTTGATGTAACTCGAAGCTACACTCATTAAATGTGTAGGTACGTAATCTTACTTTTTTTTAGTTATATTTTTCCCTCCCCTCCAATACGATAGGTATGCAAAGATCAGTTCATACGTTTGTACGTTACGGTTCGGTTGATGTTTAACTTTTTGTTTTTGATGCGATTTTTTATACGATCTTATAACCATACGATTCGATCTATGGGTGGAGATCGCATTCCCTTGAACCGATTCAAAAATCGGTAGATCGTATGGCCGTGAATCAATCTTCCAGAAAATCGATTCAGATCGGGCATTCCTAATTTCGACAGTCTCTGATATGCAAGTAATTAGAGACGAATAAACCATGGTCATCTATTATGACATGAGCCTCTCCTGACAAGGGATTAACCTTTGAACAATATTTTAATTACTTGCAAGGAACAAGCGATGAATTACAAGAAGACACATGTAACATTATACTGTGACAACTTCGTCATAGTTACTCCAAGTTCCGGCATTATAATACTATTTCGATGACACAACATTCACGCACGCGCCCGTTCCGCCGCCGAGGACTGATCAACGGAGTCAGCAGTATCGCGAACTCATTATTTGGAATATTAGACGAGAGTTTTGCTCAAAATACTAAAAAGACATAGCGCTCATCTGTGATAATCAGCAGCATCTGGCAACATTGTAGCAAAATCAAACATCAATAGTCGAGCCGAAATATAACTTACTTAAAAGGAGTGAAGAAGCTATAAACAAGCAGAATAAGTTAATAAACAGACAGATGCTAAATGTAAAAAACGCCATGAACATATTAAACTCAGAGGTCGTTAACATGTCTCAAACGAATCAATTAACTTTGACAGCCGTAGCTGCAAGCAATTTGATATAGGAATTTCGAAGCGTGCAAGAATCATTATATCATAGATATGTATCGTGGGTAATATAATTACCATCTCTCATCTCCAGAGCAGCTTAGAAATGAATTCGGTATCATAGCAAGTCAAATATCGAAGCAGCTGGCCTTACCAACCGAAAACATACAAGCAAGCCTTCAAAATATTTATTATCTCTTAACAATAAAGTCCAGAATTTGCGAAGATTACCTAGTTCGAGATAAAGGTGCCGCTCATCAGTAGAGATTCCTTCGAAATATTTCATCTTATTCCAGTACCGACCAAGATTAATAACAGCGAGATGGTCAACACGATACTAATATCGAAATACGTGGCCATAAACCTAGCATAGAATGTGTATATTGTGATGGATATAGATGAAATTTCATCATACAGTCACCAAAATGACATGAACTTATATCACTTGAAGAAATCAGTTTACCATTCGAGACGAGAAATTCTGTGACTTCGACAATAGTAAACAACAGTGTAAAGCTGTTGTGGACTCCTGCAATAATAAATTTAAGGAATCAAACAATAAAAACAAGTACTTATATCTCTATTGTGAGAGGTGTCAGTTACGAGTGATGTGTGCGGATCAAGTGACCAAGCCACAGCTGGAGCGCGCCGGTTTCGTCTGCATTTCACACGGTTGCATTGTCAATTCCGACTTATTTACGGTGTACGCTCGTAACCTTAACCACAGCGTTATTAAGGCGAGCCCAGACATCAAGGTTGAAGACCTTAGTCCGATAAACAATATCATCAACGTGTCGATCCCGATATTGTTTATAGTAGATGAAACCATCAACGACTACCAAAAATAGTTTTCGGACTTAGAAAACAGCTAAAAGATTTGAAAGAGCTGGCGGTGTTGACAAATGATGTATCATACCATGACGTGCATCATTATGCTCTCATACACATCATAATCGGAGCAGCAATTATCGTGGATGCAGGCCTGAAGTGGCGGCGAATGCGACAAGCACGGTTAGCAAGGGCCAACTCTCCGGGAGTATCCCCGGCGAAGGACCGAACCACGGTTCGCCTCTCCCCCATCCGAAACAGCATTTATGAAGAAGAAACGACCGATCGTAGTGATCATGTTACCAGCTAGATAGTGTTCGAATTCTAAACAGGTCTACGTCGCCCATAGCAACTCATACATCTTTTTTCAAACAATCGTGATCAGCCACGTTATACGCGGTAGAGCCATGCTGCAGCTATATGAGTAGTATAGTAGTAGCACGAAACGGTCAGCTCGACCGGGGAAGGACTACGCTCTCACAGAATACCAGCGTAAAATAGCAGCTTAACGCTGCTGTGTTTCTTATGGTGAGTTTAGAGAACCGGAGACCCTTTTTACTGGAAATGAGGCATTCCATCTTAGTCCACACGAGTGACAACGCATCTGCATTTTGATTTGTAATAGAGGATAGATGTAGATGTCTATGGGCCATATCGTTTGTCACCTTTATCCTATAAAAAAAATTTTGTGTGTAAATCTTGTTTAATCAATGAAAAATACTTCTTTAATGGATAGTATCCTATAGATCCCTACCTCTTTTATTTTTTCAGTGCTTTAAGGTAGATTACTAAAAATCCCCCACGGATTAAGTATAAACATTTAAGTATATACAAAGTAAAATAAATAAATCAGCAGTACAAAAGTAGTAAATATTATTAGAAACTATTCCGCTTCTGATGTTAGAAATTATTCTCAAGTGATTTAAGTAAAATCATGTTACTCGTATTAGAATTTACTCTGAAGGTTCTACCTTCAATATTTCTTATTTTCTTTTATTATTTACCCTCATTCATAACAATATATTTGTACACGCCCCTAGCTGCCCCAACCAAGGCTGACGGGATTAGGGCCCATGAGTAATCCCATCGACGAGCAGCAGAGGGACGGGGCCAGAATATGGCCACGTGGAATCTCTCTAATTACACTAAAATATATGGGGGAGCGTTCTATAATACGGCCAGTCGACCGGGAGGAATTCGGACGTAGCTTACTTACCTATATCCAAGGCGACTGGTCCCTCCGGAGTCGGTCAGGTCGCATGTGGTTGTGTGGTGCAAAGAAAATAAAGTGATGTAATGTGTATCTGGGTGTGACTGATGGTGATTGAACCTAGACCTTGGCCGTAGGAAGCAGCCCGAGCGTCGACACCGCTCCAACTTGAGGGGGCCTTCCGAGGTTGTCCACAGTCACTTTCCTCTTTCGTCCGATTAACTAAATTACAGAAGCCACTAACTATCGCTGGGTATAAGGTTAACGCACAAAACGCACACGGAGTTTCTGGGTCAAAGGTCACTACCGTTTCGCGTAGCAACAGTTAGTTCTAGAATATCAGAGGCCGCACTAGCTAATATTGCCGAATGCACTTATGCAGATTCCGAGTCAGTCACAATGAGTCCCTGGGAAGCTCTCCAGCAGGAATGCGCGTCACAATGGTAGACCGTATACTGGCCGCGCCTAATTATTCTGAGTTCCCGACAAAATTGACAGCGTGCTGTTCCAAGCACAGCTGACAGGCGACTGCCTGCCCTTGTGCGTTTTTCGCACGACCGAAAGTCAAACCGGTATGAATGCACCGCGCCGAGCGCCCTCTCGCGTCAATCCTTGAAACTAGCGCTTGGCGCGAACAATATTATTGAAAGAAGAATAATAAAGATAATTTAAAACTTATGGCTAGTATATTATGGCTACTATAATACTTATGGCTACTATAATATTCCTCGCGATATTATAAACATCACAAAAATATTGCATAATAACGTTTTTTGAAAGTGAAATAAACGGAAAACATTTGATGACCTAAGAATATAATAACCCAGCAATTTAACAAAGCCGAGAATAAATCTATTTTATGCTCCATTGCGTTGATTAGATAAAAGATAATAGCTTTGAACGAGAACTTTTGTTAGATAGAGTTAGCAAATAGGTTTAGAGCGTGCAACCCTTTTTAGTCTGGTACGTTTATTATTCTGATACAATTTTTTTTTTATAATCTAGCAAACGACACTATATCAGTGTAATCTTTATTATTAGGACCCATCGCCTACCGTTATCGTTACAATCTATTAAAATCCACTGCTGAATATAGTCCGTTTATAGTAAGTAACTCAAAACAAAAATTCGATTGTCACCCTATCCTTTCGATCACACAGTCCACCTGATGGTAAGTGGTTGCTGTGACCCATAGACATCCTCATCTCTCCTCAATAAAATAACAAAATTCAGATGCGTTCTCACCCGTGAGTACTAAGGTGGAATGCCTCTTTTCCAGTAAAAAGGGTCTCCGGTTCTCTACACTCACCATACGAAACACAGCAGTGTTAAGCTGCTATTTTACGATGGTATTCTGTGAGAACTTGGCCCTTCCCCGGTCGAGCCGACCTATTCGTGCTACAACTATATTACTAATATCGCTGCAGCATGGCTCTACCACGTAAAATTCGCTTGCTCATAAGCCAATTGCATACATCAATAACATACTATTTTGTCAAATCGTCATTTTATCTATTGGAGATCGGCCCTTAGCTGCACTTACATGTTTGAGGCTGCCACTCTAGAATCTTTCTTCTCAGCGCTTCGAGCCAGTGAGTCGTCCTCCCTGTGCAGAGATTGTAGAGGATAATTCAGAAAAAATTGAAGTGAGATCAAATATATATATTTGTTTATTATATTCCAAACGTTTTGAGTATTTGTAGCACCTGTCTCATAGGATGACTCCCTATTTGCCACAGTTAGCAAATAGATACCATCTTAAAATTCATACAATTTGTTTATTTTCATTTTTAACCGTTATTAAGGAGACGCTGCTGGATCACTTAACAATTTCTTTGGTTCAGATAAGACTTGAACCCGGGTTGCTCGAGTACTATGAAATTTGCTGCAAGGGTTTAATCCCCGATCTCCTATTATAATACTCTCAAATATAAAAATTTTTCAATTGTAATTTATTCTAACAAATTAGCGGCTCAGTGCTCAGTGTTGGGAATCAAAGAAAGTTTAAAGCGCCAATTCCGCTTGTTTGTCGACTCTCACCAACTTTTCTCGTTTAAACTTGTTGTCCTTATCTAACGACCACAAAGATGCGCTGCGTAACTAACTTGGAGAGTTATTATATTACTTGATGGTCTCATGAGTTAATTCTTCTTTACAAAAATCATCGTAAAAGCCCACCGTTGAACATAAGCCTCTCCTGTTTTAGGAAGTATTAGTGTCGCACTCTTTTGACGTTGCTCCCCTATGACGTTCTGGAATCCATGACAGTCTATAAAAGTCCATTGCTAAACATAGGTCTCCCTCATAGATTGCCTCATGAGGAGATTTTGTCATAGTTGCCATGCTTGGCAGGTGGGTAGGCAACTACAGTTGTTATCAGGAAGATGCTGCTGCCCATCTCCTGTTTCATTTTCCCTCTGTCGCCTCTTGCGACACCTTCGAGGCATTATGAGTTAGTGCATATTCTTACATCACCACTGCACGGTTTACGAGATTGTTCTATCAGAAGCCAAGCAACCAATACGCTTGCCAAACGTAGTGTGACGCCTCATAATTATTATTAATAAATAATAATTAAATTCATTATACAGACAGAAATTATAATTTAAACAATTAAATGCAAATAATAAGCATAGAGTTCAAAAATATCCATTTGGAATATTGAATATTATATATTATATATTAGTAAACGCATAAAATGACTCTAAAAATCTCTAAATTTATTAAAAACCTGCTTAAAATGTTAAAAATGTATCAAATCATATAAATACAAGGCGATTATATTGCAATAACAAAGATAAATAACATTTGTAATATAATAGAAAAAAAATGGATTAAAATTTTCTAAGTTGATGAAGGTGTTCGTGTAATAATTGGAAAATTTCTAAGTTGATGAACGTGTTCTTGTAATGTTCCCTTATATTGGGGCGTTGTCGGAGACACATACCCAAGGTTGTACATATATATGGGGTGGTCGGCTGACCGACTGCTAGTACTAAGGTTGCACAATGACTAGTCCTATATTAGGGACTTAACATAGTAAGGTCTGACGAACCAAAGCATTAATATAGAAGGTCTCTATGATGCATAAGCATTATGATAGCAGAGTTATGACTTGAAGTCCCATATGAATAAGACATACAGTAGTATAGTCTATGAAATAAAGCAAATATGTGGAAGGTCTCAAATATGTAAAAGCATTATATTGAAAGAAATGGGACTTGAAAAGGATTATTATAGTGGCGTGAATGTTGCTTCGCAGCCTCTGAGACCGAGGTAAACTTGGACTCACTAACCGATGTGTCCTAGACATATCATCTTAGTGCCGGTGGTAAGCGGGTTTGTTGTAGCAATACGACCTGCCCGTGGACATCGCAAACCCCTACCGTTTGTGGGCGACGTCTTAGCGCATAGCGTTATGATACGTCGGCTATCTTTCGGATTAGGGTGAGTGTGTTTGGTAGTACTTTTAAGTGCAGCAAGCATACTCAACTTCATGTCTTAGTGCAATAGCAATATGATACGTAGAGTATTGGCTACTGACGTCTTAGTACCGTGCTACTATGATACGTTGGTGGTATTTTTAGTTAACAACATTATCAAATTTTGTTACCAAAGTCGATAGGGATCATGTGGGTGTGTTGTGAGGGGGCGCCATCCGTATGATAGTTGCATTGATGCTTACTGCTACTTGCAGTATTGTGTCTTGTGATGGATCTGCGGGTGTGCTGCACCTGATTCGATGCATCTTGTAGTTCTGGTCGATGGAGGTATGCGGGTGGTGATGTCTGCTGGGACTGTATGGGGGACCTTGGGATGGTGTAAACCCGACGATAGTCGTATTGATGCTTGTTGCATTCTGTAGCATTGCGTCTCTACGATGGTTGTTTGGCGGGTCGCTATTCTCAATGGCGCTCTCTGCGTCTTGGTTTGACTCACAACCTAAGAAGCTTTGCCCAAGTCGGGTCCCTTCATTGCGGGGCTGCAGACTGTCTGCCCTCCATGATGTTTTATATAACAACTTAATAATACATCTCTATAAAGTTCCCACCTTTGAGAGATTGAAGGCAACTTGTTGGTGGGTGAGACAAACATGATCGAAAAATGCATATACTCAACGTCAGTGACACAAACCCTTTCTGATGGCGAATTATTAATATTATCTTATAATTGCCTATTGGCTATATCTGCCATTGTATTGGTTGGTGGAGCATATGTGTTGACCTCATGCGGGTGGTAGCTGGAGGGAGAATCTGAGGAGGCTCTCAAGGCTGCGGCCGAAAGCCGCGCAACGTGGGACCCCATTCCCTTGAGGTGAGCGGTAGACTCATGACACGCTCTGCGGCCAATTGGCCGTGCTGACCATTCAATTGGTGGTGATGCCTTACACTTACATCACGTCTGCAGAAACGGCGGTCTAGCAGGTGGTGGCGCTCACGGAGGGCTTTTTATGGTCAGTGTGCCGATTGTTGCCTAACCCGTGTGACGTACATTTCACTGTGGCTGGATTTGAGCGTATTCTGTATGGCGTTTACACGCATTGACATGCGCGACTTCGGTCGATGTTTATGCTTACGCACTATCAAGGGGCCAAGTCCTCTTTTACTGGTTCGCCAGTTATTTTGCTGTGGACTACGGTCCAGTTCCCAACTTTGCATATCCTACGGGGGGACCGCATTAAAATGGTTGGCGCTCACCGTGCGCGGCGTGTGTGGGGCCGTGTACCTCCTCCACATTTTTTTTAAAATGTGGGAGAGCGAAGCCCTTGTAACTGGTATTTGATATAAATATTGTGAGTCTTTTCCAAGCGGGAAGGGATTAATTAATAAGGAATTGAATGTTGTGAACCAGATACAAGTGGAATAGGGACAATTTATTGTTCTTAACCTTTTTGAGCTCTGTCTTCGTGAACGGGGTTCTTTAGTTTATAATACTCTACCAACAGCTTTCGATTGCTCTCGTGAATATTCATTCTTCCAAGATACACCTAAAAAAACTAAGTTACTATACAAACACAACGTAAAAAAGGGTCCTAACTAAGACTATCACGCCATAAATTTATTAAACGGCCTATATTTAAACCTTTAGAAAGATCAAGTTATACTGGTCACGTAAATTAGATATATTTATATATCTTACAGATATAGATTCTAAAGAAATACAAGTATAAGTGAATATATAGTAGAAAAGAAAAAAGATGAGGGGGGGGTTCGTTACAGTAGCAACTAAGGAAAATATCCCCCTATGAGACGATCTATGGGGGAGGCCCATGTTCAGCAGTGGACTATAATAGGCTGTAACGGTAACGGTAAATCGCCTAATACTAAATTTTCATTGAAATATGGAAGTGGTGTCGATTTTGTTCACAAAATATTTTCAGTCCTAATATTGAATGTCATTACACATTATGCATGAAAATTTTACGCATATTGTTTGTTAAGAAGCAATATGGACACAACAGGAGTTTATAGAAGATACATATATATAAACAAGCGCACAGTACTTATATTTTGTTGCATCGTTGAGTCGCGATATTATATCGATATATCGATTACACGATATTATAATTGTAGCACGAACGAGTTGGCTCCATCAGAGTAGGATCACGCTCTCACAGAATACCAGCATTAATTGGCAAATTAATGCTCCTGTGTTTCGTGTGGTGAATGTAGAGAACCGGAAACGCTTTTTAGTGGAAATGAGGCATTCCATCTTAGTCGTCAGGGGGACAACTCTTGATTGTCAACAACTTGATTCTTAATCGAGTATAAATTTAGATGTCTCTGGGATACAGCATCCATTTACTATCAGTTGGACTATGTGCTTATTTTTCACCCTTTTTCTATAAAAAAAAACTAATGGTTAGTGAATAATGGGCCATAGACACTTACATCTATTCCTTGCTTAAGAATAAATATAATATAATATGTCAACCTGGTGATAATAGGCTTCACTAAGATGAAATGCATCACCAGTAAGAAGGATCTCCAATTTTCTTTGTTCCCCATGAAAACACAGCAGCATTATGCTGCCATTTCACGCATGTCCTTCTCCGGTCGAGCGGGCCAATTCGTGCTGCAGCCATAACATACTGTGTAATAAAATGCTGTAATATTTCCTTATTTAAACCGGAAATAATTACTTAATTATATTTACGTAAATACAAGTATTCGATGCCAGCTCTATTGACACAGTTAATGGACTTTCCGATTGGTTAATTCATACATCATTCAGACTTACTCTGGGACGTTTGGGCGAAATCAGCCGTTTGCAACTCACTGATTAATTACATGGAAAATAATACTATGCAAAATTTATTAGTAAGAAGGACCATCAATATCATTACAGCCCTTCGTAAATCCACTGCCGAAAAAAGGCCTCTCTTAAGGAGTGCCACAAAGCACGGACTTGAGCCACCTGCATTCATCGACTTTCTGCATATCTTACCAGGTCATCACTCAATCTAGTGGCCTCCCTATACTTAGTACGAGGTTGCCATTCGAAAACATTTATTACCATCGGTTGTCGATTCTTCAAACTATATGGCCGGCCCATTGCCAGCTTAGTAATCCATTGGGCTATGTCGGTTAATCTATCGGTGCTACTGCAGATATCCTAATAGAATTAAATCTATCACGCACCCGATAGCCCTCTCCATAGCAGACTGGGCGACCTTGAGCTTCCTCATACGGCCAACAGTGAAGGACCACGTCTCCGATCCATATGTCTTCACTGGCAACACGAACTAGTTGTATAATCTTATTATCAAGTTTTGAGGTATACCTGACGAGAAGATGTGTCGTAATCTCCTGAACACTGCCAAGCCGTATTGTATCCTTCGATTGACCTTGAAATTGGACTTACCTAGTCGGACCATTTGCATTTTAACCGTGTAGTGGCGGTAGCGGTGTAGTGGCGATGTAAGGATACCCACTACCCCCATATCGTCCCGCGGGTTTCGTAAAAGGTGACAGAGGAAAACTAAAACAGGAGGTGGGCAGTAGCACCTTCCTGATAACAGCTGACTAAAAAAAACTGCGGTTGCGAACCTGCCTGCCAAGCGTGGCAGCTAGGGCAAAATCCCTCCTATGAGGCAATGGAAGAGGCCTATGTTCAGCAGTGGACTTTTATAGGCTATAATATAATATAGATTTATTGCATTTTAACTAGCTTTGATTGTAGTCTACAGATACGTATATAATTGAATAGATGTCGTCAAACCCAGCCACCATTTAGCAATTGTACTAATATTGATTTCTTAGCACTTTACAACACCTACGGTCACGAGTAGTCGTCCCCCCCCCCCTCCCTCGTGACAGTACAACTAGTTTAATTTAAATGTACTAATATTAATCTGATATAATTAATTAAATGTATCAGTACTTTTTTCCTATTTCAACCGGTCACGTTAAAAAATCTCCAATAAACTACTAAGAATTGTATGTAGAAGTTTCTTTGATCCCAGGATTTGACAAATATATTTCATTTGACGGCTAGAATAACGTAAGCGGAAATCTGTAAACCGACTGACTGTTGAAGGAAAAATTTATAAAACAAATTTATTATATTTATTAGAAATACCAATAACAACAAGGTTAAATAAAATATTCCAAATGACTATTATTTTTCATCTACATCTCTTGAAACTTTATAATGAACGGACATTGGAACTTTATCTACGTTGCTGATCCCTATCCCAAGCATTCTGAATAACTTTGTATAAAGTTTTATAAGAATTCCTTTTTAATTTTGCTTCTATTTGATCCTTCCTGGATATTCATATTAATTAACAGACTTGTGGAATATTTTTATGTTTTTATAGATTTCGTTGCTCATAAAACTTTACCAATGTATCTCTAAATTGTGAATTGTCCGTGTGACAACAGTGAAATTTGAATATATAATACGAACAAAAATATACTATAATATACTACTCAGTGACACACTGCGGTTGTATTAATGCTGGCTTAATTCCTATTGAAATACAAAAACGAATTTCAATAGCATACAATTTCAATAGAAAATTTTTTAATAGAAAATCGGTTAGACAATAGCAACATAAAAGTGTTCTAACATCAAAATCAGGTTCTATAAAAATATTACTTTTATATGATATATTGACTTCTTTAATATTCTAACGCGTTCCTGAATGATACCACAAAAACAGTAAATCATTTTCCTGTAAATTTTAAATTATATATGATTGCCGTCGTCGTCTATTTCCAAGCATTGTATAGTAATTTTACTACTATTCTCTTTAAAAAAAAAAAAACTATGCACTTACTGCGGGAGACGACGCTGTCGTTATGCCGTCATAAATTTTATGTTCTCTGTAACCTCGGGTGTGTTGTCATTGTTCACTGCTCTAAGGTTGGCTGACATAGAAAACTTTTTATAAGATTAAGTCCGCCTTTTGATGTTTTTGTAACGTTCAATAAAGATTAAAAAACTACTGGTAAATCCAAATGTGCATGCCTTAAGCGCATTAAAAAAATTACGTATAACATCAATTTTTGTGATAAGGTCATCTTTCAAACCTGCCATATTGCGAATCTCTTCGTTTCGCTTTCGGTCGGCCATGGTAACGCCGCACATTTTACGAAGAGATCGCATCTCCACTGCATTCAACTTACTTTTATGCTTCTTCTGGCATACCCAGGTTTCGCTGCCATATAACAAAGTCGGTACCAACACTGCGTTATGTATTGCAAGGCGTGCACTCTTCGCTACGCCTTGCCTTTTGACTAACGCAGTCAGGGACTATTGACTTTGTTCCCGGCAGCGACACGCCTGTCCACATCTAAATCACATCTTCTATCCCGGCTAAAAGCACTCCCCAAGTATACAATTTCATTTACCTGTTCTAGACATTCCTGATTTACCCATATTTCACACTTCGTTCTCTCTTCGTCCCTTTCAAATACCAGAACCTTAGTTTTATTAGCATTCAAACGGAGACCTTTAATTTCACATTCCTTTTTCATACACGTGACTAATGCCTGCAGTTGTGCCTCTGATGGTGCAATAAGCACTGCATCAGCAGCATAAATTGATAAGGGCGTGCTTCGGTGGTTTGGGCACGTTGAGCGAATGAGTGAAGACCGAATGGTGAAGAAAATATATAGCGCGAAAGTTAATATTAAAAGGTGTCGAGGTAGACCGAGACTAACTTTCGAAGACCATGTGAGCAAATTGCTCGAAGAGGGTAGGGTCAAAAGTACTCGGATACCTAGACGTGCATGCATGAAGAAGATAATGAATCTGAAAGAAGCGAAAGAGGTTTGTAAGGATCGTGACACTTGGCGATCTTTTCTCTCTGGCTACCCCGTCAGGGATTGTGCGTGAAGATAAGTAAGCAAGTAAGTACGTATAACATGATTGTACCTCATTTTTTTTAAAAGTTTAAATACACACAAGTTTCACTAATAATTTTATTACTATACTTCCAATTTTCCGATAATTTTATGTCAAACTTCAATTTAAAAAAAGTTTGGAAAATCCAAAAGTGCACGACTCCTAATTCGCATATAATAGTAAAAAATTAAAAAAAATTAAAAATGTTGTACAACCGACTTAAATATAAATTATTAAGAATTTAAGTAATTAATTTATTACATTAGATACTCAGAAACTATTGGTCAGGCCTTGATTAAATTTATATGGAACCACATGTGAAGCACCAGCTTTCAAATAAAAAAAGAATCATAGAAATCGGTTCACCCCGTAAAAAGTTATGAAGTAAAACTTATAAAAAAACATACAGTCGAATTGAGTACCAGCTCCTTTTTGAAGTCGGTAGAAAATGAATTGTAGTTCTATTCGTCAACGAGTTCCAGTAGCAGTCACCGAAGTACACGTTCAAGTCACTCCGTCAAGTCCAGTTAAGGTTTATTCATAACTAACAACAAGAGTCCAAACTCAGCACATCTAGTTTTCCTCGTCGAAGAGTTCCAAAAGCAGTCATCGAAGTACACTTTCAGGTCACTCTTTCAAGTCCAGAGGCTTACCTCTCGACTTGAAAGAGTGACATATAAAAGTGATTATAAAAATAACAGCTTACCTTGGTCAAGTATGTATCAAATTTGGTTTTTCGAATATTTTGTATATCTACAGCGATGGATATTTTTCAGCACGAACCGCTGTAAACTAACGACCACTCACGACGGTGGTTGAGCCCGGATTAAAAAAGTACTCTGTGGCCCGGAGTGAGGCAAAGTGTTTTTAGTAAAATAATTAATACAAGGCTGCTCAAAATACCGCAAATTTCGCGATTTCTCAGCTAAACAAAAATAATTATAACTAAACAAAACAAAATTAAACTACCATTTACATTTCATGGCTTCCTACATGATGATGAAGAGTTTAAAAAATAAATTGAGTTGAACAATGGATATTTTCAAAAGTTATCGTGTTTACCCCTCCATGCGGACTTGACAAATCTACAGCATATGCCACTAAAACCGCTTTTTTGTGTAAAATATGAATTAATTGATTTTAAAAAAAAATTTGTTCAACGATCATTTGTCTTTCTGACAATGTGCATTTTATATCATATAAATGTTTAATATGATTTTTATATACAATTTCATGCGATAAACCGTTGAAGTTCGTTGATTTTTGGGCGCTAGTAAAACATACCTACGCGCTTTAGCCTTAAGGCATGCAAAATTAATAAATGTTAATAAGTGATAATTCAAACGCGCGTAAAGGTTATAAGCATTCGCAAGCATATAAAAATATATATTTTAATATTTTTGGCTGCAATGAAAATTTGAAGCACCTTACACACTTGTTTGCCTGATTGCACAAACTTTGCTCATTTAAACTTATTGTCTTTTATATAGCAGCCACAAAGAGGCCTTCTTAAATTTATAAGGGCAATTATTGTTTCCAAACTTCGTTAATTAAAATCTGTTGTTACCTTTGTTTGTTAGTTTTGACTTTGTCCGTGTATTTATTTGAAAGAAATTGATCAAATTTTTATGACAAAATATTAAGACCTAACTTTGCAAATAAATTTGTTCGAATAAGTTAATTGAATTATTTTCATTGATTTTATCTGCTCAATCGCAATGGGATATTATATATTATAATATTATATATATATATATATATATATATATATATATATATATTGTTTTTAATTTTTTTTTATGTGTTTCGTGTAATATCTTGTAAAACCGGGACAAGAAATGTTCTAATTAAAATCCTTACTCAACCCTTGCTTGAGTGGTCTTTAAAAGCAATGCATTTTAATATAACAGTGAAATATCACAAAGTTGTAAGCATCTATTCAAGTCTAATGTAGCTCGTTCGCTCCAGACTTAAAGAAAGCTATAGTAAAATTAAAGCTACAGCCTTTATACATCCCCGGCTTTAAGGCAAGGAATGTCCGCTGCGCTACCCCAATGCGTGTTGACGACCTTCACATGTCAGGAGTAAGCAGATAATTAAATCATCCAAGATTATTTTCTTTTGAAACTGCAACCTAGCTCTCAAGCTCATCAACTAGTGGTTATATAAGAACTGTTAAATAAAAATAAGAATCTTTACAATTTATTATTACTAGTCACACTACAGTGTTTTATGTCTACAGTACAGTTGACTGGACCGGGGAAAGACTACGCTTGCATAGAATATAGTAGCATGATGTTTCTTTTTTTTATAGAAAGAAGAAGGGAAAAAGGAGCAAGCCAATAAACAACTGTAACACCAGGGGAATTACAGGTGCATTGCCGGGCTTTTATAAAGGAGTAAGCTCGTTTCTTGAAGGACTTGCTCTGTTTCAATATTGAAAAAGAACCGTGGACCTTTTTTAATCGTAGGGAGGCATTCATTTTTAGTCCTCAGGGCTGAAAACGCAGCTGAATTTTGATTTTAAATCGAGGTGTGGACGACTATAAGCTACAGCGTTCACTTACCATCAGGTGGACTGTGTGCTCGTTTGTCACCTTCATTTAAAAAAACACTATTAACAAGGTTATTACTAAGAGATTGAAGTGATGTACATAGTTCGTCTGCAAATAGCAAACACACCTTGACAAATGTTTGGCGACAATCAGATGGCATTATTATTTATTGTACTTGTATTCATGCGAAAACGTCGCCAACAACATTTTTCCTATGAACTGGTAATGAAGAGCAATATTATTAGTGTCAGGATATCGACTAGGAGAAAGTGCTTAGCTAGCGTAGTGAGAGTACACAAATATTTAATAAAAACATGCAGTTAATGTGTTTATGAAGGTGTATAAAACCGAATATAAGAAAAAACATTTTTAGAATGGCTGATAAAAGAAAGAAAAAATTGTTATTAATATAATAATCCTTTAATTCCTGAGAGGGTTACAGGAAAATGTCTGCCATGCTACCCGAATCCGTGTGATGGGCTTCACGTGTCTTGCACTTAAAATATTGTTAATTTTTCAGACATGCTGGCACTTTCAAGGCCGGGTGTGTAATAAAATATAACTTTAAATTATGATTCTGTCAGTCCAAGGTCACTATAACATGTTGTGCAACGTAAGTAAGTTAAATTTGTTTCGAGTTTACTACCAATCTTTCGACACGTGCTGTCTGTGGGCGAACTATACGCATCGGACCTAATGTGTCCCGCATGTTCAGTATAACACTGTAATATTCTGATAAAGCATGTTGCGAATATGTTACTTATTAATGATTTTAAGTGATTTGGGTAAATTATCTGGGAATGAATTGCAATATTTAAATTAATAGTCATTTAATGTTGCAACTTTGTACAAACGTTCAAAATTATATTAAAAACAAAAGAGTTAACCTGTGCTTTTAAATCTTACTAAGAAATTAAATAACGCAATGATAATAAATAACATCTTATCCTAAAGTATGGCAAATATTTAGCATTCAGAGGTAAATTTAATTAAACTGATTCTAATTAAAGAGAAACATTTGGAGTTAAAAATGCGGCAAGCGCTGTAAATATGCTAGAAGTAAATTGTTCCGATAAAATGTTAATATGTTTCTGTTGTGCCAAAAATTCGTAATTCACCGCTTACAAGTTAACAACCAGTGAGTACACTGGTTGTTAACTTTTAGGCACACATATCTAACCTTAATATCCACCTAAAACTTTAATAGGTATATTTTATGGATTGTGATGTATATGTTTCACATAAACAGATACTTTTTTATTCAATATAATTATTAAAAATCAATCTTTTTTTATAATTTACCCCTAAAAAAAACCTATGTCCTGGGAAGAACCAGCAAGATACCCATTTTCCACATCATTTAGATAACTTTTCAGGAAGCCCATATATAATTTGTTACACACTATACTTCAACCCCAGCTCCACTCGCGTTTAATTAAAAAGTAGCCAACTTCTTATTGCATCATGGAATAAAAAGACTGTAATTTGCGATAGACTAAAACTTTTTTATACAAAAACATAGCCTATGTCCTATTTTGGTATGTTATCTATAATACGTGGTAGAGCCACGCCGCAGCCATATTATAGTGTAGTACGAATGGGTCTACACAACCGGGGTAGGACCACGCTCTCACAGAATACCAGCGTAAAATAGCAGCTTAACGCTGCTGTGTTTCGTATGGTGAGTGTATAGAACCGGAGAACCTTTTACTGGAAACGAGGCATTCTATCTTAGTCCTCACGGGTGACAACGTATCGGCATTTTAATTGTTAATCGAGGATAAATGTATCGGCTTGAGTGTGGAGTCAGGCAAGGTGGCTTAACATCACCAACCCTATTCAATCTATATATCAACGGACTGATCGTAGCGCTTAGCAGTCAGCATGTCGGCTGCCACATTGACGGTGTTTGTGTCAATAATCTGAGTTACGCAGACGACATGGTGCTGCTGAGTGCATCGGTCTGCGGCCTGAGGAAGCTGATACGGAAATGCGAGGAATATGCATGTGGTCACGGATTATTGTATAATGTCAGAAAGAGTCAATACATGATCTTTGAGGCCGCTGGTGCGAAATGTCCTGATAATATACCTCAAATAAAATTGAATGGTGTACCCCTGGAAAGGGTTAAACAGTTTCAGTATCTGGGGCATTTACTCACCTTCGACCTAAGGGATCACGCTGATATGGACCGGGAACGGAGGGCGCTGTCGGTCAGAGCTAACATGATCGCCCGTAGGTTTGCGCGGTGTTCAAAGGAGGTCAAGGTTACACTCTTCCGAGCGTTCTGCACATCGCTCTACTCGTGCAGCTTATGGGCTAATTACAGTAGGAAGAGTTACAGCGTCCTCCGCGTCCAATACAATAATGCGTTTAGGGCGGTGATGGGGTTGCCTCGGTTTTGTAGCGCCTCTGGTATGTTTGCGGATGCGCGCACCGACTGCTTCAATGCCACCATGCGCAAGCGGGCCGCGTCCCTGGTGCGCAGAGTGCGGGCCAGCTCCAACACTGTCTTAGCGATGATCTCAGGAAGGTTAGACTGTTATATTATCCGGCATTGTTGCGAAAGGCATGTCGCAGACCAGCTGCCTCTGAGAAAGTATTGATTAATCTCGTCTCCTGTCTAATAAAAGTGTGTTCTTATTTTTTTTTTTTTTGTTTGTTAATTATGTATTAATTTTATTTTATTTGCTTAAATTATTCTATATACTGACACTAATGCTTATTGAAATTGACTGGATGTATTATTTTAAAATTGTTATCTTGTTGACATTGATTTATGTATTGTATTGCTTTAATTGTGTAGATTAATTTTAATTTAATTTATTGCAGCACAGTTGCCTCAGAGAAAGTTTTAATTATTGATCTCGTCTCCAGACTGATAAATGTGTGTAATTCTGTTATTTATTTATTAATTTTAATTTTATGTTATTTTATTTCATTATTTTATTTATATACTGACATTACTGCCTATTTACATTGACTGGATTTATTATTTTAAAATTGTTATTTTGTATTGAAATTGATTTAATTATTGCTAAAATTTAGGAGACTGATTTTAAATTTATTGATTTTACTGGATATGGGTGTAATTTGCCTGAATAAAGATGATTATTATTATTATTATTATTATTTATGGGCCTCAGCATCCATTTACCA
Organism: Parnassius mnemosyne; assembly: GCA_963668995.1. NCBI lineage: Eukaryota > Metazoa > Arthropoda > Insecta > Lepidoptera > Papilionidae > Parnassius > Parnassius mnemosyne. Next base: position 68,666,586 of record CAVLGL010000001.1, read on the forward strand.
TCTAGTGGACTACGTGCTCGTTTGTCACACTTATTCTATAAAAAAATTTGCAAAATGTTATAAAAACCCGTTCAATAGTTTTTACGTGATTGTGTCACAAACATAGAAACATCTAATAATCCAAATAAACTTTCATATTTATAATAATATTTATTTAAAAATAGTAAGGCCAGTGGGATAGTAGGATAGGATATTTCATATAACTATTGTCTAGATGGTGACATTTTGTGATTAAGTCGTAAATAGACAAAACCACGTTGTTGTTTCGCACACGTGCGAAACCACAGCGAAGTGCTGATTAATAAAAAAAATATAGATCCTGTAGAAGTGATATCTTCAGAAAACTAAACTTCGATAGAATGAGTATTAGGCGTAGGATAATTTTATGGTTTACTTTAATTATATAATCCATAAAATTATAAATTTTTAATAAACACTGTATACTGTATTCTACCTCATTCTCTCGCAGGCTAAATCCTATAGTAATGTATTTGTTTGTCTCATTTTAGTGTCGTTCTTTCGATTCATCTATTTTCAAATTCAATTAAAAACTAATAATTTTTCTTTCATTATTTTTTAATTGATTTTTATAAATAATAAAGGAATTATTATTATTTTTTCACAACAAACAAAGTTGCGTTTAAATCACAGTTAGTAACTATTATCTAATTTGTGTCACAGGTTTTTGTTTTTAATAAATAACCATTTTGCTTGTTAATCGCTGGTGCCGTACCACATCCAGTATTCAACTAAAAAGGTTCTTATAAAATCAATAGGTATAATTCTATATCATTATCATCATTACAGCTCTTAGCAAGTCCACTCCTATACATATGCCTCACACAAAGAATGCCACAAAACACGGTACAGAACCAACTGCATCTATTAACTTCCTGCATATCTTACCAGTTCGTAACTCCTTCCATTATGTGTGCATAAGGTCGCCTTACGCTTCTTTAAAGGTACGAGAATGTTACTCTCAAATCTTTTCGCTCCATCGGTTGTCGATTCTTCGAGTTGTATGGCTGTCCCATTGCCATTTCATATTACTGATCCGTTGTGTTACTCGTATATCAGTAAAACTGATTACTAACTCTTTGACTTTCCGTTGCTCGCTGAGCGAACTCCAGCTTCTTTATACGGCCAGCAGTAAAAGACCACATCTCAGATCTATTATCACTGGCAACACGTATTCAATATATGCTCTTGCTATCAATTTTTGAGGAATACGTTACGAAAATATGTGTCATAATCAAACGAACGTTACTCAGCCACGTTCAATCCGTCGGTTGACCTCGTTGAACTTGTTGAACAATTAAATATAGGTATCATTAAAGACAGATGGTATTATTGAGGAATATACAAAATTATATGTCGAATTTGTTAGCACGGATAATCGATATCCCAGTACGTTTCCATACATCACTCAAGCTTACAGCGCGACGTGCGTGTAAATTCAGCCGTTGGCAAGTGAATGACTGAAGCTGAAATCGAACCCGAAATTGTTTATTATGGGTGAAAATTAAAAATATATGGATATTAAATTCGTTACAATTTGATATATAAAATTTTAAACATGGTAGAGCCACGCTGCTGACAGAAAGGAATATCAGTTTAAAATAGCAGTTTAAAGCTGCTGCGTTTTGTATGGTGAGTGTAGAGAACCGGGAACTATTTTTACTGGAAATGAGGCATTCCATTTTAGTCCTAACTCCTCATGGACGAGAACGCGTCTGATTTTGATCCTTAGTCCATCGATCCACTTACCATCAGGACTGTGTGCTGGTTTGTCATCCTTATTCTATAAAAAAAAAACATGTGTGCAGATTACACGCGATAGAAGTGAAAAATTCAATAAAAGAGTTCTTTTGAGTAAAATTGCTTTTTTGAGTAAAATTGCTTTTTAAAGGTGTCATCTACTTCATTCTATAGGTAAAGTCATTTTATCGAATAAAAATTGATTGAATCTCAAGATAATATGTAAAATAGCTTAATGCTGCTGTGTTTCGTATGGTGAGTGTAGAGAACCGGAGACCCTTTTTACTGGAAAAGAGGCATTCCATATTAGCCCTCACGGGTGACAACGCATCTGCATTTTGCCACAGCAACCACTTACAATTAGGTAGACTGTGTGCTCATTTGTCACCCTATCCTATAAAAAAAATAGTTATTCTCTCCTACTAGCCTATAAGATTTGAGCTTTGAATGGATACATTTGTTCGTCGTAAGAGACATAAGCATGAATAATAATGAGTTTTTAACGATGGGGTGGCGACATAAGAATCCACCGTACACCACACAAATACCATCTTGTTAGTATTGTAAGAGGTGGCTTCGGGAAATGCCAGACATTTTTAATAGTTATCGCAAAGTAAAATAAAGTAAAAAGCCTTTACTTCACTTTACTTTGCTATTTTCCACAAAAAATACTATGTGAAAATTAAGAAGGTCTGTGAATCACTTGCAACGGGAATCCCATTACTCCTGCTATTCTGCCACAGTCTTTGCGAATTAACCATACAGGGTCTTAGGCAAGTGATGACACACACATATTTTTAAATAAAACTAACAATACTAAGACAATTCACTAATTTGAGTCTAGTTTCTGTGATGTTGGTGCTGTTAGCCTACACGGCTCTTACAGGTCTGTCGGTCGGTCTCAGGTATTTTCTGCATTTTTACTTGCGTAACGATGTTCACCTACGACAGTTTAAAGTGCACGTGAAGGAGTTATCTAACGGCTGTCAGAACAGGGTGTGGTGCGCCCCGGTTCTGATAGCTAACTCGTATCGGTCAATGTTCTGGGCGGTTCTCACCGCCCAGGGACGCGGGTGTACGGTATGTACGCGGTGTGGAGGAGTGTGCGGCACGACCGTCTGCGGACTCGCTGCGTCACATCTGTTGTTGTCCTAATAGTGTTTGTGGCACTAGGTCATTCTGTAGTGTTTGTGTGTGACTGGCCGGCAACATTTTGGTCATCGGAATCTAACGGAACGGGGGGGTCGATTAGAACGTTACGGGGCCTCCGGAGGCTATCCGTAATGTTCGGAGTCTGAGCGTAGGTGGCTGCGTTTACCACTAGCGGGTTTTAATGTGTCTCGGCCCTCTCGAAAAAGCATTTCCTCGGAATATTCAGAGATAATTTGAAGTTGACAATCTCTGTGTAGTTCGGAGTTCCGCTGGTAGCACCGAGCTCCTCTGAAATTGAATTACTACACTTTCCTCACGATTTGCTTCGATTCTCCATAAGCGGAACCAATCGCCTAAGCGGGTGAAGGCTGTTTGAAGCATCTTGGTAAGGATTCTATTATTATGATGGGCGACGTAAAATGTCGTGACATCCGCGAAAAGAGCAGTATTCACTACTGGGTCCTTCGGGATGTCACTCGTGAAGAGTGTAAAGAGGAGAGGGCAGAGTACAGAGCCCTGTAGTACTCCTGCCTTTAGGGGATGCTTTGTAAAGTGAGTATTCTCTATTCAATAGCGAAAGTGGCGATTGGCAAGAAAAACTCTAATGATGTGGGTGAGCCTATCGAGCACGTTGAGTTTATACAGCTTGTTAAGCAAGCCGTCATGCCAGACTTTGTCAAACGCTTTTGTAACATCGAAAAAGAGGGCACCTGTCATAGTGGTTCTAAGACTTCTTTTTTGGGCGGTTGAATCCTTTCAGAATGTATTCTGTGAGGCGAAGTAACTAATCGGTGCACGGGTATTCGGGTCTGAAACGGAACTGCCCGTCTAGAAGAAGCAGGCAAAGACGTGTTTACGAAGACGATTCAATATGAGTCACTCGTAAACTTACCCCAGTGTGCTGAAGAGACTGATTTGTCTATAACTGGAGGCTAAGTTGCCCGGTTTCCCCGGTTTTGGGATTCCTATTACGTCTGCCTCTTTTCAGGCATCCGGGAAGGATCAACTGGAAAGAAGAACGTTTAATATGTCTACTAGGAGATATACGAGCGGCACGGAGAGAGATTTTATTATCCTGTTGCTAATGCCCTCGCGACTGGGTGCTGATTTCTTTTTGAGACTTTTTATTACTTCTGTGACTTCGTCGTCTGTCACAGGATCTTAGGGGACGCCCGCAGGTGGTAGTGCAGACTTACGCTCGATCTCCGCTTCGACCTATTCAAGGTGGCGGAATCTATAGGTTCGCTAGAGGGAGTATTTTGGCTCTCTAAACTGTCCGTAAGGCATTAGGCCTTTTCAGAGTTGTCAAAGTTGAGATCGGGGTTTCTTGGCCTAGTGAGAGACGGCATAGGTGAGGATTGTTGTGCTTTCAGAGCTCGGGTCAACTGCTAGAAGGCAATATGGATGGCTCAATATCATCCTGCAGGTTATCCCGAATTAGGTTATGTCGAATATTACTCGGAAGCTTCCGAGAGGACGCTTCAACTGTAGAGGTGAAGTGTACCGATAGGGCACTAATCGCCTCATTGGTCTCCTCTGGAGACTTTTTTTTGTCTCTCATTTTGTCTAAGTTCTGGAAGGTCGTAGACTCGAGTTTAATCTCGAACTTACGCCAGTTTACGATCGTTTTTGTCTGAAGGACCTCACCAGTGGTCTGGCCCAGCTGCATTAAACCTGACCTATGGTCCGAGTTTAGTTCTAAAATAGTTTCGATCAATGCTCTCGACAAACGGATATCCTTAAGTATCGCTACGTCAAGGATATCCGTTTGTTGACTAGTAGCGAATGGGTAGCGGGTTGAAGTCTCAGGTGCGATAACATCGAAGTTTAGTCGCTGAGATCGAAATATGCATTACCATTTGAATTGATTGTAAGTGAGTTCCAGGAGGAATGCTTACTCTTGAGATTTCCAGATATTATGACACTGGAGCCTAGATTAAGTAATTCTACAATATCTGGTTCAATTATACATTAAAGCGGCGGTCGATGTACCAAAACTATGGTAACTGGTGGATTGCCAGAGAGGGCTACTTTACATACAGAAACTTCTATGTTAGTTAACGGGTGAGCGTCAATGCGTACGCAGTGTAGGGACCTTTTGTAGTAGATCAAGGTACCACCTCTGCGGCTGGTTAATCTGTCATTTCAAACAATGGCATCAAAACATAACTTGTAAAAAAATCCAAGTCTCGTAACTCAGTTCTATTACCGTTAAAAGTTATAAGATCCATGTAATAACAACTCGGTTAATTTATTCAGTCCCTACTTAAGGGTCTTTCTGTCTTAAGTTATTACGTAATTAGCTAACCTAACAACATCTTAATTATTATCAATGTTAAAAATCTTTTATGTCTTAAATAAATAAATTGACTTGGCAATCGCACGGCTTCTACCTCAGCGCTGCTTCCTTCGCGGCGCTTTAGAACACCCGCGATAGTTTGCTGGGTGTCCCTCTTCGCGGAAATTGACACAGTTCGGAGGTTCAATCGTCTCGGGTCGGGCGTGCGGGAACAGTCAGTAATGCCGTGGTTACCTAGACACTTGACGCATTTAGGCCTGGCGCAGCAGTTTCTGGCCAAGTGGCCGTACAGTTGCCATCGGTAGCACTGGCCAACAATGATGCCTGTTTCAACTACAATCTCCTTTAGGTTGCAGATGCACCGTACGTTGAATATTTCTTGCCTTCTTTAAACAGGTCCAGAATGACCAGGCATAAATCTAAAACGCGTTTTCGGTCGGTCTGGTGGTGCATTTTATGCACCTCCTGGACAATGAGATTTTTGGATTTGAGGTCGTTGAATACGTGCTCAATCTCGAGCGTCTTAGGGAGTCCGCGGACGACCACACGAAGTTTGCGCTTCCTTTTATTCTTTTTTTTTTACTTATTATAAGCCAGTGCTTGAGCATAATCCCACCCGGTGGTAAGTGGTGATGCAGCCTTAGATGGTAAATCACACTCGTCTTATCGCAACAAAAGCCTATTCACTCTCGCCTTGAAGACGCCCAGATTGTATTCGGACGGAAAGATAGACGCCGGCAAGTTATCACTATATATTATGCTCTCGGAAGGTGTATGTATGAAAGCTTACTTGCCGGGCGCACAGTTGATTCGTTACACTACGAATTTCCTCAGTCGAGTTCACGAACATACAAATGCCCTTAACGGCGTTTTGCACCTTTGGGAAGTAGACTTTTTTGGAGTACAACCAGTTCGATAGGTTGCTCCATTTGGATTTATCTTGGATGATCATGGGTGGCGGCGGCTTTTTTTTACGTTCTGCAGGGGCCTTCCCTTTCCTTTTTGCTGCAGGTTTAGCCGCAGACTTAGGGGGTTAAGCGCGAGTCACGGGGGCTGACTTTTTAGGCGGATTGGTAGCGGAGGGCGAGGGGGGCGAGTTAGGCTCGGCTGCCTCTTTAGGGGCTGTGCGTTTGCGCTTTTTGCCTTGGACGAGGGTGAAGTCATCGTCTTTGGGCTTGGGTGGTACACGCGTTTCGGTCTCCATGTTGGAACCTGATTCGGCATGCGAGAAGACCGGAGACGGGCTGCGGGTGGATGTCGCGGAGAGCGCGGGAGACGCGGCGTCATATATAGTGTCAACGGACACGGGGTTCGTAGGTACGGTGCTCGGCGACAAATGATCTTCGATCCGGACGGTCGGACGATCGGTAGTGGGCCAGACACCCTGGATGAAAGGTCTGGCAAGGAGCGCCGGCTTCTTCGACTGTTATGTTGTCTGACTATATTATTAAGTGTAATTTAATTCGTCATTGTTTATGCGTTACACATAATACTTATTAGTAAGTAGCTTTGCTTTATTATTCCATATAGTGGGCGATAAGGAGGTGATGATGAAGTAGTTTTGCACCTTTAAAGTAATGAATAAAAAAATGTTCCTACTTTGCTCCTATATGGTTAATTATGCTCCAATTCTCATAAATGTTTTATCGCTTAATATGTCCAAATTGGCGCAACATTTCGTTTAATTGTGAACGCATCCGAAAAATTTTACTAATAAGTGGCAACACAGAACTGGTAAATTTTTCATCCGCCATTTTTTTCTCATGTCAGGTGCAGCTGTAGTGTAAGACAATAAAGGTTATTTTTTTTTGTATCCGAAAAAGCCACTTCCATCTTGAAATCTGCATAGCGCATTAAGGTAATTATGTTCTAATGTTATTGTGTATATAATCGGGTAAACGAATACGTAAATATTTCATTGAATTGCTGAGTTTGTCATAATCTAACCCCACTTTTTTGGCATGCTCATATTTTCTTTGGTACGATAAGGTAACTTTGCGCCTGGAGCAAAGTAAACCCAAACATAATCCCTACAAAAGTAAACATAGTTTATTCGTTGTAAGTGGTTATTAATACACTTTTTATCAAAGAAATTACTATTTATTTTCAGAAAAGATGCCAAGAAATTATAAAAAACGTATAGGGTCGAGAAATTATAAAAATTACAGCGCCGAAACTTTAAGACAATGTTTGGCTTCCATAGAAAATAAAGAAATAACGCAAAGAAAAGCTAGTGAAAAGTATGGCATCCCACGCAGAACCATTATTAATCAGTTAAGACTCCTACGATCTAAAATGCCATCTCGACCTCCAGGCGCACAAGCAACATTTTCAAGTGAAGAAGAAGCCTTATTTGTCGACTGCATTTTAAGGCTGAGCGAGTACGGCTTTCCTCTCACAATTTTCGATCTTCGCATTGTTATTAGAACATATTTGGAGAAAATTGGTCGGAGAATTACAAAATTTAAAAATAATTGTCCAGGTACTGAATGGGTGTCAAGTTTCCTAAAAAGACATTCATGTTTATCACAAAGATTTGCGACCAACATTAAACGCAACAGAGCAGCCATTGACAAGGAAACCATCACTGCTTACATAGAAAACTTGCAAGAGGTGGTTAGAGACATACCGCCCGAAAATTTATGGAATTTTGATGAGACTAATTTATCCGACGACCCTGGTCAAAAAAAAGTAATAGCGAAGCGAGGTGCAAAATACCCTGAACTTATAAGTAATACCTCCAAAAGCTCAACTTCTATCATGTTTTGTGGTAGTGCTAAGGGAGAATTATTACCGCCGTATATTGTCTATAATTCTAAGCAACTATGGAATACATGGACGGAACAAGGGCCAAAAGATGCCAGATTTAACAATAGCCCATCAGGTTGGTTTGACATGAATATATTTAACGATTGGTTTTTTACACAAATTTTGCCAATATTAAAGAAACAAGAGGGTCCGAAAGTTATAATAGGAGATAACTTGTCATCTCACATTTCTGTAGACGTCCTAAATGCTTGTGACAAAAATAATATTAGATTTGTTTGTTTGCCACCTAATAGCACTCATCTAACTCAGCCGTTAGATGTTGCCTTTTTCCACCCAATGAAGGTAGCATGGAGAAAAATCCTGACCGAGTGGAAGGCGAGTGTTCAAGGTAGGCGAGAGCAAGTACTCCAAAAAAGCAGTTTCCCAGTTCTGTTAAACCGACTCATTGATATTTTGGAACCGACGCGAGAGGTAAACCTCGTTTCAGGTTTTCGGAAATGTGGAATTTATCCGGTTGATGCCAATCCATTATTAGAGAGGTTGCCTACAACTGTTGACAAGACTGCTTTGCAAGACTCTTTTCTGCAGAGTCTTGAAGCTAAGAGGCTAGAATGGACGACAAATAGAACTACAAGAGGACGTCGCAGGAAACTACACATCACTCCTGGAAAAAGTGTAACTGAAGAATTAAGCACACTTTTGGATGATAAAGAAAATGAAGAGTTGGCACAACCGTCAACTTCAAAGATACCATGTCGCCGCAGAGCCAGTTGTGAAAGCTCTTACGCAGAAAGTAACGACATGTCAGTTCATGATTCTTCCGATCTAGGTTCTCTTGGAGATTTAGAAAATCTTGAAGCTAATACTGATACAGCGGCCGAAACTTATAATGAAAATTGCAATTTCAAACCAATTGTGAAGGCGGTCGGGCAATATGTAGTCTTCACGTATGAGGAGGAAATTTTTCCTGGTAAAATCACAAAAATAACTAAAGAAGGGCCGTATATCTCTTCAATGAAGAGGTCACTAAAATCCTGGACGTGGCCTAAACCCGTCGATGAAATTCAATACAATTGGCAGGATATATTGGGATGTATTGAAGTCCCTAAAAAAATTAGTACCCGCCGTGAAATATATTCCGTCCCTGAACTAGACCAAACTTGGGGTTTTTAAATATATCAAGTTTAAAAATGTTGAAGTTTCATAAATACTTTTAGATGTAAATTTTCATTTTTGAGAAGTGTATCTCGTTAGTTTATTTTTGATTGATTTTTGTCCCAAGACTAAACATTTGTAACCAAAGTTACTAGTTAAGATAGCAGTGACTATTATAATTTAAGAATATAAAAAAACCAATGATACAAAGTGATTTTGTAACTAAATTTAAGTATATAACACTATTTCTTTAAAAAACACGTTTTTTTTTAATTTTCACCCATTTTTCGACCATTGATACTATCAAAAAAGGTAAAGAGTAATTTCACGGGAGCAAAGTTTGAATAAGGAAAGTATAACTTTGCTAAAAAAGCTTCCACAATGGAGATTGCTTGTGAAATATACACAGGCGCAAAGTTACCCATAGTCATGGGTAACTTTGCGCCTTGTTCGTAGTTTTATATATATTATAAAATACTTAATTATGTTGATTTAACTTTAAAAATATGTTAGATAACATGTTGTGCTTCAAATTAATACATCTAAGTATATTTCATAACTAATAGTTTAAACAATATTCGTAATTTCCTTTTTTTGGAGCAAATATTGGAGCAAAGTAGGACCATTCTACGGTATTTAGTTTAGTTCAAATAGGGCGCCAATTTCATTTTTGCCTCGGGGCCCTTAGTTACATAGCTACGCCACTGGCTGTTGCCTAATGCAACAAGCAACACAAAAAATTAAAACGATGGCCGCCTCTGAAGCGGCGGGTGTATTTCACTGTACTTACGGCTACCAGGAAGCCAGGAAGGAGAGTTACGCACAAAACGCACTTGAATCCACGACAAGCTTCCGATACACTTCACAACAACACAGTGAGACTGCTGTCTCCCGTTGACAGCGTGCTTCGCGTACCACAGTGTGAGCACTAAGACAGGAACCAAACACAGAGCACCAAGTAAGGCGTTGTATTTATAACGATGGTCTATTTTTGAGAAGAGAGTGGAGTGACGGGAGTGAACTCAACCGACACGTCCGGAGTCTACAGAGCCCAAGCGCAGAATTTAATGAACTACTAATTTCAGGAGGTATCAGAGCAACGCAGAGCCAGGAATTGTTGTTGAATCAATGTGGCATCTTAGTCGGAAGGTAGATTGTGGTACGGTTTACCAGAACGGTGGTGGCAAATCGTTTCAGATTTTAGCATTATATAACTGTATTATGTGAATATGACTCCAATCGATTAAGTCAATTGGAATTAACACGATCACTAACAGACGCACAAAAGAATAAATAAAGAAAGGATGTAAGGACTTATTAAAATGTTGAAATGATCGAAGTACTTAGGACATGTATTAAGTATTCCATTTTCAACTTTCACGAAAAACTATAAACCCAAGAACGAAGAAAGTAAAACTCAAAGTGTATTTTTATTCTTTGCCTCTTAAAGACTTTATAATGAACGAATACCGGAACTTTATCCGTGAAAAGCAGCCTCCATCGCAGACGTCCCTTCGCAATTATGAACGAATTTTGTTTGTATAAATTTCAGTCAGACATTTTGTTCTTCCTTATAAAACTGAACATAAAAAAGTATGCCTACCTATATAATTTATATAACGTATCCTTATTATTTTGCATCCATAATTAAATTTAGGCCTGTCTAGGTGAGCTTAAATAGTAGTAATGCTTCCAGAGGATTTCTGTCATCAGCAAGAAAATTCAGTATGGTTCCTCCATCTTACTGCATCAATATGCCTATGTCTCGTATAGGGAACGAGTATAATTGCAAGCTTTGAGACATTTCTTTTTATTAATTTCATCTTAGTCTTCCGGGATGACAACGTAACGTCATTTTGTTGTTGACTGCAGGTGTCCATGGACTGCAGTAGCCACTTATCAACAGGTCGATATTGATTTCATCCATTACTACAGTTTTATGACAGAATTTTTTTTCTTGACACACAAACACACACAGAAAAGAGCCTACTCCTTTTTAAAAGGCCGACAACGCATCTGCAATTCCCCTGGTGTTGCGGTTGTTCATGGGCGGCGGTAGTCACTTACCATCAGGTGAGCCGCATGCTCGTTTGCCCCGTCTTCTATAAAAAACACACACACACACACATATTCAGTTAATCGCTCTCTACTGATGGTTTACACTTATTGTTTCATTATTTTCTACTAGGGCTAAGACCTGAGAGGAAAACGTTCAATGGAGTTCGTAGCCGCAAATACAGTATTATTTTTAATAAATTTTTTATTTCGTCAAATGTTCAAATTACTTATTCGTGAGGAAACCTACATGTCTAAGAAATATAAATATTTCGAGAACATGTTGTGTCCGCCTTATTCCGCGACTTATTTCTCCATATCGCCTTTATGAATTGAGAAAGGGCCTATGCCCAGCTGTGAGATGTATAAAGTCTTTAACTTACTTCTTTTACTTTACAGTTATTATATTTATAGATAAAATGATGCAGATACATCAGGACCGTGCCTTGTGACGTTTGTGGTGCTGTAGCTGTGATGATGATGACGATGGAACAGGACCTTTCGAATGGTGTAAGTTTCATTCCCCTGTATGTTAAACTTATCTTTGTCAGCTCAGTAGCGTGCGGAGTGACCAGGCCGCGGGTTTAAATCCCACACTTAACAAGCATTTACATGGACTACAAATAATTGCATCGGGACTTTAAATATATTTGTCCATGTGCACATATATACGTAACACACGAAGCACCGAAGTACAGGAGGAAAAAATCCATGTAAAGTGTTTTGAAAACAAAGAAAAAAGGAATATAATTTTTAGTAATTTCACTTAAAGTTCCTTGTTTCCTCACAGCATAAAAATAATTTATAAATCTTGCATCCCTTTTTATTTCCTTATCTGGGCTCCGAAACTTTAATTTTAATTAAATTCCTGGCCGTTGATCTCGAAATCATAATGCTGAGTTTTAAGCTGAAATACTTTCGATAAATTTTCGCGATAGTTTTCAAAGATTTTTTTGGTATTCCTCAATGGCAATGTGACACTTTGCATAAAATAATATCATATATTTATTTAAATACAAATTGAGCCGAGAATATAGCTCTAAGAACCGACAACCATTGGGTAAGAAAGGTTCTCGAGTGGCAACCGCGTACCTGTAAGCGAAGTGTAGAGCGGAATCTCACCAGAACGATTTAGTAAAACATTCAGGAACAGGAATTCTATGAATACAAGTGGCCTAATGGGACCGTTATTTTGTGTTATATATATAACGGGAATGAATAAAACTATGAAATTTTAATAATGAATTAAATAGTTTAAATAATATAAATTCTAATGTTTTATCTTAATTTCATTAATATTAATTTAGCCATAAAATGACTTAAAAATTTAGGATTATTTATTATTGTTGTATTTCTTTTAATTAACCAATCAAAAGCCAGAGGTTCATGGCTTGATTAATACGGTGATCACAACAACCAATCAGAGCGAGGTTCGCTGGTGAAACGCCTCGAGCGGAGTCGTAGTGCGACTGGATGAAAACAAAGACAAAAGAGGAGCGGATATAATCGGCGTGGGGTACAGTTTTTTTTTTCTGTTTGGTGAGTGCTGGTGTATGTCTGTGTAGCATTACGAACTCGCTGCTCTTTTATTAATTTTAATATTCTCTAATAAAATTTAGTTAGTGTTATTTTCTGTAAGGTTTAATTTAAATTTAAATTAGTAAAAGTATAAACAAGTTTATTATTCGTGTTGTGTGTTGTGCTTGTATTTACCCAAAATGTCGCCCACAAGACCTGTTGATAATAATGGCTTCATTGAATGCGACTTTTCTTCGACATATATATATATATATATATATATATATATATATATATATATATATATATATATATATATATATATATATAATATAATATAAAACAAATATATAACAGATAAATTTGCAATTTATATATGAGGCAAATTTATTATTTAAAAAATCAATCAATGACTTTAAATAAGGTATTGCTTTGTGGTCAATGCAGTAAGGGTCTCCTATTACAGCCAGCTACAACTCTTCTTTATCCGTTACTGTTACAGCCTATTAAAGTCCACTGCTGCACATAGGTCGCCCCCATATATTGCCTCATAGGGGGGATATTTGCCATAATTTGCACGCTGGGCAAGCATTGCAAGCGTTATAAGCATAAAGCTCCTGCCCATCTACTGATTGATTTCTCCCGAAAAACGCTCAAAATCGTTTGAAAATGTTTAAAGTGTAAGCAAATTAAAACAATAGGTACATGTTATCTTCAATTTCTTGGTAAATTCAACTTGGTGTTAAGACGTCTTTATTATGCTTAATTTTTAATTTTCGTATATTAATTGTTGAAAATTGGGCGTGTAGTGGCGGTGTAAGAATATCCACTACCCCATATCTTTCCGCGGGTGTCGCAAGAGGCAACAGAGGGAAACTAAAACAAAAGACGGGCATCTTCTTCGCGTCTTCCTGATAATAGCTCAAAATATTTAAAAAAAACTGCGGTTGCCAACCCGCCCGTCAAGCGTGGCAACTATAGCAAAATTCTTTTTTTTTATAGTATAGGGTGACAAACTAGCACACAGTCTACCTGATGGTAAGTGGTTACTGCGACTTATAGACATTTTCATCTATCCTCAATAAAGACTCAAGATGCAGATGCGTTGTAACTCGTGAGGACTAAGATACAATGCCATTTTTCCAGTAAAACGGGTCTCCGGTTCTCTACACTAGCACTATACGAAACACTGCTGTGTTCGTATAGTGAGTGTAGAGTGTAGAGTGTAGTGTGGTTTTCTGTGAGAGCGTGGTCCTTCCCCGGTCGAGCCGAACCATTCGTGCTACAACTATACTACTAATATAGCTTGCAGCATGGCTCTACCACGTGTAAATTCTCCCTGCGGCAATCTATGGGTGTGATCTATGTTCAGCTGTGAACTTTATTAACTGTTAAAAATTTCATTCAATATTTAAAACCATTCTAATAAGACGTTACGTCACCCATAATAAAAGTTGTTCAGTTTAATAACTTGTCAGAATCCCGATGGCATACCTAACGGGATTGGTAAATCGAAATCGGACAAACGTGTACGTGTTTAAGCACCTAACGACATTTTTAATTTTGCGAGCGCCCGCATTATACACCGCAGGGAATTAGCCGCAGAAACCTCTCTTGCTGCTAAATTTCAAGATGGTAGATTACAAAAACGTAGGAAAAAATACTATTCTGAGTGATCACGTTCAGTGTGATGACTTTGAGTATTAAATACCGGTTTTTAAAACCGGTATTACGTAAGAATTTATGTTTCTATTGCATATAACTAGTCGTAGAAGTTACGAGCTGTGGTAGTATGGTTTAGCACCTATGCCTTGCTTTAAAATCTAAAAACGTGAACAAACCGAGTTGGACCGCCAACAACAAAGAAATTGTTTTTGCAGTGGTAATTACCTTTTTCACCATGTGCTGCGTGAAAAAGAACATTATCAGACTTCTTGCAAGTCTGAAATTTTTAAAAAGACACATAACATGCCTTAGAGCAGCGTAACTGACGCTTCCCTGCTCCAAAAATCTCTTAGGAATTAAACATTTAAAACTAAGCCTGAAACTGGAAATTAAAGAGGTTGTCCCGAAACTCAACGTCAAGTTAGGCGTTAGGCTTCTGCGCCCTACCGCCGGCCTCGCTACCGTCGAGGCGATCCGGCCAGTACTCGACGACTGGCTCTGGAGAAGGCACGGCTCCCTGTCGTTTAGGGTGACGCAAGTGCTGTCGGGGCATAGCTACTTAGGCAAGTACTTGTGCCACATAGACAGGGAGCCGGACGCTTGGTGCCACCAATGCGTCCATTGCGGGGAGGACACGGTGCAACACACGCTCGCCGAGTGTATAGCTTGGGAGGAGCAGCGCCGTGTCCTCACAAATAAAATAGGAGGCGATCTGTCGCTGCCGGCCTTAGTGCGGAAGATGGTCGGTAGCGCAGAGTCGTGGGACGCAGTGGTGTCCTTCTGCGAAGACGTGATGTCGCAGAAGGAAACTGCGGAACGGGAAAGGGAGATCTCGACTCCCTTCCCTGGCCACAGAAGGCGCACCGGGCGCAGGAGAAGGGCGGACAACGCCCTTTTCCGGCCCCCATGAATGGGTCCAGGGGCGAGGGACTTGGGGAAGCCCCCGCCACCCCTATTCGTTGGACCCGAGGCGGAAGCGCGCGCGGGTGTCGGCGCGCGCCCCTGAGGCGATACACGGGGTAGTTGATCCCCTCACTACCCCGTGCAGGAGACGAGGCCCGTACAGACCGGGCCAGCACTAGTGTGGGGCTTCGGAAGAATTTGGATTCCCGCAGCCCCACGCACACGTGCGAGGAGACACCGGGGTGGTTTTAGCCGGTAAGAGTCCGGCACGCCCCTCCGCCTTTCCCCAGGTGGAGGTAGTCCATGAGGATTTCCCCCCGAAAAAAAAAAGGTTATACTTGTTCTCCGACCCGAACGGCTTCCCGCCGTGTCGTGGCGGGGGACCTTAGTAGCCGCGGCTTAATCACCCGCGGTGAACAAAGAGAAACTGACTTGGCTGGCCCGTGGTGTAGGGCCGGTCCGAAGTGGCCACTACAATAGGGCTTGGTGAGCCCACTTCGGATGTGTGTTGGTAGCTGCGGCGAGAGGGGCGTCCTCTCCCCACACCGCTGCAGGTGGAGTCACGGAGGAAGAAGAGTGTTGGTATGGAGATGCACCACTCACCGCACCGTTAACACAGTGGTGATGGGGCTACGAGGGTAGAGGAGTGTCGGTTTTGCGAGGCGCCGCTCTCCCTACCCTCCACAGCCGAATCTTAGAGAATCCGAATGAAAGAATCCGAGCCATAGACCAAATCCGACGCTGGGGTCAAGAAAGCTAGTGCCAAGTGCTCGTTTTTGGTGGCCTCATTGCCTCTGCGTATCAGACTGGGGGTAGTCCATTTCACAGTTGCAGTAAGAAGCTTGAGTTCTTGGTACGCCTTACCTGAGAAGGAAGGGGGGAGGACAAGTCCTCCACGAGAAGGGACTGCCATGGGGCGGCCGGCGCTGGTAGGGCGCGGCTGTGTGCGAAAGCTTTCCCGTGGCCCTGCCAATATGCTCCGAAGGTTGTGTTTGGGGTTTTAGTCATAGCCTTACTTGCCCCCGCGAAGCGTGTATTCGTAGGTATTTGCCCATGTAAAAAACAAAAAAAAATGTTATACTTCTTCAGGAAAAAAAAAACAAAAACAAATCCATGTCGCGTGGTTAACTGATAACTGAGCTCCTGTTTCCCGACGTGCAAAAATTCGACCTCCCATCGTCCAAACATATCGCGATCCCTGCTTGCGGCCTGTCTCGCGTGGTTTGCGAAACAACTGCCTATTTGTTTTAGTCAGTCATTCATTTATATAGATGTAGCAGGGCGTAGACTTAAGACCTAGATCCTCGATTGTGAGAGACTACTGGACGCGTGCAGCGCGCAGAACGTCATTACACACGTCGCGCCGCGCCAGCCGCACGGCAATGTGATGCGGACGGCACGTGGCGTCCTGACGGACGCCCCCTACTAGCATACAATTAACCACTTCTCTTTCCTTCAAGTGAATACCAAGCTTGGTAACTAATGTCAGAACCAAGTGTGTTGGGTTCTCCCCACTCTCCTCTGGAATGCCACTTAATTTGGCTCATCTCCCCACTCTCGTCTGGAATGCCACGTCGTTTGCAAGCAATTCATTGTCCTATCATTTAAGTATGCTTGCAGCTGACTGACGGTCGACTCGAGTTTCAGGATTTCACTTTTGAATCACAAGAGTCATATTACTCTTGTGATTCCAGGATAGTTTGGAACGTGTTCTCCAGCTTATCTAAACGAGCATCGCATTTACTGACAAGGGCTCTTATGTCGTGAAGTTCCTCTCTGAATGCCAGAATTTCTTCGCGGATCAGGCGCATCTTTTCTCGGAAACATCGCAACGGAATCGGAGAGGACCGAGGTTTGAAACCTTACTCGAATTCGCAACATTCATTGTTGAGGGTTTTTCGGCATTGTGTCCTTGTTGCAGCGTTTTTCTTTCAATTTGCATTCAGTGCAAGCCCAGGACAGAATTATTGAAGCGCCCACAGCAATACCTACACACGCACGACGTAGCTGCTTACTGTACAAGTGATATTAGCGCCATCTTGCTGTGACATGTATTTACCGCACACACTGCACTTTACCTTTATGATCAACTAGCTGTTCCCCGCGTCTTCGCCCGCGTGGAGTTATTTTTCGCGGAACCCTAAAATGAAAGCAGCCCAAGTTACTCCTTATATCATCAGCTATCTGCCAGTGTGTATATTGACAAATATTGACATTAATATGTATACAATACTAACGTCACTCAATTGTTTTGCCTTCCCGGAACCCTTCCACTAGCACTTAAACTTTATGGTATGGTATTAAAGTTCAAATTGACTTTTAAGTATTATTACGAATCTTTTGTATATGAATATAGAAAACTGTTGTTTTTAGGCTTTTTCAGGCAATTTGTTAAATATTTCTCTCCGTTAGAACCATTCTTGTCCAAAGAATATTATAAAAAAAGAATTAGCGAAATTGCTTCAGCTGCTCTCGAGATTTGCGCTTAGGAACAAATTCAGCGATTCAATTTTATATTATAGAGATATGTCCAATAAGATTTAATAGTTGATAAAGCTAAATTAATGCGTTAATGCGTTGATTTATTAGTACACCACGGAGGCGTTATATGGCGTTGTAAGGATTAGTATTATATTATTAAATTTTATTTATTCTATGAACTTTAAAAATAAAATGATGATATGTAAATGTTGTTTTTCACTATTTATTCACTAATTACTAAACACTCTAATGTGTCGACACTATATATAAAGTCCAAAGTAAATAGATGTTTAACTTCTGCACAAAATTTCTGACCTAAATAACGTCTAAATAATTTTAAATTTACATAAACTTTTCTGACTCACTATTTACGTATCTCACGACAGGCGTCCGTGACGTCACTCCCTATTATGTAGGTATCTCTATACTAGAGGTTTCGCACCTTTTACACTGTCGTTCCCGGTTTGAGTTTTTTAACCTCGGCATAAACGAAAAGACCTTTTCGACTGACACATTCTATAGTTGTCTCTTATTGACACCCACGGGATGAAATTAGGTGATGAATTCACTCATGCCGGCACCACAAAACACAATTCACCTTTGTTGCATTCCTTGTCATTTAACAAACTACAGTTTATCCATTCGAAAATGCCGAACCCAAAACTCACCAACTGGTGACGAGCAGCATTATCAATGCAAGGGTGCTGACTGTTCGCTTTATCATGATCATTACAGACCTTTACAAGTACAATGCTGAATATAAGCCTCACCCAAGGAATGCCACAAAACACAGTCCTAAACTACACACATTTATTGACTTCATGAATGACTTAGCTAGTCTTGACTCCCCCTGGTGGGGGACCACCCTACACTTCCAGACTCTTCGTATAACAGCTGTTCAAGAAGAAGGAGGTTAAATATTAATTTTAACCTGATGCTAGTACCTCAAACCGTTGCGAGAAAAACCATCCCGACACGAACTGACAGACGGATAACAAAATGATGCTATAAGGGTTCCTTTTGCCATTAAAGTTACAGAAACCTGAAAACTAACAATTTTTTATAGTAGAGGGGGCTAACGCGTTTGCAGCTCACCTGATGGTAAGTGACTACCGCCGCCCATGAACAACCGCAACACCAGGGGAATCGCAGATGCGTTGTCGGCCTTTTAAAAAGGAGTAGGCTCTTTTCTTGAACATCCCTAAGTCGTATCGGTCCGGAAAAATCGCTGATGGTAATCGATTCCACAAGGAAGTTGTGCGAGGAAGAAAACATCTTGTAAATCGTACAGTGGTGGACCGCCAATCATTTAGATGGTGTGGATGGTATCGGGAATTCTGCCGCGATGTGTGTTCGTGAAATTTGGCGACTGGGATTAATCCGAACAATTCCTCAGAGCACTCACCGTGGTAAATGCGAAAGAAAATGCAAAGGGTTGCAACATCTCTTCGCAGCGCTTATGAATTGAGCCAATCGGAATGGGCTCGGTCGTCGACGATTAAAGCCGTTGTGCGCTGGATGCGGTCAAGTGGAAGGAGTTGGCACTGGGGAGCACCAACCCAGAGATGGGAACAGTATTCCATGTGAGGCCGAACCTGCGCCTTGTAAAGTTGCCGGCGTTGTGCCGGCATGAAATACGCTCTGCTGAGCACGCCAAGCTTTTTAGAGGCCAATTTGGCCTTCTCTTCTAAGTGGCCACGAAACTGCACGTCACTCTATATGTCGAAGCCGAGGATTCCGATACTGGCTGAGACAACAAAGGGAGTGCCTTGAAAATGAAGATATACGACAAAGGGGTTCCTTTTAGCGGTAAACGTGCATATAGTGTATTATCTATGGGAGTGCCTTGAAACTGACGAGATACGACAAAAGGGTTATTTTAAGCAGAAAACGCATAAACTTGTGCCTTCTGAGGATTAAACTGGACTAGATTTAGTTGCCCTTCATCCGAGACTTTGTTCAGCAAAGACTCGACTTCAGACACAAGTTTGTTCCGGTACTCGGCGACGTTTTCCCGAAAAAAAAAACCTTTGAAAAATTAGTCTTTAATTACATTTACCCTACCATAAGTCGGGGCTTACCAGAATTTCAGCACGGTTTCCTCAAAGGGAGATCAACCATTAGTAACTTAACACACTTTATCACAGAGACCATGCATCATATGGATGGCGGAGGTCAGGTTGACGTGATCTACACGGATTTCGAAAAAGCCTTTGACCGCGTGGATCACGTCATCTTGCTTCGTAAGTTAAAAATACTTGGAATACATGGGGACCTTCTGAGATGGATTGATTCTTACCTAAGAAATCGCTCTCAGGCAGTAGTTGTAGGAGGACACAAATCAAACTTTATAAAAATCACATCTGGCGTACCACAAGGGTCTCACTTAGGGCCCCTCCTATATAACGCTTATCTATATGATATATATACATGCTTTAAACATTCCTCGTTCATGTTGTATGCAGATGATAAAAAGATATTTTTTAAAATAAAAAATTTAGAGGATTGTTATAAGCTTCAAGAAGATTTGAAGAGGTTGGACTATTACTACATAAATAATCGTATCTCTGTTAATGTCAAAAAATGTCAAACTTGCACATTCACACGCAAAAGTAAACCAGTAGAATATACTTACAGATTGAATGGAACAACAATTCAAAAAGTACAGGTAGTCCGAGACCTTGGCATTTTATTAGATTCCAAGCTTACATTTAGTAATCATATTGATTATATCACAAATAAAGCATACAGAAACTTAGGATTCGTAATACGTACATGTCAACCCTTCTCAAACTTACCTTGTATTAAATTATTATACTATGCCTATGTTCGCGGTATCTTAGAATATGGTAGCAACATATGGTGTCCACAATATCATACATATATTAACAAAATAGAAGTATTACAAAATAAATTTTTAAAGTTCATGGACTACAAAATTAAAGAACGACATCAGGCATACAAAGAAAGATGTGTATATCATAAATTCCTCTCATTAGAAGATAGAAGAAAAATGCTTGATCAAATGACACTGTATGACCTAATTCACGGCCGACTTGATAATTCGTATTTACTGGGACTTATTAACTTCTCAACGCCCATATATCGAACAAGACATACCAAATTGTTCTCCAACTGCCACTTTCATACAAAATATAGCAAAAACTCACCAATAAATCGGATGTGTTGTACTTATAACCAATTTTTTGCAAACATTGATATTTTTACGAAAAAGAGAGAAACCTTTAAAACTGAAGTATGCAAAAAACTTTTTAATAGTTATTTATAATTAAGGTATTGAACACACACACACACACACACACACACACACCGATAAACGTCGCTCTTTCTTTTTAATTATGTATAGATAACATAGGAAAACCTGTAATAAGGCTTATGTTAAGCTAATTCAATCGGATGTAATCTTTTTTTTTTAAAGCTGTTGGTTTTCTAAATAAATAAATAAAAAAAAAAAAATACTTTTTTTTGATATTAATTAATCAATTCTATAACTATCTTTTACCATCATTTTGTTTGTTGTTTACGATGGAAGGACAAATTAATATATTAAAAGACCTTCAACAAGTAATTCAAAAAGCCTTTACTAATTTTAAAAAGTGTCCAAAGGATAGACTTACAGTAGAACATATACAAACAAGGCTTGAATTATTAGAAAATGATTGGTCTTCGTTTAAAAATACTAAATCTCAACTTTATGGTCGGTTTAAGTTAGAAGACATAGGTCAAAAGGTTGTCGATATATATGACACAACCGAAGATACTTACATATCATGTAAATGTTTAATGAAATCAACGTTAAATAGTGTAAGAGAACCGCTACCACAAGACAGTGGATGTAGTAATAATTCTTCTAAGCAATCTAATTCATTTGTAAAGTTGCCCAAGATAACAATTCCTACCTTTTCTGGCAAGTACAGTGAATGGACATCTTTTCACGATCTTTTTATTTCACTTGTACACAATAATGCATCTTTAGATAATGTGCAAAAACTGCACTATCTTAAAAGCCACCTCACTGGTGAAGCCGAACAGTTGATTAGGCACACACCAATCACAGATGCCAATTACCGCGAATGTTGGTCTCAGTTAGAAAAGCGTTATGCAAATAAAAAGTATTTAACCAGTTGTATTTTAAAAAGATTGTTCGGCCAGAAACGCTTACATGTGGAATCGGCTAACTCATTAAAGGAGCTGCTAGATACCACGAGCGACTGTTTAAATGCATTGAAAAATTTGAAAATCGATGTAAGTACATGGGACGTTATTGTTATCCATATAGTGACGTTCAAATTAGATAATGAAACACGAAAGCAGTGGGAGTTAAGTGTTTCTAATGACTCCAGCAACGAGTTGCCCACCTTTGAGCAGTTTCGGATATTTATTGAAAGTCGTTTTCGCGCTTTAGAATGTATAGAGCCGAGGAAGGCTGTGGCTCACCAGATCAATAATAGTTCTCACGTTCTTAGTTCGAAAGCAATGCTGGCCACAAAGTCGTCGAATATTCGTTGCGAATTTTGCTCAGAACTTCACAAGCTCTGTTTTTGTAAGCAATTTGCAAAACAGTCCATAGAAAACAGACGAGAGTTCGTAGCAAAAAATAAAATATGTTTTAATTGTTTAGGCGGAAATCATACAGTTTATGACTGTAAAAAGCAGAATGTCTGTAGAGTTTGCAAAAAGCGCCACCATTCCTTGCTGCACCCTAATAGAGAACCTAACGCTGAGAATAAAGGCCAAGATTCTACAGTAAAGTCCACTATCGACAACGCCAGTTCTTCAAATAGTGACAATCAGATAGTTACATGCTTATCTACGGGCAAAGTCTTAAAACCCAGACAGGTTTTATTAGCCACTGCATTAATAAAGGCAGAGTCCAAGATAGGTGAATTTCAAACAATTCGAGCCCTACTTGATCAAGGATCACAAGCATGTTTTATAACAGAGGCCACTGTCCAATTTCTTAGGCTTAAGAAAATTCCAGTCCGAGGTCACGTTTCAGGTTTAGGAGATAATAAGTCAACCATTGCTAATTATATGGTAAATTTAATTATTAAATCCACTGTTGATCTTGATTTTCAACTTCAAATAAATGCTTACGTCTTGAGTAAGATTACATAATACTTACCTGAGAGAAGTGTGAATACCAGTTCATTGGATTGGATTGATATCAACGGTCTTTGTTTGGCAGATCCTTATTTCAAAACACATGAGACCTGTAAAGGAAGAGGATAATAAGAAAGATGAAGCAGTTTACTTACCACACCACGCGGTGATTAGAAACGATAAGACCACCACGAAGGTACGTGTAGTTTTCAACGCCTCTGAGAAAAATAAAAAAGGAGTTTCACTCAATGACACTTTAATGGTTGGACCAACGCTGCAAGCAGACTTAAGACACACCATTCTTAGATGGAGAGTACACGCTATTGGTATTGTGGCGGATATAATCAAAATGTACCGCCAAGTCAGAATAGCGGATGAAGATGCTGTCTTCCAGAGGATACTTTGGCGAGAAAGCCCTGAAAAGCCACTTAGGGATTATGAGTTGGTAACGGTGACCTTTGGAACAGCTTCTGCACCATATCAGGCAGTTAGGTCACTCCATCAGGTTGCGTACGACGAAGGAGATAAGTACCCGCTTGCAGCAGATAGAGTTTTAAACTCTTTTTATATGGACGATTTAATGATGGGAAGTAATAGCGTCGAAGAGGGCGTTGAAATCTGTAAACAGATGGTAGCATTATTAGGAAAGGGAGGATTCGCATTGCAGAAGTGGAACAGTAACAATCGGCAACTATTAGATAGAATAAGTTCAATATATACAAATGAAGTAGTACAGCAAACAGGTCAAATAAAAATTAAAAATGAGAACACTGAAAATAAGGACAAAGAGGACATAGGAGTTAAGGAAAAGGAAATAGATAATAAGGAAATAGAAATTAAGCTAGATAGTACAATAAAAATTTTGGGACTTACCTGGAACCGCCACGAAGATTGCTTTCAGTACTCGGTAAATCTTCCACCGCTGACGACAGCACCTGTAACAAAAAGACTAATAATATCAGATATAGCTCGTTTGTTCGACCCATTGGGATGGTTAGCTCCTAGTGTCGTATTAGCAAAGATGTTCAAACAAAAATTATGGCTCTTAGGTGTATGTTGGGATGAGGAATTAACTACCGAAGTAATAACAGAGTGGAGTACTTACCGCGAAGAGTTGTCATTACTAACCAAAGTTCAGGTACCTCGTTGGCTTGGTACTAGTTCATCTGATGACCTTGAATTGCACGGTTTTAGTGACGCCTCTAAAGCAGCGTACTCAGCCGTCGTTTACTTAAGAACAATTGATGTCTCAGGCAAAATTCATCTGTCGTTGTTAGTGGCTAAAACGAGAGTAGCTCCCATCAAACAAATTAGTATTCCTCGATTGGAGCTATGTGGTGCTGTACTTGTATCAAAGTTATTGATAGAGACCGCAGAGATTTTAAATATTTCAAAGGAAAAGATCTTTGCATGTACTGATTCTACAGTAGTGCTATCGTGGCTTAATAGTCACCCTAGCAGGTGGAAAACGTTTGTTGCCAACAGGACTTCAGAAATTTTGGGCGCTTTGAATTCATCTCAATGGTTTCATGTGCCGACCAAAGAGAACCCAGCTGACTGCGCATCAAGAGGAATACTACCCAGTTCATTAGTCGGTAATGAGTTATGGTTTTCAGGACCATCATTTCTGAAAAATAAATTAATTGAGTACAAGAGGCCAAAGAATCTAAAGACAGATTTAGAACAAACTATAAAGGCGCACACAGCTGTAGTTCCAGAGCACGTAGTTTTCGAAAATTATTCCAGTCTAAGAAAATTAGTTAAAGTTATTGCGTTTTGTCGAAGAGTTTTAAAAAAGGAAAAACACGATAGTAAATATTTGAAAGATCACGAAATAGAAGCAGCATTACAAACGTACGAGGAAATGACTACATTCCTCAATCAAGTGGAAGCCTGTCTGAATTCGCGGCCGATAAGCGTTATTAACTTTACTGATCCTGGTGAGCCCCTCCCTTTAACTCCTGGACATTTTTTAATAGGAGAACCGATAATTAATGTACCAGATAAAAATTACAAAAGTTCAAACGTAAGCTATTTAACTAGGTGGCAATTTGTGCAAAGGATGCTGCAGTCTTTTTGGAAACGATGGTCACAGGAATATCTGTCAAAGCTCATGAATAGGTACAAATGGGCGTCACAAGTTCCGGAACCTAATGTTGGTGACGTTGTTTTAATTAAAGAAGATGATTTGCCTCCAAGTCGTTGGTTATTGGGTAGAGTTATAGAGAAACACCCCGGTGATGATAACGTTACCCGTGTAGTCACATTGCGTACGAAAACATCCGTAATTAAGAGGCCAACATCAAAATTATGTATTCTGCCTATCTCGGATCCATGAATTGTTCAATTTTTATGTCAAATTTATGTAAAAATATTATTGTATCAAATGTTCTTTTACTTTTACGATCAAATGTAGCTATATGTACAACATTAATTACATTTATAGGTTTAATTTTACAATGTTACTTTTCAAAATTTTATTTTAGGTTATTTTAAGCTGTTGAAGTCTTTATTTTTATTTGTAAGTTTTTAGGTCATACTTTATGAGATTAAATTATAGAAGTGTGTTATAAAGTATTAAGTGCAAATTTTAGACTTAAGTACAATTTAAAAGGCCATTCCGTCACTAAATGTCCTTGGTGGGCGGTATGTTAATAAAGAAACCACATTTGTAATTAAAAAAGTTTTAGTTCTACTTCGATAGATGGCGTTGACATAGAAATAGATTGCACTATGGTTGCGTTACTCAGTGTGTAATAAGGCCATTTAAATTATTGTATATAATAATAAACCAGCTCAGATCATACATTGTTGTAGTTTGATTTATATATTATCAACTCTTCAAGTGTATCAATAGGACAAACAGTACAACTAGCTTGCTAGTAAACACTGATGTATACGGAAACTCCAGCCTGAGGCACAAAGGAGTGCTCCAATTTGTACCCCGGGTAAGTGAGATACGAAGTATTATCTGGAGAGGACACCGGCGTCTCGATCAGAAAGAGCAAGGCCAGCTTTGCCGTCTCTGGATGGTAGTGGACGGCGTTTAGGTTCGAGTGAAGTCCCCTGATGTTGTAGAAATTCACGGATAGCGTAGCAGGGGTCATCTTGGTCTTGTTGCTCAGTTTGCCTCGAGCAGTTATTGTTTTGAGCGGAATATATAACCATTCCTACACGATGTGTCCAATGATGACATATGGATCTGAGATGTGGTTCTTTACAGCTGGCCGTATAGAAGCACAAGGTCGCTCACCGAGTTATGCATAGAGTTTATCTGCGTGATAAACTTCGTAATGAGGAAAACCGAAATAGAACCAGAGTCACCGACATAGTCTAACGATTCAGTATGCAGAAATCGCAATAGGCTGACCATATGGCTAAAGGAACCAACACCCGATGGGAAAGAAAGGTATTTCCGAGTGGCAGTCTCGTACTAGTAAGCGAAGTGCGAGGCAGACCCCCATTAGACGGGGTGACAACCTAGTAAAAGATGCAGGAAGTTGGTGGTTGGGACCGTACAGTATATGGAGCATTCCTTGGTATAGGCCTATGTTGTGTGGACTAATTATGGGCTGACATGATGATTATAATGATGACTCTTCCTAGAAAATATTTGATATATCGCTTACATGATATGATATATAGGTTACGGATTATCAAGTGGGGAGTAAATATAGTATTTAAAAGCAAACGGGGAGGCCGTTTGCTTTTCAAATACTAACGGCACTATACTTTAGCCGGCCAAGTTAACTGACCATGTGCTAACCATGTTTTTCGACGTCATTAAGTGACGCTATAGCTATATTATGGCTGCATCAAGATTTTTTCTACTCGACTGGGAAAAGATTATATTCTCACATAATACCAGCGTAAAATAGCACCATAATGATACTACATCATGGTCGTCATGGGTGCCAAAGCTTTTTTCATTTTGATAGAGAACTGGTTATTTTGCCACAGTATTGCCATCAAGCATTTATCATCGTAATATTTATAAAATATCGACTGTTATATCGATATATATCAGTGGTTATTTACGACTGGTGCTCCCTAAGAGTCACATGTACTGTTTCGTGAAGGCATCATACAATTGTCTCACATATAGAATAGTATTTAAAAAATCCTGGGGATGGTGGAGATGGAGATATTAGAGAGAGCAGATATTGTAGATAAGGTTTCTTTACTATGTGTTGCTAAATTAAAACATGTGCTGCACAACGACTCCTTGTCACACTCATATTTGTGTGTCTTATTTATAGAACAAACTTGAAATTGTTGCTGGTCCATGATAAAATAAAAAATCGGTTCAATGGTCCTTCATTAAGTAACACTGTTGTATATCTTCGTGAATCAGCTTAAAACATAACAGAAGACGTTTTTTACTACTTTATCAACGTTTAATGCCAAAGAAATAATATCAATAGAATGAGTTTCACGTTACATTGCACTTCTATCGAGATAAATTTTAATCTAAATTCCCTCGAGCCGCTTCTTTGAATCACATAAGCTCGCTTCGATTCACTGATTACGGTTCACATATCATTATATATTTAGAAAATATCGAGTTCAAAGCAAATCATCGGAATGATTTCGTAACTCTGATCACATGTTTCATTTTTTAAGATACTATACATAATACAAAGGATAATTATGAATCTTTTTCCATTAAAAAGTATTTGAATAGAATGCCTAAATATATAAAGTTAGCATTGAAAAAAAATAGACTAAGTTACGCCATGCGATACTGCTAATAATATAAATAACTTATTAAAAATTAAGCTTTTGATAAAAATTGGAAACTAACTTAATTACTAAAATAGTAAAATATTTTTTTCGTCTGCTTCGGAAGTCGATGCCAAGGCTAGTTACCGTTACAGCTTATTAAAGTTCACTGCTGAAATTAGGCCTCCATGCCATAGTTTCCATGCTTGGCAAGTGAGTTGGCTACTGCAGTTTATTTTTTATTTTTAGTCGTTATTAGGAAGACGCTGCTGCCGATCACCTCATTTGTTACCCTCTGTCGCCTCTTACGACACCCACGGTATGATATGGGGTAGAGGATATTCTTACACCGCCACTACACGGTAATAAAAACAAAGTGTATCGAAGAATTAAAACCCGTACTTCAGGAGCTGTTGTGTGAAAATTCCTTTTAGTTTATGAACTCGGTGTTTTCCTTTTTATTAATCGTTTAATTGTTACTCATTTCAGAAATCTAAGAAATATCACAAGTTTAAGGCAAGTTGTAATATTTATTGAACATAGCTTGCAAGCGTGGTAGAGCCACGCTACAGCTATATTATGGTTGTAGCGCGAATGGGTCGACTTGACCGGTTAGGACCACGCTCTCACAGAATACCAGTGTAAAATAACTACTTATTGATGCTGTGTTTTGTATGGTGAATGTAGAGAACCGGAGACCCTTTTTGCTGGAAACGAGGCGTTCCATCTCATTCCCCAGGTTTGGCAAGACAACGCATCTGCATTTAGATTCTTAATCGAGGATAAATGTAGATGTCTATGGGCCACAGCATTCACTTACCAGGTGGACTTTCTGCTCGTTTGTCACTCTTATTCTATAAAATAAAATCTTCACCTACAAGTGGAGAAAATGTCAATCAATCATTTTATTCGCAAGTTGTAGTTTCTCAAAATATCGAGTATATTTTGAGAAACTACAACTTATATAACTTTATTTATTTTAAGAATATTGGTACAAGTTGTTACAATTCTATGTTAGATATTGGAAAATAAAATAATGGCGGCGAAAACTACTTCAAGTCTCACTGAACTTTCGTTGTGATCAGCTTTAATCTAAATTCGTTTGTGCCAAGGTACAGATTTTTCCACTTTTTGATCGCAGCTTTGCTCATAATTGCCACTTAAAAATGAGGTGTAATATTTGACAGATTCCAAAGCGGGGAAGTTAGTTTGACCGAAAAATGTAAAGGTTAATGTTTCTTTCTATACTATTGGTTATATTTTATATTAATTAGATTAAAAATGAATAAACCAAACAACAGATATTCATAAATGTAAAAGAAATAGTTTAATATGTGCAAAAAAAGAGCAAAACACTGAAGCATTGTTTTATCTATTCATAAAAATATTGTAGAAACCGATAAACTTTTTAAAAAAAAATAACTCCTCAATTAAAAACATTGTGTTACAAAAAACTTCACCTCAATGTCAACTAGCGACATCTGATGAGCGGAAGATAATTAGCCCTCATTTTTTCAGCTGAATGGATAAAACATTATAATAATTTATTAAATTTTATTTTTGTGAAATTGTTACTAGCATGTTAGAATGATTAGAGCAATAATAGCAAACAGTCACCACAGGTTTGATAGGAGAAGTTGGCGGTTACGTGATGGCGGACTTCAAATGCCTTCAAAATATTTTCCCCAGCCATGCGTGTCTCTCACGATGCTTTCTTTTCCCAACGTTCTCGTGATAAATCAGCACTTTAAATTGCAATTAACAGTTTCATTGGTGTCAGCTGTATTCAAAACTTATGCTCGCGTATTGTGAAGTCACGGCGAACGCGAACTCTCTGAGCTTCCATGGTTCTTAAATAATTATTAATAACTAGCGACCCACCGCCGCTATGCCTGGATAGAATCAATTAATGTGGCCTTATTCAGATTTAAGATAATCATCGAAAACTATTTATTTTATCTATTTTCTCTATTTTTTAACAAAAAATCTTCAAGTTTTAAGATAAAAAATATATCAAATATAGCATATATCACTCCTAGGATTTCTCTCTATCTGTTCGTGAAGTTTCATGACAATCGGTTCAGCAATTCCGAGGATTATCCCGGACTACAAGTTACAGACAAGACATACAAAGTTTTAAAAATGATTATTCTTACTTAATGGCGCGCAAATTACCTCCTCTGGTCAAAAATGCAGTTACTTCGATATTACACACTTCAATTGTAGTTATATGATATAGGTTACAGACAGACACTTCATTTTTTTATGTCGTATAGATAATTTAATTAAATTAAACCTGCTACACTGCTGTCAACCGCAGTTTTTTTTTGTTGTTAAGAAGAAGAATATGCTGCCCATCTCCTTGTTTGACTCACTATGCCGCCTCTTATAACTCCTACGGGACGATATATGGTAGCGGATATTCTCATAGAAAACAGAAAAACTTTTAAACAGAAAAAATAGAAAAAATTTTAAAAATTATGTCTTATTCCGTGTTCTGTGGATATTCTCAAATCGCCACTACGCGGTCAATATGTACGCGGTATGTACCTACTACGTACGTATTTATTTCTAAAATGGCCTAATATAAATACCGTATATCAAGCAGTGGACTTTATAAAGCGAGGACGATGACTCTTTATTAACAATATGTTTAAAATCATAAGCAATTTCATTTTTGAAATCCAAAGAATCTCACTGATTTCATTTCGAGATAGAAATGAGATAACCAAATTACTTTGAAATGTTTTGCAATCCTTTGTTAGAGGCAAATATTTAACGTTCACGTAACAATCGCCTCAGATGACCCGAGAGACTGACCGTGATTGACCCGTTCGCAGAGACGACTACAGGAATAATTTCGGTCGGCAGACCACCCCATATGTCGGTCACCTTGTGAGCCAGGTATATATTGTTTTCTTATCTGCTTCGGCTTTCACGATTTTTATTATTGTTTGCTTTTTTTCTCCCGTTTCTAGGGTTAAAGAAAGATATATTCAGCGGGCTTAACACCAAGCTAGAATGATATATCTTATGTTTATGCAAGCTATAAATAAATAAAAGTGTAAAAATATGTATGTTTACGGTGTTTTCTTACCTATCATAGGGCATAAATTTACGCAAAATCCTACAGGTATTTAAAATTACAGCTTTCTGCAATCTAATATATATTGAAGAGTGTAACTGAAGCAATTTTAAACTATTGTGTAAGGATTTTAGTACAACTCTAGTAGCCAAAATGACAATAGGAAGCACTTTTACAACTTTAGCGTGCCATTGGTTTTCTATTTCTTTTGCCAAATCCAAGTATATTGCAATCTTTTCAGTGTATGTTTGACATAGATTATGGGTGTTTGATATAACTATATCAGTAAGGTAAGCAGATTTGTTATTTTAATCAAATAAAGTTATATTCAGTCTATTATAATGGACAGTCTTATCAATTACTAGCTGTTCCCTATTCTTTTATATTTTTCTCAAATATAAGTAGCCTAAGTTACTCCTTAGAACATCAGCTATCTGCCAGTGAAAGTCCCATCGAAATCGGTCCAGCCGTTTCGGAGATTAGCCGGAACAAACAGACAGACAGACAGACGGACCGACAGACAGACATATAAAATTTTTAAAAATTGTGTTTTTGTTATGTGTACCGTTTATACATTCATATTCATTTAGTATAAAACTGTTATTTTAACATTACAAACAGACACTTCAATTTTATTTATTTGTATAGATTATGGTTCGATCCCAGTACAATCTAAAATTAGAGGATTCTAAAATTACTTCCTATTTATAATAAGCAACTTTGTGTTCAATTAATTTGTGATAATACGCTAAAGATTGATGTATAATCGATGCAACCTGATCATGTCTGCGCTTATAATCGGTTTGCGCTATTTTTTTACATGCCCCAATAATGTGTTGAGTAGTTGCAGAACTACTTTAACATCTTCGACATTTATCGTCCTGTAGATTGATTTCTTTTATTATATGGTCTTCAATTGCAAGCACGAATCCTTCTGTTTCAGGAAATAATTCACCACGTTTTAGCCAGGCGTTGGATGCTTCTTTGTCTATGCTTGCATCCATCAAGTCTAAACGGTGGCGTCCGTGAAAAGTTTTTTGTTGCCATATCTGCAATTTCTCCTGGTTTATCTTCTCGGTCAATTCTACATTACTTTCTGCAAGATGAGTGAGTTTTTTGTCAGATTTGATCTTAGCCTTATGTTTTGAAGATTCTTGCGATCGTGAACAAAAAAATGCTCACAGTGAAATTGTGCTTGTTGTGAAGTTCTGAATATCTATGAGTCCCCTTCCTCCTTCTCTTTTGAGCAATGTCTGTCGTTGTATACATAAACGTGGATAGTATTTTCTATATTTAGTCATAGTGGTGTTAATTAAGCGTTGTAATTTCTAAGGTCAGTCTGTAATCATTTAATTATTCCAAAAGAATGGTTTAATATAGGTACCGCAAATGTGTTAATGGCTTTAATTGTTTCGGGGATTCTAATGTAGATTTTGTTAACCTGTAATGTATTTGTTGGAATTGTTGATACCTTAAGTATTTGTATCCTTTGTTTGGATCTACGGGACCTATGATCTGAAAGCTATTGAGTTGATAATTATTAGATTCAAACTATCCTCTGCGTATTGATTGTATTTTACACTTATCTAGACTAAATTCCATATAAATGTCATTTGAGAAGCTCTGTGTTAAGTCAGCTAACTTATAAATATCGTCAAGGGAGCTACCAAATAGCTTTATGTCGTCCAGTCCAAATACATAAGGTGCGAAAGAGTGTAATAAGTATTATCATATTTAATTTTATATCCCATTTTACTGTGATTCAAAATATTTGAGAGTGGCTTAAGTGCTAGGCAAAACCACAAAGGGCTGAGAGAATCCCTTTGAAATAGATCTCGCTTTATATTTATGAAATCAGTGTAGGTATATGAGTTATTATACTTTAATTTAATTGCTATTTGCCAGTAGTCCATAAGGTGCTTGAAAAAGCGTACAAGTATTGCATGGATTTTATAGTGTTCTAGAATAAAAACTAACCATGAATGTGGAATTGAGTCGTATGCCTTTCTATAATCTATGTACATCGTGTATATATTACGGTTATTAATGAATGCTTGTTTTGATACTACAGCATCTATCATTAACTGCTCTTTACAACCTTGACTTTTCTTCCGACATCCTTTTGTGCTTCCACTAGAAAATTATTGTCATTTGAGAACTTGTAGATTTTTTTTCTTTTATGCACGCTGTAATAATTTTATATATGGTTTGAAGACAAGTTATTGGCCTATACTTTCCTGGAGTTATTGAATCCGTTTTATCTTTTGACAACATGTAAGTAAATCCTTCTGTGATGAGGTCGGTATTGTTTCTGGTGATTCTATATATTTACTTATATGAAATAGAAGTAACTTGTGAGTGTAGGTTAATTTCTTGCACCACAAATTATGTTTATTGTCCGATCCTGTGACTTTTCAATTGTGTGTGCAAATATGCCATTTGTGGAAAATTGCTTATCTTTTCTGTGTCATTTTCTGTCCATTTATTATTTGTATGTCTTACCGGTTCAGTCAATATATTTGAGCAGAATTATTGAAAATCTTCAGGTGTTGGAATTGTTGAACTTTTTGAACTTAATACTTCATCGCATTCTACTAAATTCCTGTAAAATTTTTCATTGTAATTTTTTTTGTTTTGTTGCTTTGTTTGTATACATTGTGTATATCTTTTTAATCGGTTTGCCGTAGAACTTAATTTCTGTTTGAGTGTATCTAGAAAATGCGAAAGATCTGAATTTACATGTTATTTGTAATGAATTGGACTTCTTTTGTTACTTTTTTGCTTCGATTTCCTCTCATGTACTGCGTTAACCTACCTATCATTTTTCTTTAGATTATTAATTTTATTTTGCAAACGCTTCTGCCAAGCAAGTAATTTTTGATTTCCCTCCTACTAGAATTATTATTTTAAAAAATTGTCCCGTTTACCTGGCTTGCTGTATAGGCGGTGCAATAAATAGCTGTATGAATAGTTTCAAAATCACTTTTACAATGTACATATTCTGGCAAAATTTTTAATTAATGTAATTTACAATAGTTGATAGTTTTTTAGCACATTTTTGTTTTGGAATATACCGTATGTTAACAGGATCATACGCTGCATACATTTGATAAGCTTCTAAATATATTTGTTGTATCTTTTGTTTTTCGTTTTTATCTAAATTCTGTAATGAGACTTCCTTGTTGTGTATTCTCCGTATCGGGTTCATTAGTCAGTAATAAATTATTTCGCCTCAACTCAAAATAATCGTTTCTACTCGTACTACATCGCAATACATGGCTACCTAGCGGTTGACTAGTTGATGGTTCCAGAATTCTGTTTTGTGATCTATCAAATAGCAGTTGTTAATTTAAAACAGATGTTCATTCTACTGGTGCCCCTATTGTGATGCTTTTGTTGTTACAGTTATTTGTTTCATAGCTAGCTTGCAAAAACTTGTCTCTAATATATCTTCTTATTTAACGATTTCTTATATTTACGCGAACACTACACATTTAAATAAAACTAGTTTTACGAATTTTATCGCGTATTAGAACTTATTTTATATTCCCGACGTTTTTTATTTCTTGTAGCCATGCACCCTTTGGCACGAATCGGATCAAACCTTAGATGGGATTGACAAATTATGTTTGGAATTACGATTCGGGATTAAGACAGGAAGAGAATTGGGTTAATCGCAAGGATAAAAAATGGATTATTGGGTAATCGGATAATTGGATGATTGGGATCGTTAGTTAGAGGGTATATATTTGTTTTTCTTGTTTTGGTCTGGTTGTTATTGCCGTATAAATTTAATATTGTACGTATAGGATCGCGTGGACTTATACTTTGACAAAGGAGAACGCCTGCGTATGGCTACTCCCCCTGGTTTTCCGGTGGCTCGTGTTGCTCTAAATTTCTAATTGACGAAGATATCGTATAAAACACATACAAAAAGACAAAGAGAATTGAATTAGGAATCTTCTTTTTTAAATATCGGCTAGAAATTCAAGTCAATATGAATCTAACTTAGAGTTATTTACGCAATAGGTCTAAGTTTCAGATGCCTCACTTTTGTTTGCCTGTTATGATTCTGTTCGTTATTATTCTTAAAGGTCTTATTACATGTGTGTAAAGTTGGAACTTATAAAACTATGCACATAGTGTTCGTAGATGAGTGTGTATGAGATTAGTGGTAGGTAGATTTCATTACCTCATATGATACTTTTTAAGATTTTGTTAAAAGACGGTTAATTAAAGTATTAGAACATTTCGCCGCACATGCGGTTATGAATTTTAATTGAAAATAAGATAATGGAATAACTGAGGAGCGCTTTGTGAATTCCATGGCAAATATTTAGATTTCGCCAGTAAATTTCATTAAGTCAGTACTAATTAATCAGCACCGCAACGAGTTAACCTTGAATCAAATACCGTTTGTATTATAAAATTCAAACCAATTACAATTACAACATGCCTATGTAACGAACCCCCCCCCCCATCTTTTTTCTTTTCTACTATATATCCACTTATACTTGTATTTCTTTAGAATCTATATCTGTAAGATATATAAATATATCTAATTTACGTGACCAGTATAACTTGATCTTTCTAAAGGTTTAAATATAGGCCGTTTAATAAATTTATGGCGTGATCGCCTTAGTTAGGACCCTCTTTTACGTTGTGTTTGTATAGTAACTTAGTTCTTTTAGGTGTATCTTGGAAGAATGAATATTCACGAGAGCAATCGAAAGCTGTAGGGAGAGTCTTATAAGCTAAAGAACCCCGTTCACGAAGACAGAGCTCAAAAAGGTTAAGAACAATAAATTGTCCCTATTCCACTTGTATCTGGTTCACAACAGTCAATTCCTTATTAATTAATCCCTTCCCGCTTGGAAAAGGCTCACAATATTTATACCGGGTGTCCGGTGGCAGAATTAGGATTTCAAAATTAAATAATAAAAAAACTGCAAAATATTTTTTTTTATTTCAATGACTATAACAAAGAAGGGAAGTGCGGGTTTTATTTCTTAAAAATTATTTCGTCTAAATGTTGACCATCACGTCGGACACACTCTTGGAATCTGGCTTCAGTATTGCGCGCCACTCGCTGGAGAAGGGACGTCGGGATGCCATTAACCTCGCGAACGATATTTTCTTTTAATGCTGAGATGGTCGGTGGGGCGGTTTCATAAACTTTACTTTTGAGGTACCCCCACAGAAAAAAGTCCATGGGGGTAAGATCCGGCGACCTGGGTGGCCAGGGGATGTCAGCAAAACGGCTTATCAATTTGTTAGGGAACAAATCACGAAGAAGCGCCATGGTCTCTCTAGCAGTGTGAGGCGTGGCGCCATCTTGCTGAAACCATGTCTGTGAACTGTAGGCAGGATGTTCTCTTAATATTGGCAGGAAAAAATCGTTAAGCATTCGCCGATAAGAAACGCCGGTTACAGTAATGGCTTGTCCTTGACGATTTTCAAAAAAATAGGGTCCGATTATTCCTCTGCTTGACAATGCACACCAAACCGTCACTTTGGGACTGTGAAGTGGCTGTTGATGTTTCAATCGCGGGTTCTGTCCTTTAGGTGACCAATAACGGCAGTTCTGTTTATTTACACTTCCATTTAAATGAAAATGGGCTTCATCGCTCCAAAAGATTGTGTTCACTGTACGAAATCGCTGCAACATTGTTTCGCAGAAACTTTTGCGCCAATTGTAATCATTAGGCTTAAGCGCTTGCACAATTTGAATTTTAAAGGGGTGAAGTTTAAGGTCCTTTTTCAATATTTCGTGCACAATCGTTTTTGGGAGCCCTAGAGCAGCCGCTCTCTTACGCACGGACTGTCGCGGGTTATCGCGTAAACTGTTTGCGACAAGTTCGATGTTGTCATCAGTCCTCGACGTTCTGCTGGATCCCGGCCGCGGATTATTTGCTGCTGAACTTGTTTTTCTGAACCTCCGCACCCACAATCGAATCAAATTTTCGCTTGGCGCATCACGTAACCGTCGGATATTGTACCGCGAACAAAATCTTCGACGAGCAATAGCACAGGAATCGTTTGCTTTAAAATAAGCTTCGATTGCGAACGCACGTTGTTCACCCGTCCACTGCGACATCGTGACTAAGGAACCCGCACGAATGACGAATCGAACGTGACCCCCCCGCCCGCCCCTCCGCTAACGGTTCGAAAACAGTTCGAAATTTAAATCCTAATTCTGCCACCGGACACCCAGTATCAAATACCAGTTACAAGGGCTTCGCTCTCCCACATTTTAAAAAAAATGTGGAGGAGGTACACGGCCCCACACACGCCGCGCACGGTGAGCGCCAACCATTTTAATGCGCTCCCCTCGAAGGGTACGCAAAGTTGGGAACTGGACCGTAGTCCACAGCAAAATAACTGGCGAACCAGTAAAAGAGGACTAGGCCCCTTGATAGTGCGTAAGCACAAACATCGACCGAAGTCGCGCATGTCAATGCGTGTAAACGCCATACAGAATACGATCAAATCCAGCCACAGTGAAATGTACGTCACACGGGTTAGGCAACAATCGGCACACTGGCCATAAAAAGCCTTCCGTGAGCGCCACCACCTGCCAGACCGCCGTTCCTGCAGACGTGATGTAAGTGTAAGGCATCACCACCAATTGCATGGTCAGCACGGCCAATTGGCCGCAGAGCGTGTCATGAGTCTACCGCTCACCTCAAGGGAATGGGGTCCCACGTTGCGCGGCTTTCGGCCGCAGCCTTGAGAGCCTCCTCAGATTCTCCCTCTAGCTACCACCCGCATGAGGTCAACACATATGCTCCACCAACCAATACAATGGCAGATATAGCCAATAGGCAGTTATAAGATAATATTAATAATTCGCCATCAGAAAGGGTTTGTGTCACTGACGTTGAGTATATGCATTTTTCGATCATGTTTGTCTCACCCACCAACAAGTTGCCTTCAATTTCTCAAAGGTGGGAACTTTATAGAGATATATTATTAAGTTGTTATATAAATCATCATGGAGGGCAGACAGTCTGCAGCCCCGCAATGAAGGGACTCGACTTGGGCAAAGCTACTTAGGTTGTGAGTCAAACCAAGACGCAGAGAGCGCCATTGAGAATAGCGACCCGCCAAACAACCATCGTAGAGACGCAATGCCACAGAATGCAACAAGCATCAATACGACTATCGTCGGGCTTACACCATCCCAAGGTCCCCCATACAGTCCCAGCAGACATCACCACCCGCATACCTCCATCGACCAGAACCACAAGATGCATCGAATCAGGTGCAGCACACCCGCAGATCCATCACAAGACACAATACTGCAAGTAGCAGTAAGCATCAATGCAACTATCATACGGATGGCGCCCCCTCACAACACACCCACATGACCCTATCGACTTTGGTAACAAAATTTGATAATGTTGTTAACTAAAAATACCACCAACGTATCATAGTAGTACGGTACTAAGACGTCAGTAGCCAAAACTCCACGTATCATAGCGCTATTGCACTAAGACATGAAGTTGAGTATGCTTGCTGCACTTAAAAGTACTACCAAACACACTCACCCTAATCCGAAAGATAGCCGACGTATCATAACGCTATGCGCTAAGACGCCGCCCACAACCGGTAGGGGTGTGCGATGTCCACGGGCAAGTCGTATTGCTACAACAAACCCGCTTACCACCGGCACTAAGATGATATGTCTAGGACACATCGGTTAGTGAGTCCAAGTTTACCTCGGTCTCAGAGGCTGCGAAGCAACCTACACGCCACTATAATAATCCTTTTCAAGTCCCATTTCTTTCAATATAATGCATTTACATATTTGAGACCTTCCACATATTTGCTTTATTTCATAGACCATACTACTGTATGTCTTATTCATATGGGACTTCAAGTCATAACTCTGCTATCATAATACTTATGCATCATAGAGACCTTCTATATTAATGCTTTGGTTCGTCAGACCTTACTATGTTAAGTCCCTAATATAGGACTAGTCATTGTGCAACCATAGTACTAGCAGTCGCTCAGCCGACCACCCCATATATATGTACAACCTTGGGTATGTGTCTCCGACAACGCCCCAATATAAGGGAACATTACAAGAACACGTTCATTAACTTAGAAATTTTCCAATTATTACACGAACACCTTCATCAACTTAGAAAATTTTAATCCATTTTTTCTATTATATTACAAATGTTATTTATCTTTGTTATTGTAATATAATCGCCTTGTATTTATATAATTTGATACATTTTGAACATTTTAAGCAGGTTTTTAATAAATTTAGAGATTTTTAGAGACATTTTATGCGTTTACTAATATTATAATATTCAATATTCCAAATGGATATTTTTGAACTCTATGCTTATTATTTGCATTTTATTGTTTAAATTATAATTTCTATGACATTTTTAAATGTCTGTATAATGAATTTAATTATTATTTATTAATAATAATTATGAGGCGTCACACCTACACCAACAAAACCTAGGGATACCTTAATGCTAAATTATTTACGACTTTATAGTTTTAAATCTTTTTAGTTTCTATAAAATGTAGTACACATTGAAACCTCCTTCATACTATTTTAAAAATTTTAAAATGTGAAAAGGAACGGCAAAATTTTTAGTAATTCATTACGTCAAGGAAAATTATAATTGTTTTACTGGTACTAATTAATCAAAAGGTATTAGATTAAGAGTCCGCGAGAGCAGTTGGCTTGTATGAAAATGTTGCTTTTCAACGCGTCGTTGCTGAGGCCCTACACACCTGCCAAAACGTGATATCAAGGTTGTGGTCACGTTATCGTAATACTGGGGATGTGGTTGAACAGCACACAGGTAGATATCGTGTTACTATGCAGAGACAGGATCGGTTTCTCCAAATGACCGCCAAAAGACAACTCAATATCACAGCGATGCAACTACTACAAAGGCTCCAGGCAGACCACCAGCTGCTGGTAAGCGACCAAACCGTGCGAAGGAGGTTGCATTATGTTAGTCTTCATGCTCGAAGACCGCTACGTATTTCAGCATTGCGACGTGGCAATCGCAATTGGCGGCTTTCGTGGGCTTGGGAACATTTACCATGGAGTGACGAACATAGGTGCTGCTCACCGATGAGTCCCGGTTTGGGTTTCATCCAGATTCACGAAGAACACACGTTTGGAGAACTCCAGGGAGAGTTAGCCGTCTACGGCACCCTCAGGAGGTCCACTCATACCAAGGCGGGACACTCATGGTGTGGGCAGGAATTCGTCTTGGCGGACGAACCATTTGGATCCAAGGTAGCATGACTGCACAAAAATACCACGAAGAGGTAATAGAGTCTGCTATGATCCCACACAGAATCCAAATGGGCCAGGAATTTCTACTCATGCACGATAATGCTCCTTCCCATACGGCGCGGCTGGTGTCGGCCGCTCTCCGAGACCACGATATTCAAGTTTTGAATTGGCCTGCACAGTCGCCAGACTTAAATCCTATCGAGCATGCCTGGGACATGTTACAGCGATAAGCTTTGAGAGATATCCAGTTTTGACGACTCTTATATTAATTATACATCGAAATCCATTGTTAATACTTAAAATTAAATTATCAATATCTTGCTGCGGTATGACCTCCTATGTTCTTTGCAAATGTACTTAAATTAACCCACTTAAAGAAGATAAAATATAGAATGTAATTTTAATTGTAACTATGAAGGTGTCATTACAGTTGTTACGTAGACCTTGTAATATTGCTTATTCCACTCAAAAGGTTAATAAAACTAAACTCTTAATAAAACATTTTTGAAGACGGGTCTTAGACTTCAACTACTATATGCAGTGCAGTTATATTATGGTTGTAGCACGAATAAATCGGCTCCACCGGAAAAGACTACGCTCTCACGGAATACCAGCGTAAAATAGCTACTTAATAAATTAATAAATAAGCTGTTGTTTTGCACATGGTCAGTTAAGAGAACCAGAGAGCCTTTTTACTGGAAATTCCATATTAGCCCTCTGGGCTGTCAACGCATCTGCATTTTTACTTTTAATCGAGGATAGATCAGGTGGAATGTTTGCCACCATTATTCTATAAAAAATATTTCTTATGTGAAAAATGGCCCTTTGTGTGTAGTTGAACCAAAGGGAGCACGAATAGAAAGACTGGCAGTATGCCTTAAAAAGAGTTATTTTAACGGCACTACTGCATCGTGCAAGCCTACGGGCCAACATATTACTCCGGGTTGCTAAAGCCCCACGCTCCCTCTCCATGTCCATTTCATCACGCCAATCCTCGGTCACGTAACCAAGTGAAGTTAGAGAACTTCAAAAAAAGAGCCTAATCCCTTTTAAAAGGCCGGCAACGCATCTGCAATTCCCCTGGTTCCCCTGGTGTTGCAGTTGTTCATGGCCGGCGGTAGTCAATTACCATCAGGTGAGCCGCATGCTCGTTTGCCCCCTCTCCTATTAAAAAAAAAGTATCTGAATTGTGATACCCTCGATAAAGCAGTGTTCTAGACTCTGATAAGTGGTATGTACGTGAGACACTTGTTATTAGCTTTAAACAACACAAACTCACTTTTCTTTATATTATAAATTAGACCGTGTTTATTTGCATAAGCCTCACAGATTGCTAGAAGCTTTCTGAGCGCACTGACCGATGGACTCAGCAACACCATGTCGTCAGCGTAACTTAAGTTGTTGACACACTTTTGATCCACATGGCAACCGCCCTAGTGCTGCTGAGTCTCTCGAGCAGCTCATTTATATACAAGTTAAAAAAGTTGAGGTGGATTTATACCACCTTGTCTCACGCCACATTTTAACTCGTACGGTTCAGAAAGCTTATCGGCCCATTTTACATGATTGGTTTGATGATTGTACCAATAGCGGGAGATACCCAGGAGATCATTAGAAAAATTACATTCAGCAAGCTTTTTCCATAGAATGTGATACGAAATCAGGTCAAAGGCCATCCCATCGATAACTTGTTTTTGATTTGCTAGGAGATTTTACATGCTTGACATTACTTGGTGTTACTTGGTATAAAGGACTTGATACGTTAAACCTTGGTAAAAAAATCACTTACTTGTTTTGCTTGTTTTTGAGAAATACCTTGTTTCGCTTGCTTGATATGCTTGTGCTTTGCTTGTGAAATCCTTCTGCTTGGTGTGCTTGACAAATGCTTGAAGAGTGCTTGCTTGGTGAATGCTTGCTTGGATTGCTCGGTGAATGCTTATACATGCTTTAAAATTGCTATGCTTGTGGTATACTTGATATTCTTGGTCTTGTGCTTGGTATTGTTACTGATTCTCAGTATATTTGCAGACGCTCAGTATACGAAGAGCGCCGTCTCATTTCGGCTAGTGAGACCCGCTGGTGGGAGGCCGAACCGATTTAACTGCACTTGAGATCCACAAATATTGATCAGCTTCCTCGAAGGACCATACAGCTGTTTGATTTTTGATTTAATGTTTGATTGTTTCTTTCAGTGAAAACAACATGCACATTTAAATATTGGTATACAAAACGTCGAGATTATTCAACAGAAAACTTAAATAAATTCAAATATTACATAGATAAAATTAGATTTACAGATATAAACGCTTTTAAAAAAATTTACTTCGCAAATATCCGCGTTATAAAATAAAATGATGTGCCTTACCTAGTATGAAGAGCACCTCCCGCCCTCCCTCAATTGCGTGCACTATCCCCGTCACCACTAATCCCAGCACCACTACTCCCAACACCACTATACTAGGCACTACACACCACTGACGACAATACGATACGTGTTTCGCCTCTACACGAGTCATCCTCAGGTGATATATACTCTACGGTGGCTAACCGCTAAGTGAGCGGCAAGCTAAAACAACTGCCTTTTATATAGACCGATGACGCAACCGCTTTCTACTTAAGGAGCGAGTATGTTAGGGATGAATCTGAATGACAGAGTGAGAAATTGTTTAATAAGAGAAGAGTGTGGTTTGCAAGACTAGGATTAAAAAAGGAATGCTTCGGTGGTTTGGCCATGTAGAAAGAATGAATGAGAAAAGAGTGACAAAGCAAATTTATGTTGCAGAGGTGAACGGCATAGTCGGGAAGGGTCGCCCTAGGCGAAAGTTTATCGACCAAATTGGCGATATATTAAAAATGGGCCAAAAATAATTAAATTAACACAAAAAGCTCAAAACAATCACATTATCAATTTATCACTTCATAAGAAATACAACTTGGAAAATTGTTAATAGTTACAGAAAAAATTATAATAAAGAGTTTAGTAGAAATTTTATAACACGTATTAAAATAATAATAAATTTATAACGAATCCAAAAGACATTGCGCAAGCATTCAATGATCATTTCACTGATCAAGTATATGCAATAGATGACAAAAATAATATGACATATTCTAATAATTTGACACATAATAAATACAATTCATTTTTCTTTAGTTTTATAACAACTTATGACATTCTACTAACCACAAAATTATTAAAAAACGCATAAAGCACTGGTTTTGATGACATTTCGACGAAAGAAGTAAAACACGTAGGAAACACAGTTAACACAGAACACACGTAATGAGTCATATTATAAACCTATGTGTTGAAGATGGTGTATTTCCTGAAGTTCTTAAAACGTCCATTATTAAACCATTATTCAAAAAAGCTGACAGGGAGGACTTATCCTGTTACCATCCGATTGCTATAACTTCTATATTTTCAAAAATTATAGAAAATGTAATTTATAAGAATCTATATAATTACTTTGAAAAATTCGATATTTTTTCAAAAGAACAAAAAGACTTTCGTAGAAACAAACCTATTAATGTAGCAATTTATGAATTTTTATACCAAGTATTTACAAACATTGACAAAAAGTACCAGTGACAGCCCTATGTATGGACATTTCCAAAGCTTTGATTTTGTCAGGCATGACTTA
This sequence comes from Parnassius mnemosyne, assembly GCA_963668995.1. Classification (NCBI taxonomy): domain Eukaryota; kingdom Metazoa; phylum Arthropoda; class Insecta; order Lepidoptera; family Papilionidae; genus Parnassius; species Parnassius mnemosyne. The sequence goes on from CAVLGL010000001.1 coordinate 68,710,196, forward strand.
TTTATTACTTATAAAATTAAATAAATACGGTACAAGAGGCAAGACATTTGATCTTATAAAATCCTACTTGACAAACAGGATTCAAATTACTCAAGTATCACGGATTTGTCCAAAGACTAAAAATGAATAAATTTATATATATATAGTCTTATCCTCGATCCCCAAATTTTGGTTTTTTTTTATAGTAGAGGGGGCAAACGAGCATGCGGCTCACCTGATGTTAAGTGACTACCGCCGCCCATGAACAACTGCAACACCAGGGGAACCAGGGGAATTGCAGATGCGTTGCCGTCCTTTTAAAAAGGAGTAGGCTCTTTTCGTGAAGGTCCCTAAGTCGTATCGGTCCGGAAAAATCGCTGATGGTAATAGATTCCATAAGGAAGTCGAGCGAGGAAGAAATCATCTTCTAAATCGCACAGTAGTGGACCGCCAATCATCCTGATGGTGTGGATGGTATCGGGAGTTCTGCCGCAATGTGCGTTCGTGAAATTTGGCGGCTGGGATTAATGCGAACAGTTCCTCAGAGCACTCCCCATGGTAAACGCGAAAAAAAATGCAAAGGGATGCAACATCTCTTCGCAGTGCCAATGAATCGAGACGATCGGAAAGGGCTCGGTCATCGACGATTCGAGCCGCTCTGCGTTGGATGCGGTCAAGTGGAAGGTGCTGGTACTGGGGAGCCCCTGCCCAGAGATGGGAACAGTATTCCATGTGAGGCTGAACATGCGCCTTGTAAAGTTGCAGGCGGTGTGCCGGCATGAAATACTGTCCCGCTCTGCTGAGCACGCCAAGCTTTTTAGAGGCCAATTTGACCATTTCTTCCAAGTGACCACGAAACTGCACGTCACTCGATATGTCGACTCCGAGGATACCGATACTGGCTGAGACAAGAAGGGGAGTGCCTTGAAACTGAGGAGATACGACAAAGGGGTTCTTTTTAGCGGTAAACGCGCAAACTTTTGTCTTCTGAGGATTAAATTAAACTAAATTTAGTCGCCCCCAATCCGAGACTTTGTTCAGCAAAGACTCGACTTCAGACACAAGTTTTTTCCGATACTCGGCGAAGTTTTCCCGAGAAATATTGGCACGGCCGGTGTATAGAGCATCACTAGTGCTGTCATCCGCATAGCAATGAATGTTACCAGTTAGCAACATATCATTGATATGCAGAAGAAACAGCGTTGGTGATTGCACACAGCCTTGTTAAACACCAGCGTTAATAGGCTTGTAGTCAGAGCATGCACCATCTACAACGACCTTGATGCTCCGATCTGCAAGGAAGCTGGTGATCCAATTGCACAATTTCTCGGGAAGCCCATAGGAAGGGAGCTTCGAAAGAAGCGCTTTGTGCCAAACCTGATCGAAGGCCTTCGCAATGTCCAGACTAACGGCCAACGCCTCCCACTTGGACTCTACTGCCTCCGCCCATCTATGGGTCAGGTAGACCAGAAGATCACCAGCTGATCGACCCCGACGTAAACCGTATTGGCGGTCACTAATCAGCTAGTGATCCTCAAGGTACCGGATGAGCTGGCAGTTAATATTCCATTATTTTGGAGAACAGGGAGGTGATCGCTATAAGCCTATAGTTGGATGGGTCTGAGCGGTCGCCTTTTTTAGGGATCGGGTGGACAAAAGTAGTCTTCCATGAATTCGGGACTACGCCCTGGGAGTAGGAGTACCGGAAAAGACGCGTTAGGACCGGTGCCAACTTTGGAGCACACGTCCTCAGCACAATTGGGGGGATTCCGTCAGGCCGACTTGACTTCTGGATGTCCAGGGAGAGCAGTGTTTTGCGAACCGAGCGCTGTGAGAACAGCACATCCGGCATGGAGCACTTGGTGTTCCTCAAGGAAGCGTTCTTGGTCCTTTATTATGTATTTAATATATATTAACGACTTACCCGACAGCGTAAATTTTTCAATGACTCTATTTGCAGATGATAGTTCTGTGGTGTTTACATGTACAGATATAAATAATTATGAAAATGAAATTAATAACAGCCTAAAGAATATAATTAACTGGCTTAAGTCAAATAATTTAATAATAAACTTAAAAAAGACACAAATAATGAATTTTTATCAACGAAAATGGCCCTTTGATTTATTTAACATTAATTACGATAGTGAGACCGTTAGTGAAACCAAAGTAACAAAATTCTTGGGTCTTTATATTGACAACACCTTAAAGTGGGAGACTCATACAGCATATATTTGCAAAAAATTAAACCAATATTCTTACGCTCTACATGTAATACCTAAAGTAGTTAATTAAGATGCTTTACGGACGGTCTATCACGGTTTTGTATCTTCTACTGTGCGCTACGGCATAATTTTTGGGGCAATACTACAAGGCGCGAAGTTATATTTAAAGCGCAAAAAAAGTGTGTGCGTGCTATTGCAAGTATACCGATTACAGAAAGCTGTAAACCACAATTTAAAAAATTTAAGTTGTTGACATTTCCTGCAATGTATATTTGTGAAGTTGTGACATTTGTAAAAACTAATCCTGAAATATTTAATGATTACTTAATAACAAACAATCGACGTAAAAATAAAATTCATACAATTTCATCAAAGACAGCTTCACTTAGAAAAAGCGTTTTTGGTATACTATCTAAAATCTAATAAGGGTCCATCTATGTTTCATGAAATGCAAAATTCTCAAAAATTTAAAAAAGAATTTAAAACATTTCTAATTGAGAAATGCTACTACTCAATTGATGAATATTTAAGCGACGCATCAGTAGGCATATTATAATTGCATAAAATATTATTTTTTGACATTCAATTAGACTATATATTATTGTCAATATCCTATTCTAATTAAGAATTACATCATTGTTGAATATCTAATATAAATATGATATAAATAATATGATGACATAATTTAAATGTGGAAATGTATTAGATATAATTGTAGCTATAATATTTGTGTAAAATCTCAATAAATCTTTGTTTTTTGGATGAAATTTAAAATCATACATTATCAGATCAAGTAAAGGGTGTGTGGTATAGCAAAACCAAATTCAAACTTTATTTATTTGTGAATATAGGTAATGAGACAGAATAGATCTTAAAAAAAAAATGATGTTCGCTGCATTCAATCCACACCTACGGATTGAATGCAGCGAACATCATTTTTTTTAAGATCTATTCTGTCTCATTACCTATATTCACAAATAAATAAAGTTTGAATTTGGTTTTGCTATACCACACACCCTTTACTTGATCTGATAATGTATGATTTTAAATTTCATCCAAAAAACAAAGATTTATTGAGATTTTGCAATATAATAAACTTGGTAAAAATATAAGGTTGAGTCACGCGACCGTATTGGTAGGCAAACACCAAAACACTAAAATGTAGAATATTAATAAATAAGGTCAGTCGTGCATAGTGTCTTATTGCTAAAATACCGACGCGGGAGAATACACGGTGTTGCACCGGTACAGCTAAGACCCAAAAGGCGGGTGCTTTTAAGGCATGCATTTGTAATTTTTTTATAAATGAAAAGGGCTAAAATAAGGTGATTAGATATTGAAAACTTGATTAAATCTAATATATTATATATTATTATAAAAATGTAAAAAAAAATTAACAAACGCCTACAATTCCACTATGCACGGACACATTCGTGGTCGATCGGTCGGCAAAAACGTTGTGAATTGAATCGGACACAGAGGAGCGCGCGTAAGCGTAGTTGTTGCCCATAAATCACATTCAATTTGGAATAGTTTCTTTTTTGCTCATATTTTCAAAAACTGTAACAACGGTATATCATTATTTATAAAGTTGAACTTAAGTTTAAAATTTGGCTACTCTTTGAAAAATAACTCTGTATAATAATAATGACGATATAAATTTGCTGAGCTGTGGCTTCTAGATGAGGAAAAATAAGTTTAAACGAGAAAAGTTGGCAGGATAGAATCGGTAAACAGGTTGATAGTGATATTACACTTTAATCTTAGTTGTTATGAATAATATTCCTGTGAAGTAATAGTATGCAAAATTCTAAAGTAAATTAATTCAAATCCAAGTATTACAAAAATACGTAATATTGCACAAATATTTTAACGGTGTTAGAGCCACGCGGCAGTTTTTGCTGTTGCACGTATGGGCCGGCTTGACTCGGTTGGTACCACGACCTCACAGAATACCGACGTGAAGTGGAAGCTCTGCTTCTGCGTTTCGTCTGGTGAGTGCAGGTGACCGGAGGCCCAATGCCCCCCCCCCCTCCCTGCAAAAAAGGTGTACATTTAAAGTATATGTAAAATATACTGAACTAAAATATACTAACTGTAGTACGTGTTTTGATATGTGTATAAATAAACATGAAATATCATTCCAAACATGAAGGCTTTTTCAAGTTTTCCTTACAGAAAAATACAAGCAGTGACTCCGGATTTTTATTTTAAATTATATACTGTGCAGTATATCGCCTAGCATATTGACTATCGTTATATATAATAAAATACCATCGTTATATACTATCGTTCCATCTCTCTTTTAGTTTAATCAGTATATTATGTAGCTAAATGTATCTTATATTATATTGTCTTACTAGCTGGCCAGGCAGACGTTTTTCTGCCCTATCCGACGACCATGTGTCCTATAAAAATTCTTAAATTCGTTATAAAAATATTGAGGGTCACTTATCGGGATAAAAACTATCCTATCTTTCAAGTTGGACCAAACTGCACTCAAACTGTGCAAAATTTCATTGAAATCAGTTTAGGAGTTCATCGCGGACAAACAATGTGACACGTAATTTTTATATATAAAGATAATATATATACAGGTTGTTTATAAAATGCTCCCGAAAACGAACGTTAAAAACCTTTTCTTTCACATACCCCCACAGAAAGCATTCTAATGGGGTCAGATCTGGTGACCGAGGTGGCCAAGCGTGTGGTCCTAGTCTGCCAATCCAGCGATAATCAAATAGCTGGGTCAGGCGCTCACGGACGAACTTCACGATATGTGGAAGTCCACGATCATGCTGGAACCATGTGCGGCGATATTCAGCCAACGAAAGGTCGTCTGAAATGTCAACCAATTTTCCGTGAACGTGAAAAGATGATTTTTTTCTTTGGGATCAATTTTCTCTCTGACCCATCATCAAAGGTATCGTTAGTAGGTACTATTGTCTGCCTTCGTTTTCGGGAGCGTTTCACAAACAACCGGTGTATATATTATAAGAAAATATAAGATACCTTTAGCTACATAATATACATAACGATGACGGAGCTTAGCAGGTTTGAAGCAATTTTAGGAAATGAGCGCACACATACGGCTTTCTTTGTCTAATGCCAGTTTTTCAAAAGCGATGGAAGGCTATATATATATATATATATATGGTCCCTTGGAAGAGAAGGCCAAATTGGCCTCTAAAAAGCTTGGCGTGCTCAGCAGAGCGCGACAGTATTTTATGCCGGCACACCGCTTGCAACTTTACAAGGCGCAGGTTCGGCCTCACATGGAATACTGTTCCCATCTCTGGGCAGGGGCTCCCCATTGTCAACTCATACCACTTGACCGCATCCAGCTCAGAGCGGCTCGAATCATCGACGACCAAATTTTTTCCAATCGGCTCGATTCATTGGCACTACGAATAGATTTTGCACCCCTTTGTATTTTCTTTTGCATTTACCACGGGTAGTGCTCTGAGGAATTGTTCGGAATAATCCCAGCCGACAAATTTCACGAACGCACATCGCGGCAGATCTCCCGATACCATCCACACATCTGGATGATTGGCGGTCCACCACTGTGCGATTTAGAAGATGTTTTCTTCCTCGCACAACTTCCTTGTGGAATCGATTACCATCAGCGATTTTTCCGGACCGATACGACTTAGGGACCTTTACGAAAAGAGCCTACTCCTTTTTAAAAGGCCGGCAACGCATCTGCAATTCCCCTGGTTCCCCTGGTGTTGCAGTTGTTCATGGGCGGCGGTAGTCACTTATCATCAGGTGAGCCGCATGCTCGTTTGCCCCCTCTCCTATAAAAAACAAAAAAAACATATATTATCTGTTCTTTGTAATCACCTCCGTAGTTTTATAATTGCCCTAAGGATTAACTGGCAGAGAATGCTTTTAGCATTAAATTCGCCTTTTGATTCTATACTGTTGTAAGGTTCAATAAGGTTTTAATCAATTAATTAAAGCCCACTGTCGCTCAAGGGCACCAAGCTCTCGCCGTGAATTTCACAGTATACAAGTAACAGCAATACCAATGAAATTGGCAATTGCATTTTAAAGTGATCTGACCCGTACTTGGCGGTGAAGGAAATTATCTTGTGGAAACCTGCATTTTTTTATAGGATAAGGGTGACAAACGAGCACACAGTCCACCTGATGGTAAGTGGTTGCTGCGGCCCATAGACATCTACAACTATCCTCCTTTGCAAATCAAAATGCAGATGCGTTGTCACCCGTGAGGTCTAAGATGGAATGCCTCATTTCCAGTAAAAAGGGCCTCCGGCCACCTGCACTCACCAAACGAAACGCAGAGGTAAACCTCTACTTCACGCTGGTATTCTGTGAGGTCGTGGTACCACCCCGGTTTGAGGCGGCCCATCCGTGCGACAGCAAAAGCTGCCGCGTGGCTCTACCACTGTTAAATCTGAAGAATAAAATATTTAGCAGACATGTAAAGTCCACCATCATGCACTGAAGAAGCACAACTGAGATAATGCTCCAAAACCCTTTTAGAAGTGAGAGCAGGCCACTGCCCATCACTAAAACGTATATAGGATGTAACTTTAGATGTAAATACGGATCCATCATATAATGTAAACTTACGGTCAATTAAACCAATGAAATTAAAATAAACTTGTAAAACTCTAATCAAATATTGCAGCTTAGATGGGTTAATGAAAAAGGGCAAAAGTTAAATGCAGCACCAGAAATTGAATTAAATTTCGTTGTAGAGGTGTTCCGTAAACATCCGTTCTAGGTCTAATGAGTCCCGGTCCCAACTTTGTTTCCCTTTAAGATTTAATCAAAGATTGCGAAAAACCTGACCCGCGTTAAAATTACTTTGACAGTTGCAACCGCTGATTAAAGCTTTGTCGAAAAATTTAGCCCATATAGATTAGATGAAAAACAAAAGCTTCAAGAGTTCTAACTCATTAAACTTAATATGTAAATATAATACTAACCAAAACAATTGTATTGCATCACTCTTCATGTAAACTCTTTATAAGTATACTTTTACAACAAAAGTATAAAAGAGGTTATAATATTAAGGAATTTATGGTTGATAATAACCCCTGGGAATGAGATGATCGCTATCAAGCTATTTTATAATTTAATGATTTCTTATATAATGTCATTTTTGGTTAATATTTTGACACACGTAGAAATTGGATTATAGTCTCTGCATCTCTTCAAGAAATTTAAAGATGTTATATATCTTGAGCGCTTGGTATTGAGATCTTCTAATCGGCGAATGTTATTTGCTATTACCAGTCCGTATTGGTTCACATAATTGTGTCTACACAATTATGTGAACCAATACCGACGCGAACACTACAAATTGAATAAAACTATGTTTACGGAATTTGTCGCCTTTAATTTACTTATTTTATTTCCGGAAGATTTGAGTGCTTTACAGCAACCCCTGATCACGGGGGGGGGGGGGGGAGGGGTTCTGAGATATTTGACGTCCCGATGTCACAGTTAGCCCGGCTAACTACAGTATTTGAATATTAATTTTTGGTTCGATCTATGTAGAATGAGCTTACAGTATCTTGAAGTCTTGCAGTAGTAGGTTCGGATTTCATTTTGTTAATTATAGGATCCCCAGCAGATATCAGCACCCATCCAACTTTTCTATTGAAATCAGGATGTTTTTTAATTTCAACAGCCACGCGTGTCATACTTGGCAGGAATTGGTATTTTTTGCGAGGATTTGTGGTCATATTTGAAATGATAAGCGGGGATGATCTTGAACATGTTCACAGACTATAGACTTCCTAGACCGTTGGTATGTTGTTTAACGCGGGTTTTAATATATCTTATTGTTGTCTTCTATGTAAAAGAGACCACATTCGCAATCGAGCTTGTACACTCCTGCAAGATAGCGGGACACTTGACGGATAGTAAAAATTTACTAATCTTCTTCGGCGCCTTGAGGTATGTTTTAATGGAAACTTTGTCTGTGACTCCTATAACATAGGGTAGTACAGCAGGCACAAGCTCGACCGAGGCTGACTTCACTCGGTCGCTGTAACGTAGGCGCGGGACCCAAAGCTTGTTGTCTTGCAATACTTGCTCGACGTGCTGTAGCTCGGCAGCCAGACGTTTTCTGTTACAGATCCATACCTACAGATGGTAACAGATTCTGACATCGGGACGTCAAACATCTCAGTCTCCCCCATGAACATGGATTGTTGTAAAGCACGTCGAAACGTCGGAAATTAAAATAAATAAACTTAATATTATTTGAATTTAAATATATATTTGAATCTAAATACAATTTTATAACTTAATATTATTTGAATGTAAGTATTCCATAAAGCAATTGAAAACATTTTTTTTAAATAAATTAAAAGAGAACGAATTTCTGTAGGAAGAGGTAATTTAAGTTTTACTTAATTGTTAAATAATGAAGTATGATCATATTAAAGACACAAGAAGAAAATATGGTTGAGGTCACCAATATCTAAACCACACTCACATATAGAAGAATTTTTAATAGAAGCCAATCAAGGTGAACCGAATTACAACAGTGACTCAAGTGCATTCTACATAACATTGATTTATGTTTCTTATTTAAGTTTAATTTATAAAACCAAGGCTTAGAAGGAATGATGGGTTGAATTTTGGTATAGTGACAGCCTTTTCTCGTTTTGGTTATGTTCCAATGTTTTGACCATCTATCTCTTCATAGTCCTTATAAGGTCATAGCAATAGTTTTTAAATAGGAAAGTATCCCCACAGATTATTGCTTGTTTAGCAAGTTTGTGAGCATATTCATTACCAGATATACCAATATGACTAGGAATCCAAACAAGAGAAATGTTGATGTATTGAAATTGATATAAGAATAGAAGTTTCTTAATTTTATATATCAAAGTATTGTGGGAAATGTTATAGAAAGGATTGCATAACAATGCCTGTAAAAAACTAAGAGAATCTGAAAATGTCACGCTTGATTTTAATTTAAAGCTATAGCAATAGTTTATTGCTTGTAAAATGGCTAACATTTCTCGTGTAAAATCTGAACATTCGGGAAGACTTTTAATATTTTCAACTATTCTCCAATATTGATGCTATATTGAGTAGCCAGTACAAGTAACCTTTTGAGTTAATTTTAGAAGCATCTGTAAAAAATATAATGATATCCTGGGAAATTCTTGTCCAACGCAATTACAAATTTTTTATTTGATTCAATCGAACATTTATTTAATCCTTTATCTAATATAACATCGGGTTTGAAAAGTGCAACATCAAACGAATTGGAGAAAAGAAACAGAGTCACCGACCTATAAATAGAATCTAGTAAGGAATTTATTGTTGCTTTTTAATAGGTTATGTGTCTCTTTATTACGCCAGTATTTTCCTAAATTAATTAAAATGTAATGAGAAAGTAAACGAGTTTTAGGCCATATAGCTCGAAGAACCGACAACCGATGGGGAAAAAAGGTTCTCGAGTGGCGGCCTCATACCGGCGGACGAAGTGTAGTGCGTCCCCCCATTAGATGGAGTGACGACCTGGTAAGGTATGCAGGAAGTCGATGGATGCAGGTGGCTCAGGACCGTGCTTTGTGGCGTTCCTTGGGGGAGGCCTATGTTCAGCAGTGGACTTGTGAAGGGCAGTAATGATAATGATGATGATGAAGTATCCTATCTTAATCCTTAAGGATAATTTTTTCACGTTCACGGGTTTGAGGGCTCCGTGGTGCAGTGTCTTAGCAATAAGTGGCAGCGCTGGGGGCCGCAATTTCGTATCCCTCACGGTACAAATATTTGTATGGCTCACAAATAATTGTTCCGTGTCTGGATGTTTGTACTTGTGAAATTTATGTACATACACTGGGCCGATCACGATACAGGACAAAATCCTAGTGTGGAGATGACGTTTATTAAAAAAATTACTCATTGACTTGTTTCTTAATCGAGGGTATAATATGTAGATGTCTATGAGCATTCACTTACCAGAAGGTGGATTGTGCATACATTTTTCACCCTTATTCTATAAAAAAGCGAGAGAAATGCATGCCCATCGATGGGCTTATCTGCAAACTGATGGAATAAAAAAAGAATTCCGTTTGTCATACCGAATCTCATAATAAAGATTTCTAAGTCTTATTTTTATGAGTTGCTAAAAGGTTTTGCAGCTACGAGTTGCCGAAATTATAATGTTCTTAAAATAATACCTCAGGTGGGTACTTCTCGAGTAAAGTGAGAAGTTTCTCAAAGTGCGCATAGACTTTAGAGGCTAATTTCCAAAATATATTAACTACATGAATTCAGTAGATCGACCTTTGGGCAATGCGGGAAGTAATTTCAAAATTAGCAACAGTTAACATCTTTGAATACATAGAGACTTATAATAACGGAGATCAGCATTACCAGTTCAAGAATATCCCATCAATTTATTTTATAATCACTATAAATAACTAGCGATCCGCCCCGACTTTGCACGGGTGATTTCTGGATCTCAACAAAAGCGCCATCTATCGGGTCCAATTGTGAATTTAAACTATTCTTGAATCATCTTAGTCACACACACACACAAAATTTCATCAAAATCGGTCCAGCCGTTTAGGAGGAGTTCAGTCACATACACACGGACAGAAGAATCATACATAATTATGTACTCATATAAAGACTCTCTGTGCATCTCTGTGCATCTCATTCGCATAGAATATATTGATTTTCTTAAAGCCCACATCCAGCAGGGGAAATATACTTTTGTGTTGAAAAATAAGAAGAAAGAAGTACGATATTCTTTGAGCATCAATCTTACTATTTTTTTACTATGATTCAAACTCTAGTATTTGTGTGTATATCTTAGCATCACAAATATAATGATTAATAGAATTTGATAAATTTAGTAATGCTGAAGAATTTTTATTTTCCAGACGACAAGACAATGATAATTTTAAAACTAACATATATATATATAATCACCTTGTGATATTTGCAGCAGTAGTCGTAACTAAGTTTAACAAAATTTACTATTTACTGTGTTCTCGTGAACGCTTTGGCAAACTTCACACTTTGACTTTGTCCAAGATTTTCTCGAGAAATTACTTCGACAGTTTAATAAATTAAGAAACTTGGCGGAGAAAAATGAGGTACTGTAAAGTCACCCGTAATTACAATTCACTGAATGCTTAGGTTATCTACGTGTCGTATGAAATTAAACTAAAATAGGTTTAAAAGAAAGAAAGAAAGAAAGAAAGACATTTATTCACTGGAACTGTACACATCACAACAATAAAAAATAACAAGTTAAAAGTATGGTAGACTAAAATTACGAGAGTGTATAGCGCCAGTGCAAAGGTTATGACTCAGCGTAATGCTGCAGGGTAACCTACAGCGCTGATGATTCTGCCATAACCACAGAAACACGCACGATCCGCCTGGAAGTGTTTATGACATTCATTTCAATAATTATTTTATAAATTGAATTATTTCCTTGCTAATAAATATACTTACATATACATTTAGGGATATACACACATACATACATACAAGACATATTATACATAAATATATTCATATCATATTATATTCTATATAAAACTAAAAAGGTTTCAATACATATATAAAAATAAACGTAACAATAAGCTTAGAAAATACACACTAAAAACAAACATATAATGCTCAACGATGCTGCAAGATAGGCTCAAGGTTGAGCTTTTTGTGAGTGTAATAAATGATTTTTATAATGGGATTTAAAATTATACTTTGAATTACACTCACGAATAGGTGGAGGAATGTCGTTCCAGCACCTTGTAGCTATATATTTAAAACTACCTCTGAAAGCTGCAGAACAGTAAGTGGGATTGGCAAGCGGGTTCGTACAAGACCTAATGATGTTTTGTCGATTTCTCCATATAAGTTTATCATATAAATATAGGGGTGACTTAGTTTTGACAACATCAAATAGAAGATTAGCGAGGTATAGTTTCTGTCGCGCTTTCATTTTCAAAATGCCTGCTTCATTGAAAAAAGGTGTTACACGGGACCGTTTTGGTATTGAGAAGCAGTATCGTGCACATGCATTTTGTATACGTTGAATTAGACGTTGTGACTTTTCCAAAATACAGGGTCCATACACTGTAATGCAGTGGTTTAATTTTGAAAGAACGAGAGATTCACACAGTCTAATTCTTAAGTCCAACTGAATGTATTCGCGGATTCTATATAACACCTTTAACCTATAAAAGCAGTTGCGGACAAGCTCGAGTACGTGTTTTTCAAAATGCAATCTGCTATCCATAACTAAACCGAGGTTACGAGCTTCACCTACACGCTCCAGAGGGATGTTTAACAACATGATTTTAGGGTTTTGATTTTCTAAAAATTTGATTTGGTTTTTTGATTCTAAAAACATATACTTAGTTTTTAGCGGGTTTAAAATGAGGGAATTTTTCTGTGACCATATTGCAATTCGATTCAGGTCCTCATTGATGTTACTAATTGCGGAATGAAATTCAAGTGAATTGCAGGAAAGATATACCTGTAGATCATCAGCATATAGGTGGTATTTGCAGAAGTGCATGCAGTTAGTTATATCAGCAGTGTAAATTATGAATAACAATGGTCCTAAGATAGAACCCTGTGGAACACCTCTATGAAGTGGTCGTTGTTCAGAAACAAGGGAAGACCCATTTTGTTGATTTAATATTACTTGTTGTGAACGGCCGCATAAGTAACTTTGAAACCATTTTATGGAAGATGTTACAAAACCATAAAACGATAGCTTAGACAGCAGCAAATCTATGTTAATAGAATCAAATGCTCTTGAAAAATCAAGCAGGGTAAGGATCGTACCTCTACCAGAGTCTTGAGATGTAAGAATATTGTCAACCACGTCAAGTAAAGCAGTAGACGTGCTTCTACCTTTTCTAAAACCTGATTGTAAGTCAGGTAAAATATTGTTAGCATCACAAAACTTGACGACTTGATTATAAATAACTTTTTCTAAAATTTTTGAGAGAAAGGGTAGTATACTTATTGGCCTTAAGTCTTTGAGATCCTTAGGATCATTGTTTTTAGGTAAAGGACGTACGAGAGCTATTTTCCACGAAGAAGGAAAAGTAGATGTTTCAATTGACTTATTTATGATTGCTGTAATGACTTTTAACGTAGCCGGAAGTGTTAAGATGATCATATCCCTACTCAACTTATCAATACCGTGAGCATTTGATTTTATTGATAATATAATCTTAGCAACATATTCTTCACTTACATTGTGAAATTTAAATTCATTACACCCATATCGATGAAACTCATATTGAGTTAAATCAGAAATGGTTAAATTATTATTCCCGGGAACATTAAGAAAATGGCTATTGATTATATTTGGGTCGTCGAACAAAACACAGGAAGCGTTGTCAATTGCTTAATGTTAGGAAGGACGGACCGTTTCAAGTTCTTCCACAATAATTTCGGACGGTTTAAGTTATTATTAATTTGATTATTAAAATTTCCTTTTTTCTCCCAGTATATACTAATGTTTGCCAAATGTTTCAAAGATTTGTATTGAATTTTATCGCTATCCAAATTAGTTTTCTTAAACTTTGCATGGCTTTTATTCCGAAGTTTCATGATGTACCGAACATTGCTAGTTAACCACGGTGAATTTCGATCACGTACTGCTATGGACTTTTCAGGTGCATAGATGTTAAATATATTTAGTAACAAATAAGTAAAAGTTGATACCATTTCATTAACGCAATCCATTTTAATTACACTTTCCCAATCTACTGAGGCAATCATATTATCAAAGTGAATTAAATTGATTTCTTTTATAGGTCTATAATTAATACATTTTAAATGAGGTTTGGGTTTAATTATTTTAAGGGTTGCCAGAATCATTGCATGTGCTCCAAGATCATTCACATGGTTAACTTGTATGCCCTTGACTTCAGCATCAGTACAGACGAGGTCTATTAACGTCTCGCTATGAGATGTAAAATGTGTGGGTTCTTTAACATAGTTTATCAGACTAGTATAATGCAGAAATTGTTGAAGTCTCAAGGTCATATTATCGTTTTCATTAAGAACATTTATATTAAAATCACCCAATAACACAACATTGTCATAACACGAAAATGTTGCTAATGAATCAGTGAGAGCGTCGAAGAAAGTATCAACATTTACCCATTGGGGTCTGTAGGCTGTGCCTATTAAAATTCTAGTCGAGTTGATGACAAGTGATAGCCACATTTGTTCAACGTCACCAATTGAAGAAGGATGCGAACAAGTACGGACTGGAATACCATTCCTAACATAAAACCTGACACCGCCGCCACGACTACGCATAGAGGATGGACGGGGAATATGTTTTAGAGTATATCCAGGTATAGACGGTGCACGACCGGACTCTCCGGTCCTAAGCCATGTTTCATTTATAGCCATTAAATCCGGTGACAATCGCTCCAGTGCAACCTGGAACTCATCATGGTTAGTGCCAAGAGATCCCGCATTAAAAAGACCAATTTTCAGATATTTTGAATTGAATTAAAACTCTTAAGAAACCACAACAGTAAATAACAGTGGACGTCCAGCCCGATTATTACGAGGGTGGATTGAAAAGTACTCGGCCTAACCAAGAAAATAAACACATACTAAATCAGTTATATTTTTATATTTCTACATAATCACCATCAAGTTCAATACACTTTTGCCACCTCCCCTTCCAAGCATTTAGACCGTTGAAAAAAAATGATTCTTCCTTAGAGTCAAAATATGCGTCTACAGCTGCTTTGACCTCGTCGTTTGTTGAAAATCTTTGACCTCCCAAGTGCTTTTTTAGGTTAGGGAACAGAAAGAAGTCTGATGGTGCCAGATCAGGTGAATACGGCGGATGCGGTAACAGTTCAAAGCCACAGTTGTGAATTTCAGCCATTGACTGTACTGACGTGTGAACACGGGCGTTATCTTGATGAAACAGGACTTTTCTTCTGAGCATTCCTCGACGTTTTTCTTTTATTTCCTCTCGTAAACGACGTAGTAAGGTGCAGTAGTAATCAGAGTTTATATTCTGACCCCTTTCAAGATAATCAATCATAATCACACCTTTCGAGTCCCAGAATACTGAAGCCATCACCTTATTTGCCGACAAAATCGACTTAGCCTTTTTAGGGGGTGGTGAACCAGGTCTTCTCCACTGTTTTGATTGTTGTTTTGTTTCCGGTGTACAGTAATGAACCCATGTTTCGTCCATAGTAACAAAACGATTCAAAAAATCATCTTCATCGGCTTCAAATAACTCCAAACAGTCGCGTGAAATAGTCAATCGCGTCCTTTTTTTGTTCAACTGAAAGCAGTCGCGGAACCCACCTCGCAGACACCTTGTGGAAACCCAACTCGTTGACAATGATGTTTTGAGTTCGTTCATAAGAGATGCCTATAATCTCGGCTATCTCTCTAATTTTTAATCTGCGGTCTCCCATTATTAAATCAAGTACTTTTTTAATATTTTCGTCAGTAGTTGACGTCGAAGGCCTTCCAGAGCGGGGTTCATCTTTCACACTCTCTCTACCACGCTTAAATTCTGCTATCCATTTTTTGACGGATGAATATGACAGAGCACAATCGCCTAATGTACTGACCATGTCATCATGGATGGCTTTTGATGATAGCCCCTTCTTATGGAGGTACTTAATGACGGCACGCTGCTCGATTTGCTCCATTCGCGGAAATTATGTCCGATTACTTTGTTAATAAATTTATAAAATCACAACTAATTATCGCACACGTTTCGAACTTCACACAATGAACTAGTCTGAACTGAACTAAATAATGTGGGTAGATTTGATTTTTAGAATTGAATGGATCTGTGTTAGGCCGAGTACTTTTCAATCCACCCTCGTATAAGCGAATATACTCGACCGACTAAGAATAATAGTAAAACCTTATATGTTACAATTAGAAAATATAAAGACACACAAAAGCACCGAATGCGTGTAAATATTATTCGCAGATAAACATTTAACTCAGAACTAAATCTATTAAAATAACACGTAATAAAAATGTTGGGAATCATAGGACTTCGGTACACTATACACATATAATATGAAGTTCCATTTGCACACGAGTACATATATATCATATGAATATTACCGACGTACAAAAATACATATTCAGGTATATATACATATTTATATGTGTTGTGTAGTAAGTGAAATAGTAATAGCATTTTATAATAATATTTCGTAAAATAAATATTATGTTGGTAAAATATTTGAGATGCATTAATAAGGTATATTAAGTCAAAGAAATAATGTATAATGAAGAATATTCTAATTGTTATAGATATGGCCATTATTTGTTCAATGAACAGTAGTAGAAACGTTGTCATCAACACACATAATACGACACAAACCTCCAACGATAGAAACATGTTTATGTTAAGTATAAAGTTAAGCAAAGTAAGCGGCTTAGCCAATGAGAAAAACACAAACCACATTAACATTAACAGTAGCAGTAGTAATGAAGTTACATTTTTACAAATTAGTTCAATTAGCACATTAATAATTGCACTAAAATTAATCAAAATTATTAAAAAACCTATACAAATAATACAGGTTGAAAGCCAAAGAAACAAAAGAAAAATTATATAACTAAAAAATAGAAGTAATGAGGTTACATTTTTATAAATACGTTCATTTAGCACATCTATATTCACACTAAAATTAAAGAACTTTATTAACAAAGTTATACAAATAATACAGGTAAAATACCAAATGAATAGAAGAAAAATTATATAACTATAAACTAGAGGTAGTGAGGTTACATTTTTATAAATAAGTTCTATTATCACATTTATAATTACACTAAAATTAAACAAAATTTTTAACAAACCTATACAAAAAATACAGACAAAATGACATAGGAATAAAAGAAAAATTATATAACTAAAAAATAGTAGTAATGAGGTTATGTTTTTATAAATTGGTTCATTTAACACATTGATAATTACACTAAAACTAAACAAATTTATTAACAAACCTACGCAGATAATACAGGCGGAGTGCAAAAGATATAAAAGTAAAATTATATAACTTAAAAATAGAAGTAAAACTTTAAAACATTTATAAAAACATGTAAAAACTTTTTTTAATTGGCTATTTCGAACTATTTTCTGATAAAACACCAAAAATACCTTCAATATCTCCAATAGATCGCAATTGGTGTATTTTCGAACTATCACTCTGTCTAGCAAATATACGTCCCTCCTTCGTCCAAATGTATTTCCAACTAAGACCTCTCCCAATATCACGTGCTTTTCCAAATAATTGACGATTAGTACTAGTAAGCCTCTCATTGAGATAAAAAGGTCTAGGTTCATGTGATGGGAGGCCAAGATCTGCTGTTGTAGCCCCACGGCGAACACGAGCATTTCGTAACAATTCGTCTCGAATAACTCGACGACAGAGGCGTACCACAATATGACGATGACGTGGGGGACGTCCCAGGGCTTGTGTTTTTAAATCAGAAAAGCGCTGACTATTTCCCACTCTACTGGCGCTAACTATGTCACTCTCTTCGAGCTGAGTGCCCAACTTGGCTGCTACCGCAACAACGATGTGTGGAACTGATTCATTGCTATTTTCCGGGATACCAGAAATCTCTAAGTCATTTAATAAAGCCTGTTGATCACGCTCATTAAGATTAACTTGTAACTGAGTTATGGTGTTTCGCAAATCCTGATATGTGGAAGGTAAAGTTTGGTTTTTTAAAAGACACAACTCAGCCTGTAGTTTTTCATTTTCACTCTCTAAAAGAGATATTTTGTTACTGAAAGACGATATGTCACTTTTTACCTCTACTAGTTGAGCAGATAAAAAATCTGTAGTTTCCGTAAATTCTTTTTTGAGTTTAGCCACTGCTATATCAAACTCTCGCTTAATCTCCTTAGTAATTGAGCTACGCATATGATTTAATTTCGTATCAAGAAGGGAAGAAAGTTGCTCAAGGGAGATATTAATACATTTGTCTGACTGGCATTGTAACATACTACTGGTGATGATCGTATTAGGCTGCTCAGTAGATAGCGACTCATTTAAGTCCCTTTGACCCTGGATAATATCCTCACATGACATGTCAGTCTGGTTAAGCGTTGATTCGAATTGTTTTCTAACAGGTGTGTCGTCCTTAATACGGCGTGATGTTACATTCACACACGAAGGACAGCACCATGTACGCTTCAATATCATGATTTTTATTCATAAACAGAGCCGTAGTAATATTTAGGCATTTATAATGATACGTGCCCTTACAGCGTATACAAACTAATAATTCTTCGAGACGAATCACTTGAGTACATGCTAAGCATTTCATGGTTTTGTATTATTCGTACAAATAATTTATACAGATAGTAAGCAAATGAATTCAATAAGCAGGTACTCGGTAAATAAACTGACGAGCCAAATGTGACCCCCTTGCTTAGCGACAGGCCTTTAATTAGATGCTGGAGCGAGCAAGATAGACTATGCGCAAATACAGGTCAACGACTGATACAAGCAAAGAATAGGTGTCACACCTCTCAGCTGACATTCACGGTACAAACAAATGCACGTAATTAATGCACTTTATAATACACTTTGCACAAGGTTTATAATATTAATTATATCTTTCTAAAACACAAACATTAAATAGCAAAATATATTGACTTTAAAAAAGTTAGAAATAACTTTACAAGCTTATTAGGGACAAAATAAAGTAACAGCTGACTGATAACCGTGTTTACACTTCAACGGATCGCGCGTGTCTCAAACATATATATATATATATATATATATATATATATATATATATATATATATATATATATCGAACCGTGTAGTGGCAGTGTAAGAATATCCACTTCCCCATATGATCCCGTAGGTGTCGTAAGAGGCCACAGAGGGAAACAAATCAGGAGATAGGCAGCAGCGTCTTCTTAATATCGACTAAAAATAAAAAAGCGGCTGCCAACCCGCTTGCCAAGCGCTGTTAGTATGGAAAAATCCCCCCAATGAGGCAATCTATAGGAGAGGCCTATGTTCAGCAGTGAACTTTAAGAGAGTGTAACGGTAAAGTTATACATACACATATATACATGATACATATCTCTGATGGAGTAGACAGATACCAACAAGAAGCAAGCTACTTGGACCACGCTTAGGCAAAATAATAGAAAATCATAGATGGCTAGCCCATCGCCTATACAATTACAATCCTAATATCCCGATTAGTCGCCTTTTGTGGCTATGCAAATAAAACAGTTAGCACATTAATTTTGTTACAAATCCCACGTAAGCATTAGACCTTATAAATCCCAGAAGAACATGGGTCAAGTACAAACCTGGGGTAATATTTTGACTCTTGTGTGTCTTTTACCTCGCAGATTAATAATGTTAGTAGAAACTTGCGGAAAAAAAATATATACCACGTTATTTATCGTATTCCTGCATTGTCATCCGTATTTGACCTACATTCAAAAGTTGAAGTTTCTAGCTCATCGGAAAATAAATATAAAATCAATTTCTGAATTTCACCCGGAGTCACAGATAGACAGGCGGATAGGCGGATGAGACAAACAAGAAAGTGACTAAATAAAGACGTGGTAAAATGCTTGCAGCTTTAAGCTACTTACGTTGATTACCTATTTTTTTTCCCACATTAACTAAAATTGCTTTTGCCCATTCCATAATTCTGCCCATCTTTTACTATTCCAACATGCTTCCTTGACATATCCAAGAAGCAGAATGAACTTGAGCGTATTCACAATTTATGTACCAAGTTTGTATTCTGGCCCCGCAAATATGGACGCGTCTACCAATTTCCAGAGCAGCTCAAGTAGCTCCAGATTCCTTCGTTTATTGAAAAAAAGTTATTAGCACACTAGAATATTCTCCTGTATCGTGGGGGCATCATCCAGACCCGGAACTTGTAGGTCATAAATATTTGTTCAGTGCGAGATTCGGGAGAGGTGGGTTATATTTGTAAGAGGTTATATTAGCCTGTGTCACCTGCAGCACCATGATTCGGCACTTATTGCTAAGAGCAGTAAACACTTCTGGTAAGCATTTGGTAGTATTTCCACCCGGAATTGATTTTACTTCTTGTACTGTTATTTATTCTGTGGTGTTACTACGATTTCGTCAAGTTTTAGGTGATATTTGAAATCATAATGCAAAAATTTTCCCAAAGCGGATCCATTTGCAAAATCCGTTTGAAGAATCTATATTTTTACTTATAGCCTCCCGAATAAGCCGATTTCTGAAAAGGTTTTAGTACCACAGACCACATACATACCTTTCGGCAAATTGTACAGAAGTCCGAAGAGCAAAATGTGTCACTTTTCATGTTGATAATTCAACGATCTTTTTGAAAATAAAAATGGACGGCAATTGCTCAACGCTCAAAAAAAAGTTACCGTTACCGTTACGGTTACAGCCTATTAAAGTTCACTGCTGAACATAGGCCTCCTCCATATATTTTTATATAAGATAAGGGTGACAAACGAGCACACAGTCCACCTGATGGTAAGTAGTTGCTGTGGCTCATAGAGATCTACATCTATCATCAACTACGAATCAAAATACAGATGCGTTGTCATCCGTGAAGACTAATATAGAACGCCTTGTTTCCTGTAAAAGAGGTTACTACACACACCATACGAAACACAGCAGAGTTAAGCTGCTATTTTTACGCTGGCATTCTGTGAGAGCGTAGTCCAGTCGTAGAGCGTATCTCGGTCGAGCCGACCCACTGGTGCTACAAGTATATTACTGATAAATTTTTTTAAAGATGGCGTTGCCCATTTGCTGATTTGTTTCCCTCTGTCGTCTCTTACGACACCCAAGGGATGATATGGAGTAGTATATATTCTTACGCTGCCACTACACGGTAAAAAAGTAGTAAAAACATTTTATTAATTCATTCATTGTTGTATGCATAAATTCATTTTTGGCAGATTTGATTCTTCACTAAACTTTCATCTCACATCTACCATTACACGATAACTCTATTTGTTTACCAGTGGTTTAATTGTTGAAATAAACCCCCTAAATTAAACTTTATATACTTTCCGTCTATATTTTATCATCAATTTTTTTTCCGGCGTTATATATCTAATTATCTTCACCAAATAGTTATAAAAACAGGCTGACGAATGAACGGACACCGATTTCACTTCATAAGTGTTACATTTTGCTATTTTGGAGAGGCAGCACAAAAACTCATTAAATAAAATCAAATTAACCTTTCATAGAAAAAGAAATAAAAAAGCGAGAAAAAGTAATACGTTCCGACACAAGTTCACAATAATATATTACACATCTTTTAGGATCAGTTTAATATATATTCCATCCAGTCGCTTCTTTGTGCCGAAGCAGCTTATCATTTTATACAAAGGGTATAAAATGATATGTAATATAAAATAAGACATACCGTGAGTTTGACTATCCTCCACTTGAATAATTGGAAGGTTTCGGAGATTTGATTTCATATCAGCAATCACGTGTATAAGATCCCTCCCAATTTTATTTATATAACTTGTCTACTAATGACCTTAAAAATTGAAACATGATTTCGATTTTCATGGTAAATAAGATATCGAAGTAACTGTTACTAGTGATATTTTACTAACTCCATTTTTCTTTTTCTTCATTATCAGTCCGCAAAGTCCACTTTTGTACGCATCCATCATAGTAGAGAGGATATGCGATAAGAGGATACGCTTAGCAAGGGCTTTCGATAAAAATTCCAAACGTCATAAGCTTTGGTGTTAATCGCTGCCGTCAGCCTGGGCATTTATCACCTCTTAAGCCTCTAAAAGTTCACACATGAAACATGTGCCTCTCCTATTGTGGAGGCACATGTGAGACATGTGCTCTTGCTCTTGGCAAGTGAGGTGACGATCGGTGTACCAGACTATTCGGACCTTTGACAATGATACCTTCTGGTCTAGGTATTTTAGAGCTATCATATACACCGTACAATATATAAAATATAAAAATACCCCCCAATGACTAAAGCAACAAACAGACGGCCCCCAGTCCCCGGCGGCCCCGCTATTCCTGGCTACGGTGGCGACCATGGTAACGGCGGGGCAGGGGGTGCTAAGAATCTCCGGTGGAGGTTCGGTTGCCACCTTAGACGACTCGACCTGGCAACGTACAACGCACGCACTCTGAGGACTGACGAGAAGATCGTGGAGCTGGAAGAAGAGATAGACAAGTTGCGCTGGCATATTATAGGATTATCCGAAGTCCGAAGAGAGGGGGAGGACACGGTAATCCTCGAATCCGGTAACTTGCTCTATCACCGGGAGGGCGACCATCTGTCCCAAGGAGGTGTCGGATTTATCGTCCACAAGTCTCTCGTTAACAACGTTGTAAAGATCGGGAGTGTGTCGACGAGGGTTGCGTACCTTATACTCAGAATCACCAAACGGTATTCGCTGAAGGTCATACAGGTTTACGCACCAACCTCGGCACAACCCGATCAGGAGGTGGAGGAAATGTATGAGGATATCTCTAGAGCCATGCATTCCTCCAAAACCCAATATACGGTGTTAATGGGAGACTTCAATGCAAAACTAGGCACAAGAGAGAACGGTGAGCTGAAAGTAGGGAAATTTGGAATAGGGCAACGGAACCCAAGGGGCCAGCAGCTGGCCGACTTCATGGAGAAAGAGGGACTCTTTATGATGAACTCTTTCTTCCAGAAGCGGCCCCACAGGAAGTGGACCTGGTCGAGCCCCGACGGTTCGACAAAAAATGAGATTGACTTCATTATGACGACCAGACGACAACTGTTCAGTGATGTCTCCGTGATCTCAAGGGTGAAAACTGGTAGCGATCACCGAATGGTTAGAGGCACACTGAACCTAAACGTTAAGTTGGAGAGGTCTCGTCTAATGAAGTCAACGCTCCGTCCCCCTCGTGCTCTAATCCAAAGTCCCGAAACCTTTCAGCTCGAGTTACAAAACCGTTTTCAGTGCCTAGAAGACTGCAATGAAGTGGATGATATGAATGACAAGCTCGTGGAAACTGTCCATGCGGTCGGAGCTAAGTTCTGCAAGACCCGCCGCAGAAGAACACAAAAACTCTCCGATCACACTCTTAATCTCATGGCTGTTAGACGGGAGATGAAGCTACATTCTTCAACAGACTTGACAGCATACAGGCATCTGAACAGACAGATCTCAAAATGCATGCGGCGGGACTTACGCAACTTCAATACAGCTCGTATTGAAGAAGCGATCGAGCGGAACCAAGGCTCCAAAGTCTTTGCCAGAGATCTGTCTGCCAGAAAGAGCCAACTGTCAAAGCTGAAGACAGGATGTGGCAGAATCGTTTCCGGGGCACCTGAGATTTTGAGTGAGATTGAGAGGTTCTATGGGCAGCTGTACACGTCATCGTTGGAGCCACACGCAAGTGTGAGTAACGATCCAAGAGCGAGTCTCATCCGACACTATTCCGAAGATATCCCGGACGTCAGTCTGAGCGAGATTAGAATGGCTCTCCAGCACCTTAAAAACGGTAAGGCCCCAGGCGAGGATGGAATTACAGCGGAGCTTCTGAAAGCGGGTGGAAGACCGGTACTTGAAGTCCTTCAGAAGCTCTTTAATTCCGTCCTCCATGGTGGCATTACACCGGAGGCGTGGAGCAGAAGTGCGGTGGTCTTGTTCTTCAAGAAAGGTGACAACGCTCTCTTGAAGAACTACAGACCGATTTCCCTTCTGAGCCGCGTCTACGTGCTGTTTTCGAGAGTCATTACGAATCGTCTCGCGCGCAGACTTGACGACTTCCAGCCTCCCGAACAAGCCGGTTTCCGAAAGGGCTTTAGCACCATAGACCACATACATACCCTCCGGCAAGTTGTACAGAAGTCCGAAGAGTACAATTTGCCACTATGTCTGGCGTATGTGGACTATGAGAAAGCCTTTGATTCCGTCGAAATTTGGGCGGTGCTGCAGTCCCTTCAGCGGTGCCAAGTTGACTGTCGGTATATCGAAGTGTTGAAGTGCTTGTACAGTAGGGCTACGATGGCTATCCGAGTACAGAACCAGAGTACGAAACCTATCCAATTGCAGAGAGGTGTAAGACAGGGTGACGTCATATCCCCGAAACTCTTCACCGCTGCATTGGAAGACGTTTTCAAGCTTCTGGACTGGAAAGGGTACGGTATCAACATCAATGGCGAGTACATCACTCACCTTCGATTTGCCGACGATATAGTCCTTATGGCAGAATCGCTGGAGGGCCTAAGCACTATGCTCAATGACCTCAATAGTATTTCCCAACGAATAGGTCTTAAGATGAACATGGACAAAACAAAGATTATGTTTAATGTCCATGTCACACCTATGCCGGTAGTTGTTGGGAGCACTAAGCTCGAAGTTGTTGACGAGTATGTTTACCTGGGACAAATAGTCCGACTAGGTAAGTCCAACTTCGACCGAGAGGTCAATCGACGGATTCAACTCGGCTGGGCAGCGTTCGGGAAGCTACGACACATCTTCTCGTCAGACATACCTCAAAACCTTAAAACGAAATTGTACAACCAGTGCGTGTTGCCAGTGATGACTTACGGAACTGAGACGTGGTCCTTCACTGCTGGCCGTATGTGGAAGCTCAAGGTCGCTCAGCGAGCTATGGAGAGGGCTATGCTCGGAGTTTCTCTGCGTGATAAACTTAGGAATGAGGATATCCGCAGTAGAACCAGAATAACCGACATAGCCCAACGAATTAGTAAGCTGAAGTGGCAGTGGGCCGGCCATATAGCTCGAAGAACCGACAACCGATGGGGAAGAAAGGTTCTCGAGT
Source organism: Parnassius mnemosyne (assembly GCA_963668995.1). Classification (NCBI taxonomy): domain Eukaryota; kingdom Metazoa; phylum Arthropoda; class Insecta; order Lepidoptera; family Papilionidae; genus Parnassius; species Parnassius mnemosyne. The sequence goes on from CAVLGL010000001.1 coordinate 68,735,208, forward strand.
GGCAGCCTCGTACCGGTAGGCGAAGTGTAGGGCGTCCCACCACGAGATGGAGTGACGACCTGGTAAGACATGCAGGAAGTCGATGGATGCAGGTGGCTCAGGACCGTGCTTTGTGGCATTCTTTGGGGGAGGCCTATGTTCAGCAGTGGACTTGTGAAGGGCTGTAATGATGATGTAATGATGATACACCGTACACCTGACGATCTTTTTGGTACTTCCCAAGTTGCCACTGAGGTGATGGACTATCGTAAGGTGGCTTTAATTCCTTAACCTTCTCTAAAATGAAAAAGTTTGTCCTGTGTTGCACCTGTTACTTAAATCCTTTATGATTCTACACATTATATTACACATGATAGTACACATTTAGTGTTAATTAAGCATTTTGCAAATTGGTGGATTTTTTAAGTTTTGCCATAGTGAGTAGACTGTGATAGTAAGAATTATTGAATCATTTTACATATGTATATATTTACTCTCAAATGATTTGCTACTTTATTAATCAAATCAAATGATTTGACTTGATTTATCGTCATTAAATAACGGTTATAATGTCATCTGCCGATTGCCTACATTGGCATTTTTCTTAATAAAAACTTCACATGTCCTCGTATTCTTTTTTAATTTTTATCAGTTATTTTGAAATTAAATGTTTCAACATTGTCGGCGGGCATCAAGCTCGGTTCTATTATATACCATTAAATTTAAAAGTTACCACTTATCCCTTGAGTTACAGCGTCTTTTGGGGTGATGTAAAAGTCTGCAAGCACTTGTTAAAGCACCGGGACAAGCTCATCCAGGTCGTTAAACTCTCTTAGGAATGTGAAGGGATTGCTGTTTCCATTAATGAAACGTATCTAGGCTGTAATTTTAATTCTTTTAATAAAATTTGTTGAAAATAAATTGTGGTAGTTATCATTAGTTTTAAGTAGTCTACGACAAGAATGAAATAATTCCAGTGTAAGATGGCCTATTACGTACGTATATCGGTCAGCAACCTGATCCATCGTGATAAAATTTAACAAAAAAAGGATATCGACCCAGTTTCAAATATTACTACTAGAAATTTATATTCCTATATTATATTTAACTGTATAGTATGTTGGAATATAAATATTCAAACCACGCAATAACCGCTTTGTGTTGTTGTTCTTGTAGATTAATGAATACGAACCCCTATAACTATTGTTGAACTTTTCTAAAAGTATTTCTTATTGTAGGTTTTCTAAAAATCTTTTGCCTATATGGCCATGCGCTCGAGAATATTCACAGTCGCTAGCACTCAGCTTTAACTTTCGAATTGCTGTTTCTACTTCATATAAAAGTTTACTTTTACTGACGGTTTTTCCGAACCGATTCAGGTGGTTTGCCTCCTCTTCTATAAAAAAAACTATAGATCGCTTCCGAAGAATGGTTGTCGTTAAAACTGTACATCGGCAAGCTAGTTTGTTTAATATGTAAATATATATATATATATATACCTTATATAAACCTATATATAAACCTTTGGACTTATATATATATAAGTCCAAAGGTTATCGGACAGCTAGTTATTTAAATGAAAATCTAAATAGCCGTTCTTCTCTTTTAATTTAGTCCAAAACATGGTAATTTTTAATTATATCAGACCAGTTCATTTAAATTTCCACCCAAAATTTGTCTCATAGTTTTTTTAAAGATTTAAGCGTTTTATGAATGAAACGAAAATGTTTAGAAATTGAATGAATAGTGGCATAAAGCACTACTTCTACTTCTCCGATTTGGCTTCGATGTGTGCGATAGAAATAATATCGATAAAAAATGTGAGAGAACATGGCACGATATTACCATATTTAACCATGAGAACGGAAACCGCCTGAGAAAATATATCGACATTCGACAGTAGTTTATTTAAGGCCTTAACAGTCGTTGAAATGCCTAAATCTTGGATATTTAAGTAAAAAAATCTCAATTACTGTTCATTTAATCCACAAAGAAAAAATACAGGGTAACAGAAGAGGATTTGGTAAATGTTTTTAATTTAACAAAATTGTATTTTTGTCAACCCCTTATTAGAAAAAAAATCCCCAAAGAGTACCTATCTTTGTCATATTTTGCAAAATTTCTCCAGAACGGCACAAGCTTTTTAAATAGTTCTTACACTAAAAAAAGGTCTTAAAAATATTAATATTTTTAATTGAGAGTTTTATTTTTATTACCCGTTTTATAAGAGAACATATTATTCTTCCTTGAAATTGAATATATTTACGTGAGTGCGCATGCTCCGTCGCCATGTAAGCTCTGTCACAGTCCGTTTCATAGATAAATATATATGTAGCAAGCTAGTCCGTTTTCGGACATCGTCGAGGGTGGACTGCACGTCGGTGTTGGAGCGACTTCGTTCAAATATATATATTAGTTTTTTAAAAGTTTATACTCAATTATAAATATTTTTATGACTAGAAATACTTAATTTAGTTAATATCTGTACACTGGTAACTGTGAATATTATTTTCTAAATAAATGAATTTTTAAAGTGCCCAAAGAAGCAGAAATTTTCGAGGCGACGTTGATTAGTGAAATTGAAAAATGCATTTTTACGAGTATATAATTTAGATGTGGAACGACGAACATGGTCTCGTTACTTAGGTTTCGATAGTTTTTAATACCTATGTAATTTTATTATTGCATATTTTTATTAATTACTTGATACTGAATTTTATAATTATGTATTACAATAAAACGCTGTTTTTATGAGTGTGACTTTATAAAATATTATTGGGGAGGGAAATAAAGATACAGATACTTACATTTAGATACACTGTTATCAAATTAAATCAAACAATTTAAATAAATAAAATAATGGTGCTTCCCTAAGTATAAATAACTATATAAAGAAATTCTTGGGTTTATGGTTTTTTTTTATGTTGGACAAACTATCATCTAAAAAATGTAAAAATTTTAAATTGGAGAGGGGTTTCTCTACGTGATAAAGTTAGAAATGAAGATATTTGCATTAGCACCAGAGTAACTGACATAGCCCAACGGAATACTACAGTGAAATGGCAATGGGCTGGCTATATAAATTGGAAAACAGATAAAAAATAGGAAGAAAGGTCCTCGAGTAGCAATCTCGTACAGGTAAGTGAATTAGTACTCAACCTTTATTCCTCTTCACGTATTCTCATACGCTTTTCTTCACACACACACACACACACACACACACACACACACACACACACACACGCGCACACACACGCACGCACGCACGCACGCACGCACGCACGCACGCACGCTCGCTCGCACTCACGCACGCTCGCTCGCACTCACGCACGCACGCACGCACGCACGCATGCACGCACGCACGCACGCACGCACGCACGCACGCACGCACGCACGCACGCACGCACTCACGCAAGCACGCACGCACGCACGCACGCACGCACGCAAGCACGCACGCACGCACGCACGCACGCACGCACGCACGCACGCACACACGCACGCACGCACGCACGCACGCGCGCTCGCACGCACGCACGCACGCAAGCACGCACGCACGCAAGCACGCACCCACGCACGCACGCACGCACGCACGCACGCACGCACGCACGCACGTACGCTAGCACGCACGCACGCACGCACGCACGCACGCTCGCACCCACGCACGCACGCACGCACCCACGCATGCACGCACGCACGTACGCTAGCACGCACGCACGCACGCACGCACGCACGCACGCACGCACGCACGCAAGCACGCACGCACGAACGCACGCGCGCACGCACGCACGCACGCACGCACGCACGCACGCACGCACGCACGCACGCACGCACGCACGCAAGCACGCTCGCACGCACGCACGCACGCACGCACGCTCGCTCGCACTCACGCACGCACGCACGCACGCACGCACGTACGCACGCACGCACGCACGCACGCACGCACGCACGCACGCACGCACGCACGCACGCACGCACGCACGCAAGCACGCACGCACGCACGCACGCACGCACGCAAGCACGCACGCACGCACGCACGCACGCACGCACGCACGCACGCACGCACGCACGCACGCACGCACGCACGCACGCAAGCACGCCGCACGCATGCACGCACGCACGCACGCACGCACGCACTCACTCACGCACGCACGCACGCACGCACGCACGCACGCACACACGCACGCACGTACGCACGCACGCACGCACGCACGCACGCACGCACACACACACACACACACACACACACACACACACACTCACACACACACACACACACACGAATATGTCGCAAATAATACTTACCTAGTACTATTAGGCAAGAGTGAATAGGTTTTTGTTAAGTCAGTGCAATTCACCATCTTAGACTACATAACTACTTACTGATGGGATTCTAGTTGCTTTACTACTTGCTGGGTAAGAATAGTAAAAAAAAATTTACCCTGTGAAAGTTTGCATTTAGATATAATTTTTCTAACCAACTATAAAAATATGGTGAGAGTATATAAGTATAAAGGTTACCTCACACGGGACTGTAATAATATAATATTATATCTTCCATTATCTACGCATGAAAACTTTTAAAATCTCTGTATCCCGAGGTATGTTCATATTAAAAGGCTGAATAGAGCCACATTGATATGCATGGGGACCGTTTTGTAATTTCACGTCATTATCGAAAAAAAAATTGTACGTATTTCAGGTGGCGGTTTGAAAAACACGATTCCACAAAAATTAACTCAATAGAAATAATTGCAAAGTTGTTTCTAAAAATACTTAAATTTTCAACGTCAATTTTTTTCTTACGTGGTAGAGCCATGCTGTAGCTATATTAGTAGTAGGTATAGTTGTAGCACGAATGGCTCGGCTTGACCGGGGAAGGGCCTCGGAATAACATGTAAAATAGAAGTTTAACCCTGCTGTGTTTCGTATGGTGAGTGTAGAGAACCGGAAAACCTTTTTACTGGAAACGAGGCATTACATCTTAGTCCTCACGGGTGACAACGCATCTACATTTTGATACGTAATCGAGAATAGATGTATATGTGTATGGGCCGTAGCAAAGTAGTTGCTACGGCCCATACACATCTAAATGGTAAGTGTACCATCAGGCGGATTGTGTGTTCGTTTGTCACCCTTATTCTATTTAAAAAAACTTTCTGAGATTTCAGTAAAATAATGTTAAGTATTGTAAGCACTCGTAAAATTATGTGTCTCATGTTAATAAAGCTATTGGACTATTTTGATATTTAATAAAGTGATTTTACTTTATAGATTAAATAATTTATTTACCCTTCTATATCAAGAACTGTTATTTTCTGTCACTTCTATTTTCTCTTCTATTTTCTGTCAAATTTGATAGTGCTTGCTGAAATTTAGCACCTTTAGATGGATCAGAATCGCGCGCTGATCCGGCTGTTAGATATAGCAAAAATAATCGAAAATATTTATTTTTACTTTCGTGCCGAAGACTACCTTGTTTTATTTTATAACGTTCTAATAATATTTATTAGGTTATAAAGCAAGTATTTTTGTAAATTTTGTGTATGTAAATGTAATTTTTTTCATTATTTTGTTATTCTATTGTTTACAGTTATTATCACGTCTTAGCTTTACACCAAGAATTACATTAGAAATTCTTGATGGGATGCGATGTAACGAGCATACATTATTTTTATGAAGAACTATTATATATATATATATATATATATATATATATATATATATATATATATATATATTTTACCAGTAGAGTTTCAACAAAATCTTAAAAAAGTTCAATGAATTAAAAAAAATGCCAATAATTATATAATTTCAAGTCAGTATTTTACATTTAAAGATCAGTTATAAAGAGCCAAAGTTATTATTTTCATTTCGATTATTTTAATTCGAGACTAAAATAAATGTGAAAGGGCTTTCATCTGCAATAATAATTTTCATCAAAAATAACATAGACTTATAAAAGTCATATACACGGTCAATTATACTGAAGATTATCAATTGTACTACAAAATATTTAAAAGACTATTTCCAGTATAATGACCCGAATATCATCATTAATGTTTGACTGGCACACTTAAAAGTTTAATCACATGGCTAAATGATTCATTTTATATTATGATAAGGTCATGCTTTTCTATAAAAAGTTGCAAGAAATTTTAAATCACGGACCTATTGGTTTGTTTTACTTTTTAATTAGTGAAAAACAAGATGGACTGATCTAAAAGTTTACTTTCTTGTGTAAAAGGTGCTATTTAGAATTTTATGCAAATGATAATTAAAGTTTCTATGTACATAAGTGTAACATAGCGGGTATTATATTCAATGGTAGCGGCCATCCATATTTGCAAAGCCAGCATCATTTTCTGTACAGAAACCGGCAAAGTGTTGCTCAAGGCACTATAAACAAAGCAGCTGATAAAATGTTACACTCATAACTGTTAACAGAAACTGTTTCCGCAAATGGTCTGATAGATAATAATAACTATTCCGCCGTGTTAGGTGCAGGAGCTATTATTAGAAGGAGAAGAGGTAAAATTTTGTTTGAGAAATGCGCAATCAATATTGTTTTGTCTGCAATTGAGCATAAAATAAAAAATAACTTCATCCAAAGAGCATAACTGGCATTATACTCAGGGCCATCAATTGGTATGGAAAAAAATAATTTTACCAGGTTTCAAAAAATCAATCAAAATTCATAAATATTAAAATCAAAAAATGTATATATGTATGTCTATACATACATATAATGATTTATGGCCGCTTAGTAACTGACGGTGACTCACTATAACATCCTACAGTCACGCCGAAACTAAGAGGAGAGAATCACTGTAGAAAAGATAATAATTTATTGCGGAAATTATGTGATAAAATTAAAAAAACTATAAACTTATCCAAGTTAATCTGACTTTGTCTAACTTATCCTTGTGCATTACAACAAAAAAAAAACAAATAATAAAATAGTGAGATGGCGCCAGTTTTTAAGAAGATATAACAAAAATAAACAAATAAATAAATTTCAAAAAAGTTCAGTATTTAATTGATTATATACCGCTGACACATAATCACTCTTTTCGAAACCACGCCAGTTGTAAACAATACTTGTGTGAAAAGACAAAATCTTTTCAAATTTCCGCCGAGTTGTAAGTAGAAGGCCAAATAGGTCATGTGTCAATTTTAATTAAATATATTTTATACGAAGTGATCTTGACTACGTTTTATCAATTAACCATTGGTAAAAATTAAAACAGGAATTTTACAATTGTGTTTACAAAAACATTATTAGTTGAACCTTGCAGCTTATTCATTATTTTTACTATAAATACCTATAAATGTATATATTATTAATAAATAATTCCTATAATATTTTGGATTATTTTTTATTTTGCCCTATCTGCAATGTTTTACGCTCTATAGAAAATGTGGCGTATGAAATGACTGACAATCTTTCGAACGTTTTATCTAGGTACAAAGATGTTTTACGTTTTCGTCGCCTCCACATAATATTTTTGTCAGCATTAGGTACCCTTCTATATCTGAAACGAATATAAATATTGCTACAAAGTAAAGTAATAGGCTATACAAGTATACTGGGCACAGGACTCTTTTTTTATTTCTGAGAGGGTTTTAGGGTAAGGAAATGCCCGCCGTGCTTCCCGAATGCGTGTTGACGAAAATTGCAATTACAAATTGCATTCGTGCTGTCCGGGATCAAACCCGGGAAAATTTACAGCGAACGCTTTGACCCAGATCTACTAATACGATACAAATAAATACGATTTAACATATAAAATAAAAAATTCTTACGTACTTGAAACTTGAACACTTGATAGCTCGTGATGCCTACCGGACAAAGCTACAGCACAATGTAATTGAAGATGCGTAACCGCGACATAATTCTCAGTGATGCGCAAGCATAACAGGCAGTATGTCACTTATATAATTGTAATCTCTGCAGTCTATTAATCTTTGCACTTTTATAAGTAATACAGAACGTAGTTGCTAGACGGTGTTGACGTCGGCTAAAATCTCTGCGATCGCCGTTTCGTCAAGGTCATTCAGGCTAGTTAAAGCCTTAACTACTTGTGAGGCTCCTGTCCTAACAGACAACACTACAGCGCGGCATATTTCTTAGGCTCCAAAAACGAATAGTGATACAGGTTCCACTGAGGTGACAATAACGCGTATACTTCTCTAGAAGTTGCCAAAATGTGTACAAAATAACATTTCAGTAAAAACTATTTCTAAATATATCTATCATCAACAACGGTGTTTATTAAATTTCCGTGACCCTTATCAACCTGTAAATGTCCTTTGCACTACCCAGCGAAGATTCGCCAAAATTAACCTAATAAGCAAGTTGTTTTTGCATTTAATGTTTACTATTATTGCATTTATTAAATTTAACAGGACAGGATTACAGTGCCCGAGTGTATGCGCAAGTTTAGGTACACTCTCTATTCCCTCACTCTCAAAATCCGATGGGACAACAATTCGAGATGACCGGAGAGATCAGACGCAATAAGGACCAACGGTTTTACGTGTTTTCCGAAACTTGGGGGTAAAATACAACCAATTTCCTGACTCCGGGCTGCTAGTGAGATTTTTTTGACGGAAACACCCAAATGTTTTGGGCTAAACCAGGATACTTACAACTACCAAACACAACAACACAAACACACTACAGTCAAGTCAAAATACTATAAAATGATACACATAACCCATACAGCAGATCAGCATCCAAGCTATCAATAATACCTACGACGCGCGACCAAATTTCCCAGAGCGCAATACAAAACAACACGCGTTGAAAAATAACCAAGTGAATGTAAAATGAATCATCATCATCATCATTACAGCCTTTCATAAGTCCACTGCTGAACATAGGCCTCCCCCAAGGAATACCACAAAGCACGGTCCTGAGCCACCTGCATCCATCGACTTCCTGCATGTCTTACCAGGTCGTCACTTCATCTCGTGGGGGGTCACCCTGTACTTTGCCTACCGGTACGAGACTGCCACTCAAGAATCTTTCTACCCCTTCGGTTATCGGTTCTTCGAGCTATATGGCCGGCCCACTGCCATTTCAGATAAATAATCCGTTGAGCTATGTCGGTTACTCTGGTTCTACTGCGGATATCCTCATTCCTAAGTTTATCACGCAGAGAAACTCCGAGCATAGCCCTCTCCATAGCTTGCTGAGCGACCTTGAGATTCCGCATACGGCCAGCAGTGAAGGACCACGTCTCAGATCCGTAAGTCATCACTGGCAACACACACTGTTTGTACAATTTCGTTTTAAGGTTTTGAGGTATGTCTGACGAGAAGATGTGTTGTAGCTTCCCGAACGCTGCCCAGCCGAGTTGATTCCGTCGATTGACCTCTCGGTCGAAGTTGGACTTACCTAGTCGGACTATTTGTCCCAGGTAAATATACTCATCAACAACTTCGAGCGTAGTGCTCCCAAAAACTATCGGCATAGGTGTGACATGGACATTAAACATAATCTTTGTTTTGTCCATGTTCATCTTAAGACCTATCCGTTGGGAGACACTATTGAGGTCATTAAGCATAGTGCTTAGGTCCTCCAGTGATTCTGCCATAAGGACTATAACGTCGGCGAATCGAAGGTGAGTGATGTACTCGCCATTGATGTTAATACCGTATCCTTTCCAGTCCAGAAGTTTTAAAACGTCTTCCAATGCAGCGGTGAAGAGTTTCGGGGATATAACGTCGCCCTGTCTTACACCTCTCGGCAATTGGATAGGTTTCGTACTCTGATTCTGTACTCGGATAGCCATCGTAGCTCTACTGTACAAACACTTCAGCACTTCGATAAGCCGACAGTCAACTTGGCACAGCTGAAGGGACTGCAGCACCGCCCAAATTTCGACGGAATCTTCAGCTTTCTCATAGTCTACATACGCCAGGCATTGTGGCAAATTGTACTCCTCGAACTTTTGTACAACTTGCCGAAGGGTATGTATATAGTCTATGGTGCTAAAGCCCTTTCGGAAATCGGCTTGTTAGGGAGGCTGGAAGTCGTCAAGTCTGCGTGATAGACGATTCGTAATGACTCGAAAACAGCACGTAGACGCGGCTCAGAAAGGAAATCGGTCTGTAGTTCTTCAATAGAGCATTGTCACCTTTCTTGAAGAACAAGACCACCGCACTTCTGCTCCACGCCTCCGGTGTTATGCCACCATGTAGGAATTAAAGAGCCTCTGAAGGACTTCAAGTACCGGTTTTCCACCCGCTTTCAGAAGATCCGCTGTGATTCCGACCTCGCCTGGAGCCTTCCCGTTTTTATGATGCTAGAGAGACATTCTAATCTCGCTCAGACTGATGTCCGGGATATCATCGGAATAGTGTCGGATAAGACTCGCTCTTAGATCGTTACTCACACTTGCTTGTGGCTCCAACGATGACGTGTACAGCTGCCCATATAACCTCTCAATATCACTCAAAATCTCAGGTGCCCCGGAAACGATGCTGCCACACTCGGTCCTCAGCTTTGACAGTTGGCTCTTTCTGGCAGACAGATCTCTGGCAAAGACTTTGGAGCCTTGGTTCCGCTCGATCGCTTCTTCAATACGAGCTGTATTGAAGTTGCGTAAGTCCTGCCGCATGCATTTTGAGATCTGTCTGTTCAGTTGCCTGTGTACTGTCAAATCTGTTAAAGAATCTCATCATCTCCCGTCTGACAGCCATGAGATTAAGAGTGTGATCGGAGAGTTTTTGTGTTCTTCTGCGGCGGGTCTTGCAGAACTTAGCTCCTACCGCATGGACAGTTTCCACGAGCTTGTCATTCATATCGTCCACTTCATTGCAGTCTTCTAGGCACTGAAAACGGTTTTGTTACTCTAGCTGAAAGGTTTCAGGACTTTGAAACAGAGCACGAGGGGGACGGAGCGTTGACTTCATTAGACGAGACCTCTCCAACTTAACGTTTAGGTTCAGTGTGCCTCTAACCATTCGGTGATCGCTACCAGTTTTCACTCTCGCGATCACGGAGACATCACTGAACAGTTGTCATCTGGTCGTCATAATGAAGTCAATCTCATTTTTTGTGGAACCGTCGGGGCTCGACCAGGGCCACTTCCTGTGAGGCCGCTTCTGGAAGAAAGATTTCATCATAAAGAGTCCCTCTTTCGCCATGAAGTCGGCTAGCTGCTGGCCCCTTGGGTTCCGTTGCCCTATCCCAAATTTCCTTACTTTCAGCTCACCGTTCTCTCTTGTGCCTAGTTTTGCATTGAAGTCTCCCATTAACACCGTATATTGTGTTTTGGAGGAATGCATGGCTCTAGAGATATTCTCATACATTTCCTCCACCTCCTCATCGGGGTGTGCCGAGGTTGGTGCGTAAACCTGTATGACCTTCAGCGAATACGTTTGGTGATTCTGAGTACAAGGTACGCAACCCTTGTCGACACTCTCCCGATATTTACAACGTTGTTAACGAGAGACTTGTGGACGATAAATCCGACACCCCCTTGGGACAGACGGTCGCCCTCTCGGTGATAGAGCAAGTTGCTGGATTCGAGGATTACCGTGTCCTCCCCCTCTCATCGGACTTCGGATAATCCTATAATATGCCAGCGTAACTTGTCTATTTCTTCTTCCAGCTCCACGATCTTCTCGTCAGTCCTTAGGGTGCGTGCGTTCTACGTTGCCAGGTCGAGTCGTCTAAGGTGGCAACCGAACCTCCACCGGAGATTCTTAGCACCCACTGCCCCGCCTTTACCATGGTCGCACCGTAGCCAGGAATAGCGGTGCTGCTAGGGACTGGGCGCCGTCTCATTGTTACTCTCTTCATAGGGGGGTAATTTTCCATAGTTGCCACGCTTGGCGGGCGGGTTGGCAACCGCAGTAATTTATTGTAATTTTGGCTATCATCAGGAAGATGCTGCTGCCCATCTTCTGCCTGTTTCCCTTTGTCGCCTTTTACGATACCCACGTGAAGATATGGGGTAGTGGATATTCTTGACCACCACTACACGGCGGTGAAATGAATATTAACATTTAAATTCCTTCTTTTATATGGGCGACGTCACACTAAGCGATGTAACTAGGCAGTGTAAAGTATGGAAAGACTCATTTGGCTTTAAATTATTAACGCCAAATATGAAAATATTGTTTGAGAGTATTTTCCTGTGTGAAATTTTAAGCACTTGTAATTCATGTTCGTTTCACAGGAAACGCATGTAATACTCTCTTGTTTTGTTGAAAATGGAGCCTTTTTACCAGATGATTTTTTTAATTGTTTTAAGCCAGTGTTGACAAGGTAAGTGGTGATAAATTTTTAGACGGTCGCATCTAATCGCGCTATCTTAGCGCAACAAAAGCCTATTATTTATTTATACTTAAAGATTTCTCACATCAGTGCAGGATCAAAAGGTGGACGTAAAGCAAAACGTATTATCTGCCAGTCAACCTTAGGGCAGTGATAAAACTACAAAGGCGGCGGCCTATTTACTTCTGGCTTGGAGACACCAACATCCTTAACATCCATTGTAATTGAACAAAAAGAGAAATTAATATAAAAATATATAACCTGATTTAAGTCATGTTCGGATTTGGTTAAAATTAATATGAGATCACTGTTAAAATGATTTTTATCAATTATCAAACAGTCAACTAGATAGGTTAATCTTAAATTATATTTTTAACGGATCGATGAAGATTTTACACTGAGAATATTTTGTAGGCGTTTGCACGCCATTGACTTATATTCGTATGTAAATATTGACTTACGTCAAGCCTATTTATGGTCGTTTTGCGTCGTGTGTTGTGAATGACCTTGGCTTGACGGTCAGAAAGATGGATCATGTGTAAGACGTTTAAGAACCCGCTTTATTGGAGAGTTTTGCATAGCGGGTTGTTTGACATGCTTGATAAACACCCACTCTTGTTGTAATAAGTTACCTCCAAAATTGTTTGTTGTATACACATATACGCCACCAATTCAGGTTTATTAAAAAAATAACAGCCACTTTGTAGAGTGCATTGCATCGATTGATATAAAACATACGATATAATGTCGAACGTACTCCACTCAGGTTTTTTTATAAGATTGAAGTAACAAACAATCTTATAGTCCACCTGGTGATAAGTGGCTACTGTGGCCCATGGAACGCCAAGGTTCAAACCAAAAAGGCTACAGATGCGTTATCATCTCTGGAAACAAAGACAGAATAATATATCATGTGTGCGGTGCAAGAATATTCACATGCGCATGGAGAGGAAAGGTTTTAATTGTTATGTGTGAGTTTCGTAGTCACAGAAGATTGTTTTTGTTCACGCAGAATTCCCCCCGAAAAAATGACAGACCATTCTGTATCGGGGAAAAACGCTATGGCTACTCCTATCCGGTCCGCCAATAGTCCGTGTTGTTCTATGTTTACACGACGTGTCTTGGTACTGCGATCACCAATCCAGCTACTAAGCGTGACTATTAATTTAAACTAGTGGTCACCTAGTAGCGGAAATACGACCGTAATTAATAAAAATTTTAGCTTTATATATTAATCAAGTTGTATTTCTTTTTCTTTTTTTCGCCTAGATACTCTTCAGTTCTTACTCTGTGACATTTGCAGAGTAAACGTCAACAAGAGAGATAATTTGTCCAAACGACAATAATGTCTTTGACATTGACAGTATGTATGCTTCATTTTATTTATTTTACTAAATTTGTAATACACTCCTTGTCAAAATAAATGTTAACTATGCCAAATCTCACACTCCTCTGTGAGTGCATTATTAGTGTGAGCTTAGAAAAGGATAGAAAGTTTTATTTTCACGTGTTAATCTAAAGATTCTCTCTAAAAAGGGAGGGTCGACGGTATAACTATTAGCAAAGCTTAGAACTCTTTGTTAAAAACCTATAATATAAGCTAACAAATGAAGGTGCTATATCGATAATATTATGTTTAACGAATTACATAAAAAGTTAAAAATTTAAATTTAAATATAACGTTTATTTTTTCATACATCATAGCATTGCAAATAGTACATTACGTTTTTTCTATGTAAGAATCGTACTTATCAGAAATGTGTAAGCAATGATTTCAACATAATATAAGTCACTGTGTGTAACGCCTTTGCTAATAATACAGCTATACCGCAGCCGTAGCTCAAAAAGTGGGTGCGGTGCGCGTGTAGTGTTAGTAGAGGTCTAGTTTAGTTTTCGTTGAGGTGTAACTAGGATATTATAGTATAAAAAAAGTTGGATTTATCTAGTTCAAGTAAAATTAAGTATAGTAGTAATAATTAAGTACATGATCCATTTTGCTGTTCGTCGCGCCAAGGTCATGCACGAAATACGACGCAAAACGATTGAAGTACGTCAATAATTACATACGAATCTTAGTCAACGGCGTGCAAACGCCTACAAAATATTCTCGATGTAAAATATTCGTCGACCCGTTAATTATATAATTTAAGATTAACCTATCTAGTTGACTGTTAGATAATTGATAAAATACTCTCAAACAATATTCTCATACTTGGCGTTAATATTTGAAAGGCAAACGAGTCTTTCCATATTTAACATCGCCTAGTTACATCGCTTACTGTAACGCCGCCCATATAAGGGAGGGAATTTGTATGGTAATATTTATTTCACATTCACTTGGTTATTCTTCAACGCGCCTAGTTGTGTATTGCGCTCCGGGGAAATTTGGTCGCACGTCGCGGGTATTATTGACAGCTCGGATGCTGATCTGCTGGATGTATTACACATCATGTATCATTTTTATAGTTTTTTGACTTGACTGTAGTGTGTTTGTGCTGTTGTGTTTAGTAGTCGTAAGTATCCCGGGTTAGCCAAAAAACTTTTTGGGTGTTTCCGTCAAAAAAATCTCACCAGCAGCCCGCAGTCAGGAAATTGGTGATATTTTACCCCCAAGTCTGGAAAACACGTAAAATCGTTGGTCTTGCCTGCGTCTGATCTCTCTGGTCGTCTCGAATTGTTGTCCCATCGGATTTTGAGAATGAGGGAATTAAGAGAGTACCTAAACTTGCGCATACAATCGGGCACTGTAATCCTGCCCTGTGCTGATAGCGAGTCTCCGTTAAGTGGCCAGTCTCAAAGACGACTCCCCATCTATGTCAACGAAATTCGGTCGCGAAGACATTATTATTATTACATGGTAATTGTTCGCGCCAAACGCTGTTGTCGGAATCGACGTCTAGGGGGCGCGCGGCTCTGGGCGATACCGGTTTGAAGTTCGGCCGAGCGCGGCAATGGCGCGCGGGTCGCGAGCGAAAAGGCGGAGTCGTCTGCTAGCTGTGCTAATGTCTGCACGCTATCAATTTTTGTTAGGGAACTCGGAATTATTAGGCGCGGCCCGTAAATATACGGTCTAGGATTTGTGACGCGTATTCCTAGCTGGAGAGCTTTCCAGGGACTTATTGGGTCCGACTCAGAATCTGTATAAGTGCATTCGGCAATATTAGCTAGTGCGGCCTTTGATATTCTAGAAATAACTGTTGCTAGGCGAAACGGTAGTGACCTTTGATCCGTAAACTCCGTGTGCGTTTTGTGCGTTAACCTTATACCCAGCGATAGTTAGTGGCTTCTGTAAGTTAGTTAATCGTACGATAGAGTTAATTGACTGTCATCGTGACGAAAGAGGAAAGTGACTGTGGACAACCTCGGAAGGCCCCCTCAAGTTGGAACGGTGTCGACGTTCGGGCTGCTGCCAACGGCCAAGGTCTAGGTTCAATCACCATCAGTCACACCCAGATACACATCACATCACCTGATTTCCCTTGCACTACGCAAACACATGCGACCAGACTGACTCCGGAGGGACCAGGCGCCTTGAATATAGGTAAGTAAGCTCCGTCTAATTCCTCCCGGTCGACTGACCGTAGTATAGAACGCTCCCCCATATATTTTAGTGTAATTAGAGAGATTCCACGTGGCAACATTGAGGCCCGACCTACGTCTGCTCGGGAAGTCTTCTGCTAATGGGCCCCGGAGGATTTGACCCTTTAAGGGAGCAGCCGTAGGCCGTAACAAACTGGTAGCAGAGCGTGGTTCCGGGTTCGATTCCCCGGTCGATCCCGACCATAGTGTTTGATAAAAATTAAAAAATTCTGGTGGCAGGGAGCGTTGGTTTGATTGATTTAATTTGTGTCTACAATCACGCCCGTCCGTAATACGTAAAAATATTTTTTTGTACGTAATAATAAAATTATTTCCCTTTGTTGCTTTGTTGCTTGCCTTTTTTTTTGGTTAGTGGGGAGTTTGAAAAGCCGCACCCTAGGTTGCGCAAGCGGGAGTTTTTCTAAAGACATACTTCATGTAGGTAGATAATTATTTTTACGCAATCGGTTAATTATCGTTTTCGGATAGTTTTAGTGGATTATTTATCGAAGGGTCGATTTCCGAGCTAGGCATTTTTTGTTGATCGACCGTGACGTGTATCTTCGTTTGTATTGTAATTTGTATTTGAACTAAAGAGTAGTAATTATATTTGCGCAATTTGAATTGAACTTGATTTGATCGCACTAGTATTTGTTATTTGTTAATTTGATTTGTGTCTTTTTTTTTGTGCTAACTTGTATTTGGTTGATACGTAGTAATTCGTATTTTTGTAATTTCTATTCAACGCGATTTGATAGGAACTGCATATATTAACTGTTAATTTTTTGTTGTATTTTTTATTTGTTATCTTTGTAATTTGTGCTCGAGCCGCGTCGTTATTTGTATTTAGTAGTGATGTCATCGCCCAAGCTACTAATCCGTTGCCTGCGGACTGAGTTACGCTGGGCAACAAGCGCCCATGCTTTGTTAGGTCGACCGGATAGGGTCCATAATTTTATGAAGCGGTCCGAGCAGGTGGATGCTCGAAGGGCCGCAGTGGAGGAGGCTTACGCTGAGCTCGAGGATTCAGATGTGGAGAAGGGAGTCCTGGACTCCTGCTTCGCGGAATATGAGCAGTTCCTTTCGCTCACGGACGAGTTGATCGAGGCTGAAGGCAGGTATGCCGAGGAGGCGCGTGAAGCCCGGATGAGTGACCTATACGAGTCCTCTCGGAAGCAGCTTCAGCCGGAGCTGTTGGGACGACTCCCAACTCTGGACCTGCCAAAGTTCTCCGGGGTCCTTTCCGAATGGCTGACCTTCGTTGGTCTTTTCGACAGCCTAGTGGACGCCCGGAGTGACTTGACCCTGAGCCAAAAGATGGCGTACCTCCTGGCCTCACTGGAGGGGGAGGCCCTGGGCGTCGTCGGCCACTTGAGATTGTCGGACGACGCCTACCAGACTGCTCGGGACCTCCTAGCCAGAAGATACGCCAACGTCCGGCGAATTGCGGAAGAACATGTTAAGCAGCTTCTAAGCCTCCCGCTGCTTAGTGACCGGGCCAGACTACGTCCGGACCTGTTGGATCCAGTCTTGGTGGCCTGTAATACGTTGAGGCGGCTGGATTTACCAGAGGCCGAATGGGCTTTTTTGTTGCTCCGCATCGTAATGTCCCGTCTACCTCTCGACCTTCGAACCCATTTTGAGGAAAGGTACGGCGGGAACGAGGCCTCCTATATTCCGCCCTTCTATGACCTGCTGCAGTTTTTGGAGGAGCAGTGCCGGCATATCGAGAACGCAACGGGCACCGTTGACGACTTACGAGCCGTGCCCAGTGAGAGGCTGAATCCGCCAGGCAAGTCGTCGTCAACCCCCCCCCCCTGCTCCTATTGTCGAGCATCTACCCACCGGGTAACGTCGTGCCCAAAATTTTTAGGTAAGCCGGTTCCGGCGAGGCGAACTATCGCCAAGGAGCGCCGCTGGTGCTGCTCATGTTTGGAAGGGCACCTCCAGCGCGACTGTCTGCATCGGCGGCCCTGTCTGCATTGCCAGGGCAATCATCATGCAGTTTTGTGCCTGAGTGCGAACGGCGTCTGCTCTCGGGGCTCTGCCAGGCCCTGGACCCCCACGGGCAGGGGCGCTCAGCCACGCCCTCTGCCGGGCGACCCTCGGCGCCCGCCGGCCAGCCATCAGGCCCCTAAGGTTGAAAGGGGTCCCTCCCCCGACCAGTCGGGGGGTAATTCCCCCAGGGGCGGGGGTGTCATCAACCCCCCTCAACGTGTGGAGAGGAACTTCACGGCCACTCATCGGTACGCTGGACCCTTCTCACTCCCGTTAGCTGAGTGGCCGCGACTGGTTTACCACTGTTCCCCATTTGATGGAGGCGGCCCTGACTAGCTGCCGCCTTAGCTCCCACCACGGCCGCCTCCACTGAGCCTTAAGCCGTCAACAGTCCACTTGTCAAAATGTTCTGTTGCCGACGGCCTCAGTGAAGGCGTACAACCCGAGTGGCGACTGTTAGCAGTTGCGCTTTATTGTTCTCGGGTTCACGCCGTGTGGCCTCCACTTGGTGGTGGGAAGATTAGGGCCCCCCTGGAGCGTTGAATCACGCTGTCAAGGGGTATTAGATTTGGTTTGATAGAGCATTTAGTTAAAAATTCTTTGAATTAAAATTTAAAAAATGCTTTGGGCTTTCCGCGAAATTTTCCTATTTGTAGCGGTTGTGATTAAAAGAATTGAATTTAATCTACGCCTTTAAATGCTACTGCATGTGTTTTGTAAATATATTTAATCATTGCGTTTGATTGTTGCGCCTGGTTGCTGAAAAGAAAGTTTGAATTCATTTGAATTGAATGTCGCGCTATTTGAAAAATTATGTATATGTTTTATGATAGTGTTTAATCATTTTGCTTTGGGAAGAAGTAGGGCTGTTCCTTACGTTATTGTTTGGTTTAATTTGTCCAGTTGACCTATGTGCATCGGTGATTAATTTGGTTGAATTGATTCTGTAGTTGAACATTGATGCTTTGAAAAATTAGTTGAAATATGAGCATAGGACTGCTTGTCTAACAGGCTAGCTAGTTTTGGAGATTATCAGACTGAAATCAGCTGCCGCACTATTTTAGTAAATGATAATATGGTGGGTGGTCTGGCTAGGCCTACTTGTTGAAAATTCATACTAGGGACTATCTGTGCGCTTCGTTTGGCTCTCCACAGACGTTCATGTAGAATTTGTGGATGCTCTCTGCACTGAAGCTTAGGAGGCCGCTCTGGGCCGCTTCGTGTCGCGTCGCTGTTTGCCGACCCGATCCGGTCGGATTGCGGAACTAATCGTAGGGGCACAGATAGGTGTTTGAAAGAGGTCGTCGGACTTCTGTCCAGAATAGGACTTATTTATGGGCTGCGATGTCCAGGAAGGGCATCCAGTTTGACCCTCCGGCTTGCCCACGTTGGGGCGGTAATTTTGAGGCATTGGTTAGGGTTGCAAGATCTGATGGGTTGCCTAAGGTGGCCTAGTTTGGTTGTAGATTCGGTCTTGCAACTTGCAGTCTCGACCTTGTCCCGCTGACCGGTTTGCTCGCGGACCTAAATCCTTATGTTCGGGACGGGGGTTTGTTCGCGCCAAACGCTGTTGTCGGAATCGACATCTAGGGGACGCGCGGCTCTGGGCGATACCGGTTTGAAGTTCGGCCGAGCGTGGCAATGGCGCGCGGGTCGCGAGCGAAAAGGCGGAGTCGTCTGCTTGCTGTGCTAATGTCTGCACGCTGTCAATTTTTGTTAGGGAACTCGGAATTATTAGGCGCGGCCCGTAAATATACGGTCTAGGATTTGTGACGCGTATTCCTAGCTGGAGAGCTTCCCAGGGACTTATTGGGTCCGACTCAGAATCTGTATAAGTGCATTCAGCAATATTAGCTAGTGCGGCCTTTGATATTCTAGAAATAACTGTTGCTACGCGAAACGGTAGTGACCTTTGATCCGTAAACTCCGTGTGCGTTTTGTGCGTTAACCTTATACCCAGCGATAGTTAGTGGCTTCTGTAAGTTAGTTAATCGTACGATAGAGTTAATTGACTGTCATCGTGACGAAAGAGGAAAGTGACTGTGGACAACCTCGGAAGGCCCCCTCAAGTTGGAGCGGTGTCGACGCTCGGGCTGCTGCCGACGGCCAAGTTCTAGGTTCAATCACGATCAGTCACACCCAGATACACATCACATCACCTGATTTCCCTTGCACTACACAAACACATGCGACCAGACTGACTCCGGAGGGACCAGGCGCCTTGAATATAGGTAAGTAAGCTCCGTCTAATTCCTCCCGGTCGACTGGCCGTAGTATAGAACGCTCCCCCATATATTTTAGCGTAATTAGAGAGATTCCACGTGGCCACATTGAGGCCCGACCTACGTCTGCTCGGGAAGTCTTCTGCTAATGGGCCCCGGAGGATTTGACCCTTTAAGGGATCAGCCGTAGGCTGTAACAGTAATAGTTTTCTAAAATCTTGTAGTAGTTAAAGAAATTGCATTCGTCACTCAAGACTTAAGCCGTTAGTTACAACGGTTAAAACGAATGATATTTAATAATTGCAATAATAGTAAACAATCAATGCAAAAACAATTTGCTTATTAAGTTAATTTTGGCGAATCTTCTCTGATTAGGAATAGCATGAGTAATGCAAAGGACATTTACAGGCTGATAAGGGTCATGGAAATTTAATAAACATCGCTATTGACATTTAGAATTTTTTTTTACTGAAATGCTATTTTGTACACATTTGCCACTTCTAGAGAAATATACGCGTTATTGTCACCTCAGTGGACCCTATATCACTATTCATTTATATAGCCTAAGAAATATGCCGCGCTGGAGTGTTGTCTGATAGGACGGGATGGATGTCTCCCGAGTAGTTAAATGGACGACTGTCGAATGTCGATATATTTTCTCAGTGGGTTTCCGTTCTTATAGTTCAATACTAGTATCGTACCATGTAAAATTTATTATTCTCTAATATTTTTTATCGATATTATTTCTATCGCACACATCGGAGCCAAATCGGAGAAGTAGAAGTAGTGTTTTATGCCGCAATTCATTCAATTTCTAACCATTTCGTTTCATTCATAAAACGCTTAAATCTTTAAAAAGACACTATGCGACAAATTTTGAGCGGAAATTTTAATGAACTGGTCTGATATCATTAAAAATTGCCATGTTTCGGTTTCGGCAAAAAATCTTCCGAACCCTCGGCGGCGCCGAAACTCAGTGTTCGTGGATTATTGTACGTCTTTCGGATGAGTTCGTGACTTGTGTATTATTCATAATTATACACAAAAACAAAAACAGAAACTTTTTAATTCAATATAGATTGTAAATAATACTTATTGAAAGTCAATATTTTGTTTAATTACCACTGGTTCGAAAAAAAAGCCTCTGTCCTTGGAAGAACCAGCAAGAAACTCAGTGCGACTTTTTTTTAAATAACATCTTATAATCAGAGGCGTAGCGTGAACTTATATAAACGTGGACAAAGTTGAATCAGCGAGGCCCCTTTTTTCTCGTTCCAAGGATCTACCCAATAGATCTATCTTACCAAACATGAATTGACACGAAATACGTACTTATTCATATCTATTAATTCCTGACAAGTCTCGTATTCCGTTACTGTAACTATCGCGATCTTTGAAGGTAGTTACAACGGCCTCGCAGTCGCATTTAAGAGGGGCTTCTTGCGAGGCCCCAAACAAATTCACTTAAATTTGTGACTTTCTTTTTCTTTAAAAGTGATCAAATTAATTAGTCATCTGTGGTAAAGTCTGTGGGCATTGCATTTGAGGGGGCCTCGTCATCATGTATAACACAATTAACAACATAAAACAAATTAGAAATAGCTTGGTAGTGATCACCTCATTCCCAGGGGTTATTATCATCCATAAATTCCTAAACATTATAATAACCATTTTTATACAAACTTAGTTTATTAAAGTTTTTGAATTTTGAGCAGGTTTTGTATATTTTCTGGGATTTGTTGTGTGTATATTGTGTGTGTGTGAGTGTGATATATTAAGTTAATGCTCTCATTGAATAATAAAACAATATTGTGAACTCAATAAAATATGTTCTCAATTAGCGAGTAACTTTTCATGTTGCTTTTTCTACAAAATTTACTTAAAAAAAGTGTTTCTTAACGTTAAATTGTTGATTTTTACTTTAAAATAAATAAATATATTGCTACATGACTATTACAGTAACTGTTTTTCATTAACATGCATCACTTATCTGTATATATGTATAAAAATATACCAGATTTTAGTATAAAATAAAAAAATTAACATGTCTAAATAAGTTTCGGTTTCGGTTTCGATTTCGGCCGATACTGACACCCAGACCGAAGGTTCGTTTTCGGTTTCGGTTTCGGTTGAAAATCCTGTTTCGTTCGGACACTAATTTCTAGACAATGCCAGCAGGGTTGCAATCCTCCAAGGGAATATTGCCACAGGATGTTTAAGAAAAAGCGCTAAATAAAACGCGACTGCTTATAAACAATAATTCAATAACGCTTGACATACCTTCATGTTGAAAGAATGCAAATTACCCTAAAAGCACGTAAATTGAAAAGTGTTAGGAATTTGATCCACATTTTTAGAGGGTGTGACGATATAATGAAGTCGACTTTTTCACACGGTTCTCCTTCGATCTATTTTAGTTCAATCTTATCTGGAATTTTATTCTGAAATCTAATATACTAAGTAACACATAAATATAATATGAGAATAAAATTAATTAACAACTTTAATTTTTATGCGGCGCCATATTGTGAAAGAGAAAAAAAATGAAGGTTAGGTTTCTCTAATTATTTTTCATTTTGAATGACCATTTAGGATCTATAAGGATTTAAAGTTAGTTAGCAACCATTCTTACTTAAATTAACAAAACTTAAAATAAAGCTGTAATAATTTTTTTTTTATATAATGAAATAATAGATTTTATTAGTGTTTTTTACGCAGTTAGGTTTTTTATTAAACATTTAATAACCATTAAACTTGTTAATAGTCAATTTTCATGACACTATAATGAGCAAAGTTATATACTCTTTGTTAAGAGGCGCCGCAATGGGGATCCACACGCAAAGCTAATCGTAGAGGGCACCAGCGGCGCCATGGCTGCTGTCAAATTGTTGTAGATTAGTTTACATGAGGAGATTTTGCTTTTCTTTGTATTGAAACTGGTTGACCATCGATCATTTTAAGATGTATTGTACCTGGAAGCTTAAAGAATTGAAAGACGAACTAAAAAAACGAGGAGCGAAGATAACTGGAAAGAAATCAGATCTTGTTGAGAGGTAGGCTTGTATCTACTAAAATATTATACACCTGTAGACATATATATACAAGTTAAGGATTTGGAGCTAGTTTTGTTTGGAACGTGTTAATTATTTCTTGATCAATGTTAGGAAAATTTAGAGAACATTACTCAAATCATAAATGGTATTTTTTGCTTTTAGGTTAGAATCATATGACCGAAATTTTAATTTCGGCAATCAAAGCCCTGTAGCTTCTCAAAGTCAAGCAATTGATGTTCCTGCTGTGGAACTTTACCAGGACGTTAATAGCTGCACGATATTGCCAAAGATTACCAAAAAACATATTCAAAGTTATTTTGATAGGTAGGTAATAATTGTTTCTAACGTTTTTGTAAATATTAAAGATTATTTGTCCACTAAGTTTATTAAATAGTGGTTATATCCTTTCTCTTGATATTTAACATAATACTTTTTATTTCAGATTCAATAAAAATATCAGTGATGCAGTAAAATTGTATGAATCAAGATACATACTTAAAAGGTAGGTTCACCAGAAAATGAAGGTTGATGTCTCAAAAATAAATAGATGGTTAGGTGGTTAAAGTTGATGTGTAATATATTTGTCTTTCTTTTAAATATGAACATATAAATACTTCTTCCAGGTTTTTGCAAGGCATCTATGAAACAACTACAATATGAGGTAAACATCAAATTAAATAATGATGGAATGCCTGAAGAAGCAACATGTGAATGTGCAGCAGGAGAAGGCAAAGAAGCCCATTGTAAACATGTAGCTGTGGTACTTATTGCTGCTGAAAATATTGTTAAGGAAAAAATAATACTGCTACATGAAGTTACGACATCACAACTTCAAACGTTTCATAAGCCTACAAAAAAATATTATGCCACACCATTGCGAGCCTCCAGATTGCCATCCAAAAGGGATTTACATAACATTGTTTACTCTCCATATTTAAAACAAAACCCTTATTTTGATAAAAAGGCATTCCAATGCAGGTTTCAGTCCCTGATTTTAAATTATCCACTCTCATCGATGCCCCTTAAACAATTATTTCCAGCAGCTAACCAACGAGCAATATGTTTAGATCATAAATATATGGAAAAAAGTGCACAGGATGTTTTTTTAGAATCCATTAATTTACAAAATTTAACTGAAGAAAGATTAGTGGAAATCGAACTGGAGACTAGAGGACAAAGTTTCAATCCAAAGTGGCATGAGTATCGACAAACGCACATCACATCAAGTATATTTCACACTGTGTGCCATTTGAGAAGTGAAACTTTAGTAAAATATTGTAACCAAATATTAAATAAAAATCTAGTCCAAACAAGAGCGATGGCACACGGGATGATTAATGAAAAAGTAGCCATTAAAAAATATATGGAGATTTATGGGGTGGTTGTTGAAGAGTGTGGATTATTTTTGTCTCAGGAACGACCTTATCTAGGAGCATCTCCAGATGGCTTACTAGGATCGGAAACAATAATTGAAGTAAAATGCCCTTATGCTTCCAGAAACCAAGAAATCGGTCCTCTTACAGTACCTTACCTACAATTTGATTACAATGGACAACTTACTTTAAAAAAAACTAATATTTATTACTATCAAATTCAAGGGCAATTATATGTAACAAAAAGAAAATTTTGTAATTTATTAGTTTTTACCTATAAAAGTTTAAAAGTAATATTTATTGAACGTGATGAACAGTTCATTACGGATATGTTGAGAAAACTTGATTATTTTTATTACAACTTCTTTAAAAATGCTGTAACCAACAAATATTTTTTTAAGGATTAAGATTTTATAATATGCTAGGGCTGAATCTGAATGAGAGGGTGAGAAATTGTGTGATAAGAGAAAAGTGTGTTTTAAAATGTGATGTTGTGAACAGGATTAAGAAAGAAATTCTTTGGTGGTTTGGTCGTGTGGAAAGAATGAACAAGGAAAGAGTGACAAAGCAAATTTATATAACAGATGTGAACAGCAGAGTCGGGAAGGGATGCCCTAGACTAAGGTTTATCGACCAAATTGGAAATAAATTGAAAATGGGCCAGATTAACAGAACCCTTAACCAACGAGCATGTATGACTGTATGTATATGGATGTAAAGGAGGCGAGAGAGAGGTGTGTCAGGATTGTGTTAAATGGAAGTCCGTAGTCTCTGTTTACCCCTCTGGATAACAAGCGTGTTTATATTGTTTTTTAAGATTTTATAATAAACTATATGAACAGTTATAAAAAAGCTTTTTATTTCATGATACTTTCTCTAAAATTACAAGCCATAGCACAAACAAATAAAATTCTAGATGCTAGTGGTACATAATAAGGGCTCAATTCACTTTTTAAAATCTTATATGATTTAGCTAGACCTATAATACGTTCTATATGAACTCGTTTGCTTGCTAGTTTTCTGTCCTGAATTATTCTAACACCTGGTAATTGTGTTTTTCCTTTCAAAAACATTGGTATATTAATAGTAATGTCTCTTGATGCAAAAATGTCCTGCACATTAAAGCCTCTGTCTGCCATAATAGAATCCCCACTGTCACACATATTTATTAGTTTGGATCTTTCTATAATCTGTCTATCACTGACTGAACCTCCATAACATTCAGAGACATATGATATAAGACCTCCAGGTGTTGCTCCAATCATAGCCTTCACAGTGTTTTGATGTTTGTAACTGCTGAAGGTCACCTGCTGTGCTACTGGATTCCCAGGCCGTGTGATGGGTATTTCAGTTGTGTCCACAATAATCCTAGTATTTGGAAAACCCCTTTTAAACGACTCTGGCATATAATATTGAACCAATTCTTTACTTGGCCAAATATTAATTAAAGACCATATTTCATACATAAAATTAATCCATGTTACAAAAATGTTAGCAACAGTAGTTTGGGAAATACCAAATAAAAATGCCAACTCAAAATCTGGCATATACCTTCTAAGCTTTATTAGTGTTATCAACAGTTGGTCACCGATACAAACATTGATAACTTTACTTCCCCTGTAATTTAAATTATTACACATGGGACTTAATGTGTCTAACACCAACATAAATTTTTCATATTTTTCTAGCCCAGTATAAAAATGAATAGCCTGTGGATTGCCTCTCATGGCCTCTAGTGATAAGATTCCAAAAGAACTACCACATTGAGTGCTAACAGACACTGTTTTTGGCGTAAAATCTTCTATGGGGCCCTCTATAGTAGATATTTCAATTTCAGCACTAGAAGACGGTTCTGGAACACTTTCTTCTACAGATGGTTGTATAAAATCAAGTATGCGTCTGCTTCTTTTCATATAACGACTGGTTCTTGATGTAGGTGTTGTTGACACCTGGGTGGACCAAGGGAATATACTTGGTACAGTTCCCTTTTTCAGAAACTTGCATATTTGAGGATGTCCTGTAAACAACAAAAATTGAGAAAAATAGTACAGATTAATACAAATAACTTTACTGTACATGAGTAAAATAGATTTTATGAATTTAACACCATAATCCGATGTATGGAGGCATATATTACATACATTATTTATTTTATTGGTTCATTATTGGTTTATTTACTTCCTAGCCTTTACCCGGGATTTCGTTCACAAAAACTTAAACAAAAAACTACAGTATCTACCTATATAAGTGGGCTTTGGGCAAGTGGTTCAACTTTCGAAAAACCACTAGTAGAATCTATAATTAATAATAATGAATGAAATAACACACCTGTGTAGGCTGATTCTCCTACATAATCAGATTCTTGGAAATGATTCCGACATAACCTGCTATGCTGTGTCGCTACAAAATTTTTGCGTCTTATAGCCTTTTCCCACTTTTTTTTTAATGTTGGATCTTTGGGAAATAAATGTACACCGGGGTTAGCGCATCCTGGTACAGCACAAAGAGGCATATTTCGAGAAAACTAAAATTAACAATATGCTAGGTTATGAAACGTATGGATCTGACAGTTCTCAATGGCCATGTCGATGATACGCCATCTGGCGTGAGAAATCGGCAGTGAACATTGCCATTTTGAGATTATTATTAATTAAATATATCTATAATATAAAACTGAATCGCTGAATGTATTGCTAAGCGCAAATCTCGAGAGCAGATGAACCGATTTCGCTAATTCTTTTTTATAATATTCCTTGAAGTACGAAGATGGTTCTTACGAAGTGAAAAATTTTAAAAAAAATCTGAAAAAGTCTAAAAAGAACACTTTTCTAAATTCCCATACAAAAGATTCGTAATAATACTTAAAAGTTAATTTGAACTTTAATACCATACCATAAAGTTTAAGTGTTAGTGGAGGGATTTCGTGAAGGCAATACAATGAGGGCTAATAATCTTCCACTCACCAGATGTCGCTTGTTGTGACTGAGGTAAAGTTTTTCGTTACATAGTGTCAGTTAATTAAGAAATTAGTTTTAAATAATAGTTTATCATTATCTAGAGTATTATATTAATATACAACAAAATGCGTCAGTGGTTTGATTATTAATTTTTTGCACTTTATAACTCTTTTTTTAAATTTATCTACTTTAAGTTATATTTATAGTTTAGTTTATTTATTTCTAATGTAATTAATAAAAAAATATAACTAACAATACGAAAAGAAACCTTAAATATTACATTTTCCTAAGAAATTATCGTGCCCGCTATGAAATCTGTCAAATATTTTACCTCACTGTAAAGTGGCGCCGCCCTGGTGGCAGAAAAAGTTGTGGATGCCCTCATTGAGTGACGTTAGTATCTTATAAGTATTAATGTCAATCTTTGTCAATATTTATACACACTGACAGATAGCTGATGTTATAAGGAGTAACTTAGGCTGCTTTTATTTTAGGGTTCCGCGAAAAATAACTCCACACGGGCGAAGTCGCGGGGAACAGCTAGTATATTAATATACATTTTTATAACGTGGTAGAGCCATGCTGCAGCTATAATAGTATAGTTGTAGCACGAATGGGTCGGCTCGATCGGGGAAGGACCACGCTCTCACAGAATACCGGCGTATAATAGCAGCTTAATGCTGCTGTGTTTCGTATGGTGAGTGTAGAGAACCGGAGACCCTTTTTACTGGAAAAGAGGCATACTATCTTAGTCCTTACGGCTGACAACACATCTACATTTTAATTCGCAAACGAAGATGTAGATGTCTATGGGCCACAGCAACCGTTTGTCACTCTTATTCTATAAAAAAATTGTTTTTAAGACAAATCATCATCATTATAACCTATTAAAGTCTACTGAGGACCATAATCTTTTGTTTCATAGATTGCCTCACAGGAAGGATATTTACCATAGTTGCCACGCTTCGCAGACATACATTTTTATAATTTTTATTTGTTATCAGAAAAAATTTGCTAACCAGTTTCAATTTCACCCTTTCGCCTCTCACGACAACCACGGGACGCTATCTAGTTGTAGACACCGGATTCTGTTACGCCGCCACTACACGTCGAATATATAATGAAAATTCTAATTTTTATAATAATTCAATATAATAATAATCATAATTCAATTAATAATTCAAAATTTATATTTTGCATTTCATTTGAGTGCGTAATGCAAAGCGATATGTCAGTCCCATTTTTATAAAGCAGAATTTTGTCTGAAATTATTTGTTTTGTTAACAAATCATTCGCATTCGTGTTCACGCATTACGTATAAAATCTTATCAGCCCTGTTGACAATTTTTCTTTTACACTGAATTAATTTACATTTGTAATATTCATTTTATAAAGAATTTAACACCATCCTCCAGAGTCATTTCCTCGTCGCCTTCATTATGAACTTGGACTTGAATGCAACAGTTGTTTAGTAATGACAGTCTGCTTTATTATCTTTATTAAAATATACTGATTATATACTCTTTGAACTCAGATTTTTAATAATAACAATCTATGCAAAATTCTTTTATTAGTAAAGATCTATTAGATCAGGCTCAGGGCTTAAAAATGAAACAGGGCTGGTTATGGATACAATGTTCGAAATTAATTAAATATATTTGGTGATATGACTTTTCTAATCCCGGATGGATTTGTCTATTTTTAAGCCTAAATGGAAATGCAATTGAATTACTGTGTATTTTGTCACTAGTAAACAAAGGGTATGTTGATAGAGTTATCAAAATCGAAGAAAGAATCACGTTCAAGCTAATGTCATTTAATTAGTTCTATTTACAAATTCACTAAAAACCGGTTCTTAACCTTTTATTAATGAGGGACCAATTAATCGATTTTATCTTGCCATAGACCACCAACATTTAGATATAATTTAATAGAATGTTTGATTTTAAAGTTTGTTCTATGTATAAAACACACACGTTATAATATAACAACCAATGATTTCTAAAGAAAGGATACGCCCATCTAAATATTTTACTTATACCTTCTTCGTACAAGCAAAGTAGCATCATCTGTCATAAAACAGACGGAACTACATGAGAGCCGCATTGCATTGGTCGACGACGTAACCAGCGCTAGATTTCAAGTATAATAACTATACAAAGGGTGCAGTATGTAGTATCGTAATAAATAAAAAAAAAAAAAATAAAAATAAAAATACATTTATTTCTCAATAATACTGTTTCACTAATTAGCGGTGAAACAACCCCAGAGATTAATTTAGTTCCTCATATTACGGTGTTTCACTCTTACCTTGGTGCTTAATTTTATATTGTACTATGCCACTATACTACTCGAAAATACCATTATTTTATCTTCAAGTCGACCGAGTTGTATTATTGGTGGTCCTTTTACTTTTTAATATTTATCCTATACTTTTTATAATTTCTGTATGTTCGGCAACACCAAATCAGTCAACGACAGGGTAGGCGGGAATTATTCATGTGATGTTTTCCGATCTCGGTCGTTCTGACAAAGACGATATCATGTTCATATTAATATTTTTTAATTTCCTATGAACATGATATCGTAATGCAATTTCATTTCCATTCAAAACAAAGACGCCGAAAAATGAAACGTACAGATACGCTCGACGCGTGACGCAAAAACCCCAGCGCATGGGAAAAAGACATGAAACGTCAAACGTGGTATAATTTTGGAAAATAGTAAGTATAATTTTATTTTCGATCTACAACATTTGAAGAGTCTGACTCCAACCCTGGCGTTAATTAAAGTCGCGTTGGCCCTAAACTGTCATATTTTAGGGCCAACGCATTTGGGCTGTTTAGTTGTGCGGTTGGACTGGTCCTTACGCTAGTAATATATAATTCAACGGTAACAACACATCATACAGAAACCGTATCGGCAGTATCTGTATATTGACTATCATCTTAAGAAATTTTTGATACTTTTCTATATGTAAGAGAATCGTATCATGCCTTCGCGGTTAACTTCAGGTGCCTTTAGGGACCACCAGTGGTCCACGGACCACCGGTTAAGGACCACTGCACTAAACGCATTTGTTAAAATATTTATATTTTTAATAGGTTATTATGGTAAGTTTTATACGGTTACGATTTTTAAGAATAAACGTTAATTGCATTAACAATCTTTTAACACGTATAGTAAGCATTTATGAAAGGAATCTTAATTATAAGTGAGATCGTTTTGAAATTACTGCTTTCAGCACTTCCACAATGAACAAAGAATGCTCTGTAATAACAGATGAAATGCCGGAATGTCCATTGTCTATTATTCGTATGTAAGAAGCAGACTAGCGTATTGTTCGCTACAATTCAAGTGCATCATTTATTCCTATAGAAGAAAAAAGAGTTTTATTCTTTATTTTTGCGTGTCATCCATCAATAAACCAACTAATAATAGGTAGTGGAATTCTTTTTTTGCCTAAGAATCTGTCTGGGTATGTACCAATCTCTTACCTTTCATCGTGGCAGAGCCATGCTGCAGCTATATTATGGTTGTAGCACCAATGGGCAGGGGTGTCACTTCCACTATGGAAGGTATGGAGCACTCCATACCTCAAGTTTTTCAAGGTATGGAATTCCATAGCTGAAATTAGGAAATAAATCGCATATTACTACAAACCCCATATAAATAAATCGCAAGCCCTTAAACCTCAATACCCCACATCTTATAGTTCAATAAATAAGTTGAGTATATACACTGCAAACTCTTAAACCTTAATACCCCACGAGTAATGCGAACAAATTTGAAAATCGCGCCACCATTTTCCATACCTCAGATTTTTACAAAGTGACACGCCTGCCAATGGGTCGGCTCGACCGGGGTACCACGCCCTCACAGAATAGCGGATAAAATGGCAGTTTAAAGATGCTGTGTTTCGTACGGTGAGTATAATGAACCAGAGACACTTTTTACTGGAAACGAGGCATTCTATCTTAGTGCTCTTAGGTGACAACGCATTTGTATTTTGATTCTTCATCGAGGATAAATGTAGATGCCTATGAGCCACAGCATCTACTTACTATCAGGTGGACTGTGTTAGGCTTGGACAAAATTTTAAGTTTAGAGTATCAAATTCGTATAATTTCGATATATTATAAAATTATGTATTAATGGGCAAAACATGAAACAACGAAACGTGTGGTTGTCATTTTTTTTTCGTCGTCCAACTGTCAGTAATGTTAAATTTTGGGCCTTATTCCTTTCAATATGTAAATGATGCCGATATATCGATATTTATCACGCGATATATATCGATTCTATTTAAAAATATCGATTATCGACTGTGTTCTGGTTTTTCACCCTTATTCCAAAAATACCCTATTGCTGTCGCCAGTGCTGGCACTGCTGTGTTCTAATCCGAGGGGCATATAGAACCTGTATAATTACAGGTTGGGAGGCATACCATATTAGTTCTCAGAGGTGACAACGTAACCGTAGCGTCCTTTGTTCGAAGTTGTCCGGAGGTATCCATGAACTGCAATAACCACTTAGCATCAGTTAAGTTCGATTGTCACTTCAATTCCATAAAAAATAAGGAGACTGCTTCTGGAGAAAAATTCTCTAAATTTCCTGCAATGTTCCGGCGCCAACAGTGTAACTAGAAAAGGAACAATAGATAATAGCTTTGGATAAAAAAAACTTACATATCGAACATAAAACCTTGCACCAAAGTACTTCGGATGTTAACTAAAATATAAAATACAAAGTAAGGTATTCACGATATCGAATCAATTGCCAAATATTGATCGCCGTATCCTTTACAGAAACTTCATACTTGGATTGTCGTAGAAATTCCCCAAATCCTTCCCACTTTTGACGCTCGGATGCCAGAGATGTACTGACATTTCCATAGTCACATCTTAGGAATTGTAAAAAACATAAAGGATTCTTCCACCATCACCTAATGGAAAAGTTTGGTTTATTTATTCAAGAAGCATAGAAGTTCTAAAGTAACTTGTTCGCTCTCGTAAACTTGTTTTTAAACTAATGTCCTGCATTGTTTCTCATTTTTAACAGACTTCAAAAAAAGAGGAGTCTTACATGTCGAATATATTATGTTCTTTTTTGTATATATGTCATGCGATATCTTAGTCAATTGTAAGCCGATCTTGATGATTTTTAGGGTTCCGTACCTCAAAAGGGAAAAACGGAACCCTTATAGGATCACTTTGTTGTCCGTCTGTCTGTCTGTCTGTCAAGACCCTTTTTCTCAGGAACACGTGGAGGTATCAAGCTGAAATTTATATCAAATACTCAAGTCTACTGTGCCTTAGAGCTGTGAAAAAATCAAACTTCTAAGCGAACGAAATCAAAAGATACAGCCGTTTATGCCGCAAATTTTCGACATTCGCAAGGGAATCAAAACCGTACTTCCCGTGAACTCAGAATCTTGAAATTTGGTACGAAGCAACGTTTTATAGCACACATAAAGGAAAAATTGCGTAAAGCATAAATTTTTAGTTACATCACATAATAAAAATATTTTTAAAAATTTTAAACTTATATATCTACGGATTTGTTCGGAACCCTCAGTGAGCGAGTTCGACTCGCACTTGGCCGGTTTTTTTATTTAATACGATATACTTCAAGAGTGGTCCCATATAAATTTCAGGAAAATATCAAACCTCAAAGGGTAGAAAAATAGAGGACGAAATTTTGTAAGTAACTATTTAGACGATAATGAATTTGTGACTATGTGATATTCCTTGGTGCACGTAAAGGGATAGAAAAATAATCAATCACTAATCAAGGAACTAAAGATAATAAAATAGTACGTGGTTGATCCACGCTGCAGCTATATTAGTAGTATACTGTAGCAAGAATGAGTCCGCTCGACTGGGGAAGGACCACGCTCTCACATAATACCAGCGTAAAATAGCAGCTTAACACTGGTGTGTTTCGTATGGTGAGTGTGGAGAACCGGAGACCCTTTTTACTTGAAAAGAGGCATTCCATCTTAGTCCTCACGGGTGACAACGCATCTGCATTTTGATTCGCAAACGAGGATAGATGTAGATGTTTTTGGGTCACAGCAACCAGTTACTATCAGGTGGACTGTGTGCTCGCTTATATCTATCTATAAAAATATCTATCCTATAAAAAAAATCATATTCTAAAGTGGAGACTTTAATTCCTCTATACACTATACATTGGCACCAACTTTAGAATGCGAAATTGTCTTATTGTTTTTAGTCCTTTGAATACTTTTTATTAAAAATTTCTTTTAGCATAAGTTACACTACGAGAAACGGTTTTACATGCACTATGACCTATTGACGGCTCCGTGGCGTAGTGGCTTAGCAATGAGTTGCAACGCTTGGGGCCGCGGGTTCGAATCCTGCACGTAACAAGTATTTGTATGGCCTACAAATAATTTTTCCGGGTCTAGATGTTTGTCCTTGTGCAATATATGTTTGTAAACTGCCTCCACGATACAGGAGAAAATCCTAGTGTGGAGGTAATGTGTTTTTATTTTTTAAAAAAATAGAAGTATAACGATCGGATCGAAAAGGAAAACAAAGCGTTTCTTCAATATAATATAGCAACCAATCATAAATATATAGTAATTGAAAAACATACCATATGAGGAAAGGCTAAATAAAACTTAAACTAACGACTCTGAAAGATCGCAGTGAACGAGAAGACTTGATCGAAACTTATAAAATTATACATGGACACTACGATCTAGAAAATTTTGACAAATATTTATTCCAATACTCAAAAAACACGCATCTAAGGGAACATCACTTGAAATTAAGCAAAGCCATGTCGAATAATAACCCACACAAGCACATTTTTGGCCAAAGAGTGGTCGAAACATGGAATAAGCTGCCATTAGAAGTGATATCTGCAAAAAATGTTAACCAATTCAAGAACAGATTAGATAAACAACTAAAATAGAATAATTACACATTCGAAAATAGGATACGGGCTTATATCAGTTGTTGCAACTGCTGGCCTGTTAAATAATAATAATAATAATAAAGTAGAAACGTTCCCTTTTCGAGCTCAGGGCTACATTGAATTAATTCGATATAACTTTGTGCTCACAAACCTTTGTTTGAACAAACTTCGTCGAAACTTACGCCGAGTCGGTCTCAGGTGCAGTCTCGTCAAGTACGTCGTGGTTGAGTTCCCACGAAGCGCGGAAATGAGCGGGAAATCCAATCGCTGCCGCAGACCAACGGAGCGTGTGAGGAGTTTTGTTGGTTGGTTGAACACATAAACCGCTTATGTTACTTGCTAGTGAGATGTCTTTATTTATTAAAAAAATGAATTTACAAGTTTATGTATGGTTGTGAAGAAATATACACTAAAATAAACTAATTATAAAATAGTTCTTTTAACTACTAAATGGTGTTTGTTCAACATATTACAGTGATTATAAGATTTTTTTGTGTTCTTCTGCAACAGAATAATTTTATAAGAAATGTTTATTTTGAGAAATATTTTTATAAAATAAGGATGACAGGCGAGCACACATTCTACTTGATTGTTTGTTACTGGATAATGTAGCCCATAGACATTCACATATATCCTTTATTAAGGATCAAAATGCAGATGCGTTATCACCTCCGAGGATTAAGAATGAATGCCTCGTTACAAATGAAACGGATCTCCGGTTCTCTACACTCACCATACGAAACACAGCATTGTTCTGCTGTTTCGCGTTGGTATTTTGTGAGAGCGTGGTCCTACCACAGTCGAGCCGATTCATTTGTGCTACAACCATAATATAGCTGCAGCGTGGCTCTACCACGTACAGCATGCTGCAAATCTACTACTGTGAACATGTACTATCGAAATAATTATTATTACAACTGAGTAATATGATGTTTATTACACAAACGTCTTAGAGTAAAGAATAAATAAATTCATGAAGTTTGATTAAAACATAAAAAAAATTAATTTGCTACCCAACCCATTATCGGAAGTTACAACAACTGTATCATGGGCGAATTTACTAACTTAAACTAACACTGTTAGTACCTTACATAACAATGTTTATCTGATAAATTTACGCCTCTTTGTGTGCAACGTGTTTCGGTTTTCTCTGAATTGTTTATAGTCAACAATTTTGTACACGTGTCTTCTGTAAGCTTTCGATATATAAGAAGTATCGTATGAAAATTCACTTTCCCATCCATATTTTGTATTGTAAGTGGTGTGAAAGTACGAGTACTTAAGGAAACTTTCATAATATTTCGACGAAATTGAAATCCGCTAAAAGGTATCGAGGCAGTACGGCGGACTCTACCTTATCCTTCGTTCTCCCTTTACGAAATCATAGAAGGCCTAACCAGTAGTGAGACGTATTTAGGCCGCTTTCTTTATTTAAATCGCGGGTTTATGATAAAATTAGATTTTCAAACACCTAGTCTTTTGATCTAGAACCGGAAGAATCGCAATAACCTGAAAAAATCATACTATTTGGTTTAAAAACCTGAACTTGTTTAGGTTTATGATAAAATTTAACCTTATGTTAGTTTAGGTTTATTTTATTATGAAACCAAATCAATCTAGTTTTTTGATTAAAAAAACTGGATATTCGCAGGTTTATGATAACATAAAGTAGTAATTTTGTCTTATTCCGGTTCTTGATCAAAAGCCTAGGTTTTTGATCTATTTTATTATAAACCTGCGACATACCAGTATATAAAATTCTTCTGTCCATGTTTATATGACTAAACTCCTAAAAGACTGGACCGTTATTGATAAAATTTTGTGTGTGTGATTAAGTCGAATCAAGAATGGTTTAGATTCTCAATCGGACCCAGTAGGTGGCGCTATTGTCGAGATCCATAAATCACACGTACGAAGCCGGGGCGGATTGGTAGTTTTAAAACCTATATAATTTAATCCATTTATTAAAAATGATTTCTTAAGTAAAAATCGAATATGTCACGTTTTTAAAACGGATTAAAATGTATAAAATAATTTCTCCCAGCCCCATACTAATTTATAACCCTGTACAGATTCCTAACCTGACACATTCTTTTGTATAACTGTGGAAAAGTTTGTATGCTTTAAAAATTACAACGTAGTGCAGTCTACGTTGTAATTTTTAAAGCATACAAAGTCACGCTTGCAATAGATAATTGATGCATGAATAATTCACCTAAGTTGCTAATAATTTTATTGCACACAAATTATTAGTTGGCGTTGGATAACGCAGTTTTTTAATTATTATAAGGAGTATGCTTCTTTTTTTATAGAAAAGGGTTGACAAACGAGCAGACAATCCACCTTATGGTAAGTGGATAGTGTGGCCCATAGATATCTACATTTATCTTCGATTAAGAATCAAAATACAAATGCGTCGTCACCCCTGACGACTACAACGGAAGGCCTCATTTCAAATAAAAAGGGTATCCGGTTCTCTACACTTACATACGAAATACAGCAGCATTGAGCAGCTATTTTACGTTGGTATTCTGTGGTCGGTGTGCGTGATCTTTCCCCGGATGAGCCTGCCCATTCCTGTTACAACCATTATATAGCTACAGCGTGGCTCTACCACGTAAAACCGCCCAACTACTGTTTCAGTTTCTCTGCCGCCTCTTACGACACCCACGGGACGATATAGTGATGAATATTCTTACAACGCCACTTTTCGTCAATATCTTTAACGTTCGTTAAATTTATTTCTTTTTTGGCCGAGTAAGGAAAAGGGGAGATCTTCAACCGGGCAAGGTGTTCAGCCCGGGCAACGGCTAACGCTTCCTGTTTAAGTACAGATCTGTTCTATAAATAGCGCAGTACTACGCAAATTTGATAGCGTAATTTAGGTTTCAGTGTATTTTGCTTGTGGCGCAACAACACCGCCACCACATCATCCCTGCGGAGGTCGATGTTGCAGTCTAGTTATCGACGAATGTGCAAGTGCCAAGGATTTCCTTATAGTCTGCGGTGAGTTGAAAAGAAGGCAAATAGTCTGCGTGATTGTCGTGAAACTAAGGCAAGCAGCAAGGCTCAGAGTACATGGCTCTGAGCCTTACTGCTTGCAGTTTAGCGTACACTGAAGCGCAGAGAGTAGCTTGAAGAAATGGGAAGCAACGCATTTACCAGTGTTGCTATGAAAGTTGTAAAGCTAGTTGACTTGCAGGATCTGAAGACTGGTGACAATATCCGCTCGGGAGCGAATAGATTGGGTACTTGAGGACGATGATGACAGTGACAATTGAGTTTGCCGAAGGTGACATGTTTCGGGTAAAAATCACGTCGGTTAGTCACCACTTTGACCCAATAAGGAATAGGGGAAGTGGAGATCTTCCACCGGGCAAAGTATTCAGGCCGGGGAGCGGCCAATGCTCCATGTATTAGTTATAGAGCTATTCTATAAATAACGGACTACTGCGAAACTTTATTAGCGTGATTTAGGCTTCATTGTATATCGCCTGTGGTGCGACGACAACGCCGCTATAGATTCATTGTATAAAATTGTTTTAAAATAAAATAACATCATCGTATTTATACGTGGTAGAGCCATGTTGCAGCTATATTATAGTTGTAGCACGAATGGGTCGGCTCGACCGGGGAAGGACCACGCTCTCACAGAATACCAGCGTAAAATAGCAGCTTAACACTGCTGTGTTTCGTATGGTGAGTGTAGAGAACCGGAGAACCTTTTTACTGATAAAGAGGCATTCCATCTTAGTCCTCACGAGTGACAACGCATCTGCATTTTGATTCGCAAACGAGGATAAATGTAGATGTCTATAGGCCACAGCAACCACTTACCATCAGGTGGACTGTGTGCTCGTTTGTCACCCTTATTCTATAAAAAAATCGTAATTGTTATTTTTAACGTATTAAGTCCAACATTTTGTAAAATAGTCCATTTTCTATTTTTTCGATAGTAAGCGCCGGTTTTAACCCATAGGTACCCGAGCGTTAGGTAGAGGTAAAACAACCCGCCCTTACTGAAATAACTGCTGCAAATGAAATTTTATCATTTGATTCAACTGTGTCTGACAAGATGCATAGTGATGATATTAATATGATTACAATAAATAATTTTACACATTTGGATCCCCAATACATCTGTAACTCATTTAATAATTATTTTAGCAATGAAACCTCCAAACTGATGCCTAATCTTGACAATACTCATAAAAAATTGATTGGAATTCTTGTACAATATATTTAAAAGCCACCAATGAATACGAAATTAACAATATCATAATGTCACTAAAAATAGTAAATCCTGTGGGCATGATGGTATCTTTTTTTTTTATATAGGAGAGGGGGCAAACGAGCATGCGGCTCACCTGATGGTAAGTGACTACCGCCGCCCATGAACAACTGCAACACCAGGGGAATCGCAGATGCGTTGCCGGCCTTTTAAAAAGGAGTACGCTCTTTTCTTGAAGGTCCCTAAGTCGTATCGGTCCGGAAAAATCGCTGATGGTAATCGATTCCACAAGGAGGTCGTGCGAGGAAGAAAACATCTTCTAAATCGCACAGTGGTGGACCGCCAATCATCCAGATGGTGTGGATGGTATCGGGAGTTCTGCCGCGATGTGCGTTCGTGAAATTTGGCAGCTGGGATTAATCCGAACAATTCCTCAGAGCACTCCCCATGGTAGATGCGAAAGAAAATGCAAAGGGATGCAACATCTCTTCGCAGTGCCAATGAATCGAGCCGATCGGAAAGGGCTCGGTCGTCGACAATTCGAGCCGCTCTGCGTTGGATGCGGTCAAGTGGAAGGAGCTGGCACTGGGGAGCCCCTGCCCAGAGATGGGAACAGTATTCCATGTGAGGCCGAACTTGCGCCTTGTAAAGTAGCAGGCGGTGTGCCGGCATGAAATACTGTCCCGCTCTGCTGAGCACGCCAAGCTTTTTAGAGGCCAATTCGGCCTTGTCTTCCAAGTGACCACGAAACTGCACGTCATTCGATATGTCAACTCCGAGGATACCGATACTGGCTGAGGCAAGAAGGGCCTTGAAACTGAGGAGATACGACAAAGGGGTTCTTTTTAGCGGTTAACGCGCAAACTTGTGTCTTCTGAGGATTAAATTGGACTAGATTTAGTCGCCCCCAATCCGAGACTTTGTTCAGCAAAGACTCGACTTCAGACATAAGTTTGTTCCGGTACTCAGCGACGTTTTCCCGAGAAATATTGGCATGGCCGGTGTATAGAGCATCACCAGTGCTGTCATCCGCATAGCAATGAATGTTACCAGTTAGCAACATATCATTGATATGCAGAAGAAACAGCGTTGGTGATAGCACACAGCCTTGTGGAACACCAGCGTTAATAGGCTTGTATTCAGAGCATGCACCGTCTACAACGATCTTGATGCTCCGATCTGCAAGGAAGCTGGTGATCCAATTGCACAATTTCTCGGGAAGCCCATAGGAAGGGAGCTTCGAAAGAAGCGCTTTGTGCCAAACCCGATCGAAGGCCTTCGCAATGTCCAAACTAACGGCCAATGCCTCCCCCTTGGACTCTACTGCCAACGCCCATCTATGAGTTAAGTAGACCAGAAGATCACCAGCTGATCGACCCCGACGAAAACCGTACTGGCGGTCACTAATCAGCTGGTGATCCTCAAGGTACCGCATGAGGTGGCAGTTTACAACGGATTCCATTATTTTGGAGAACAAGGGGGTGATGGCGATAGGCCTGTAGTTGGACGGATCTGAGCGGTCGCCTTTTTTTAGGGATCGGGTGGACAAAAGCTGTCTTCCATGATTTCGGGACTACGCCTAGGGAGTAGGAGTACCGGAAAAGACGCGTTAGAACCGGTGCCAACTCCGGAGCACACATTCTCAGCACAATTGGGGGGATTCCGTCAGGCCCACTCGACTTCTGGATGCCTAGGGAGAGCAGTGCTTTGCGAACCGAGCGCTGTGAGAACAGCACATCCGGCATGGAGCACTCACACCGCGGGATGGTCGGCGGTGTTTTCCCCCCGTCATCAAGAGTCGAGTTGGACGCAAAAAGGGAGCCTAGAAGGTCGGCTTTGTCTTTTGCGTCATGGGCCAGTGAGTCATCCTCCCTGTGCCGAGATGGTAGTGATGGCTTACAGAAATTCCATTGGACAGCCTTGGCGATAGACCAGAATGCACGGGTTCCCGAAGGAAGGCGAACTAGTTTCTCGCCAATTCTGCCTATGTGCTCTGACTTTGCCTTGGCAATAACTCTTTTGAAGGACCTGGAGGCGAAGTTATACTTCTTTTTAAGTGTGCTGGTATTTACATCCCGAGTCGCCGAAGCCGCAGCCCAGGCTTGATAACACTCCTGCTTACTGCGTAATGCAGTCTTACAGGAGCGACCAAACCAAGGCTGAGATCTGCCTCCGATGGGTACCACAGATGATGGAATAAATAGTTCCATTCCCTGTAGCACTACATCAGTGACAGAGTCAGCAACAGCGCTGGGATCATCCGGCGAGAAGCAAACCCGCCCCCATGGGTAGGATGCAAAGAAAGACCGCATTCCGTCCCAATCCGCCGACCTGTAATGCCAAACACGGCGGCAACCTGCAGAACGCAACCGCGAAGGGAGCGTGAGTGGCACCACACTCCGGATCAGACAATGGTCCGAAGAGCCGAGAGGGGCATCGACGGAAACCTGATATCCGTCCGGATGACAGGTCAGCAGAAGGTCCAACAAGGAAGGTGTATGATCCTCCACATCTGGAATCCGCGTAGGCGAATTAACCAGTTGTGTCAGACTATATGCCAAGGCAAAGTCATAAACAGATCTCCCCGCATGATCGGTTAGACGTGAACCGAGCCATTCGGCATGGTGGGCGTTAAAATCGCCAAGGATCACGATCTCTGCGGATGGGACCTGTTGTAGCAAGAAATCTGTAGCCATTTGGACGTGGTCGATGAGTCGGTCTGTTTCGGCATTACCGCTATGGGACCTATAGAGGCACCCGTAGACGCGCGGATGGTCGTCGCTGTCTACGCGTAGCCAAAGGATGGACAGGTCCGAACCTTCAAGACTGCCGAGGCGTCGAGAACATATGTCCTCTCTGACATACACGCAAACTGCAGCCCGAGGCACAAAGGAATGCTCCAATTTGTACCCCGGGTAGGAGAGATACGAAATATCAGCCGGAGAGGAAACCTGCGTTTCGGTCAGAAAGAGCAAGGACGGCTTCGCCGTCTCGAGATGGTAGTGGACGGCGTTTAGGTTAGAGTGAAGTCCCCTGATGTTGCAGAAATTCACGGATAGCGTGGCAGGGGTCGCCTTGGTGTTCTTGCTCAGTTTGCCCCTAGCAGTAATGCTTTTGAGCGGAATTTTGCCCCCCCCCCCAGAATACGCGGGGCAGCCTGAGCACCCACGCTCAGGATCGGAATAACATGGTCGTGGATGCTCAGCGAGGGATTCTCCAGGGGTACTGGTACCCTCCTGGGGTAGTTCTGTGTAATTCCGCTACCATGTTGATGGGGGGGGGGGGGGGGAATTGGGCCTCCAGCCACCTGCACTCACCAGACGAAACGCAGAAGCAAAGCTTCTACTTCACGCCGGTATTCTGTGAGGTCGTGGTACCAACCCGGCTCGAGCCGGCCCATACATGCAACAGCAAAAACTGCTGCGTGGCTCTA
Source organism: Parnassius mnemosyne (assembly GCA_963668995.1). Taxonomy (NCBI): domain Eukaryota; kingdom Metazoa; phylum Arthropoda; class Insecta; order Lepidoptera; family Papilionidae; genus Parnassius; species Parnassius mnemosyne. The sequence continues at coordinate 68,777,270 of CAVLGL010000001.1, forward strand.
CCACCGTATCATTGTTAAGGTATTAAAGTTATGTGCTTTTCATATATGTATAGCCCTAGCTCATATTATTAACTTGTCTTTTGAAGAGCGTATATTTCCAGATGATCTGAAATTATCTGTAGTTCATACTTTGCATAAAAAATGAGACAAACAAGATATTAGCAACTATAGACCTATCACTTTAGTTTCGGTATTGTCAAAAGTGTTTGAGAAAGCTATACTTAAATGGCTCAATGATTTTATAAGTTCTTGTGGCATGTTACATCCTGAACAATTTGGCTTTCTTAAAGGTAGTTCCACTTCTCTTGCTTGTTTTGAATTTATAAAATATGTAACTGAATGTATAAATAATAATACCCCGGTACTGTCACTATTTCTTGACATGAGTTGCTCCTTTGACTTTGTCAATCATGATAAACTCCTTCATAAACTAGAATCATACGGAATTAGAGGGAACGCGCATGCATGGCTTGAAAGTTATTTAAAAAGTATAAGACAGGGTACAGGGATAACAAAAATGACACAAAAAAATAACATTTTAATGAAAGAAAGTCATTGTTCTCAAATATTATATTAAAAAAAAACAGGCGTACCATAGGGTAGTGTACTCGGTCCTTTATTATTTCTATTGTATATTAATGACCTTTGCAATGCCACTTCACACAAATGCATCCTTTTTGCAGACGATACTACTATAATAGTTAAAAGTGTATGGTAATAATTCATTAGATTCGCTCGCAAATACGGCACTAAAAAATATCATATAATGGTTGGAGGCTCATGATGTAAGGGTCAATCTACGAAAAACGAAGATTATGCAATTCAGGTTATACAAGTCATCTAAACAACACTTTAATATTCTATACGACAATAACAAAATCGATGAAGTAGACAACTATAAATTTTTACTGGAAGGACATTGATATCGTTTGTAAAAAGCTTCAACGATTCGCTTTTGCTTTAAAAAATGTAGGCAAAATATACCAGTTGAGGCTGATCTCACCGCGTACCATGGCTACGTATCATCGGTGCTTAGCTATGGGATATTGCTTTGGGGTAACTCTATTGAGGTACAAAGAGCACCTTTAGTTCAAAAACGATGCATCCGTGCCTTAAGCAACATTTGGTATTTAGATAGTTGTAAACTTTATTTTAAAAAATATAATATTCTTCCATTACCTTGTTTATATCAGAGAAGCCTGTCTTTTTGTCAAATCATTCGCTAAGCATTTTAAAACCCGCCAAGATACTACAACAAGGCGTTTAAGAAGTAAATATGCAGACCTATTATATCAACCTCCCTGTCATAAAAATATGTATATAACATGAGCATATTATTATATAACAGATTACCTAAGAATTTACAAGAAAAAGAAGGAGTCTCTTTTCGAAATTATTTAACAAAATGGCTACTGGAACATTGTTTCTATAGACTATAAGAATATTTAGAATGGAAAAATTAGTTTTATGATTTATGTGATCCACTTACAGACAGTTTTTTTTTGTAATATGCACCTAAATAATTGCACGTTTGCGAGCAGACTAAACACATGTACATTATATATATTCGACTTAAGACCCTGTCAACTGTGTTTCTTGCAAATAAAGAATTTGTTGTTGTATTTGATAAATATATTTTCAACATGTTTGTATTTTCATTTTGGTTCAAACGTAACGACAGACGAGTGAGTGAGGTTGCGGCTAACCACTGTTAGTCGGCAGGCCACAACATCGTAAATATCGCCTAGTTACGAGTATATACATACGTAGAACCGAAAACAGTTCTACGGAATTGGAGCTATTTACTGAAGCGTATCAATTCAATTTTATGATAAATAACTTCAAAAACATGAAGTAAAAAAACATAAGTTTTTCATGAATTATCGAGTAGACCCTTTAAAAACTAAATAAATAATCGTTGAATTTAACTCATTACGTGTTCATAGCATGTGCAGTTATCGGTTTTCCCGCTCATTTCCCGCGCACCGCGTGCAATCAACCACACTCCACTTGACGTTGCCGCGTGTGAGCTAAGCCTGACTCGACGCAAGGGTTGAAGTTTTTTCAGTTTAAAAAGTAAGATATTTAGTGAAAATATTCAAGGAACGAAATCTAGAGTGGTAATAGATGGAATGACGACTAAGTAAGATGTGCAGGAAATCGGCAGATGCAGGAGATTGCTGTGTTTCTTTGCTATCTTTGGAGGAGCCTCTATTCAGCAGTGATTGATGAAGCCTAGAAGATCGTTCACGCAGTTTGCACCTTTTGTTTATATCTTCCGCGAGGCAAAAGTGCATACATTATTATTATATTATACTAGCTGTTTCCCGCGACTTCGCCCGCGTGTAATTTAGGGTTTTAATTTTTTTTCGCGGAACCATAATTCTTTTTTTAAATATATGTAGCCTAAGTTACTCCCTATAACATCAGCTGTCTGCCAGTGAAAGTCCCGTCGAAATCGGTCCAGCCGTTTCGGAGATTAGCCGGAACAAACAGACAGATAGACATACAGACAGACACACAAAAATTTTAAAAATTGTGTTTTCGTTATAAGTTCCCTATAAAGTTTCATATGCATTTAGTAAAAAGCTGTTATTTTTACTTTACAAACAGACACTTCAATTTTATTTATTTGTATAGATTGTGTTCCATGAGCCATTATAATAAGAGGAAAAGACTTTCTAATTGGCCTCAATGTCTTAAAGGTAACAACGCACCTGTAGCTGTCTGTAGGCATCAATTATCTGTATATAAATAGCCATCCATCCATTATATTACAGACCATAAAATTCCACTGCTCAATATAGGCAACCCTCATAGAACGCTTCATCATGTCATAGTTGCCACGCTATGCGTTATCATTATGCTAAGTTGTTATCAGGAAGATACAGACAGAGGGAAACTGAAACAGGGTATAGGCAGCAGCGCCCGTGTTTCAGTTTCCCTCTGTCGCCTCTTACGACACCCACGGGACGGTACGAGGTAGTGGATATTCTACACCGCTACTACACGATGCAATTGCTACTTACTATAACCACTATGTAAATGCAACGTTGCTTGTCACACTATTGTTGGTGCATGTTATACGGTCTTATTACAAAATATAATTTAATTTAGTCTTCGGTTTAAAAAAAAGTATTTATTACAAAAGAAGCCACAGCGGCGTCACAGACTTCGCGAAATTGAACTCAAATTCAATTTGCTTCAAATGTAAGTTATTTTGGCTTCCAATAAATACCAATATAACAATCTAGTTTACCCCAGGCGTAAAATATCTAAGTTTGTAATAAAACCGACTAAACGTAACTTAGTGATAGTCACGGGCTTAAAGAACAGTCTTAGTCATCATAAAATGTTTTCATAACAATTGTATAAGATATTATATTGTTGTAAATTGTGCTTTTAAAAAAAAGTCCCACTGGGTTTCTAACCGAGCCTTCCCAAAACGCAGAAAAGTTAAAAAAATTACTTTCAATAAGTATTCCACGTAATCTATATTGAATAAAAAAAAACCGCCCAAGTGCGAGTCGGACTCGCGCACCGAGGGTTCCGAACAAATCCGTAGGTATATTAGTTTAAAATTATTAAAATAAAATTACCATATGATGTAACTAAAAATTTATGCTTTTCGCAATTTTTCCTTTATCTGTGCTATAATATGTTGCTTCGTACCAAATTTTAAGATTCTGAGTTCAGGGGAAGTACCCTGTAGGTTTTGACTCTCTTGCGAATGTCGAAAATTTACGGCATATACGGCTGTATCTTTTGATTCCATTGGCTTAGAAGTTTGATTCTTTCGCAGCTTCAAGGAACAGTAGACTTGAGTATTTGATATAAATTTCAGCTTGGGTCTTGACAGACAGACAGACAGACGGACAACAAAGTGATCCTATAAGGGTTCCATTTTTTCCTTTTGAGGTACGGAACCCTAATTATTCTATTATATTCTAGTCACGAAAGAAGTCCCGAAATTTGACATTTGCTTACAAATTCCATACTTTAGATTTTAGTTTACATATTTTCCGCGGGACTTCATTAAAACAGACTAGTTTTAACCAGACAATATTTTTAAACTACTTTAAGTGGTCTCGCTGCAACTATATTATGGTTGCAGTAAGAATGGGTCGGCTTGACCGGAGGAGGTCCTCTCTCACAGAATACCAGCGTAAAATAGCAGCTCCAAGCTGTGCTTCGTATGGTGAGTGTAGAGAAACGAAAACCCACGAAAACCCTTTTCCCTGGAAACGAGGCATTCCATGTTAGTCCTCAGGAGTGACTACCTACGCATCTGCATTTTGATTTTAACCGAGGATTTTTATGGTCCACAGCATCCACTTACCATCAGCAGACTGTGTGCTGCTTTGTCACCCTTAATCTCTAAAAAAAAATTACTTACAAGATGAATCAAGTTTAGATTTGTGCTTGTGTTTGCGTTGGTTGTAGTTTTAATTTTAGATTATCATTATGAATATCCTAAATATTAAATTTAAAACGAAAATTTTATTCCTTTTCATTCCCTTTGTCAACTAGACGAACAAGGAAAATGAAATATTTCTCATTATTAAAGATAATAAACGGCCTCAACAAAAGACGACAGTATTATTTAGATACATGCATTATATACGTAACAAATGCAAATTACGAGCACTCTAAATTACGCGCAGGAAAATACTCTCGAACAAATACACATTTTCTTACTTTGCGTTAACATTTGAAAGGCAAAGGAGTTGTTCCCATATTTTTGCATACTTACAACGTGACAGTAACGATGCTCGGTTCATATAGGAAAGGGAATTTGTATGATAATATTCATTTTGCATTCACTTGGTTATTCTACGTCGCGGCTTGTTGTGGATTACGCTCCGGGGAAATTCGTTGTCGTGTCGTGAGTATTGATAGATGAGATGTTAGTTAGTATGGAAGTGACCGGTGTATTATTTTTTTATAAAATGAAAGTGACAAACGACCACACAGTCCATCTAATGGTAAGTGGATGCTGAGGCACATAGACATCTACATCCTATTCTAATTTAAAATGCAGGTGCATTGTTACCCTTGAGGGCTAAGATGGAATATCTCGTTTCCAATAAAAAATGTCTCCGGTAGTAAAAAATGTCTCTGCCAATAAAAATGTTTTCCGGTAGAAAAAATTGTTTCTGGTTAAATAGCGTCTGCGGTAGTAAAAAGGGTCTCCGGTGTTAAGGCCTACATGTTCTTTTTCCTGCAATTGGAATCATCATTATCACCATCAACAAGAACAACAACAACAGTCTTCTTAATTCCTCTACTGGAGATGCCTTTACAAGAATGCGCCAGCCATGCCTTGAAAATTTTAGCCATACTGGTGAGTATTGAATTAATAGTTCTCCGATTATACTCTTTATAACAGTGGTCTTACGTATTTGATAAGTTCTAGATATATTTTCACATCAAAAATACGTGACTTATATGAATTTAATGTTTTACTTACCTCGTCCTTCCTTATTATGGATTTAAGGGAGACTTTACATCTGAAAGTTAGCACTTCCAGCAATTCTATATCACTTACAGTGAAATATACGCGACGCGTAATTGTCATTTCGGCGGGGCCTATATCAATATCAGTAAATAAGAACGGCTTAACCGATGACGCCTCGTACGCGAATCCCAAGATATATGCCGCACTTCGTATTATATGATACTACTCAGTGCGGCATATACGGATACGGGAGTCGCGTTAGATATATTGCTTGGTTGTGCTATTGATTTGTGGAAGTGTATTTTAGATACGCTTAGTATTTTATTATATTTTATTTTGCATTGTTTTTAAGAAAGAATGTACATTAGATGCTTATCACGGCGTAAAATGACGGCATTAAAGAATCTCCAACACCATATCAAGCCTTCCAGTGTCGTAAGAAGTGACAGGAAAACTGAGATATGAGATGGGCTGCAGCAGCTTTCTGATCAGAACGCAATAATATTACAGAACTGCTGTTGCCAACCCACCTGGCAAGCGCGGGTAGTATGGCAAATATGCTTTTTATGAAGCAATCTAGGTGGATGTAGACCAGTAGGAACATAGACCTTTCCATAAGTATTATGTAATAAACAGACCGCCTTGTTGGTGTAGTGGTTGTAGTAGTGCGACTGCTGATCATGAGGTCCCGGGTTCGAATCTCGGGTCGGACCAAAAAAAAATCAGTTATTGAGTTTTTGCATTAAGAAATTCTCAGTAGCTGCCCGGAACCAGAAAGTTGGCGGCGTCTCACCCCCGTGCCTCGGAAAGCACGTAAAGCCGTTGGTCCTGCGCCTGATCTCTCTCCGGTCGTGTTGGTTTACCGTCCCATCGGACTGTGATAGTGACCAGTGCTTGCGCATACACTTGGGTACTATAATCCTGTTCTGCTCAGATGGCTAGTCTCCGTTGAGACTGGCCGCCGTGACCAAAATTCGGTCTGGAGGACATTATTATTATTATTATCAATCAATATTCAATAAAAAATCATTATATTCTATTCTATTCCATAAATGGCATTATAGAGATTTTTTACCATTTTTCATTCATTACGGACTATCAAAGACTACTGTTGAACATAGACGTCTCCATATGGGAGGAGATCGCCTCATTACGAGAATATTAGCTATAGTTGCCACGCTCGGCAGGCGGGTTGGCAATCGCGGTTTTTTTTCTACATGTTATTAAGAAGACGCTGCGAACCGAGTAGTTTGTTTTTCTCTGTCGCCTCTTACGATAGCCACGGGACTATTTTTTTTTTATAGTATAGGGTGACAAACGAGCACACAGTCCACCTAATGGTAAGTGGTTGCTGTGGCCCATAGACATCTACATCTATCCTCGTTTGCGAATCAAAATGCAGATGCGTTGTCACCCGTGAGGACTAAGACGCAATGCCTCTTTTCCAGTAAAAAGGGTAGGTATTCGGTTCTCTACACTCACCATACGAATGGGTAGTGAAACAAGTTAAGGGGCTACTCCATGCGAACGACCTTGAGCATTTTGCCGGCGGCACGTCGCTCGCTTCAATATATTGCTTATTTGAAATATGTACGACGTCACCACCTATTGTAGGTACGAACGTAGTATTATTTTTTCAACATCAATGAACTAATTTATGGAAATACGCACAGCGTACAACGATAAATGTATTTTAATTTTTTTATTCGGTATATTAGTTGCATTATATTAGAATTATGTATTTTCATATATTATCTAATTATGAAATTTTATAATTAATTATATATTAAAAATGAAGCATTGAAAATTGTGAGTTTAAAAGATACCTATTCACTATAGGTAAATAAATAGATAGCTCGCCTTTTGTACAAATATTTGGTGCAATAAAGAATAAATAAATAAATAGGATGTTTCGTAGATGTGTTTTTGATTATTGTTAATTTTTACGTGTCACGTATTGAAAAGTAATATACCTACCTACTAATACAAAAATCAACAAGAAGTATAAGGGTTCAATCTTTCAAATTCAATTGTAAAAAAACGTTACCCCCACACTAGGATTTTCTCCTGTGTCGTGGAGGCAGTTTACAAACATAAATTGCACAAGGACAAACATCCAGACCCGGAACAATTATTTGTAGGCCATACAAATATTTGTTCCGTGCGAGATTCGAACCCGCGGCCCCCAGCGCAACAACTGATTGCTAACCCACTACGTCACGGAGCCGTCGCCGGGTTATAGCTAAAGTGACCATACGTCCCGTTTTGAACGGGACTGTCCCTTTTCTCGGTTACCTGTCCCATTGTCCCCAAACAAAGCTCCGGGACACAAAATTGTCTCATAACTCGTTGGATGGAAGTATTCAAAGTCAACAATCTTCAACATAATTTTTTTTCCAAATGGATGGAAAAAAAAAATTGTTCCAGAGTTCTAAAGGCGATGTTGTTAACAAAGCTAACAATAAAAAAACTTGAGCAGAATTTTATTTTTATTTAAAATCATCACCAACTTTATTAAAGCAAATTTAATCCACTGACAAATGTAATTAATAATTAAAAAAAATATGTTGCATTTAATAATTACCGTCTATACCGAATATAATTTTACAGTGAACACTAATTGTATAAAGTTATAGTTTTTAGAGTATAAATAAACCCATGTCCTGTTTTGAGTTAAAAAATAAATGGTCAGTTTAGTCTTTTTAGTTAAATTTAGTTTTAAAAATTTTTAGTTAATAGTAAAAAGTAGGTATATTAGTACCTACTTAGATACTTTTTACCGAATTATAAGTATAGAACACCTTATTTACTCAATTATTTTTTGAAAAAGAAGAAAAAACAAGCAATAAATAATATACTATATTTTAGCAAAAAAACTATAACTTAGTAATACTAATTATAACTTAGTACATAAATGAAAAACTCATAACTGACTTTTTGGCCCGACCCAGGATTCGAACCCGGGACCTCATGATCTGCAGTCGCACTACTACAACCACTAGACCAACGAGGCAGTACTATACTTAATAAGATATTGTGGTTGGGTGATAATATTGAATTAGCCTTTTATAGTGTAAATTATAATATTTGTCGAAATTTTAATTATGGATTCGAACCTTACATGCTAATGGTGCTTCATTTTTTATTTGCATTTACTTCAAAGAAAATACACGCAAAAAGCTTCATCGCGCAGTAAAAAACACAACAAATATATGTATAACTAATACGAAAAATTATACCCAAAACAAACAAATAATACTACCTATAAATAACCTAATAAGTAATAATATTATAATATTATCGACTAATAAGATGACGTGAGCGCACACGGCGCTGGCAGACGCTCTAACGACACGGGTTCCACGTCGAAGAGCTCAGGGCTCACTGACTTCAGCAAGCCCGTGAGCAGTGAATACGCCCAGATTTTAAAATAATTTCTTAAGGCGCAGGTTGAGCAAAATGTCGCGCTAGTCGTTATTTGTGCGATTTTTAGGAGCTATCTACTTTTTATTTAAAAGATATATCAACAAATAAAAAACACATTATATTTCTACATAATCTTGATTCCATAAAAGCTATATCCAATTTTTTTTTAAAGGAATAAATATTAATATAATCTCCTTACAACGAAACCACATAAATGTGAAATTATTATTGATAACATGAATCTCCTCCTAAAGTAAGTATTATTTTATTTTGCGATTTACACCAATGGATAGGCAATTTATTAATGAACATTTCTATAGTAAAATTTTTTTCAAAAGTCCAAAATTTGATTTTATTAAGAAATTATTTTAAAATCTGGGCGTATTTACTGCCCACGGGCTTGTTGGAGTCAGTGATCCCTGAGCTCTTCGACGTGAAGCCCGTGTCGTTAGAGCGTCTGCTAGCGCGCACGCGCGTAATATTATAATATTATTACTTATTAGGTTATTTATAGGTAGTATTATTTGTTTGTTTTGGGTATAATTTTTCGTATTACTTATACATATATTTGTTGTGTTTTTTACTGCGCGATGAAGCTTTTTGCGTGTATTTTCTTTGAAGTAAATGCAAATAAAAAAATTAAGCACCATTAGCATGTAAGGTTCAAATCCATAATTAAAATTTCGACAAATATTATAATTTACACTATAAAAGGCTAATTCAATATTATCACCCAACCACAACTTATTAGATATAGTACTGCCTCGTTGGTCTAGTGGTTGTAGTAGTGCGACTGCTGATCATGAGGTCCCGGGTTCGAATCCTGGGTCGGGCCAAAAAGTCGGTTATGAGTTTTTCATTTATGTTCTAAGTTATAATTAGTATTACTAAGTTATAGTTTTTTGCTAAAATATAGTATATTATTTATTGCTTGTTTTTTCTTCTTTTTCAAAAAATAATTGAGTACATAAGGTGTTCTATACTTATAATTCGGTAAAAAGTATCTAAGTAGGTACTAATATACCTACTTTTTACTATCTAAAAATTTTTAAAACTAAATTTAACTAAAAAGACTAAACTGACCATTTATTTTTAACTCAAAACAGGACATGGGTTTATTTACACTCTAAAAACTATAACTTTACACAATTAGTGTTCAATATAAAATTATATTCGGTATAGACGGTAATTATTAAATGCAACATATTTTTTTTAATTATTAATTACATTTGTCAGTGGATTAAATTTGCTTTAATAAAGTTGGTGATAATTTTAAATAAGAATAAAATTCTGCTTAAGTTTTTTTTATTGTTACCTTTGTTAACAACATCGCCTTTAGAACTAGAACCGTAAGTGTTTCTTTCAGACGTCCACAATTTGTTCAAAATAAAAAAAATATTCTTTCTACTGGAGCATTTGTACCAGGGAGACATAAAATATATTCGATTAAAAAAAATTATGGGACAGGCGACTGAGAAAAGGGACAGTCCCGTTCAAAACGGGACGTATGGTCACTTTAGCTATAAACCGGCGACGGCTCCGTGGCGCACTGGCTTAGCAATCAGTTGCTGCACTGGGGGCCGCGGGTTCGAATCCCGCACAGAACAAGTATTTGTATGGCCTACAAATAATTGTTCCGGGTCTGGATGTTTGTCCTTGTGCAATTTATGTTTGTAAACTGCCTCCACGACTCTCATTCTATATTACTCTCACTCTGCGAAACATCCTATTTATTTATTTATTCTTTATTGCACCAAATATTTGTACAAAAGGCGAGCTATCTATCTATTTACCTATAGTGAGTAGGTATCTTTTAAACTCACAATTTTCAATGCTTCATTTTTAATATATAATTAATTATAAAATTTCATAATTAGATAATATATGAGAATACATAACTCTAATATAATGCAACTAATATACCGAATAAACAATTTGAGATACATTTATCGTTGTACGCTGTGTGTATTTCCATAAAATAGTTTATTAATGTTGAAAAAATACTACGTTCTTACAGTAGGTGGCGCCTTACATATTTCTTACGTGATATTATATTGTAGCGAGTCGGCGCGGCACACCAAATGCTCAAGGTCGTTCGCATGGAGTAGCCCCTTAATAAAATCAAATTTTGGTCTTTTGAAAAAAATTTTACTATAGAAATGTTCATTAATAAATTGCCTATCCATTGGTGTAAGTCGCAAAATAAAATAATACTTACTTTACGAGGAGATGCATGTTATCAATAATAATTTCACATTTATGTTGTTTCGTTGTAAGGAGATTATATTAATATATATTCCTTTAAAAAAAATTGGATATAGCTTTTATGGAATCAAGATTATGTAGAAATATAATGTGTTTTTTATTTGTTGATATATCTCTTAAATAAAAAGTAGATAGCTCCTAAACACCGCACAAATAACGACTAACGCGACATTTTGCTCAACCTGCGCCTTAACTATTTGCAGCCGCACTGCTCACTAGATTAAATCTAGTTGCGCGGCTGAATCGACGTTTATTTAGTTTTTTGCAGCAAAAAGAGATCTGTCACGTCAAACTTACAAAAAGATGATGATACCTTTCATATATGTACGTAATTTTTAATAGCATTATTTATTTCTTTTTAAACTAAATATTACAATATAGCGGTCGTGTTGTTTCGGTTTGTTTACCAACACAGGCCGCTCGCCCTCATACAATATACGGATCGGTCGAGCGACTGTTCCGAGTCTGTATCCGAGTTGTCGAAATCACTGAGTGATACAGTTAGAATGTATATATGTGTGTGTGAAATTATTAGTATGTTGTTTTAATTCTTGTGTGAGTTTCGAAGTAACAGACGATTGTTTTTGTGTGCGCAGCTTTCCCCCGTAAAAATGACTAACAGTATTGTATCGGGAAAAAACGATATGGCTACTCCCCTCCGGTCCGCCGGTGGCCCGTGTTGCTCTATGGTTTTATCTAATTAGTGGGCCTATTATAATATACGTGATAAAATCTGTAAAAATAGTTTAATTATAATTTATTTTTTTGTGTAGTGTTCACGTAATATAAGAAATCATTAATGGGCCTATGTAACAGTACCATCCCTAGTGCAGGTATGTTACATGATTGATGTTTAGTATGCAAGACGTTGTTTATACTACTGTTTACAATAGTGTTTACGTTCCAGGCTAACTAATCTCCGAATACATTAATTGTACGTGTTCGTAATGTCAAGTTATTATTGAATACCGTAAATACCTACACAGTGAATATATTTGCCCCTACTCCCTTGTGGCTGTATCTCATTCGCGTACACGTTCTCGTACGCCGTACGAGAAGATTACGTCGAAGTCAATCTAAAAGTCTGAATAAATATCGTGATTCTGTCTGTTCTGTTGTGGTAATTCCTCTAATACAAGCAAATAAGGTCGTGTAGCTGAGAGGGTGCCCTATCCTACCAATTGAATTAATATTTTAGACTAGTGTGCACTTGTGGCTACGTGTGGTCCAACAATATCGTCATTACAAAATCTATCACGCAAAGAAACTCCAAGCATAGCTCTCTCCATAGCTCGCCGAGCGATTGAGATTGGGATCCACTTCTCGGGGCCATATATCATCACAGGAGCAGGAGTGCTACCGGGCCTGGGCTGACGCATCAACGTCTCGGGATGTAAACACCAGCGCACTTAAAAAGAAGTATAATTCCGCCTCCAGGTCCTTCAAAAGCGTCATTGCCAAAGGAAGGTCTGAGCACATCGGCAGAATTGGCGAGGAGCTAGTTCGCCTTCCTTCGGGAACCCGTGCATTCTGGTCTCCCGCCAAGGCTGTCCAAGAGAATTTCTATCAGCCATCTCTTCCATCTCTGCACAAAGAGGACAACTCACTGGCCCATGCCGCAAAGGAGAAAGCAGATCTGTTGAGCTCTCTTTTTGCGTCCAACTCGACTCTAGATGACGGGGGGAACACACCGCCGACCATTCCGCGATGTGAGTGCTCCATGCCGGATGTGCGATTTACACAGCGCTCGGTTCGCAAAGCACTCTTCTCCCTGGACGACAGCAAGTCGAGTGGGCCCGATGGAGTCCCTCCCATTGTGCTGAAGACGTGTGCTCCCGAGTTGACACCGGTTTTAACGGGTCTTTTCCGGTACTCCTACTCCCAAGGCGTAGTCCCGAAATCATGGAAGACAGCTTTGGTCCACCCGATCCCTAAAAAAGGCGACCGCGAAGACCCGTCCAACTACAGGCCTATCGCCATCACTTCCTTGTTCTCCAAAATAATGAAATCCATTATAAACTGCCAGCAATGAGGTACCTTGAGGATCACCAGCTGATTAGTTACCGCCAGTACGGTTTTCGTCGGGGTCGATCAGCTGGTGATCTTCTAGTCTACTTAACTCATAGATGGTCGGAGGCAGTAGAGTCCAAGGAGGAGGCATTGGCCGTTAGTTTGGATATAGCGAAGGCCTTCGATCGGGTCTGGCACAAAGCGCTTCTTTCGAAGCTTCCTTCCTATGGGCTTCCCGAGAAATTGTGCAAATGGATCACCAGTTTCCTTGCTGATCGGAGTATCAAGGTCGTAGTAGACGGTGCATGCTCTGATTTCAAGCCTATCAATGCTGGTGTTCCACAAGGCTACGTGCTATCACCAACGCTGTTTCTCCTGCATATCAATGATATGTTGCTAACTAGTAGCATTCATTACTATGCAGACGACAGCACTGGTGATGCCTTATATACCGGCCGTGCCAATATTTCTCGGGAAAACGTCGCCGAGTACCGGGACAAACGTGTGTGGCGGTGAAACACATCGAAGCCTAAATCGCACTAACAAAGTTCCGAAGTTAAAGCAGTATATATAGAATAGCTCCGAACTACCACTCGGAGCATTGGCCGCTACCCGGGCAGCACACCTTGCCCGGCGGGAGACCTCCCCTTTTCCTTCCACCGGCCACACTGGTGACCCCGACGTGATATGAACACGCAACCAACAACCTTCGGAAACTATAAAAAAATTTATCCTATAAAAAAAAAACTATAACTTCAAAAACCTTCGTCATCGTCCTCAAGTACCCCATTCATTCGCTCCCGAGCTGATATTGTCTGCAGTCTTCACATTCTGCAAGCCATCTAGCTTTACAAAGGTTCAACGCAGCACTGGAATAATAATGCTTCCTGTTCCTTCAAGCTGTGCTACAGTGTTCGGCACGGCTCTGAGCCTTACTGCTCGCCTCTGCTTCACGGCACTCTCGCAGATTACTTGCCTTCTTCTCGACTCACCGCAGACTTACAAGGCAATTCCCTGGCACTTGCAAATTCGTCGACATCTAGACTGCCCTATCGACCTCCGGTCTGAGCAAGGGGGTGGTGTGGCGGCGCTGTCGTCGCGCCATAAGCGAAACACATCGAAGCCTAAATCGCACTAACAAAGTTCCGAAGTTAAAGCAGTATATATAGAATAGCTCCGAACTACCACTCGGAGGGTTGGCCGCTCCCCGGGCAGCACACCTTGCCCGGCGTGAGATCTCCGTATTTCCTTCCACCGGCCACACTTGTGTCTGAAGTCGAGTATTTGCTTAACAAAGTCTCGGATTGGGGCCGACTAAATCTGGTCCAGTTCAATCCCCAGAAGACACAAGTTTGCGCGTTTACCGCTAAAAAGAACCCCTTTGTCGTATTTCCTCAGTTTCAAGGCACTCCCCTTGCTGCCTCAGCCAGTATCGGAATCCTTAGCGTCGACATATCGAATAGTGTGCAGTTTTGTGGTCACTTGGAAGGGAAGGCCAAATTGGCCTCTAAAAAGCTTGGTGTGCTCAGCAGAGCGAGACAGTATTTCATGCCGGCACATCGCTTGCAACTTTACAAAGCGCAAGTTCGGCCCCACATGGAATACTGTTCTCATCTCTGGGCCGGAGCACCCCAGTGCCAGCGCCTTCCACTTGACCGCATCCAGCGCAGAGCGGTTCGAATCGTCGAAGACCGAGTTCTTTCTGTTCGGCTCGATACACTGGCACTGCGTAGAGATGTTGCATCTCTTTGCGTATTTTATCGCATCTATCACGGGGAGTACTCTGAGGAATTGTTCGGACTAATTCCAGCCGCTCAATTTCTCCATCGCACATCGCGACAAAACTCGCGTTACCATCCATACCATCTGGATGATTGGCGGTCCACCACTGTGCGATTTAGAAGAAGTTTTCTCCCTCGCACAACTTCCTTGTGGAATCAATTACCACCAGTGAATTTCCCGGACCGATACGACTTAGGAACCTTCAAGAAAAGAGCTTACATCTTTCTAAAAGGCCGGCAACGCATCTGCCCTGGTGTTGCGGTTGTTCATGGGCGGCAGTAGTCACTTACCATCAGGTGAGCCGCATGCTCGTTTCCCCCAATTCTATAAAAAAAAATAGTCAACACGCACTGGTTATACACTGTTGTTTAACCAGTGCGTGTTGGACCGAGGATTCGTAGATTGACCTCTTGATCAAAGTTGGGCGTTCCTACTACTATATTAAATAGAATCTATAAATCACCAACAAGCGTATGCTATTATTTGCAATTAGCTTTCGTCTTGCATACAGCACAACCATTGCAAATTTCAA
Organism: Parnassius mnemosyne; assembly: GCA_963668995.1. NCBI lineage: Eukaryota > Metazoa > Arthropoda > Insecta > Lepidoptera > Papilionidae > Parnassius > Parnassius mnemosyne. The sequence goes on from CAVLGL010000001.1 coordinate 68,792,743, forward strand.
AATTCCGGAGGCTATTATGGAGCGCTTGTTGAGTAGAAAGGTCACAATACATGGACTGAATGATTTTACCTTTGCCTTCAACATTTAAGGCTAAGGGCTTTAGCTCTGGAACGAAATCCCTCCTTAAAAACTTCCCAACAAAGTAGTTCTAAAAAAATAACTTTTGTTAACAGAAAAACATCGTTCAAATTTGAACTATCGCTATTTCATACCTAAAAATAAAGATAAATTTGAAATATTTTTTACTATACTCGTATTCTTATGTATTTAAATAGGTATTTGTGTTTTTTAGATATTTTAATTAAGACAAATACCTACTTATTGAAAAGAACTACACTGTCGAATTAGGTTATTCCTGTCATGATAGTTGTTAGTTTAAATAATAAATAAAGGTTATACAAAATATTTGGATCGGACCAAAAACTCATAGCCTGAGAGCTGGCGAGGAATTTTGGGAAGGTCCTTTGGGCAAGTTGAAATTGTGAAAAAATATAACTTCGTCAATTGGCGAATGCAGTCCCGCGAGTCTGACTGAACGTTTGCGGTTATTTTGTTACTGCGCAGTATATAACATTTGCAAAAAAAAATCCAAAAAAATGTTCTTTTGGCAACTTCATTTCTTTTTTATCTTTTAATTTAGTTTTTATATAATTCAAAAAAAAATAATCCCAGACTTTTTTGTCGGTTATAAAGTATTACCAAACCTCTCCAAAATATTTTTTTTTAGTTCCCAAAAAATATACCTTTGGCAATCTCAAATTCTAATCACGTGTTTATTGAGTAATTTTTAATAACACTTGCAAATCGCCAGACGAATTAAGCGGTTTTAAACAATTCCCAGACATGAATAAAGTTTAACAACTAATACGACAAAAAGTCTTATGCGTAGCCATAAGTGCGAGAAAGATAGCTTATCGAAGCATGCCGGCAGCGGATGGAGGCCTAAGCTCCTCGCGCTGTTATTAGCTACTTAGAAATATTTTTTGAAGATTTTAAGATTAAATTCTTGTTTTAGGATTTAGCGTATATGTATGCGCATATATGGACATGTAAATATCTATGTTTATAGTTAATATTTAGTTTTAGCCCAGTTTTAAGGGGCAGGACACATCATTTTCTTTCTTTACGCGGAATTAAGCAAATTAGTTAATAACAACCCCATTATAATGGATTTCCGCAAAGTAACGCCTGATTCTATTAATTGTAGTTCTAAGGCGAGGTCTCATCATAACTAACAAAACGAGCCCAAACTTGGATGTGTTTCGCTAAAAGCACGCAGGATTTATATATAAATATACTTACACGTCTTGGAGAATTCCTCGAGTATATTTATATATAAATCCTGCGTGCTTTTAGCGAAACACATCCAAGTTTGGGCTCGTTTTGTTAGTTATGATGAGACCTTGCCTTAGAACTACAATTAATAGAATCAGGCGTTACTTTGTGGAAATCCATTATAATGGGGTTGTTATAAACTAATTTGCCAAATTCCGCGTAAAGAAAGAAAATGATGTGTCCTGCCCCTTAAAACTGGGCTAAAACTAAATATTAACTATAAACAGATATTTACATGTCCATATGTCCGCATACATACACACTAAATCCTAAACAAGAATTTAATCTTAAAATCTTCAAAAAAAATATTTTTAAGTAACTAATCACAGCGCAAGGAGCTTAGGCCTCCATCCGCTGCCGGCATGCTTCGATAAACTATCTTTCTCGCACTTATGGCTACGCATAAGACATTTTGTCGTATTAGTTGGTAAACTTTATTCATGTCTGGGAATTGTTTAAAACCGCTAAATTCGTCTGGCGATTTGCAGGTGTTATTAAAAATTACTCAATAAACACTTGATTAAAATTTGAGATTGCCAAAAGTATATTTTTTGGGAACTAAAAAATATAGTTTTGGAGAGGTCTGGTAATACTTTAAAACCGACAAAAACGTCTGGGATAATTTTTTTTGAATTATATAAAAACTAAATTAAAAGATAAAAAAGAAATGAAGTTGCCAACAGAACATTTTTTTGGATTTTTTTTTTTTTGCAAATGTTATATACTACGCAGTAACAAAATAACCGCAAACGCACAGCCAGACTCGCGGGACTGGATTCGCCAATTGACGAAATTATATTTTTTCACAATTTCAACTTGCCCAAAGGACCTTCCCAAAATTCGTCGCCAGCTCTCAGTCTATCAGTTATTGAGTTTTTCTGTCACGAAATTCTCAATTGCAGCCCGGAAGATGGCGGTGTTTCAACCCCACATCACAGAATAACCCACATCTTTTGTATAATAAAGTACTCTGTGGCCATGCCTTTGATACCATCGCGTAAGCGCGAATATTCGCGTTATACTCGTAGCAATGTATGTGGCCGTCCCTTCGTGAATACTTCGTCACAAATCAAATAGGTTCAAATGTCAAATCAAACGGCTACATTTATTGCATACCTAAACGCAAACGTGGAGTTTTGGCGGGAAATTGACCGGCGGCGGTTTGCTGCTCCTGTATTATTGTTTAAATAATGGTTTGAAGTGGACTTTGATATGTAAAAGTGTTGCGATTTTGTGTATTAAGTGTCTACGCATGTGAACTATTAGTGGAAACAGTGAAACAAGTGCTCTGATGGTGATGGATTCTCAAGATAAGCTGTTTGTTTGCATAGGCACCTTTAGATACCATCGCCAACTATAAGCTGTCTGCTGGATCAAGTTGCCGCCAAAATCTCCCAAGAACTGCACAATGTGACGCATCAACATATTGTGAAGCAGTATACTATGAAGGAGTGGGGAAATTACAATAAACCGAATAAAAATACTTAAGACTTGGCCTAAAGATCTAGATACCAGGCCATAAACTCCAAAAAAAAAACGCAAACGTGTGGTTTTTTTTTATAGGAGAGGGGGCAAACGAGCATGCTGCTCACCTGATGGTAAGTGACTACCGCCGCCCATGAACAACTGCAACACCAGAGAGGGAATTGCAGATGCGTTGCCGGCCTTTTAAATTGTATTGTATGCCTAAGCGCAAGCGCGTAGGTATGTATTACATGCCTAAGCGCAAGCGCGCAGGTATATTCTACTAGCGCCTAAAAATCAAGATTCCAACGTTTTGTCGCATGAAATCGTATCACACAATCATATTGAACAAATAAATAATATAATAAATTAAAAGTAAAAAAAAAAAACTTAATGATTTCTTATATTTACGTGAACACTACACATTGAATAATACTATTTTTTACGGATTTTATCGCATTTAATTTACTATTTTAATTCCCGACATTTCGGGTGCTTTACAGCCCATGGTCACGGGGGGGACTGAGATGTTTGACGTCCCGATGTCACAGTTAGCCCGGCTACCTTCAGTTTTTTAATATTTATTAATTTTTGGTTCGATATACGCAAAATGAACTTCTATATCTATCTTATATATCCTGAAGTCCTGCAGCGATATGCTTGGGTTTGGATTTAATTTTGTTAATTAAAGGATCCAAAACAGATGGCAGCACCCATCCATCTTCTCTATTGTTTTTTTTTTTTTAATTTTAATAGCCTCGCGTATCATCTTGGTAATCATTATAAGTTGATAGTAAAAGTTTTAAAGGAAAAGTTTATTTTATTCTTTTTAGCGCATTTAAATAAAAGCTTGTTTTAAAAAAAGTTTATTTTTACTTTTAATTTATTTTTTACTTTTTAGTTATCGCTGGACAGGTTTCTCAGTCTGATCATCTTATTCAACGCATCATTGTTGGAAGGTCGTTGGTCGGTTAATTTCGAACAGTCTAGCTCTTCAATATGGAGACCTAATCATTGTACCCCACTTAAGGACACGTTTTAACAGTGGTAGCGCCACGCGGCAGCTTTTGCTGTCGCACGGATAGGCCGGCTTGAACCGGGATAGTACCACGACCTCATAGAAAACCAGTGTGAAGTAGAGGTTCACCTCTGCGTTTCGCTTAGTGAGTGCAGGTGGCCGGAGGCCCTTTTTACTGGAAATGAGGCATTCCATCTTAGTCCTCACGGATGACAACGCATCTCCATTTTGATTCGCAAACGAGGATAGATGTAGATGTCTATGGGCCGCAGCAACCACTTACCATCAGGTGGACTGTGTGCTTGTTTGTCACCCTTATCCTATAAAAAAAAAAACGTTTGCTTGACCAGCAGCGAAGAGCTTCAAACCTAAGTATAAAACGGCATGGTCGACAGTACTACCATGCATTTAGTGTACTGTGCAAGCCCAACATAATATAATTGGCAATATTCTTCGTTCTGCAGTGCCGTTACTAAATTTTGCTGGAAATTGTACAGTCTTGGGTTTAATGAGATGAACACCGTCTTTACCGAAATCTATACGGACGGATGGTATGTCAGTATCATACATTTGTGTTCTCTGGAAGCAAGGCCAATATGATTTCTGTAATATGTCACCATTCACCAGACCTTTGGACAGTCAAAGTTTACCAACCAATACTTCAGATTCGAGAAATTCGACCTCAATTCATAGTCGAGGACTCCAAAAGCCCCAGTACACCAACATTTCAGACGGATGGACATCATGTTACACCCTGATGCCACTCAGTCCTCGGCACGGACTCACCTTGACTCGGGTGTTTGGAGGAATGCACTACTTATTTCAGCTTAAAGCTTCCTTGTGCCTTACGAAACACAGTTCCAGGTTTGATTTTGGAGTTACCCTTCTCCTAGACAGGTTGCAAACCAATGCTGTTGAAGCCTATCTCGCTAAATTACACAAGTCAAAGTTAACCAACCGATTCTACAGACTCGAACAATTCGACCTCAATATCATTTTCGAGGACTGCAAAAACCCCAGTACACCAAAATTGCAGATGGATTGGAGCAACCGAATTTATGATCACCATTGTTTCGCTAAAAGGTTATGAATATCCACTATTTTATTGGGTGAGCGTATTTTTATTCTTTCCTTCACGTTGTTTTAGAATGCTATTTAAAAAAATTAGGTACAAAAATATATAACTATATCTGAAAAAACTGAAAAGGTTAATACTCTTTGTTTTTTGATAAATTTCCATAATTAAATAACGTATTAATTAATCAAAATTAAATTTCATCCAAAAACACAAGCCATAAATTCACAGACCAGTAATGTCCCCACATTACTGGTCTTTACTTACACTTACTGCAACATAATCAAAGCAAGGTGGTCGGCCCTTCCTTCACCAAGCCACTACTAGTACAGCTTAAAGATTATGGGAAATACTTTCAAGAAATGCACACCCCGTGCCGCCTATTTAAGTGTATAATCTATGCCTCAAGCATTCTTGGAAAAACCTTTGCCAAGCTATGGACTTAAAAGAAAATTAAGAAATAAATAGGGTATTGAAACTTCTCACGAAACTGCATTGTACGTGCTTATTATAATGAAAAATAAAACAGACAAAAACAAAAATATTGAGATTATTTATTAATCTATCCAATACATAAGCATATTAATAATTGTTACCTAACTTGTTAAAAGTTGTACTCACAGGGTACATGAACACAGCGCTTAAAAATAAAGTACCTAATACAGATTATATTATATGGAAAGTTATCGCCAACACAAATAATCTAACTTACAAGTTAGTATGGAATTATTATGTTAAATGCAAGTAATACATATTGTTTATGAACATGGAGATAATAATACATTATATTTTAAAATAGATGCTTTTCAGCCCTTATAATGTATCTTCCAATATTAATAAGAATCAAGAAAAAAATATCACACTCTTAAGTATTGCCATCATTAATTATATTAAAAATATCCAAAATAAGTTTTTACGTTTTAATTGAAAAAAATATACATAATTCACCACCTTTGAAAAAAATGTAAAAGGATTTTTTGTATAATTATATATTAAAGAAAATGCTTTGGTATCATTAGAAACTATGGACTTATTTAACAACATATATTTATAAAAATAAACAGTTAAAAATGCCTTAGAAAGAGATTCTAGTAGACTAATATGGCAAGCCGATATAAACCTAATGTTTAATTTCAATATTCAGAACAACTCTTTTTTTAAGTTTACATAATGAAATCAGATTTTTTTTATATGAACTTATTTTTATCAATTTAAATATTTCCAAATTAATTACGGTTGAAAAATTCATATTCACACTATGCTGATATCGAGCTCTGCTTTCTTACAACTGGCTTTATACGTTCTGACTACACTTAAAAGTTATAAACTATCATCCGTATAAAATAATTACGTAAAAAACTGTAAGTACTATCAATCACACTATATAATAGTATGTTATAGAACATGACAGGAATATCTTTATATATTATGAAAAATATGATTATATTTTTTATCAGCCTCAACAGAGATGTGTAAACCGTTTATCGGTTATAACTTATATATCTCAATGGAGGTAAGCCCGTTCTATATAATAATATGATAAATATTTGTAGAACTTACAAAGTAAAATACTATACCATATAGTACTAAACCTTAAAATGTGAATTAATCAGATTTGTTATCAAAAAACCATCAAAGATCATATAAAATCAACAATTGTTGTTCTACCTTCACTTATTTTTCATAAAAATAATTATATTTAAAATTCATCGTGCCTCACTAGAGCCTCTCCGAAGTCAGTAGCCTGACTGCCAACGAAAAGGTCGTATTTTTTCATTATTTCAGCTTTGGTCAGTTTCTCATCGGAGTCTGCGTCGGCCTCGAACACCAAGTGACGAGCCTCGGCCTCGGCGTGGTCGAAGTCGGGGGGCGCGATCCAGTCTTTCACTTCTGTCTCATCCATGAAGCCGTCCTTGTTTGTGTCCCTGCAGATATTATCACAGATTTATCTTCGGGCAGATTTCATCATCAGCAAAGTTAACATAAATAGCAAATAAACTAAATAAGTTTGTTGTTCATGTATATATCCATCTCTCAGTCTGTCAGAAGTGATGTTCCGTAAAATTATTTAAGGTAATAATTTTAAATTTAGCGCAAAGATGTTTTTGTACTGTGTAGCTCTGGTGGCAATTATGGTTAGCTTAGCTTTGGTGACATTTGGTTGTAATGTACATGTAAATAATAAATTTAAAATATATTAGTATCGATTATGAGTCGATTACTATTGCATTATTTCATTCTACTCTATTTTAGGTTACAAAATATTATCCAAATAAAAAATAATTTAAAATTAAAAATTTTCTACAACCGACTTCTATATAAATTATTAAAAATAACTATAAAACGATTGTTACACTTTGATCAAATTTATATGGGACCTTCTCATGTGGAAGCACCTTCTCATGTGGTCCCATATAAATTTGACAGCTTTTACAGCTTTCAAATAAAAAAAGAATCATCGAAATCGGTTCACCCAGTAAAAAGTTATGAAGTGGAAAATAAACATACAGTCGAATTGAGTACAGTCTTCTTTTTGAAGTCTGTAGAAAACAATGCAATTGCAGTTATACAATTGGTAAAAAATTTCCACTAGAAATACACAATTACCATAAAGTCTGTAATGGTTCAATTACAGAAGGTTGAATTTTGATTCTGGGATAAAATATTGGAAGAGCCGGCAATAGTGGTAGGATTAAAGGACTATACACACTTTTAAATATTTATTAATATAAAATTGGTTGCCAAAGAAACAGTTTGCGTGTGTCAAGAAGTTGCGCTTTTTTTCATCTATATTTCTTTATTAGCTGATACCCGCGACTTCGTCTGCGTTGCTTAAAAACTTACTGAATACGTAGTTCTTATAAAAATCGTTATTTCTTAAAACTTTAATAACTTTATATTAAATGAAGATATCGCAATAATTTGTTTTTTTTTTTAGATAACGGCCAAATGTCAATGAAACAAAAGCTAGAAAACCTATTTGAAATATATCCAGTAGTGTTTCCGTGATGCGGACACAACTGCAAACATCTATCATTTTATTTATATATAAATAAATAAATTCGTCTTAGACAGCAGTATAATGATAAGTTACCTGTAGCCAGTGAACTGTTCTCGTTCCTGCTTCACCCAGTCAGGCTCCTCTTCATCTTCGTCGTCCTCTGGCTTGTACATATCTCCGATGTATTCTTCTACGGAGACCTTGCCATCCTACAACAAATTTAAATAACTACATAAATAAACATATACACTTACGTCTGTCACCCAGAGGGGTAGGCAGAGACTATGGACTTTTATTTGACACAATGCTGACACACCTCTCACTTCTTTCACATCTATATTCCTATGCATGCATGCTTTTCAGTTAATATATCACCAAATTGATGAAATATTGAAGATGGGGGCCACAGGTTCGAATCCCGCACGGAACAAGTATTTGTATGGCTGGATGTTTGTCCCTGTGCAATTTATTTTTGTAAACTGCCTCTATGATACAGGAGCAAATCCTAGTGTGGAGGTAACGTTTTAAAAAAAATCATTCATTTTGCAGAATTAATTCAGCTTACCAAATCCACAACTGAACATAAGTCCTCCCATATATTGCCTCATAAAGGGATATTTGCCATAGTTGTCACCCTCAGCTGGCAGGTAGCCGGGCAAATTTCATTACTTTGATTTGATATCGTGAAGATTCTGCTGCTTCCCGTTTCCTGTATTCAGTTCCTCTCTATCATCTCTAACAACATCCACAGCAAGAGGGGGTAGTGGATTCTCCTACACCGCCACTATGCAGCACAAGTTTTCATAAAGTTCACAGTTAATAATAGGATTGACATAATTTTAAGGAGATTTCAGTGTAGAAAGAAACAGAGCATGCAAGGGTTTATTAAATGCAGCTAATTATTGCTTAAATTAACTTCTTAATAATTTTTGAATAGACTGTGCACGCGCATTTACCTTGTCCTTATCGATGTCCTCCATTGTTTCAAGAACAACCACATCCCTCATACCGGAATGGTCTTCTGGATGCAAGAAGTATGCAAATTCAGTTCTGTTGAGAGCGTCATCTTGGTCTCCATCTACGAAATAGTAAAAAAATTATGCTATAAAATGTTGCCTGTCAGATCACATTTTTATTATATGATAAGGGTGACAAAGGAGCACACAGCCCACCTGATGGTAAGTAGTTGCTGTGACCCATAGACATCTACATCTATCCTCGTTTGCGAATCAAAATGCAGATGCGTTATCAGCCGTGACGACTAAGATGGAATGTCCCGTATCCAGTAAAAAAGGTTTCCGGTTCTCTACACTCACCATACGAAACACAGCAGTGTTAAGCTGCTATTTTACGCTGGTATTCTGTGAGAGCGTGGTCCTTACCCGGTTGAGGCGACTCATTCGTGCTACAACTATACTACTAATATACCTGCAGCATGGCTTTACCACATAGCTTATGAGCACCTGCAAACAACTTTAAACAAAGAAGGCTACAAATGCATTGTCACTTCCGAAGACTAAAATGGAATGCCCATTTAGCCTTTCGGAACACAGGAGTGCAGTCATTGCTGCTTGATGGCAGATGGTGATGGGGTGGTACCTATCCATACTGACTTTTATTTTTAATTTTATAAGCCAGTGCTAAGTACTATCCCTATCCGATGATATGTGATGATGCAGCTAAAGAGTGCACTGACTTAGCTTAACATAGCTTAGCCTCTTTACTCTTGCCTTGAAGACACCTACATTGTAATGAGGGTTAATAATCTTCCACTCACCAGATGCCGCTAGCCGACACTGGGCAAAGTTTTTTGTTACACAATGTTAATTGTTAATTGAGATGTTGGTTTTAAATAAATGTTTATCAGTTTTTAGAGTATTATATTAAAACACAAAACAATAACCCAATGGTTTGCTCTTTAATTTTTTGCACATATTTAACTCTTTTTTTTTATGAACATCTGTGGTTCGGTTTATTTATTTTTAATCTATTTAATATAAAATATAACTAATAATACATAATACAGAAAGAAACATTAACCTTTACATTTTTTGAACAAATTAACTTTCCCGCTATGAAATCTGTCAAATATTACACTTCATTTGTAAGTAGCACTGCTCTGGTGACAGAAAAAGTCACGGATGTCCGCATTGGAAGGAAAGACAGATCGCCTAGGCGTGGTGATCACGGAAAATCTTCCCTACAAGTATAGTCCCCATCTCCAATGGTGGACTTACATATTCAGGTGAAAATGAAATTTGAAAAAAGTTTGAACTTACCAGCATAGTGCCATCTCCTGCGATCTCTTTTCAACAGGTTAGAGTAAGTGAATCCTTCGCTGTAAGGGGCGTTTAACTCTTTTTCGTTCATATCATCCATAAATCCGTAAACATTCTTTCTGTATGTCTGTAAGCATGAAAATTATAAAGTGGTCAAATTAAAAATGTTGTACAACCGACTTCAATATAAACTATTAAGGTTAACTCAAAAACTACTGGTCATACTTTGATCAAATCGCACAATACACATTGTCGCATCGCGACATTGGGAATACATAAGAAAAATAAAATTCAAATAAAAATAGGATCAAAATAGGTTAATAATTCTGGTAATAGTTGCTCTAATGTAAATATGCCGATAGATAAAAGTATTCCATTAATATTGGCAATTTTTTTAGCTAAAACGATTGAACTAAATGAGCGAGGAGTGTATCGCGCGGCTCAGACGCGTGATATACGCGGGTTGAAACCACGGGGCACGGCTAGTATGTAAATATAAACTTTCGGATATGGACACCGTGCAGTCGTCCTGTGGGTGTCGTAAGAGTAGAGGGTCTGAACCAGGAGATGAGCAGTAGCATATTCTTGATGAGAACTGAAAATAAAACGCGGTTGCCAACCCGCCTGCCAAGCATGGCAACTATAGCAAAATCCCCCCTGTATGGCAATCTATGGGGGAGGCCTATGTTTGGCAATGGACTTTTATAGCCTGTAATGGAGTTTTCATGTATACAGTTTCAGTAATATAATTAGATTAGAAAAGTCAAAAGCAATCTCTTTTCATTTTCTGCCGACTTCCAAAAAGGAGACTGTACTCAATTCGACTGTATGTTTTTTTATGTTTGTTACCTCATAACTTTTTACTAGGTGAACCGATTTGGATGATTCTTTTTTATTTGAAAGCTGGTACTTCTCGTGTGGTCCCATATGAATTTGATCAAGGTCAGACCAATAGTTTTTGAGTTATTCTTAATAACTCATATTGAAGTCGGCTGTACAAAATTTTTAATTTTAAATTTTCTTTGTATTGTGTCTATGTATTTCGAACCAAAAATAAAAATTGGGATGGCCCTCTTCAAATCTATTGCAGTTTTAATATTATAAAGTTCCTCTGACTGTATAAGGAATGGCAAAAATAGCTAAATAAGTAAAATATTTTATATGAAATTAAATTTTCATGGCAGGTCTTGAATAATTTTATATGCACACTGAAAAAGCAGCAAGGATAATCTAAACCTTGCGACTGTGTACATTCAACAGCTAAGTAATAAAACATGAATAAAACCAATTGTAGATCCAGTATTCTAAATTTTAATGTAAATTGAACTGTATATGCATTTACTTAAAGTTTATATTTGAATATTAGACGTCACCAAGTGTTACACCTCATAAAGTTGCTTGACCTACTTAAGTTTAATATTTTAGTGCAAAACAGTTTGACCGAGTTATCGGTCAAACTGTGTCTTTTCTCATAACACAGTGTGCAAATAAGTTCTAAAGTCAGATATGCAGGCTGCAGCGACACATATGCTCATATATATATACGGTTCATAATCCCGCGGTAATCAGACAAATGTTTTCCAAGGTGGATGTCGATTTATCAAATTTGTTGGTCTACAGAGTACTGCCACAGCCCCCTGAACTTTTTGAAAAAGAGTACCTTGTAATCCGACAAATCACATATCTATACTAATATTATAAAGAAGTAAAGTTTGTAAGTTTGTGAGTTTGTTTGTAGGAAGTAATCTCTAGAACTACTGAACTGATTTAAAAAATTCTTTCACCAGTAGAAAGCTACATTATTTCTGAGTGACATAGGCTACATTTTGATTAATAATATTTTTTAATGTGAAATAACAATATTCGTCAATCAATTCCGAAAATAAATCCTAAACACTCAGTACTAAGAACCACACAAGATAATTTCATCACAAGTAAAAATATTCGACGCCCAACAAAGTAGGCACGGGCCAGCTAGTCAAATATAAAACAAAAATAAAAAAGACACGTGATGCACAATGAATACCAAAAAAAATAAATAATGAATTCCTGCTAGGCCGCTGCCACAGTCACATTTAAACTAAGAACATACGCATCTATCCAGACGCGTGGTGGCGTGGCGCGAAATAATTGAAACGTGTTTGTCCACGTATTCGTCAAGGATCGATTGTACCCTAACATGTTAATGGCATGTCGGATTACAAGGAGTGCAGACTAGACAGAGGCCAGATTACCGGGGTTCCACTTTTACACTATTATGTCACAGGGTACAGGCATTGAGGATCATCATTATCATCTTTCTCAATGAAATTTTTAAAGAGTCCGCCGAAATTACCCATTGCATGTTGGCAGAATCCACGTGTCCTCAAAATACTTTTAATTTCTCAGAAATTAATTCGTGTGCCGCCGAGCGCGTGTTAACCTCGATAGTTATAATCGTAATTTTCTATATCAATAGTGCCAACGGTTATCTCCGTTTGCTCATGTATTATAAAACACTACTAGTCTTTAATTTTTTAACACGCTTTAAGCTACCACAACTCTAATTTTAAAAAGAATAGCAAATAATGTGATTAATGAGTATTACTTATAAGCTTGTGCAAATTTCATTAGAATCTGTCCATTCAAGTGCGATTGTAGGACAATAACGATGATCCTCCCCGGCTTCGCATGGTCAATTTCTGGATCTCGACAAAAACGCCACATATGGGGTCTAATTAGGAATCTAAACCATTCTCTAATAAACTTAATCACACATACAAAATTTCATCAAAATCGATCAGATTCGACCGAAGAATTATATAATATACTAGCTGTTCCCGAGACTCCGCCCGCGTGTAATTTAGGGTTAAATTTTTTTTGTGTATGGAACCCTAATTATTTTTCTAAAATAAAAGTTCAGTGAAAGTTCCGTCAAAATCGGTCCAGCCGTTTCAGAGATTAGCCGGAACAAACAAACAGACAAGACAGACAGACAGAACAGACAGACAAAAATTTTAAAGTGTATTTTTGTTATAAGTACCGTTTATACTTTCATATGCATTTAATAAAGTAAAAGCAATTTTGATATTACAAACAGACTAAAATTGTTGCCTGTCTGTTTCTGTTTGTGCCGGTTTATCACAGAAACGGCTGGACCGATCTCGATAGGACTTTCACTGGAATTTGTTTTATACTATGTATCAGACATAACCAAACTACACGAGTTGTGTAATTAATATTCCAATCATACCTCCCATGGAAGGAGCTCAGCATTATCAGGATTATGTTGCTTCCAATGTCTGTCCACATCCTCCTCAATGTACCGCTTCTGTGTGTAACGGATCCAGTCTTTCAGTTCAACCAGAGTCACAAATCCATCATTGTCTGCATCAATCTTGTCAACGATAATTCTAGAAAGATAAAAAAACATGCACGATTAAAACAGATAAGTGGGTCACTGACCCAACAATAAAGTTATGACATTATCACTGTGTAATCATAATGTGGCCTACATAATTTAAACCTTGTTCACTTAGATAACATTCTTTATCAAAAAAGAAGGATATACTATAAATGTCACACACACATTTTTAAAAGCATGTCTGCATCGAACTTTATAACCATCTAAATAGCTTAATTATTAACATTATAAGTTACAAAAACTGCCAAAAAGAAGAAGTTCATATATTGTTTATCTGTTTTTAAATCAATTATTTTTTAATCAAGGGTAATTCAAAATATCTTGATAATATAGAGAAATCTATGGAGAATCTTTGTATGATTGTTTTTTATAAAAGATGGGTAGGTCTGAAGCTGTTGCAGTTTACAGTATCGCTCACAGATCTGTGCTATATTATATCCTGTATTATATATTATTTTAAATGAATGAAGACACATGAGCACTAAAACATGTTTTGAATTGGACACCCTATTCGGTATATCAAAGAGCATCTTCAGTTGCACAAACTATTAATCTGTGTTAGTCATCAAATTCATTGATTACATGCCACGTGTTACATGTTGAATAAAACTACTTTTACAGATTTTAATGTGTTAAATAAACTTATTTATCTTACTTTTATTTATTCCTGACGTTTCGGATGCCTTTCAGGATGCCAATCCGTAGAAGTAGTTTTATTCAATGTGTATTGTTTGCGTAAATATAAGAAATCATTACATGTTACATGATTAAAATTTCAATACCTTTAATTGCTTTATTTATTTTTCAGCTATAAGGGCAAGCAATAAGTTGACAAAGTTTTACCACAATCTGATTAATAGTATGGCAGCTCATAAAACATGATCTATATAAATTATAACCAACACCTTGCAAGAAGAAAGCGAGTTATTGTCTTCGGCGACTTTAATCTAAACCTACTTACTAACGACAAACACGTAAATAGAATAGAATAATTTTATATTCAATATCGATTATTACATAATTCTTATTAAAAGTAATTTTTTCTTTTACCACTGGTTCAGAAAAAACTCTGTCCTGGGAAGAACTAGCCAAAAACCCAACGGGACTTTATTTTCAAAGTAAAATTATATGCTAGGAACACAGATTGTCAAACTGCTTACAAAAGTTATCTACGAAATAGCTTAGAAGCCACCACTTCATTCCCAGGATTCTATTATCAAACTTGTATTAATTTATTTAATATATATAGTTTTTTTAGGGTTCCATACCAGAAGGGTAACCAACAGGACTCTATTACTAAGCCTCCTCTGTTCCTCAGTCTATCTGTCAGCAGGCTGTATGTATGATTTGTGATAGGTAGACAGTTGAAATTTTCACAGAATGTGTATTTGTTTTGTTAAAATTTATGAGAGCTCTCCTACTAGAAACATGTTTTTACATACACAGTATTAAATCTTGAATGTTAGTACGAAACATTTGTTTTTTTATTTCATAGTGAGATTTAGTATATTTTCTGGGACTTTGTTATACAACCGTACATATTATAACCCCATGAATGAATTAACTCATTATGTGAAGTTGAGAAACTGGTATCACTAGCTTGTGCTTATTCCTGGTGATAACAGATTGTATATCACTCTTTTTATTAAAACTCTTTTTGTTTTTGTAAAGATACACAAAACTTTAGTAAATATATTGAGTTAGAGAGGCCAAAGTGAATATATTTTTTTTTCTTTGAGGGACTCTCACATTTAGAAATCAAATGAAAAAGCAAAGTTGTTGCTACATGCTATCATCTTGTTATTGTTTCCTTAAACTCACCCTAGTCTTCTCTTGCTCTCCTCAGGCGGCAACTGATCAAAAGTCTTAGCCTGATCCTCTCCTAAGAAAGCGTCGTGGTCAAACTTCTTATTGTGATGCTCATTTTTAAAATGTTCTTGGTCAGAAAGATGATCCATCAGCCGCTTAGATTCTTCGGGGTTTGGCACGCCCGCAAAAACGGCTGATATGGCCAAAACTACAAACAGAGTCGTCAGCATTTTGGCTGTAAGATCAAATAACAAATAGTTAAAATAACTTCCTCTTATTAAAGGTTTATACAACAAATTCAAAGAAGTAAACGACCAAAACTTACTGGTAAAGTTGAACGTTGTTTCTAGACCAAAGTGGTAATTACCGTAAATCTAATTTCAGTTCAACAACCCGCTTGCCGATAAAATAAAACTGACCGCCACGTCAATATACAACACGTCAAACTTCCTGATCCTGCCGCAATCACAGAACATAGATTGATAAAATGTAGATTCGATAACGTTCCTGATATTCCCGAATAGGGAATAGAATAGGGATGTTGTGTCAACTGTCGAAGCTAAACGTAGCGGTTATATTCTCTTTGGTCGTAAACGTAGTGATTATATTCTCTTTGTTTGGTCGAGGCTCGATGCAAAGATCAAAAAGTACTCTGTGACAAAGACTAAAATATACCTATTATATTTAATCACTACCACAAACTAATAAGAAGTGCTAGCGCAAATGTAGCGCAATCACTACTTATTCTTCTTCTTAATAACTGGCTTTACAGCTCTGGGATCTAGCCCTACTGAGCCTGAAGTTACAATTATTATTATAATAATTATCCTTCATAGTATACTGCTTCACAATATGTTGATGCGTCACATTGTACAGCCCTTGGGAGATTTTGACAGCCACTTGAGCCAGCAGACAGCTGATGGTTGGCCATGGTATCTCATGGCGCCTAAACAAACAGACACCTTATTTTGAAAATCACATCACCATCAGAGCACTTGTTTCACAGTTTTCACTAATAGTTCACATGCGTAGTTACACACACAGTTCACACTTAATACATAAAATCGCACCACTTTTACATATCAAAGTCCACCTCAAACCATTACTTAAACAATAATGCAGGAGCAGCAAACCACCGCCGGTCAAGTTCCCGCCAAAACCCCGCAATCACTACGTTTAGCTAAGGCCAAAGAGAATATAATCACTACGTTCAGCATAGGAAAAAATATCGATGCATCCAAATAGCGATATTTTCGCATTAAATTAAAAAATATTTATTGTCGATGTTTTTAATCGTGATATATCGATATTTATTTAAAAGAATCAAATTCGTATCAATTTCAATATATTTTAAAATGTTGTATTTATCGAAAAAACAGTAAGCAACAAAAGGAGTTAAAAGCATTTATGTGCTGTTGTCGTTCCTTCGTCCAACCGTCCAGTAATTAAATATTGGGCCTTAATCTGCTACATCATGCAAAACATGACGATAAATCAATATTTATCATGCAATATTTATCGATACTCTTCGATAGTTTAAAAATATCGATTCGATACATATCGATATATTTTATTTCCTTGGGCATCCCTAGTTTATCTCATGCACCATAGATATCGTTTACATTATGGCGCCTCTTCACGTTGGCCTACACAGTGGCGAATGTGTTGGCAGAGTTATTGGCCAAGAAATTGTGATCACGTCTAAACGTTGGAAGGTCGTTCAGTTCAGTTTGCTTCGGTTCAGGCCAATGTGCGAACGAATTTATTAAAATGATTATTGATGCGCTAACGGCTGCTGCGGTTTATTTATTCACAGCATACCACTATTTTTTTAATTTAATTTTCACTATTTTTTATATTTAATATTTTTAATATAAATTTTTAATATTTCTTTATTATACACTAACGTTATACAGATAAGTGAACTATATAAACATTAACACACCTAGGCATAGGTATAATTAACACTTTTACAACTAAGGCCTGGAAAATATTCGAAGCCTGTCTATGAAACTGTTGTCAAATTTTATTAAACAAAACCTTTTTAAAAAGGGTTATTCTTATTATATAATTATAGAATAAAACTTAATAATAATAATAAATAATTTATTTCGTCAAACATTAAAGTTACATTATATAATCAGTGATCGAGGACACCTAGTAAGCAAAATAATGCCTGTAACAGGTGACTTCGCTCTTCCATAGCTAAAAATTACAGTATTATTAACGAAATAAAGTAACTAATAGGGAATAATAAAGACAGTAAAAACTTGATTTTAGTATCCTATTTTTAATTTGATTTTAATATATATTATATATTATAAATTTTAAGATATTTAATAAATCAATTAATCACTACAAAGTGAATGTGTATAAGATAAGGGTGATCAAAAAGAAATGGAAAAAAAGAAATTTTATTTTTTGACGGCTCCGTGGCGTAGTGGCTGAGCAATGAGTTGCTGCCCTGGGGGCCACGGGTTCGAATCCCGCACGGAACAAGTATTTGTATAGCCTGCACATAATTTCTCCGGGTCTGGATGTTTGTCCTTATGCAATTTATGTTTCTAAACTGCCTCCTCGATACAGGAGAAAATCCTTGTGTATAATAATATTTTTTTTTTTAAAAGACTATATACTATATAGTTTTTTCATTGGTCATTGTTACTGCCGTTATGTAGACACTATTGCGTGCATATAAAATTTAAATCAGGTGCGTGCATTAACTCTGGGAGCTCGTAGCAAACTGAACGTGCGCCCAACGTGTGGACGTGACGGCCAATACTCTGCCACGACCCTTTGATCTTTTGCAAAAAACCGACACCACACGGATCTCGCGCCAACTTGTGGGCCATCGTTCCAATACATACCAACGTAGCTTAAACACCCGCTCTACACGATGGCCATCGTTGTTGGCCAACACATTTGCCAGTGTGTTGGCCAACGTGAAGAGCCGCCGTTAGATTGGCGATGGAGTGATTAGGGTGAGACCAAAACGGACGTACAGACATGAAGTACATGTATTTCCATGGAGACCAAAAACGGAATGTATTAGTGTGAGTGAAATGTGCATGTTGCGAGATGAATAGTGCTGCGCCATGCATCAACTTCAATTATCGATACAGAGTGCCCTGTCCGTGTCATAAAATTAATATTTTTATGTTTGAGGGCATAAAAATTAAACTACAAACAAACAGTTTGTGATTTTTATTTTCCACCAAGAATAATTCGTTTATTTTAAAAATGTCGTAAGCTCTCCTTAGAGGTATATTGCAATTTTGCTTCATACTTCAATGTAATAATCAAATAAGTTTCGATTATTAATTTAATAATTAAGTTTTTATGGTTTGGTATTGCTGAAG
Source organism: Parnassius mnemosyne (assembly GCA_963668995.1). NCBI lineage: Eukaryota > Metazoa > Arthropoda > Insecta > Lepidoptera > Papilionidae > Parnassius > Parnassius mnemosyne. The sequence goes on from CAVLGL010000001.1 coordinate 68,811,486, forward strand.
AACCATACATATGTTAGTCAAGTATGTGGAAAAAAATTTGCAGGACTCAAGGCATTCGTTTACTAATTTTCCATACATATTTTCGTTTACAATTTTCCCTTTCATATATTTTTGGAAAACTCGTTCAGAATGAATACCTTTCTCATAAACGTCTTGAGAGGGATAAACAGCAGTGCTAATACTGATGCGTTCCGACCTGTTGCATTTTATCTTAGTCCTCAGGGATGAACACACATTTGTAGCTTTCTTTGTTTGAAGCCGACTGTAAGTGACCATGTACTGCAGTAGCCATTTACCATCAAGTGATACTGTAAATTCCTTTGTTACTTGCGGTTTATAAAAAATATAAATCACAAGGATGACGACAATAAGTTGTAGACATTTGAACACGCGCAAATGAAATGAATATATGTACAGTTAAATATAAAATAAGGAACTACGCACGGGCATAAATAATGTGGGTATTGAACCAGAACGCAGCTTTACTTTTTGTGCATTTCTATGAAAAAACTTTTTTGTTCAAAGTGCTTGCTACATATAACTGAATACTTTTTGGGAACCCAGTCTTCTCTATTTATCACTTTTAACCATTTTTATTTAACCTCAATAATTTTTGGAAATCTGAAACATTATAAGAGTATAAATTATCTCATTCAAGTTTTTAGTTGAGTCTTGTGGATACCACTGTTTTTCTCGGTATTACTATTGACGCAAAACTTCAATGGGGCTCCCATATATCTAAATTAGCAAGCAGACTTAGTTCTGCAGCATATGCTGTAAGAAAGATTAGAAGTCTCACAGATGTTGAGACAGCTAGGTTAGTGTATTTTAGTTACTTTCATAGCGTAATGTCTTATGGAATTTTGCTATGGCGTAATGCGACTGATATTGAAGCTATATTTGTTTTGCAAAAGAGAGCCGTACGGGCGATTTATAATCTAAATTGTAAAGAGTCCCTTAGAGAAAAATTTAAAGAAATAAACATATTAACTTTGGCATCGCAATATATTTATGAAAATGTAATGTATGTACATAAAAACATAAATAGCTTTAATAAGAATAAGGATGTTCATACCTTAAACACTAGGAACAAACATAAGCTTGTAATGCCACTTACAAGACTCCACAGAATTAGTAATTCATTTATGGGGCAATGTATACGCTTTTACAACAGAATCCCAGAACATGTTCAAAGTTTGTCAATAAACAAGTTTAAAAGTTTTATTAAAGAAAAACTGTACAAAAAGGGTTATTATAATATCAAGGAATACATGAATGAAAATAACCCCTGGGAATAAGGTGATCGCCACCATGCTGGTTCTATGAAAATTCATTTAAAATTGTATAAACAAAATTATTGTTAAGTGAAATTATGTTTAAAAAAAAGTCCCGCTGGGTTTCTTGCTGGTTCTTCCCAGGACAGAGGTATTTTCCGAACCAGTGGTAAATAAAATAATGACTTTCAATAAGTATTATGTAATAATCCATATTGAATAAAAATCATTCTATTCTATTCTATTCTATTCTACTATAATACCATTCGGCAATAAAACCTGAAAAATTAAAAATAGAAAATTAAAAAAATTACGAATTTACAAGAGGCTGCATCAAAATATATGCGTAGCCTGTTATAAACATATTATCCTTTAGATGATATTGATAGTGTCAATTGGTGACACCAATTGACACTATCTCCACAAAAAATAGATCAGAAATAGCGGGAATTCACGTATTTGTAATATGCCGACTTCCAAAAAGGAGACGGTACTCAATTCGACTGTGTTTTTGTTTTTTTCATGTGTGTTACCTTATAACTTTTTACTGGGTGAACCGATTTCGATGATTCTTTTTTTATTTGAAATCTGGTACTTCTCGTGTTGTCGCATATGAATTTGATAAAGGTGATGATTGATAGATGATTTTTGAGTTATTCTTAATATAATTAATAGAATCAGGCGTTACTTTGCGGAAACCCATTATATAAAAGCTTTTAGAAAAATTTACTTCGCAAATATCCGCGTTATAAAATAAAATTATGTGTCTTACCTAGTATGAAGAGTACCTCCCGCTCTGCCTCAATTGCGTGCACTATCCCCGTCACCACTAATCCCAGCACCGCTACTCCCAACACCACTACACTAGGCAAGACACACCACTGACGATAATACGACACGTGTTTCGCCTCTAGACTCTACGGTGGCTAACCGCTAAGTGAGCGGCGAGCCAAAACAAGTGCCTTTTATACAGACCGATGACGCAACCGCTCTCTACTTAAGGAGCGAGTGACTGCGTCATGCGATAAAACATGCGACCAATCACCTCCGGACTTACGCAGCCATTTGTAAAATTAAAAATTAATATATAATATATAAATATCTTTAAGCCTGCTCTCTACTAATAGAGAGCCTCGCAATATGGTCGTTTGTCACCCTCACGGTGATCGGCGATTGGTTGCGTGGTTGGAGGGTGGGCGTTGCGCGGCGGTTTGTTTTTAATTTTACAAACTGCTGCGTAAGTCCGGCGGTGATAGGTCGCATGTTTTATCGCATGACGCAGTCGCTCGCTCCTTAATTAGAGAGTGGTTGCGTCATCGGTCTGTATAAAAGGCACTTGTTTTGGCCTATAGCGTGTACGTTTATTTTTTATAGAATAAGGGTGACAAATGAGCACACAACCCACCTGACGTAAGTGGTTGCTGTGGCCAATAGACATCTACATTTATATTCGTTTATGAATTAAAATGCAGATGCGTTGTCACCCGTGAGGACTAAGATAGAATGCCTCTTTTGCAATTAAAAGAGTCTCCAGATCTCTACACTCACCGTACGAAACACAGCAGCATTAAACCGCTATTTTACGCTGGTATTCTGTGAGAGCGTGGTCCTTCCCTGGTCGAGCCAACCCATTTGTGCTACAAGTCTATGGGCCACAGCAAGCACTTACCATCAGGTAGATTGTGTGCTCGTTTGTCAACCATACGACTATAAAAAAAATTATCATAGGTACCTACATAAAAAAAACTGATGAACGTTTAGTTTATTCAATACTATCCTCCTATGTCAACCCTACCAAGATAGTTAAAATTTTTGAACGCCCCTTAGAAGCTTTGCCACTGGTAGGATTTTTACTCATGTGACGCGGCACACGCAACACTCTAATTTCAAAATAAATCTAAGGTCTTAAAACATGGTAATTTTAGTCTGCTGACCACGGTAGTTTGCAATTTTCTTTTGGTAGCACTGGTTCAAGTCAATTACGCCATTATTTCAAAAGTGGGCTGCTGTTGTGCACAATGCTGTTTATGATCCCCAATCCAAGTTTGGTCAAAGTTTTCTTCTGGACCCTAAATGCAGTGTTTTCACTGCAGAGTTATATGCGGCCCTCGAGGCTCTGAAGAGGATCGCACGTATAAATAGTTTTAATATTTTTTTAACTTTAACAGGCATTTTAAGTATGGTCCAAAGTTTAACCAATCTCAGATTCACTTTAAAAAAAAACTATATTTTGTATAATATTAAAAAAATTGTTATTTAGTTATGCACAAAAGGGTATACAGGTCTCTTTCATGTGGATTTCATCACATAGGGGCATAACAGGAAATAAATAAAATTGCACGTGATGGCACCAACATGTGGGATGTTAGCTCCATAGTAAAAGTACCTTCGACCGACAGTTATCAATCTAATCACAACCAGATCAATAGTTTATGGGTCGAATTTTGGAAACAAGACCAAGAACAGAAGGGTAAATGGCATGGCAATATTAAAGAAAACCTACCTTTAGCACCATGGTATAACAAACTGAAAATGGCCAGTCGGGATTATATTACGACTATAAACAGATTGCGTTTTGGTCACTCCACCGTTCCGGCCCACCTGGCTCGGTTGGGCATAGTGGAAAGCAGCTACTGCACCTTCTTCAATAATCTATTGGTGATATCGAACATTTCATATTTATGTGTGAATGCTTTTCATTTGACAGATTGATTCTTGTCAGTGAAATTAGTGACATTGACATAGTGCAAAATTAAGTTACAGTGCAAGATCCCTCCCGCCGCCTGAGTGATATGTTAAAAAATAGATCCTATTACGTGCCTCGATATAAACTCATTAAAAATACAGTGGGGAAATTATAATAAACCGAATAAAAATACTCAAGACTTGGCCTAAAGATCTAGATACCAGGCTATAAACTTGAAAAAAAATTACACCATTACCAAAGAAAGTGTCAAGTGTCAAGGTCAACTGTCATTCGAGTTTTGGCGGGAACTTGATCGGCAACGGTTTGCTGCTCCTGTATTATAGTTTAAATAATAGTTTGAAGTGGATTTTGATATGTAAAAGTGGTGCGATTTTATGTATTAACTGTCTACACATGTGAACTATTAGTGGAAACGGTGAAACAAGTGCACTGATGGTGATGGATTCTAAAGATAAGCTGTTTGTTTGCATAGGCGCCTTTAGATACCATCGCCAACTGTCAGCTGCCTGCTGGCTCAAGTTGCCGTCAAAATCTCCCAAGTGAACTATGAAGGATAATTATACATAAAGACAAGGCTGTATGGCATAGTTCCTTTGCCTGCTCTCTCGAACGAATAATAAAACAACAACAATCAACTGTCATTCAATTGATTGGTTGTCAAGAATCAAGAACATGATTGACTTTTCATTTTCGTTTTTCTCATATAATTATATTTTGGAATCTTAATTATGTTTTCAGACATAACAGCGACGTTATAGATTCTATATTTTGTCGCTAAATTGCGTGTTCCATACTAAAAGTCACTAAAACCAGATTGCAAATGTCAATATGTCAGGATCTCGGCCTTAATTTCCAACAGAGAATGGTAAGAGTATACCATTTTACACGTCTGTAGTATTAGTCGTAAACTAATCCCTATGTGAAATATTTATACTTCTTGATAAATGCCATTTTTAGTTTAATAATGTGCCTATAGAAATGATTTGTTTTTATTTGCCTTTGGCTTGCTTTCGGTGTTGGTATGTATCTATGATACTCACGAATTGTTGGTTTCAGGGCGCAAATATATCGCAGTTAGAAAGAGATATCGGGTCAGAGCAGTTCCCACCTAATGAACATTATTTTGGTTTAGTTAATGTAAGTTACCATTTTAATTTACTATACATAAATATTAAAAATATGTTTCAGATCTGCTTAACTTAACAGTAATTGCAGCAAGAACTTGGGGAACTGATTTTATTTAACTGCAGAATAGGGTCTTTTGAGCAATCTATAATTTGAAACCCCAAAAAGTATCTAAGTCAAAAATTTAAGGAAATTAATATACCTAATAACTTTAGCCTCTCAATATATTTATGTACACAAAATTATAACAAATTAGTCTAGTTTCTAGATACTACATAGTCGACAATTCATTCTTGGGGAAGGATTTTACAACAAAATCCTAGAAAATGTAAAAGATTTGTATACTATACTAGGGTATTTATAATAATAAGGAATGTATGGGTGATAATAACCCCTGGGAACGAGGTGGTCCCAATATGATTTGTAAAGTTAAAGACTGATTGTAAACTGTTCTTTTTTTTTTCAATATTTACATACCAGTTTTAAATACCCTGTAGAAATATTCATAAAGCACCGTAAGTCCCGTTCATTAAACAGTTTAGTTATTTTTTTTTTCACTTACGAGTTAGAATATTATGAATTCATTAGCAAGATTTTTCTTTGAAATTCCTTTAAATGTCTTTAAATCTACACAATATATGCCACCATTTTAAAAAGTTAAATTTAGTGTTACCTTTTTGCTTTTATACACCGGGCTGTTTAGGGAAAAAAATAGAGATTGAAGTGTTCTTTCTTTGCAAATTGGTGTTTGTTTATTTATTTAAAATCTTTATTGCACATAAAGTGTACAATTGGCAGACTTAATGCCTTTAGGTGTTCTGTACTAGTCAAGCACGAACTAAGCAGAGAAACTTCAGCAGGTGCCATAAAAACATGAAAATAAATAAATAAATAAACAAGTATACAAATACAAATATAAAAACATTCATGACATACATATAAATAAACTTATAAATATATTATATTACTAAAAATAAACTAAATTAAGATTCATAGAGTATATTTTATACATAATTAGCTGGCCAGGCAGACGTTGTTCTGCTCTTTCATAAAAAGTATCCTATCTCTCAAGTTGGACTAAACTGCACACAGTGTGCAAAATTTCATTGAAATTAGTTCAATAGTTTAGGAGTTCATTGTGGACAAACAACGTGACACGGAAGAACAATGGCAAACTTTCATACATAAAATTACATACATAAACACTCACGCCTGTCACCCAAAGGGGTAGGCAGAGATTATGGACTTCCATTTGGCACGATCCTGACACACCTCTCTCGCTTCCTCCACATCCATATACCTACGCATAGACGCTCGTCGGTTAAAGGTACTCTTGATTTGGCTCATTTTTAATATATCGCCTATTTGGTTGATAAACTTTCGCCTAGGGCGACCCTTACCGACTATGCCGTTCACCTCTGCAACATAAATTTGCTCTGTCACTCTTTCCTCATTCATTCTTTCTACATGGCCAAACCACCGAAGCATTCCTTTCTTAATCCTGGTCACAACATCATCTTGCAAACCACACTCTTCTCTTATTAAACAATTTCTCACTCTGTCATTCAGATTCATCCCTAACATACTCCTTAATGACCGCATTTCTACAGCATTTATTCTACTCTCATGCTTCTTCTGCGAGACCCAACTTTCACTACCATACACAGTACTTGTAGTGATTAAAATTTCGAGCTAAATTATTATATGTAATTAATTACATTTTGGAATTGTCGTAATGATACTTATTTCCTAAAGAAAATATCTTCACAATTAATTTGATGTACAATAACATTAGAAATAACATATAAAAACAGAAAACTTATCACATCATATTTAGAAAATTCACTCTCACAGATGACAAATTTCAAATAGCCCCATCTCAAATTTTTTATTGTATTATTAACAGCTATCTTTAGTGCTGTACATGTTTAAACGGAACAATGTCGTTTGGTGACTGTAGTCACCATGGACAACGCAAGAATTATTTTTTTTTTACTATAGTTACCACGGACAGTTGAGTAGTTAAGCACATATTCTTTAAATTTCTTGCATTATGGATATTCAGGCAAATTAAAGACGCCACAAAAAATAGCCACCAATACTTAGTGATAATAATATTGAAAACAATATTTGAAAGGATCATAAAACTATTTAATGCAGTAAATTAAATAAATGTACATACTTATAATGTGTATTTCCAAATCAATATGTTATGTTTTAATTTGTGTTTTCACTCTTTTTTACTGTTCCCCACAATAGGTAAGATCTGATTTTTAAAATAATCAATAAAATCAGATATTACTTTACTGAAATCCATTATATTAAACACTAGGTGTTCCCCATGACATCGCTCGCATGTTATTGGGGTTTTAATTTTTTTGCGGGGAACCCAAATTTTTTTCTCTATAATAAAAGTAGCCTAAGTTACTCCTTATGACATCAGCTATCTGCCAGTGAAAATCCTGTGAAAATCGGTCCAGCCATTTCGGAGATTAGCTGGAACAAACAGACAGACAAAAATTAAAAAAAATTGTTATAACTATCATATATACTTTCATTTAGTAAAAAGCTGTAATTTTGACATTACAAACAGTTCAATTTTATTTATTTGTGTAGATAACTTTTAACATCTTTAAAAGTATTTTTTTTTTTACTATAGGACTCTTAAGCATAATGCATTTACTGCTGACACTGTCTGATAAAGTAGACAGCCTTAAATTTATCAAGAATTGCATACAAGTTTTTAAAATTCTGTTTTACAAAGGTGAAAATATTTAATTGACATAGGAATACAGATTAATTTTATAATTTTATTTTTTTTCAGTTTGGCAACACTTGCTACAGCAATTCAGTGCTGCAAGCATTGTACTTCTGTCGGCCTTTTAGGGAAAAAGTTCTAGAATATAAAGCAAAGAATAAAAGGACCAAGGAGACACTCTTAACATGCCTCGCAGATTTATTTTATAGCATTGCCACACAGAAGAAGAAAGTTGGCTCCATTGCGCCTAAAAAGTTTATTGCTAGGTTAAGAAAAGAAAAAGGTGAATATATTATAATATACGTAAAATATTTACACTATGTATGTGTAGGTGAAAAATCGAATAAAGAATATGGATCTAAAGGAGGAGAGATAGGTGTGCCAAGATCATGTCAAATTTAGGTCTGCAGTCTCTGCCTACCCTTCTGGCTGATAGGCGTGAGTGTTTATGTATATAAAATTATTCTTTATAAATCATAAACTTAATGAAAGCAACCACACTATCATCCTTATCACCAACCTGTGGTGAACTGACTGGATGGTGTGCTTGAAGTCGTGGTGTGACATGTGATTATCAAAACACACTTCTTAGAAATATGTGTTTTTGCAAAAACATTGCCTCTTGTTGAAATTTGATCTCAGGGCCGCGTCATTACAATAGGGAGGATACCTACTAAATAACTTTCTTTTTTATCTAAGCACCAAGCTGACCAGCAGGGCTAGCATAGGCAGGAGACAATTTTATCCCCGGGAAAGGAGAAAATGTTTAACCCCTCGCTTAGTTTTATCCACCCTTCGAGAATGGGTACACGGGTTGATATAATATACACAGTAGATAAAATGGTAGGAGATAGACTTAGATAGATTTTTGTTTGAATATAAACTGAACCTGTGTCCAATGAACTAGGATAAAATTGTCCCTTTCAAATGTTAAAAAAGTATAATTTTTATCTGTCATTTGGCTCCATGCTACGGACGGGGGATATATGTCTACTCTTTATGTCAAACGGGGATATACTTCTCCCAATTTTATCTCTTGTCAGTGGATATAATCGGGGGATAAGTGTTTTGTCCCCAGCCCATGCTAGCCATGTTGTAGGTGATTTTCACCCTGCTGATTACACAAATGAGGCTCTGGCAGCTGTATGGTGGCAGTGCTAGAAATTTGGTAGGTATTGTTTTAGTATCCAGTGGCTCAAGAAGTGAGGTAAAGGGTGACTGAGAGGAGACCCCATTATTGCACTTCCCATCCCATGGAAACTTATCGTCTTTTATATGCATTTTTCAGCGTCAAAGTTAATTTAGTTTACGGTGGGCATTTTTTTATAGAATAAGGATGTCAAACGAGCACACAGTCCACCTGATGGTAAGTGGTTTCTGTGGCCCATAGACGTCTACATCAATCTTCGTTTGCGAATTAAATGCAGATGCATTGTCAGCCGTGAGGACTAAGATAGAATGCCTCTCTTTCAGTAAAAAGGGTCTCCGGTTCTCTACACTCACCATACGAAACACAGCAGCATTAAGCTCCTATTTTACGGTGGTATTCTGTGAGAGCGTGGTCCTTCCCCGGTCGAACCGACCCATTCGTGCTACAATTATACTATTAATATAGCTGCAGCATGGCTCTACCACGTAAATGATAAAATATTTTCTGCAACTCCACGTCTAAGTGCGTGTTTTGCCTCTGGGCAGGAATAACCATGAAATCTGAAAGAAGCTCGGTAGACCTCCGATGTTGCCAAAAACTTCGGGGAGTGATCGTGGTGTGCGTGTGTTAAACTTCAGGGTGGGATGTTGAGGTAGGGGAGGGAGTTAGGAGCTCCAATTTTCCCCGCCGGAGATGACGGAGTTTTATTAACAGCGTGTGTGTGAGTGTGTATAGTATACTTTGGTGGGGACTACCCTGTGAGGGAGGGGGGGGGGGGGCTAAACCCCATAGTTTCTAAGAAAAAAATATCTTTATTTTATACAATTTAGTACATTGCATTGTATGCTTTATGAGCCTTGGTAGCTTTCTTTATAGAATAAGGGTGAAAAACGAGCACACAGTCTACCTGATGGTAAGTGCATGCTGTGGCCCATAGACATGTAGGTACATCTATCCTCGATTAAGAACAAAAATGCAGATGCGTTATCACCCCTGAGGCCTAAGACGGAATGACTCGTTTCCAGTAAAAGGGGTCTCCGGTTCTCTACACTTACCACACGAAACACAGCAGCATTAAGGTGCCATTTTAAGCTGGTAATTATAGAAGAAGAGCTGTATAGAATCACTTTGTAGTACATTGCGTCGTTTGTTTTATGAGCCTTGGTAGCTCTTATAGTTGAGGCATATAAAATATGCACAATGAACTACAAATTGACTGTCATTTTGATGTCAACGAAGCTAGCGAATAGGCCTACATTGTATGGAAATATTAACTGTAAAATTTAACTATCCGCCTACACACTGGAGTTAGTACAGTCAAATCTTCCAAAAACTGCGTCCTTTGGTGCTTTATTAAAAATGATAAAAAATGGTCCAATTTTTGGAATGAAGTTCTTTATACGGACAGTACGGGTTTGGCGGATAGGAGCTAGGCGACAAAAAGTGTAAGATTTTTTCGTCACTACCCCTTGTGTCATAGTGTAGACGGCCTTGGCGGCGAAATAAGGAAGTGATATGGAATAATATCCACCTCCCTCGCACTTTTTCTTATCTTGCCATGAAAGAAATATTATTTTATTTCAAATGACGCTTCATTTTAATAGATGCTAGTAATTCATTTATTTGTATTTGTTAATCAATAATATAGTACCTACGTTTATTAATGATAATATACTACGCAAGGAACTTCGTTCCAACCGAATGTTCCACGACACTCACACATTTTAATTTTGTTTTGTTTTACTATCAGTTATATTATTGTACAAATTCCCTCTATCTATTTGTTTACAGAAGAGTTTGATAATTATATGCAACAGGATGCCCACGAATTTCTTAACTTCCTTATAAATCATATAAATGAAATTATTTTAGGTAAGTTTCAATTTAAACTTTAATATTCAAAAGTCACTTTTTTTTATAGGATAAGGGTGACAAAAGAGCACACAGTCCACCTGATGGTAAGTGGTTTCTGTGGCCCATAGACATCTACATTTATCCTCGATTACGAATCAAAATGCAGATGCGTTGTCACCCGTGAGGACTAAGATGGAATGCCTCGTTTCCAATAAAAAGGGTCTCCAGTTCTCTACACTCACCATACGTAACACAGCAGCATGAAGCTGCTATTTGACGCTGGTATTCTGTGAGAGCGTGGTCCTTCCCCGGTCGAGCCGACCCAATCGTGCTACAACTATACCAGAAATATAGCTGCACCATGGCTCTACTTCTACTTCTACTACTACACTTATATCAGATTAATCAAACACAGGCACTGAAGCGTTTTTTTTCTTATAGAACAAGGGTGACAAATGAGCACACAGTCCACCTGATGGTCATCTACATACATGTCTTCGATTATTAAGAATAAAAAGGCAGATAGATGTGATGTCACCCTTGAGGTAAGATGGAATGCCTCGTATCCAGTTACCATTACAGCCTATTAAAGTCCACTGGTGAACAGTGGCCTCCCTCATAAATTTCAATAGGGGGGATATTTACTATAGTTGTCACGCTTGGCAAGCGGGTTGGCAACTGCAGTTTTTATTTTTGATTGTTATTAGGAAGACGCTGCTTCCCATCTCCTGATTTGTTTCCCTCTGTCGCCTCTTATGACACCCACGGGATGATATAGGGTAGTGGATATTCTTACACCGCCACTACATTGTACACATTCGTTTCCAGTAAAAAGTTAAAAATGCAATTTTGCCAACATATAATTTAAAATTTTTGCAATTATGACATATGCTGTTATCCAAATGGCCTGTCTGATATAACCGTTTAAAACTATATTTTTAATAAAGACACTCCCTTTGTCTTCATATTTAAAGGTTTTATATATATATTCCGCATGCATAATAACTAGTTTTGTATGTATATAAACTTAATGGGATATGTATTCATATGATACCCTAAACTGTGAACTCTTTTACAGCGGAACGAAACCAGAGTACGTTAAAACTTCAAAAGCCATCCGGCGAGGGTGTAACGTGCAACGGCACGGTACCACAGAACACAGAACCCACGTGGGTTCATGAGATATTCCAGGGCACCCTCACTAGTGAGACTAGGTGCCTCAACTGTGAAACAGTTAGCAGCAAGGATGAGCACTTCTTTGATTTACAGGTGAGGAGTGATAGCAGTATATGGTTACACCAACACAACTAAAATTGTGTTTTACTGATTTCAACAACTTTCAAGATGTATTCCCTAGGTAATGCGAGTATAAAATGTTGCTTTCTATAACCATGGAACCATTCTTATTAAGCAATTTTGCTTTTAAGTTAATCCGGCCCTGAGACCTCTACAAAGCCTACTGCTGGATATTGGCTTTTGCATACGAAGAAAGAATTTGACGTTTTACTTGACATGTTTATTAGTGATCGCAGTACAAAACGTAAAGAAGTAAAAATCGACTTAGAATTGCTAAAAAAGAAAGTTATTTATTTCCTACCCTTATGGGGTAAAAATTTGTCTCCAAATTTATATGGGATTAATTATCGCGTAACATACATTACGCGATATCTTAACAACTTACAATAAAAAATATACACTCGAATTGAGAACCTCCTCCTTTTTAAGTCGGTTAAAAAGTGCTTTTATTATTTTCGTTTAAAAAGTGCTTTTATTATTTTGTAAAATCAATTTTGAATAGAAATATTTTATTTTGACTTTGAGTCGCACTGCCGGGCACAGACCTTCGTTCATTTCTGAGGAGAGGGTTATAGAAAAATGCGCCACTTTACAATGTGATGTAATATTTGACAGATTTCATAGCGGGGGCTGTTAATTTGTTAGAAAAGAGTAGATATATTTTATATTAATTAGATTAGAAATTTATAAACCAAATTACAGATATTCCTAAAAGTAGAGGAATTAAAAAAGTTAAATATCTGTATAAAAAAAGTTAATGAAAACGGCACTGAGGCATGGCTTTGTGTATTTAATATACACTAGATACCGAAATACATTTATTTTTAACGCAACTTTTCGACGATGATGACACTGTGAGACCAATTCCGTTATAAGTAAACACCTCAGTCCCAACCAGCGACATCTGGTGTGCGTAAGATTATTAGCCCTCATTAGTCCGGAGCGCTGCTCTAGTGCTTGTTGGCGGACTTCACATGCTCTCGAAATATTTTAATTCTCAACCACGCAGATTTCCTCACGATGTTTTCATTCACCGCTGAGCACGTGATAAATCAGTAAAATTGCAATGTAAACAAAACTAGTTTTTACGGATTTTATCGCGTATATTAATTTATTTTATATTCCCGACGTTACGAACACTTTACAGCACCCATCGTCACAGGGAGGACTGGTGTGTTTGACGTCCCAATGTCATGGTTAACCACGACTACCACCAGATTAAAATTATTAATTTTTTGTCCGATGTACGCAGTATGAACTTATAGTATCTTGAAGTCTTGCAGTTGTGTGCTTGGGTTGGGATTTCATTTTATTAATTATATGATCGGCTATACATTGAAAATGGGGCAGGTTAAGAGTACCCTTAACCGACGAGTGTGCATGCGTAAATATATGGATGTAAAGAAGGCGAGAGAGGTGTGTCAGGATCGCGCCAAATGGAAGTCCGTAGTCTCTGCCTACCCCTCTGGGTGACAGGCGTGAGTGTTTGTATTTGTATTTTTGTATAATTATATGATACCAAGCAGATGGTAGCACCCAACCATCTTGTCTATTGAAATTAGGATGTTTTTTGATTTCAATAGTTTCGCGAATCATCCTTGGAAGGAATTGGTGTTCTTTAGCGAGGATTTCTGGTCTATCAAATCTAATGTAGTGACGGGGGCGATCCTGTACGTGTTCATAGACTGAAGATAAGTTAATATACGTGCTAAAATCCGTAAAACCTAGTTTTATTTAAATGTGTAGTGTTCGCGTAAATATTAGATATCATTTTCATTGGTGCCGTACCCTAGAACTACTTTTTTTCAAATTTTCCCATTATTATATTTTTTTTTAATTTCAGGTGGACGTAGGCCAAAATACAAGCATAACCCATTGCCTAAAGTGCTTCAGTGATACGGAAACCCTCTGCAACGATAACAAGTTCAAATGTGACAACTGCAGCAGCTACCAAGAGGCTCAGAAACGGATGAGGGTAAAGAAGCTGCCTCTCATCTTGGCCCTACATCTCAAACGCTTCAAGTATATGGAACAGTATAATAGGCACATCAAGGTGTCCCATCGAGTTGTCTTCCCATTGGAGTTAAGGCTTTTTAACACGGTAAGTATTTGTGCGTATTGTTGTATAACAAGAATGATGTTAGGTACTCCATTGTTGTCTGTTACAGCTTATAAAAGTCCACTGCTGAACATAGACCTCCCTCATAGATTGCCTTATAGGGGATTGCCATAGTTGACATGCTTACCAAGTGGGTTGGCAACCGGAGTTTTTTATTTGAGTTACAGGAATTTTATATATTAGTAGTATAGTTGTAGCACGAATGGGTCTGCTCGAACGGGGTAGGACCACGCTCTCACAGAATACCAGCGTAAAATATCAGCTTAACACTGCTGTTTGCTTTGCTTGCTTTCGTATGGCGAGTGTATAGAATCGGAGACCCTTTTTACTGGAAACGAGGCACTCCATCTTAGTCTACAGGGGTGACAGCGCATCTGCGTTTTGATTCTTAATCGAGGATAAATGTAGATGTCAATGGGCCACAGCATTCACTTACCACCAGGTGGACTGTGTCACCCTTTTTCTTTCTATAAAAAATAAATCAGGAAGATGACACTGCCCATCTTCTATTTCATTTGCCCTCTGTCGCCTGTTACGACACCCTCGGGACAACATGGGGATAGTGAATATTTTTACACTGCCGCTACACGGTTATGGCCGATTGTTATGTGGTAGCAAAATAAGAAAATACATGGGGTGCCATTTGAAGCATGTTTTAAAAGTTATTTATATTGCCAGTAATTCATGTTTCTTTTATAAAAAACATTTGCCAAGCAAACTGTCAAAGTCCACCTGATGATAAGCGACTACTGCAGCCTATTTGTACGTCAAACCTTAAGTCTTTACAAAAAACTAAATGTCCAGCGTCATAAAGATAAATTGAGCCATCCCAATAGTAAGACTGTTTTGTTAAAAAAAGCATATTCTGCATGAGTCCTTGTCTGTATAATCATTTATCTAAATATATAAGAGAGTCTACGAGCCTTCACATTTTTAAGAAATAACTAAACATATTTTTAAGCAAAAAATAGTATTATAATATTAACGATTATATTATGTTTGACAATTTTTAAATTTTAACTATCAAATTTATTGAATGAAACAGAACTTTATTTATGTTATTAATTTTGAGACATAATAATTTACACTCTGTTTGAATGTTATTATTTTAATTATTATATTATTATTTAGTGAATTATTAATATGTTAGTAGTGCAAATATACAAATAGGGTTATATTATTGTTACGAGCTTGGGGTTCGAGATAATTAAAAAGTGCCGATTGAATTACCAAAATTGACACTTTAATTACACAACACTAATTACAATCTAAAACCACACTAATAATAAAACACAATCACTTTAGTTCGCAGTTATTTCGCTTCGAAGTATTCTCTTGTATCGCCAATTCAATACTGCCTCGGTCGTGGTCTATACCGGCCTTATATAGGGCCTCAGATAGTTTCCAGAACCTTCTACTGTAGCGACATCTAGAATGTTCGAGTACATATCGGTCCCGAAATTTCTGGAAGGATCTTGACACTCCTAGTTCTGCTACTCGACACTAGAGGGCGCTAGTGTAACTAGTGTTGCCATGTACAAAACATTAATAGTGGCGTGCAACATTATGTTAATGTAATTATCAATATTCCATTTTAATTATAAAAAAAAAATCTTGTATTTAATTAGTTTGCACACCGGAAGGTAGCATATAGCTGTATTTTTGTTAAATTATTAAGACCTATTGTAACCCATATATCACAAACAAATAAAATTAATTTGAATATGAACACCTGCAACTAACTTCAGAACAAGTAGGCTACAGATTCGTTGTCACCTTTGAAAAATAGGAAAGCCAACTAACCTGTCCTTCAGATTGGAATAATGCACGCACTATTTGACGGAATAAATAGTTATAGATCGTCCAATTTGAAACGAGCGTGTATCCCTTATATTTTTGTACATTTTATCATTTAAAATATGCTAAAAATGCTAAAAAAATAAGCGCGCAAATTCAAATTTTAGGGTACTTAATAAGGTAAATGTGGCAAAATCTACCAAAAATACAAGGCAGGCTCGTGCAGGTTTAAACTATATAATCTCTTAAAACAGGCACTTCAATCAAATCGAATCTTAGGTAGAACGAAGGAATCCTCCCACCTAGGCGTATGCTGCATAGATCGGATCAAAAATTAATATTCAAAGACTGAAGGTGCCGCAAAAGCCGGGCAAACTATGATATCGGGACGTAAAACACCTCAACCAGGTTGAAGGAATAATATATATATATATATATATATATATATATTTTATATAATTATATGTGTATATTTTATGTATGTGTTGCATGTATATATTTGAACTGTATTATATAATGACAACTTAACTGCCCAAACTCCTCTCTGTTCTACCCAAGGTTAGCTGGTAGAGAATGCCATATAGCATTAAGCTCGCCTTTTGTACAAATATTTGGTGCAATAAAGAATAAATAAATAAATAAATAAATAAATAAATAAATAAATAATCCCAAAGTATCGTAGTTTCTATATACATACTATGTATATACTCACAGTGCCTTCCATTACAGTCTGACGATGCGGTGAACCCGGACCGTTTATACGATCTTGTAGCGGTCGTGGTGCACTGCGGCTCCGGTCCCAACCGGGGACACTACATCAGCATCGTCAAGAGCCATGGGTTTTGGCTGCTCTTCGATGACGACATGGTCGATGTGAGTGCACGTTAAATTTTAATTACACTACATTTTTTTTTTGTTCGAATAATCCCATATTTATCTCGGACTTGTAAAAAAACGCCAACTATATTACTTACATATATTATATCATGTCGTAAAAGACGACTAATGGGATATTGGGTTTGTGATTGTGTAGGCTATGGGCTAGTCATTTATGTAGAATAACGTAGGGTAGACGTGGAAATTTTCCAACTTCTCTGAATGACAAAATAGTCTGTGTATACGGACTGACAGGCGAGGCTCAAGCGATCAAATCAGTATAATTGCAAAGTCTTGTGTCCAGCTGTAAAAATTGACGGCTCCGTGGCGCAGTGGCTTAGTAATGAATTGCTGCGCTGGGGGCCGCGGGTTCGAATTCCACACGGAACAAGTATTTGGATGGCCTACAAATAATGGTTCCGGGTCTGGATGTTTGTCCTTGTGCAATTTGTGTTTGTAAACTGCCTCCACAAAACCGCTCTGCAAAACCGTGATCGATGTAATTTACTTGATTAATATGAAATTAAATTCTTTAAAAAAATATTATTCATGTAAATTATTATGATTATAATTTACTATTTTAATTTAATATTATGAATTTCGGTCACGGCTGCCTGTCTCAACAGAGACTAGCCATCTGCACAGGACAGGATTACAGTGCCCTAGCACAGGTGCACTCTCTATTCCCTTAATTTCATAGTCCGATGGACTGCAATCCGACACGACCAGAGAGAGAGAGAGAGAGATCAGGCATCACGTGCTTTCCAAGGCTCACGGATTGAAACAACTCCAAATTCTAGACTCCCAGGATCTGAACCCGGAATCTCTTGATCAGCAGCCGTGTTTACGAACACTAGACCTGCTAATCGTAGTAATATTCGAAATAAAAAAATGTAACACAGCTACTAAATAGTTACATTAAAATTTTTATCTCCTATTTTTCCACCGTTAGAGATGGAATTTTTTCTTTATATTTATATAGTAATACCTTAAATTTATATAATACTACCTCTGAAGGATAATCTATTTATTTAAAAAAAAGAATAATTTAATTGGTTCAGCTGTTTCCACAAAATTAATGTTCATACATTTAAAAAAAAACATACGCATTGGTTAAAGAACCTGCTCGTTTTTTTGAACTAAATAGTTGACATAAGTTCATGTCACACATTTAACATTACTCAATCTATACAAATAAATAAAATTGGAGTATCTGTTTGTAACGTCAAAATAACAGCTTTTCACTAAATGCATATGAAAGTATAAATGGTACTTATAATAAAAACACAGTTTTTAAAATTTTTGTCTGTCTGTCTGTTTGTTCCGGCTAATCTCCGAAACGGCTGGATCGATTTTGATGGGACTTTCACTGGCAGCCAGCTGATGTTATAAGGAGTAACTTAGGATACATTAATTTAAGAAAAACAATTAGGGTTCTGCGCAAAAAAAAACCTAAATTACACGCGGGCGAAGTCGCGGGGAACAGCTAGTTGTAGTAATATGAACAATGTCGACTTTTGTTTGTATAGTTTTCAAAAATCTAACCTTGTTTTATTGTTGCAGAAAATCGACGCATCTGCTATAGAAGACTTCTACGGCCTAACTTCTGATATACAAAAATCGTCTGAAACTGGATATATACTTTTTTATCAGTCCAGAGACGCTAGTTGTTAAGTTTGACTAAACATAGTAATTTATATATTTAAGATAGTGATCAATAGATGGTTGAACTGAAATGCCACGTTTGTTAAAGTTGAAAGGGCATATATTATTGAGATTGTTTGATTCCAATCATTATTATTATTCATTTTTAATTTTCATTCATATTGTAAATATCAATCGTTAGAATAAAGAATTGTGATTTTCTTGAAAAAAAAAAAAACAGTAGTTTTATTAAGAGTACTTTTTATATACACCACTATTATATAAGTACCATAAAAATTTATGGACAGGAGATGTTACTGTTGATAATGGCACTGTCAGAATTTTTTATTATTAATCTATCACAATGTTATCGAGATTTGTTTTTATCCAAAAATTGGCGTAATTTTATTGGCATAGTACTAAAAAATACTACACAGGACAATAACTTATCCACTTCACTCTCCCAGCATCCCAAATAACCTTAATGAACCATTCTCTTTAGAAGAATTAAAGTTAGTGCTCAGCCACCTCAAGGACTCCTCACCTGGCATTGACGGTATTCCCTATTCATTTATGGTTAATATGGGCTCTTCATGTCAACAGATCTTTCTTAACATCATTAATCAGGTTTTTACGACAGGTCCTATCCCAGATGACTGGAAAACCCATATTATTGGAAAACCCATATTATACCCATTTTAAAGCCTGGAAAAGACCCCTCTTCAGCATTAAATTACCGCCCTATTGCTATCTCATCAACCTTATCTAAAGTCATGGAACATCTCGTAAAGAATCGACTGGAGTGAATTAGAAAATAGGGGCATTCTGTCAAGGACTCAATTTGGTTTTAGAAAAGGTTTTAGCACAATGGATAGCCTTAGTATCTTAGTATCAGACATAAGACTTGCTTTTTCCAACAATGAGTATCTTGTAGGCGTCTTTGTGGATGTTCGTTCGGCCTACGATGATGTTATTCTTCCGCTGCTCAGGCAGAAAATGCAACAGCTGAACATCCCGGAGAGAATCACAAATTTCGTGTCAAACCTGCTTTCGCAGAGGCGCATATTAGTTCGCTCTGAAGGCAAGCTCACATCACCTAGACCTGTCTGGAAGGGATTACCTCAAGGCTCAGTTCTGAGCCCCTTGTTATACAGCCTTTATACATATGAACTTGATAGATCTGTAAACTACTTAGCTAATGTCCTACAGTATGCTGATGACTTAGTCTTATATGCATCCGACATTTCCTTTGACCAAGCAATCTCCCGTCTATCCCAAGCAGTTAAATTCCTCAACTTTTGGCTTATAGAACATGGTTTGTCCATTTCAGCTAGTAAGAGTAACTCAGTAGTATTTACTAGACGAAGGTTTTCCCCAGATGTGCCTATCCATATTGATGACTCTCTTCTCTTATACTGCTGCTAAATGTGAAAAAAATTTAAATGTCATCCGATCTCTATCAGGCTCCTGGTGGGGCTCCCATCCTTATTCCCAAAAGCTTTTATATAATGCATTAATAAGAAGCCATTTCGACTATGGTTGTTTTTTACTGGAGCCATGTAGTAAAATGGCACTTAACATACTGGACAAAATCCAGTCAAAATGTCTCAGAATCATAACAGGAGCAATGAAATCTACTCCTATCCTCGCTCTCCAAGTGGAATGTGTCGAGCCTCCTCTTTTTCTCCGAAGACAGTATTTATCAGACAGATTTTTATTTAAAGCTGCCTGTTATTCGCACGATCCTCTCCTATCCAAACTACATTCCCTTAACCAGTTAGTCAAGCGATCCCAATATTGGTCACATAAGGATTTGCCATGCATTATAAAAAGCTATTCCAAACTTGTCAATCTTCCTTCTCCAATCTCCAAGTCACTTAGGAACCCTCTCTACAATATTCCCTATGAGGCCCTAATATATAAGCCAGACATATTTTTAAATATTGGCATTTATAAGGACAGCACTGAACCAAATATTAAATTAAACATGATTCTAGCTGAAAAGTGGGTTGACTGGGTGATTATGTTCACAGATGCCTCAAAGGTCAGCGAAAAAGGTTTAGTAGGATGCGCAGTGTGGATACCTAAATATAAAATTATTTTAAATTTTAATTCCCCTTCTGACTCTTCTGTATTCACAGGTGAGTCATTGGCTATATTAGAGGCAGTTTTGTATGCTGAATCTCACAGCCTGAAAAAAACTCTCATATTATCAGATTCCCTTAGCTGCTTACAAAGTATTGCTTCCAGCCCATTTCAATTAAAAGTAAAATACCCATTAATTTTAAATATCAGAGAGTCTCTATTCAAATGTCATAAAAAGGGACTAAGGATTGTCTTGGCGTGGATACCTGCTCACTGTGGGATTCAGGGCAACGAGGTTGCTGATCGGATAGCTAAAGAAGCAGCTAAATCTGGATTACTACCCAAACACAATATTTACTCATATGACCTCCTGTCGAAGGCTAACTTAAGTTTACACTCCTCATGGCAAACCATTTGACATCAGTCAAAACTTATAAAATGTAAAAATTATGCTAATGTCCAAAATAATATCCCCCTAAAACCTTGGTTCTTTAAAACCCGTCACTTTAGTAAAGTGATTACCTCAACTGTTTGCCGTCTCCGATTCGGTCACACCTGCACACCTGTACACCTAGCTAAATTAAGGATTAGGGATACGTCAATCTGTGAATGTGGGTTAGGCGAAGGAACAGTTAACCACCTGTTTTTTGAGTGCCCCAAGGTCTCCTTCTCCTTTTATGATATACTCCCTAACTACATCCCTCGTCCTACTAATTTCTCATACTTACTGTCCCTTGTGTTTACTCCCTTTGTAAATATTTTGTGTGATTATATTAGAACTAATAAAATTAAGTTGTAAGATTACTAACATGGTGATGGTTATAAACTTGTGGCGTCTTTTGTTGTAGATTGTGAAGACCTACACAAACAATAATAACTTGTAACTATTGTAAACACTCTCTTGTCACTCCCATGACTGACTTGACATTGGCAGAATTCTAAAAAGAGGGGCCATAAAACTAAGAAAGAAGAAGAAGAAGAACTTATCCACTTCATTCGTAAGACCCTTCCGTTCCATCTCCCACCATTAGTACAGTACCCTACGTCAGAACAACTTTCTCACTCGTCGTCACAGAGTACATTGTATATAGGGAATAGAGTCATCACTTAGAATCGTAGCATTAGCGCCATCTATCGATATACGACGTCCCTACAGCCCAGCGACGACGTAGGATGCTCTATATTACAATATTTATTATTTATTTTCAAAGTAATTTCCAAAAGTCAAACCATTTTAATATTGATTTGGCTTTTGGAAATTACTTTGTATTGGAGGTGGGCAAAGTGTATCATTTTTGGGATTGGAACATTTGCATCTTGATCACTGAAATGTTCCGAAACACTGATATGTTTCATTTGGCTCATTTGTATCATCGCCTCAAAAGATATAAAAGAAAGAATGTTCCGAATAGGTACATTAAATTGCGTCGCGGGCGTTTATTACTGACTGATCCGTGAAATATTATGTGGCAACCATGCTGAATAATATAAGTGCTTAGATTATTTATTGTGTACCGTAATAAGATTGTATATAAAATCGATTCTCCTTCATACTTTAACAAAAATGTCACTATGTCAATTCATTATTTACAAAAATGTCCATTTACACAAAACAGCAATGTCTATGTACACAGAATTTACTCGTAAAGTATCATAACTCTAAACTTTACGATGAAAAGGAAGAAAATAAAGTCACAATAATCACTACGCAAAGAAATCCTAAACATAACTCAGTATGTTTTCGTAAACAGGCGCTAATGAATATAAACAATTTGACATGTGCCGCATCAACGTAAAATGTCAACTTTTTAATGCAAACGTTACATACAAAAAAGGACCGTATAGTATTTGACACATAATCGCCTTAGTGGTAAATTTTACGTGCATGAATAACGTCAGCGAAAATCCGTACGAGTTGAGGATACACTTCTTATTTGTTATCTCTATCTGACTTGTGTGGATTATAATTATTTCGCCCGCTCACTCGCCACTCGTGAGTCAATAGTTAAGTTAATCATTGTCTCAGTCTCTCTCTCTCGCTCGTGGCTCAGTCGCCTCGCAAGCGACGCGTCGCGCGAAATGAGCAAAGAGCAAAGTAATGTTTCACTGTTCCAGATACAAATGATACATTTGAAACGTTGTTACTGAACCAATCTTTTGTGTCACTTCAGTGATTCGTATCAGTGAGTCGTTTCCGTAAAGAGATACACACGCCTACTTTGTATACAATATAATTTAGGCAAATAAAACAACTGTTTAAAGGTTGGATGATGCTTTTTTATAATGCTTCCTTTTATTATAATAGTACACAACAACTTCTCTCAAAAGAAGCCACAATCCAGGTCAACAGAGCACAAATAGTTAAGCAAATCAGGGTCCAGAGTTTCATGCGTAAGTGCAACGAAAAAGGCGAAGTCTTCGGAGTCCGGGGATCAAGCAAAGTTGTTAAAGTCTTATAAACACAAACAGAGCATATTTACAAATCACGAAAGGAAATGTAATGACAAACAGACAAATTAAATTACGTTAAATGAAGTTACAATTAGTTTTACACTCAAACTACTAGTTTTAGTTTCTTTTGTTTTTAATTATTGTATTTGTATCTATAAAATAAAATATAAATTATAAATGACATTTGTAACATTGACAGACCGAAATGACCATAGATCTCTCCCTCCGGCTCTTGCCATAGATAAACGGAGAAAACAATTTGGAACGGCGAAATCATAATAATTCACTTGAATAAATGTAAAATAAATAAATTACACTAAAAAATTAATTGTAAATTTGTTTTGTAACAAAATAGTAAGTTAGCAAGGTTCGATTTTATTTTGAACTATTCATTAATTTGTTTGATTCTTAATTAGCCTAGCATGGCTAAATTAAAAAAAGCGACATCTGCTGCAATATGGAAAAACTGTCATGACATATTAATACCTCTAAGAAAAATTATAGTATGGACTGTTATACCACTGCTCGTCGTATTCTCTCTCTTATTTCAATGGCCCACGAACCGAATGCCGGCCGGTGCGTGAGCGAAACAGCAAGCGATTTTCTCTGTCTACGCGATTTATGAATGGAACGAACGATCATCCACAACTTTTTCTGCCACCAAGGCAGCGCCACTAGAAAGTTGGTATAATATTTGACAGATTTCATAGCGGGGAAGTTAATTTGTTCGGAAAATGTAAAAGATATTGTTTCTTTCTGTACTATTAGCTACATTTTCTATTAATAACATTAAAAATAAATAAACGAAACCACAGATATTCATAAAAGTGGAAAAATAGAAAAAAGTTATAAAAGTGCAAAAAATTAAAGAACAAACCATTGACGCATTGTATTGTGTATTAATATAATACACAAGAAACTGATATACTTTTAATAAAAAACAACTTCTTAATTAAATTACATTGTGTAACAAAAAACTTTACCTTAGTGTCAACTAGCGACATCTGGTGAGCAGAAAATTATTAGCCCTCATTGGAGTCACACCTCTCCTATTATATGTACCTACAACAGGGCTCGGAACCGGTTTAAAAAGAGCGGTTAATTTCGATTAATTACCGGTAAATTTATCGCTCCTTCAATTACCGGTTAAAAAATTAACCGGT
Source organism: Parnassius mnemosyne (assembly GCA_963668995.1). Lineage (NCBI taxonomy): Eukaryota > Metazoa > Arthropoda > Insecta > Lepidoptera > Papilionidae > Parnassius > Parnassius mnemosyne. The sequence continues at coordinate 68,835,785 of CAVLGL010000001.1, forward strand.
TTTTATTAAACCTAAACGATAAAGGTTACCGGTTACTTAACGGTTTCGACACCCAAATTAACCGGTTAATTCCGTAAAACGTAAAGGCAGTTATGAATAGGACAGGTAGATTCACGTTGCGAGGTGCTTATGCGGCATCGCCTCATGCGGGCACACTTATCAATTATCTGCCTTTAAGCGATACATTGTTTTAGTCGCGATCAGGGTGTGTAGTGGGAGTTTGGCGTTTGGTTTATTCGTTAAGACTGGACTTCTCATAATGAAGAAAATAATTTATTCTTGTGTATCGGTTGTTTATTTATGATGGGCAGAAAAAAGTAAGTAGAATTTATTCCATGTTTACGTTTTAACAGTGATAGAGCCACGCGGCAGCTTTTGCTATCGCATGGATGGGCCAGCTCGAACCAGGGTAGTATCACGACCTCACAGAATACCAGCGTGAAGTAGAAGTTTACTTCTGCGTTTCACTTGGTAGGTGTAGGTGGTCGGGGGCCCAATCACCCCCCCTCCCGTCCTTAAAGTAAGGTAGCAGAATCAAATAAAAAACTACCCCAGGAGGGTACCAGAATCCTGGTGACGGAGAATCCTTCGCTGAGCACCCACGCCTAAGGCTACCCTACTGTTCCTGAGCATGTATGCTCAAGCTGCCCCGCGTATTCTGGTATACGGGGGAGGGGAGTGGGGGTATCTGCAGAGATCGTGATCCTTGGCAATTTTAACAACCATCACGCCGAATGACTCGGTTCACATTTAACCGATCATGTGGGGAAATTTGTTTATGACTTTGCCTTGGCATATGGTTGCACAGCTGGTTACTTTGCCTACGCGGATTCCAGATGTGGAGGATCATGCGCCTTCCCTGTTGGAATTTCTGCTGACCTCTTATCCGGACGAATATCAGGTTTCCGTCGACACCCCTCACGGTGCCTAGAGCCATTGCCTTGTCCGGAGAGTGATGTCACTCATACTATCTTCGCGGTTGCATTCTGCAGGCAGCCGCCGTGTTTGGCACTATGGATCGGCCGATTGGGAAAGGATGCGGTCTTTTTTTTTGCATTCTACCCTTGAGGGCGAATTTGCTTCTCGCTGGACAATCCCAGCAATGTTGCTGATTCTGTCGCTGATGTGGTACTTGAGGATATGGAACTTTTTATTCCATCTTCTGTGGTGCCCATCGGAGGCAGATTCCAGCCATAGTTGGGTCGCTCATGTAAAATAACATCACACTATAAGCAAGAGTGCACCAGCACTGGGCTGACGACATCTTTACATTCCGAGGCGTTGATGTATCGAGATGTAAACACCAGCGCTCTTCAAAAGAAGTATAGTTCCGCCTCCAGGTTCTTCAAAATTCATTGCCAAGGCAAGGTCAGAGCACATTGGCGGAGTTGGTGAGAGGCTAGTATGCCTTCCTTCGGTAATCCGTGCATTCTGGTCTCTTGCTAAGGCTGTCTAAGGGAACTTCTGTCAGCCATCTTTGCAAAGAGAGGGCGACTCACTGAGTCCATGCCGTAAAGGAAAAAGCCGATCTGTTAATCTCTGTTTTTGCGTCCAACTCGAATCACGATGACGGAGGAATACACCGCCGACCAGCCCGCGGTTTGCTCCATGCCAGATGTGCGGCTTACACAGCGCTCGGTTCCCTCCATTGTGCTGAAGACGTGTGCTCCGATGTTGGCACCTGTTTTAACGCGTCTCTTCCGGTACTTCTACTCCTAAGGCGTTATCGCAAATTCATAGAAGACAGTTTTGGTTTACCCGATCCCTAAAAATAGCGACCGCTCAGACCCGTCAAACTACAGGGCTATCGCCATCACCTCCTTGTTCTCCAAAATAATGGGATCCATTATAAACAGTTTTCGTCGGGGTTGATCAGTTGGTGATCTTCTGGTCTATCTAACTCATAGATGGCAGGCAGTAGGCATTGGCCGTTAGTGTGGCCATTGCCAAGGCCTTCAATCGGGTTTGGCACAAAGCGCTTCTTTCGAATTCTTCCTATAGGCTTCCCGAGAAATTGGGCAATTGGATCACCAGTTTCCTTGCTGATCGGAGCATCAAGGTCGTAGTAGACGATGCATGCTCTGATTACATGCCTATTGACGCTGGTGTACCACAAGGCTGCGTCCTATCACCAACGCTGTTTCTACTGCATATCAATGATATTTTGCAAACTGGTAACAACGACAGCAAATATTGAATATTGAGAAATATTGGCACGGCCGGTGTATATTCCATCACCAGGAATATACACCGGCCGTGCCAATATTTCTCGGGAAATGTCTTCGAGTACCGGAACAAAAGTAAAGTAGAATAAAGTTGCAGCCTTTATACGTCCCACTGCTGGGCACAAGCCTCCTCTTATTTCTGAGAGTGTTTTAAGGCAAGTAAATGTCTGCCGCGCTGCCCCAATGCTTGTTGGCGAACTTCACATATCTTCGAGATATATTTTTTTTATTTCTCAAACATGCAGGTTCCCTCAGGATGTTTTCTTTCACCGCCGAGCACGTGGTAAATCGGCACTTAAAATTGCAATTAACAATTTCATTGGTACCGGCGGGGATCGATCCCGAGTTTCTCACGTACTGTGAGACTTACAGCGAGCGCTAACCATCTGAGCTACCACGGCGCTACCGGAATAAACTTGTGTCTGATGTCGATTTTTTGCTGAACAAAGTCTCGGATTGAGGGCGGCTAAATCTAGTCCAGTTAAATCCCCAGAAGACACAAATTTGCACGTATACCGCTAAAAAGAACCCCTTTGTCGTATCTCCTCAGTTTTAAGGCACTCCCCTTGCTGCCTCAGCTAGCATCGGAATCCTCGGCGTCGACATATAGAATAGTGTGCAGTTTTGGGGTCACTTGGAAGGGAATGCCAAATTGGCCTATAAAAAGCTTGGCGTGCTCATCAGTGTATTAGTATTTCATGTCGGCACATCGCTTGCAACTTTACAAAGCGCAAATTCGGCCTCTCATTTCTCGGCCGGGGCATGCCAGTGTCAGCTCCTTCCACTTGACCGCATCCAGCGCAGAGCGGTTCGAGTCATCGACGTCCGAATTCTTTCTGATCGGCTCGATTGACTGGCACTGCATTTTCTATCGAATTTACCACGGGGAGTGCTCTGAGGAATTGTTTGGTTTAATTCCAGCCGCCAAATTTCACGAACGCACATCGCGTCAAAATTCACGATACCATCCTCACCATCTGGATGTTTGACGGGCCACTACTGTGCGTTTTACTAGGAGTTTTCTTCCTCGTACTACTTCTCTGTGGAATTGTTAACCACCGGCGATTTTTCCGGACCGGTACGACTTAGGGACCTTCAAGAAAAGAGCTCACTCCTTCCTTAAAGGCTGGCAACGCACCTGCAATTCCCCTGGTGTTGCGGTTGTTCATAGTCACTTACCATCACGTGACCCGCATGCTCGTTTGCCCCCTTTTCTATAAGAAAACGTACGACGAGAAAACCCAAAAATCTAAGTGCTTGATTGAGGGCTGAATACGACTATCAGGGTGGTTTTTAGAACACTCATTATACCCAAATTAAAATGGGAGTAGGAGTAGCGGAAAAGACGCGTTAGGACCGGTGCCAACTCCGGAGCACACGTCCTCAGCACAATTGGGGGGATTCCGTCAGGCCCACTCGAGTTCTGGATGTCCAGGGAGAGAAGTGCTTTGCGAACCGAGCGCTGTGAGAACAGCACGTCCGGTATGGAGCACTCACACCGCGGGATGGTCGGCGGTGTTTTCCCCCCGTCATCAAGAGTCGAGTTGGACGCAAAAAGGGAGCCTAAAAGGTCAGCTTTGTCTTTTGCGTCTTGGGCCAGTGAGTCGTCCTCCCTGTGCAGAGATGGTAGTGATGGCTTACAGAAATTCCCTTGGACAGCCTTGGCGAGATACCAGAATGCACGGGTTCCCGAAGGAAGGCGAACTAGTTTCTCGCCAATTCTGCCCATGTGCTCTGACTTTGCCTTGGCAATAACTCTTTTGAAGGACCTGGAGGCGAAGTTATACTTCTTTTTAAGTGTGCTGGTGTTTACATCCCGAGTCGCCGAAGCCGCAGCCCAGGCTTGATAACACTCCTGTTTACTGCGTAATGCAGTCTTACAGGAGCGACCAAACCAAGGCTGAGATCTGCCTCCGATGGGTACCACAGATGATGGAATAAATAGTTCCATTCCCTGTAGCACCACATCAGTGACAGAGTCAGCAACAGCGCTGGGATCATCCGGCGAGAAGCAAACCCGCCCCCATGGGTAGGATGCAAAGAAAGACCGCATTCCGTCCCAATCCGCCGACCTGTAATGCCAAACACGGCGGCAACCTGCAGAACGCAACCGCGAAGGGAGCGTGAGTGGCAACACACTCCGGATCAGACAATGGTCCGAAGAGCCGAGAGGGGCATCGACGGAAATATCCGTCCGAATGACAGGTCAGCAGAAGGTCCAACAGGGAAGGTGTATGATCCTCCACATCTGGAATACGCGTAGGCGAAGTAACCAGTTGTGTCAGATCATATGCTAAGGCAAAGTCATAAACAGATCTCCCCGCATGATCGGTTAAACGTGAACCGAGCCATTCGGCATGGTGGGCGTTAAAATCGCCAAGGATCACGATCTCTGCGGATGGTACCTGTTGTAGCAAGGAATCTGTAGCCATTTGGACGTGGTCGATGAGTCGGTCTGTTTCGGCATTACCGCTATGGGACTTATAGAGGCACCCGTAGACGTGCGGATGGTCGTCGCTGTCTACGCGTAGCCAAAGGATGGATAGGTCCAAACCTTCAAGACTGACATACACGCAAACTCCAGCCCGAGGCACAAAGGAGTGCTCCAATTTGTACCTCGGGTAGGAGAGATACGAAATATCAGCCGGAGAGGAAACTTACGTCTCGGTCAGAAAGAGCAAGGCCGGCTTCGCCGTCTCGAGATGGTAGTGGACGGCGTTTAGGTTAGAGTGAAGTCCCCTGATGTTGCAGAAACTCACGGATAGCGTGGCAGGGGTCGCCTTGGTATTGTTGCTCAGTTTGCCGCGAGCAGTTGGAATAACATGGTCGTGGATGCTCAGCGAGGGATTCTCCAGGGGTACTGGTACCCTTCTGGGGTAGTCGTCTATCGTGTAATTCCGCTACCATGTTGATGGGGGGGGGGGGGGGAAATGGGGCCTCCGGCCACCTGCACTCACCAGACGAAACGCAGAAGCAGAGCCTCTACTTCACGCCGGTATTCTGTGAGGTCGTGGTACCAACCCGGCTCGAGCCGGCCCATACGTGCAACAGCAAAAAGTGCTGCGTGGCTCTACCACCGTTAGAATAGTTTTGTATTCTTAAGGTATGAAAGTTTGTAAAAAATTCGAAAGTGATTACTATATTATTTTGATCTTGAGGCGTCAGAAAACTTGGCTGCACTTTTAATAATTCTCTTTTATAATTCAATACATGATCGTAGATATCAGTGTGATTTATACTGATTATCTAGTTAATTGGGAGTTATTAATAATTACTTTAAATAAAAGACAGGATTTTTTAGTGTATGTAGTTGGTTACAGTCGACAGCAAAGTATAGACAGCAGCCGAATTTAATCAAAATGATTTGTTAGATTCAAATTATTTTTCTTTATTAATTTCAGTATCAGTTAATTTAATTTATTTTTTCGTCTATGTGGTTACCTTGCACTCTATTTAGAAAAGCTAATATTTTTAGTAGCATCTTGTACGTACACAACATGATAAGATTTGCTCCAATTCCTCATTAATAAGATGTGTAAAATGGTAATTTCTTTTGTTAGAATTCTCTGAACATAACAAACAATTTTTTATCGTGTTTAGACATGTCTTCTAGTTGAACTTAACACCTCAGAAGTGGTCATTATTAATTTTGCAAAGACGGAGATAGAGGTTGGTCGTAATTACGAGCTTCTGAATTTAAAAAAAAAATGTGGTAATCTGCCTCACTTTAGTTTTAAATAGAACAAAAATACTATAACATATAATTTCATAAACTTTTAAAAATATTGTGTTCTGTTAAGAAAGTTCATCATTTATTGCGATATATTACTAAAACTAATGACATTGAAATAAAGATGCATAGCGTAATTTTAATAGAAAACGTTAAATATAATTAAAGTCAATTTAAATATATAACGTCAAATTAAACTTGATATGGAAACTTAATTTTAAAGTGAAGATAACGCATAATTAATTGAAACAGAACTTACATCTGTTATTTATAATACGATCGTTGCTGAAAGATGAAAAATATGAGGGAGTACGTCACAAGGTAGTCGCGTTGATGCAATAAATATATCGTGCATGTGTCTAAAAACCTCGGGAATTAAACAAGGGCAGCCGTACAAAGATGTGTGCAAGCGGGGTAAGGGAGAGGGGGACATTACAAAACTTGGTTTTAACCGGTTAATTCTTACTACCTAAACCGAAATTTGTGAAAACCGGTATTCCGCAAAAACCGGTTTTGGGGTCAATGACCGAAACCGGTTTAGAATTTCAACCGGTTTCCGAGCCCTGCCTACAATAATAAATAAGTAACTAATTATTATTATTCTTCTTTTTAGATATTTTTAAATTAATTATTTTAAGTTTTTTTCTACCTAAATGTGATCAATAACAGATATTGAGAGCACTTTTTGGTAATTACAAAGTATGGGGGTATACCTGGAAGTTTAATTCTTGTAAATTAATACCTTTATGCATTTAAAAGAGATTTCCATGATAATATTTGTTTAAATAACTTCATGAACGATTTTTAAAAATCGTTTCTGTTGCACTTATACCTAGTCAGGTCATAAATTCTGTCACATGTTTAATATAAAATAATTAAAACAAGTTTATTCATTATGTAACCATTTATATACCAAAATGAACTTAACAAAACATAGATTCTTATGACACTAAAGTTTATTCAAAATGACCTCCGTGATTTTGAATACAGGCCTTCAATCTGCGCGACCAGTCGTCTATCGCAGCACGAACAAGGTCCATGTCAATAACGGCGGCTGCCTTAATCAACGATGTCTTGAGTGACTCCAAATTGGGATGAGGCTTTGAGCACGCCTTTTCCTCCAAGTGTTGCCATATCTTGTAATCTAACGGATTCAAATCTGGACTGGAGGAGGGCCAGTCTTCGTGCCGGATGAAGTCGATTTCACGCGCCGCCAGCCAGTCTTGTGTGCTCTTCGCTCTATGAGCTGGCGCCGAATCTTGTTGGAATACCCAGTGCCTGTTATTGAACATGGTATGAGAAACAGGTTCCATAAGCTTCGTCAGGACTGTATTTTGATACACAACTGCATTCGTTTTTACACCTTTCTCACAAAAATGTACCTCTGTTAAGCCCCAATAAGAAACTCCCAACCATACCATGAGCGAGGATGGAAAATGACCTCGTTGGACACGCGGAATACAGTTGCTCGCTTCTTCACTACTGTGTGCGTACACCTTATCATTTTGTTTGTTGTAGCTCTCTTCTACAGTACAAATTTTTTCATCCGAAAAAAGAATTTCCGGATATTTTTTCCCGCGTACCGCTTCAACAAAGTGCGGCATCTCTTCAGTCTCAGGTCCATTAGACGAGCATTCAAACGATGTCCTGTTTTTCTTCGATATGCCCGAAGCCCTAAGTCTTCATTTAACACCCTTTTCACCGTGGTTCTTCTTAACCCCATCTGAAGGGCCAACAGTTTCTGCTTACGTTTGGGATTTCTTTGAATTCGCGCGTTCACAGCTTTTATCACTGCTGGAGGCCTAACAGACCGAGGGCGACCACTTCTTGACCTGTCATCTACACTAGAGTCTTCATTGTATCGTTTGATGGTACGATAAACGAATCTTTTGGTTATATTCAAATTTTTCAGTATGTCAAACTTTGAATTGGCGCGTAACCGCAACGATGCAACGCAATAACTGCAACACGGTCTTCTTTAAGCGTCCACTCCATATTTAAAAATGAGTAAAATTCTAAAAAGTATACAGTTTTATTTTCATGAACAATTCGAAATTCGAATTCAATAAACTTTTTTGTGGCCAGCATTCTAAAAGAAAAGTTTTTATTGTGTGACAATACTTATGACCTGACTAGGTATATTCAAATTAGTAAAGCTGCAATTTACCTATAAAAATGTGTCTCCTTTAAACTAGTATGTAGTGCTAGTGATAATTATGGAAACAAAATATGGGCCTTCACTTCTGTTTGTGTGTAGCTTAATAGTTTGGTATGACAGAGACCAGTCGGGAATCCAGCACTGCAAATACGCCAGCGCCGCAAGTGTCAGAACCCTACTGTTTTAATTAAAAAAAAACGTCATCTGTGCATAACAGGAATATAGAATACAAGTACGGTGCACAAGCGCAAGCACAGTTGGGTATCAGACATTGAAATGACAGCTCAATTACTATCTTTTAGCCCAACCTCGGAATTCACAGATATTTCGTTTATCCATCCCAAAAAACCCACTCCGAGATGTATACTACCTTATTGCACTAATAATAAAGAAGATATTTTACTTTAGGGTGGATAAATTAATTAACCCAGGATTCAAATATTAGACCACATGATCAGCAGTTGTGATTAAGTTGTCTAGACCAACGAGGCAAACAAAAATTAAAAGGCAAGGAGTTTGAAAACCAATATGCATTGAACCGATTCGTTGCGGCACCAATTTTCGACAACATTTCGCTGTGCCGGCGGACAACGGCTCTTTTACGTGGTAGAGGCATGCTGTAGCTGTATTAATAGTACAGTTGTAGCACGAATAGGTCGGCTCGACCGGGGAAGGACCACGCTCTCACAGAATACCAGCGTAAAATACCAGCTTAACACTGCTGTGTTTCGTATGGTGACTGTAGAGAACCGGAGACCCTTTTTACTGGAAAAGAGGCATTCCATCTTAGTCCTCACGGGTGACAACGCATCTGCATTTTGATTCGCAAACGAGATTAGATGTAAATGTCTATGGGCCACAGCAACCACTTACCATCAGTTGGACTGTGTGCTCGTTTGTCACCCAATCCTATAAAAAAAAAATTAAAGGCAAGGAGTTTGAAAGCCAAGATGCACTGAACCATTGGGAAAAGTAATATATCACTGAACCGATTCGTTGCGGCGCCAATTTTCGACAACTTTTATCTGTGGCGACGAACAAATATTTCGTGACACGCCCATCGTGTCAAGCGCCATAGAAGTTGATGACAGGCCTATTGTGCCATCAGCCATGTGTAAAAATAATGTTCTTTTTTATGCTTTTTTCACTTGTTTAGACCTGATAAAGTTTAGTTGGCATCAAAAATCAGTTGCAAACGGAAGAATACTTGGTTTTAGTGGCTTATTACGTGTTTTCCTTGACATGGAGAGTAAGTGATTGAGAGTCTGATTTATAAATTTTCCAGAAAATCAGCCTTTGCGTCAATATTTTTGATGCTGCAGCTGCAAATGAGGACCAATTTTAATATTTTTTTCTGTTTTGTATAGCTTAATGATATGCCTATTATACCTACTATTTTATTTTTCAATACCTATTACGGTTTGCTTGAAATAAATACTTAAAAATTCATAAAAGTGTAAAAATGTAACATTAAAGTTCTATCAAGCAAGTTGGATCCTTCACCCTGTTAAAAATATGTACCCACATGGCCCCGGTAACTATATTCAAAAGTTGTCACAATTCATGTAGATTTCAGAGTGGTATAATACTTGGTACTTTTATTTCAATTTTTTATGCTATAATTTTTTTCTGGCAGAAGGTAGATTTTGTGTTAATACTCAATTAGATATTTTTTTAACGATTCGTCCGTTCGATCAATAATTATTAATAATAATAATTCACGCTGATTTGGCCGATTTCAGGCCTTATGTCCATAGAAAAGTAAAAATTTTATTTTTTTTAACCAATTTTGGTATTAAACAAAACACATTCAAAATTACAATACATACGATGCTTCTCAGCTTTAGTTGCTATGACCCATAGGAGTATGTAAGTGCAAGCGAGACAGAAGATATGAAAGTGACTAGAACTATTCAGGTTGGTAATCCTGGTAACCCTGGTTGGTTATTAAACTTACGAACAGAGTTTTGGCGGGAAATTGACCGGCGGCGGTTTGCTGCTCCTGTATTATTGTTTAAATAATGGTTTGAAGTGGACTTTGATATGTAAAAGTGTTGCGATTTTGTGTATTAAGTGTCTACGCATGTGAACTATTAGTGGAAACAGTGAAACAAGTGCTCTGATGGTGATGGATTCTCAAGATAAGCTGTTTGTTTGCATAGGCACCTTTAGATACCATCGCCAACTATCAGCTGTCTGCTGGATCAAGTTGCCGCCAAAATCTCCCAAGAACTGCACAATGTGACGCATCAACATATTGTGAAGCAGTATACTATGAAGGAGTGGGGAAATTACAATAAACCGAATAAAAATACTTAAGACTTGGCCTAAAGGTCTAGATACCAGGCCATAAACTCCAAAAAAAAAACTAACGAACAAAGGAAACAATAAGTGATAATAAAACCAGTACCTACTTATAATTTCTTTATGATTTTTATTGATAATTTTTACATTAAATATCCGAATTGTCGACATCCTGCTCTAATACAGGCACGGCATCTTCTTATTATGAGAGAACGTGTTATTATAGGTCTCGCCAACCTTCTGTTATATACTTGTTGAGAAAATTCAATTATTTTTTGTCGTAGCTCTGCAAGCATGGAGCCTATCCATTTTTCTAGAAAATGTTCATTTAAAAAGTTTCTCACCGGCAAAGCGTAATGGGCGGAGCAACCATCATTCTGTAACCACATATCACGTAGAATTGCTAGTGGTAAGTTTCCTAATAAAATGGGCAGGTCTTTTCTTAAAAATTCCATGTAGCCTATTTGCTGGAATGCTTTTGGAAATTCGAAAGGTCCGATTATGCGCCAGTTAATAATACCGGTCCACAGATTTACTATGAATTGATATTGAGACCTTTCTTTGCGCATTAAATACGGGTTCACCATACTCCAACTACAGATGTTATCATCATCATCATTACACCCTTTCAAAAGTCCACTGCTGAACATAGACCTCCCCCAAGGAATGCCACAAAGCACGGTCCCGAGCCACCTGCATCCATCAACTTCCTGCATGTCTTACCACGTCGTCACTCCATCTAGTGTGGGGTCGCCCTACACTTCGCCTACCGGTACGAGGCTGCCACTCGAGAACCTTTCTTCCCCATCGGTTGTCAGTTCTTCGAGCTATATGGCCCGCCCACTGCCACTTCAGCTTACTAATCCGTTGGGCTATGTCGGTTACTCTGGTTCTACTGCGGATACCCTCATTTCTAAGTTTATCACGCAGAGAAACCCCGAGCATAGCCTTCTCCATAGCTCGCTGAACGACCTTGAGCTTCCTCATACGGCCAGCAGTGAAGGACCACGTCTCAGATCCGTAAGTCATCACTGGCAACATGCACTGGTTGTACAATTTCGTTTTAAGGTTTTGAGGTATGTCTAACGAGAAGATGTGTCGTAGTTTCCCGAACGCTGCCCAGCCGAGTTGAATCTGTCGATTGACCTCTCGGTCGAAGTTGGACTTATCTAGTCATACTATTTGTCCCAGGTAAACATACTCGTCAACAACTTCGAGCTTAGTGCTCCCAACAACTACCGGCATAGGTGTGACATGGACGTTAAAGATGATTTTTGTTTTGTCCATGTTCATCTTAAGGCCTATCCGTTGGGAGACACTATTGAGGTCATTGAGAATAGTGCTTAGGTCCTCCAGCGATTCTGCCATAAGGACTATATTGTCGGCAAATCGAAGGTGAGTGAGTACTCGCCATTGATGTTAATGCCGCATCCTTTCCAGTCCAGCAGCTTGAAAACGTCTTCCAACGCAGCTGTGAAGAGTTTCGGGGATATAACGTCACCCTGTCTTACACCTCTCTGCAGTTGGATAGGTTTCGTACTCTGATTCTGTACTCGGATAGCCATCGTAGCTCTATTGTACAAACACTTCAGCACTTCGATATACCGACAGTCAACTTGGCACCGCTGAAGGGACTGCAGCACCGCCCAAATTTCGACGGAATCAAAGGCTTTCTCATAGTCCACATACGCAAGGCAAAGTGGCAAATTACACTCCTCTGTCTTCTGTACAATTTGCCGAAGGGTGTGTATGTGGTCCATGGTACTAAAGCCTTTTCGGAAACCGGCATGTTCGGGAGGCTGGAAGTCGTCAAGTTTACGTGCGAGACGATTCGTAGTGACTCTCGAAAACAGAACGTAGACGCGGCTCAGAAGGAAAATTGGTCTGTAGGTCTTCAAGAGAGCATTGTCGCCTTTTTTGAAGAACAAGACCCCCGCACTTCTGCTCCACGCCTCCGGAGTAGTGCCCCCATGGAGGACGGAATTAAAGAGCTTCTGAAGGACTTCAAGTACCGGTTTTCCACCCGCTTTCAAAAGCTACGCTGTAATTCCATCCTCACCTGGGGCCCTGCCGTTTTTAAGGTGCTGGAGAGCCATTCTAATCTCGCTCAGTATGACGTCCGGGATATCTTCGGAATAGTGTCGGATAAGACTCTGGCTCCAACGATGACGTGTACAGCTGCCCATAGAACATCTCAATCTCACTCAAAATCTCAGGTGTCCCGGAAACGATGTTGCCACATTCGGTCTTCAGCTTTGACAGTTGGCTCTTTCTGGCAGACAGATCTCTGGCAAAGACTTTGGAGCCTTGGTTCCGCTCGATTGCTTCTTCAATACAAGCTGTATTGAAGTTGCGTAAGTCCCGCCGCATGCATTTGGAGATCTGTCGGTTCAGTTGCCTGTATGCTGTCAAATCTGTTGAAGAATGTAGATTCATTTCCCGTCTAACAGCCATGAGATTAAGAGTGTGATCGGAGAGTTTTTGTGTTCTTCTGCGGCGGGTCTAGCAGGACTTAGCTCCGACCGAGTGGACAGTTTCCGCGAGCTTGTCATTCATATCGTCAGTTTTATAGCTCGAGCTGAAAGGTTTTGGGACTTTGGAACAGAGCACGAGGGTACGGAGCGTTGACTGCATTAGACGAGACCTCTCCAACTTTAGGTTTACGTTTAGGTTCAGTGTGCCTCTAACCATTCTGTGATCGCTACCAGTTTTCACCCTCGCGATCACTGAAGAGTTGTCTTCTGGTCGTCATAATGAAGACAATCTCATTTTTTGTCGAACCGTCGGGGCTCGACCATGTCCACTTCCTGTGGGGCCGCTTCTGGTAGAAAGAGTTCATCATAAAGAGTCCCTCTTTCTCCATGAAGTCGGCTATCTGTTGGCCCCTTGGGATCCGTTGTCCTATACCAAATTTCCATACTTTCAGCTCACCGTTCTCTCTTCTGCCTAGTATTGCATTGAAGTCTCCCATTACCACCGTATATTGGGTTTTGGAGGAATGCATGTCTCTAGAGATATCCTCATACATTTCCTCCACCTCCTCATCGGAATGTGCCAAAGTTGTTGCGTAAACCTGTATGACCTTCAGCGAATACCGTTTGGTGATTCTGAGTATAAGGTACGCAACCCTCGTCGACACACTCTCAATCTTTACAAAGTTGTTCACGAGAGACTTGTGGACGATAAATCCGACACCTTCTTGGGACAGATGGTCGCCCTCCCGGTGATAGAGCAAGTTGCCGGATTCGGGGATTACCGTTTTCTCCCCCTCTCTTCGGACCTTGGATAATCCTATAATATGCCAGCGTAACTTGTCTATCTCTTCTTCCAGCTCCACGATCTTCTCGTCAGTCCTAAGGGTGCGTGCATTGTATGTTGCCAGGTCGAGCCGTCTTAGGTAGCAATCGAACCTCCACCGGAGATTCTTTGCACCCCCTGCCCCGCCGTTACCATGGTCGCCACCGGAGCCAGGAACAGCGGGGCCGCCGGGGACTGGGGGCCATCTCTTTGTTACTCTCGTCATTGGGGGGTATTTGCCATAGTTGCCACGCTTGGCGAGCGGGTTGGCAATCGCAGTTTTTTTAAAGTAATTTTGCTGTTATCTTTTACGACACCCAAGAGAATATATGGGGTAGTGGATATTCTTAACCGCCACTACACGGCAATGGATGTTATACATGTTCATAAATCCATCTTTCTTGAAAGTGCTTTCATCCGTCCATAAAATATTATTTAGAAAATTCGGGTTTTCTCTATGATTTTCTAGCATCCTCCTGCAAAATGCTGCCCTAAAAGAGCCTGCACTTTTTGTTAGTAATAGGGGTACCTATTGCGTTGGACCACCAGCAATTGTCTTAGGTATTCCTGTCAATAATCTATTAAAAAGTAAGAACCTGCTCCAAAACTTCGTCTTTAATGTCAAAGTGTTCTCTACCACGTGCAGGTACTACCGCTCCAGCAAGAAAAACCTTCAGCTATTCTCCGATGTACATTCATAAATACACGATAGTGAGGCTATCGTTACTCATCAGTGTATCTCTCACGGTAGAGTCTAGATGCAGCTCGAGCATTACCACAACATTCACCATAAATCTTTAACAGTGGTACGGATGGGCCGGCTCGAACCGGGGTGGTACCACGACCTCACAGAATACCAGCGTGAAGTAGAGGTTTACCTCTGCGTTTCGCTTGGTGAGTGCAGGTGGCCGGAGGCCCTTTTTACTGGAAATGAGGCATTCCATCTTAGTCCTCACGGGTGACAATGCATCTACATTTTGATTTGTAATAGAGGATAGATGTAGATGTCTATGGGCCGCAGCAACCACTTACCATCAGGTGGACTGTGTGCTCGTTTGTCACCCTTATCCTATAAAAAAAAATACAATGGATGTTGGCATATTGAGCTGAAGTTTAGTGTGCCTGCATTGTTTAACAATATCGAATCACAAAGAGCCAAAGTTCAGTAGATAGCCAAAGTCGTCACCAAAAGAGTTTCCACAAAGTACAGTTGAAAGCCGATGTCGTCGCCAAGAGAGTATCCACAATGTCCAGTAGAAAGCCAAGGTCGTCACCAAAGGAAGAGCCACAAAGTCCAATAGAAAGCAGAGTCAGATAGTACTAAAACACCGATGAGAACAGGAAAACAGGAGAAACGTGCGACGCGAACAAAGTAGGGCAAAGTACTGACTATTTATTTATTTGTTTGCTTTCGTTGTTGAAAACAAAGGATACGGGCGAGGTGAGGAAAGGAATCTTACCTACCGACCTATATTAGGTAGGTCTGAAATCGGCCAACTCAGCGTGTAAACGAATTATTTTTCTTTATATTAACCGAACGGACGAATCATTCACGCGCAAAATATTGACGCGAAAGGTGATTTTCTTGAAAATATATAAATCAGCCTTTATCTTTTAAACCACGCAACTTGGGTATAGGACTTAATTTTTTTTTAATAGTCCTTCCATGGTCTACAACCCCCTCTTTCGTTTGATCCTTACGTTCTAGGACATCTTTTGTAAGTAGTTACAGCTAAATGACCCTGAACCTTGATTTTATTAAATTAAATTTTCACCTAATAATATCGTTTGTAAATATCAAACAATCAAGAACCACAATTCAGAAAAATAAGGTTCATGGTTCATTGTTATTTACAAATGTTATATATTATTTAATTTTAATACAAATTTAATAGTAAAGTCCATCTGAAAACGTCTAATTAGTAAGAATAGCAAAAATAAACCTTATACCATATCACAAGAGCACATGGTACTTCGTAGGTCCATTCGGCCATACGAGTATTATCAGGGGCGTAGCTACCGCCTTATCAGCCGTATCAATGATACGGGGTCCCCGGGCTACAGGGGCCCCGAACGTGTGTGAGCAAAACTTCCAAGGACTTCTATGGGACAGGAAAGGTTATCACTATTGTCTATAGAAGCAAAGAATTTAGTAAAGCTGAAATCGTCTTCAGTTATGAATGCCGCCGAATCATCTTCAGCTATGTTCGCCGAACAAAAGGCACGAAAAGTGTATATTTGCTTTGAATTGTTTGGCTAGCTTAGTTCCTAGGAGTATTAATTGTAAGTAATTGGTAGTGTGTAGTGGCGGTTAAGAATATCCACTACCCCATATCTTCCCGTGGGTGTCGTAAAAGGCGACAAAGGGAAACAGGCAGGAGATGGGCAGCAGCATCTTCCTGATAACAGCAATATCACAATAAAAAACTGCGGTTGCGACCATCTGTCCCAAGGACGTGTCGGATTTATCGTCCACAAGTCTTTCGTTAACAACGTTGTAAAGATTGGGAGTGTGTCGACGAGGGTCGCGTACCTTATACTCAGAATCACCAAATGGTATTCCCTAAAGGTCATACAGGTTTACGCACCAATCTCGGCACACCCCAATAACGAGGTGGAGGAAATGTATGAGGATATCTCTAGAGCCATGCATTCCTCCAAAACCCAATATACGGTGTTAATGGGAGACTTCAACGCAAAACTAGGCACAAGAGAGAACGATCAGCTGAAAGTAGGGAAATTCGGAATAGGGCAACGGAACCCGAGAGGTCAGCAGCTGGCCGACTTCATGGAGAAAGAGGGACTCTTTATGATTAACTCTTTCTTCCAGAAGCAGCCCCACAGAAAGTGGATCTGGTCGAGCCCCGACGGTTCGAGAAAAAATGAGATTGACTTCATTATGACGACCAGACGACAACGGTTCAGTGATCGAAAGGGTGAAAACCGGCAGCGATCACCGAATGGTGAGAGGCACACTGAACCTAAACGTTAAGTTGGAGAGGTCACGTCTAATGAAGTCAACGAGCCGTCCCCCTCGTGCTCAAATCCAAAGTCCCGAAACCTTTCAGCTCGAGCTACGAAACCGTTTTCAGTACCCAGAAGATTGCAATGCAGTGGACGATATGAATGACAAGCTCGTGGAAACTGTCCATGTGGTCAGAGTCCAAGTTTAGGAAGACCCGCCGCAGAAGAACACAAAAACTCTCCGATCACACTCTTAATATCATGGCTGTTAGACGGGATATGAAGCTGCAGTCTTCAGTAGATTTGACAGCATACAGGCAACTGAACAGACAGATCTCCAAATGCATGCGGCGGGACTTACGCAACTTTAATACTGCTCGTATTGAAGAAGCGATCGAGCGGAACCAGGGCTCCAAAGTCTTTGCTAGAGATCTGTCTGCCGGAAAGAGCCAACTGTCGAAGCTGAAGACCGAGTGTGGCAGCGTCGTTTCCGGGACACCTGAGATTTTGTGTGAGAGTGAAAGGTTCTATGGGCAGCTGTATACATCATCGTTGGAGCCACACGCAAGTGTGAGAAACGATCCAAGAGTGAGTCGTATCCGACACTATTCCAATGATATCCCGGACGTCAGTCTGAGCGAGATTAGAATGGCTCTCCAACACCTTAAAAACGGCAAGGCCCCAGGCGAAGATGGAATTACAGCGGAGCTTCTGAAAGCGGGTGCAAAACCGGTACTTGAAGTCCTTCAGAAGCCCTTTAACTCCGTCCTCCATGGTGGCATTATACCGGAGGCGTGGAGTAGAAGTGCGGTGGTCTTGTTCTTAAAGAAAGGTGACAACGCTCTCTTAAAGAACTGCAGACCGATTTCCCTTCTGAACCGCGTCTACGTGCTGTTTTCGAAGGTCATTACGAATCGTCTCGCACGCAGACTTGACGACTTCCAGCCTCCCGAACAAGCCAATTTCCGAAAAGGCTTTAGCACCATAGAGCACATACATACCCTTCGGCAAATTGTACAAAAGTCAGAGGAGTACAATTTGCCACTATGTCTGGCGTATGTGGACTATGAGAAAGCCTTTGATTCCCTCGAAATTTGAGCGGTGCTAAAGTCCCTTCAGCGGTGCCAAGTGGACTGTCGGTATATCGAAGTGCTGAAGTGCTTGTACAGTAGGGCTACGATGGCTATCCGAGTACAGAACCAGAGTACGAAACCTATCCAATTGAGGTGTAAGACAGGGTGACGTTATATCACCGAAACTGTGTAAGGTGCGCGTCCAAGCATTGTTTGCTCCTTGTTTATGTTAGTTTTTTTACAAGTACCCTGTTAATCTACATCGTATTTTGTTTATACTTAGAAATTAAAATTATTTAAAATGTATACTTACGATTTGAACGTGTTTGAGTGAAATGATTTCGATATATTAGTGTACGCCTAGGATAAGATTATTATTTGTTTGCAAGTATTTAAACTTTCTCATGTAAGTGAATTGTTGTAAATTCTTATGAGAAATAAAGATATCTCAAACCTAAAAACTCTTCACCGCTGCATTCGAAGACGTTTTCAAGGTTCTGGATTAGAAAGGATACGGTATTAACATCAATGGCGAGTACATCACTCACCTTCGATTTGCCGACGATATAATCCTTATGGCAGAATCGCTGGAGGACCTAAGCACTATGCTCAATGACTTCAATAGTATCTCCCAACGGATAGGTCTTAAGATGAACATGGACAAAATAAAGATCATGTTTAATGTCCATGTCACACCTATGTCGGTAGTTGTCGGGATCACTAAGCTCGAAGTTGTTGACAAGTATATTTACCTGGGACAAATAGTCTGACTAGGTAAGTCCAACTTCGACCGAGAGGTCAATCGACGGATTCAACTCGGCTGGGCAGCGTTCGGGAAACTACGACACATCTTCTCATCAGACATTCCTCAAAACCTTAAAACGAAATTGTACAACCAGTGCGTGTTGCCAGTGATGACTTACGGATGTGAGAGGTGGTCCTTCACTGCTGGCCGTATGAGGAAGCTCAAGGTTGCTCAGCGAGCTATGGAGAGGGCTATGCTCGGAGTTTCTCTGCGTGATAAACTTAGAAATGAGGATATCCGCAGTAGAACGGATTAGTAAGCTGAAGTAGCATTGGGCCGGCCATATAGCTCGAAGAACCGACAACCGATGGGGAAAAAAGGTTCTCGAGTGGCGGCCTCGTACCGGCGGACGAAGTGTGGGGCGTCCCCCCACTAGATGGAGTGACGACCTGGTAAGACATCCAGGGAGTCGATGGATGCAGGTGGCTCAGGACCGTGCTTTGTGGCACTCCTTGGGGGAGGCCTATGTTCAGCAGTGGACTAGTGAAGGGCTGTAATGATGATGATGATGAATAATAATTTAATATATAATTTAATTATATAATAATTTTAATTCAGTGCAAGTGTTTTTGTTCCTTTTATGTAAATCTTTACTCTTTATTGGGGCCCCCAACAAATTTTGATACAGGGCCCATCTAAGGCACGCTACGCCACTGAGTATTATAGTATTAGTAATAAGACGGTTGTTCAACCATTTTAAGCAAAATTAAACAATAATACAAACGAATTTTTTTTAACAGGAGACTTGTTTTTAAGAAACTTGTTTACAACTTGAGTTTTGTGAGCGATCGCAATGAGTGCTACTGTGCTATTATTTGTTACTTATCGGAGTATTTTTTCACATGGTTTAAAAACCCACACAGTAAAAAGGTACTCTTTTTACTGTGTGGGTTTTTAAATCATGTTCTACAAGTTAAAAAAGTTTTTCAACACTTAAAAATTTCGAATTCTCAAAATATCCAGAAACAAAGCTGTAGGCATGAACTACTTGCAAAATAATGAAACCTGATATCCGTCCGGATGAGAGGCCAGCAGAAGATCCAACAGGGAAGGTGAATGAACCTCCACGTCTGGAATCCGTGTAGGCGAAGTAACCAGCTGTATAAGACCATATGCCAAAGCATATGGTCTTATACATTAAAGTCATAAACAGATCTCCCCGTACGATCGGTTGAACGTGAACCGAGCCATTCGGCGTGGTGGGTGTCAAAATGGCAAAGGATCACGATTTCTGCGGATGGGATCTGCTGTAACAAGGAATATGTAGCCATTTGGACATGGTTGATGAGTCAGTCTGTTTTGGCATTACCGTTATGGGACCTATAGTCACCCGTAGACGCGGGGATGGTTGTCGCTGTCTACGCGCAGCCATAGGATGGACAGGTAGCTTCAAAACTGCCGAGGCGTCGAAAACAGATGTCCTCTCGACGTATACGCAAACTCCAACCCGGGCACAAAGGAGTGTTCTAATTTGTACCCTGGGTAGGAGAGATATGAGTTGGGGCCTCCGGCCAAGTGCACTCACCAAGCGAAACGCGGAGGTAAACCTCTAATTCACGCTGGTATTCTGTGAGGTCGTGGTACCACCCCAGTTCGAGCCGGCCCATCCGTGCGACAGCAAAAGCTGCCGCGTGGCTCTAACACTGTTAACATCTGCATCGCCATCCACATAAATCAAAGCGGATGCAGATGTGGAGCAAGTCACGACTATATCATAAAAAGAGAATGCACATGCTGGTGACAAGATCCAACATTCGTTTTATTTGATCGCGGCAATTCAGGAAGCGTCAGTCACAACGTTCGTCTCCTTTGTTTGACTAAGTTTATTGTGTGTTCCATAAATATTTCGTCATATAAATTATGTACTAAAAAGTGAATGAAAATGTCTTTTTGATTGAATTGTAATTTCAATCTAGAAGTTTAAAAACTCATACTCAGACTCGATGAAACGTAGCGTGTGAGTGTAGAGAACCAGAGACCCACCCTATTTACTGGAAGCAAGGCATTCCATCTCAGTCCTCACAAGTGACAACACATCTGCATTTTGATTCGTAGTTGAGGATAGATGTAGATGTCTATGGGCCATAGCAACCACTTATCATCAGGTGAACTGTGTGCTTGTTTGTTACCCTTATCTTGTAAAGAAAAAAAAATAAAGTTTCCTCTATGAGACATATTAACAATTTTATATTGCAATCGTCACATAGCACTCCTACACGCTCGCGTATTGTGAGGCGTGCAATGTCAGACTTGTTACGAGTGCAATGATGACAATAATGAATAAAGAAAACATAATTTTCCTTACAAATAGTTTATTTCACTTTAAGCTACAAACTCGTATGGAATTGGAGCCAAAAGGATTGGTTTCTCAATACCGCTAACAATGTGAGCAGCTTTTGGTGGTTCAGGCTGTCTCTTTAGCTTAACAATCTTGCCTGCAGCTTTAGCTTCCTTCAGGAGCCTCTCGTTTTCCTTCACACGCTTAAGGAAATCTTCTCTGCATTTGGAGTGTTTGACATGCTCTACCCGGATGTTGATTCTTTTGGGTAGGATGCGGCCTCGGACTCGCTTGTTTACGATAACGCCCAGGGCATGTGCTGTGACATTGTAGACACGACCAGTTTTGCCATGATAGACTTTGTGTGGCATACCTTTCTGGACTGCACCATTGCCCTGTAATAGTGAAAAATACGAATAAATTCCAGTATCTCTTATTCTGTATACAAATTTATACCAATATTAATTTATGGTTGCTGCGGGACCAAGTGCATAACACTTCCTTTTTCTCTTTAATCTCTATAAACTTTTGGCTTACATAAAGTATCTATAATAAAGTTATAACAGTACGAGTTCAGATCTTCATATTTTTTAAAAGTAACCCTAGCATTATAGAGTACAACCTTTGTATAACAAACCTCAATAGAATGATTTCCTTGATTTAACAAATTCTGATAAATCCCTTAGAACTAGCCATAAGAGTTAATACAAAATATACCTTTACATTATGAATAAATTTTGTTAAACCTGTTTATAAAGATTATTCAATCATTGCAAAACATAAATAGAAGGTATATTTAAGCTCTGCATAGAGTATTCTACCAATCTATCTAACAAGAATGTCTTGACAGATTTGGACACATTTAATTTATCATAAGACAATCCAGGAATTCAAACTGTCATAATGAATTAATGTTTAGTGTTGTAAGGCATTAACTACAATGTGTTTTACTTTTTTTTAAGCTTGCTTATCTTGCTAAAACGAATTTTAGACCAACCTAACCTCTATATAACAATCTTCATTGTAACAAATCACTTGGAATAATGAATGCTTTCTTATCACCTTCAGATTTGTTACACTAGTCTTTGGCTCTACTAGGATTTGCTTCCTGTACTGTGCAGGCCAGTTTACATATATAAATTTTACAAGGACAAACCATACTATGCCATATAAATAATTTAAGTAAAAAAGTAAAATTATAGCCTAAATATGTCCCACTGCTGGGCACAGGCCTCCCCTCATTCCTGAGAGGGTTTTAAGGCAAGGAAGTGCCCCAATGCGGGTTGGCGAACTTCACATGTCTTTGATATATATTTTTTTCTTGTTCCTTAGATTATTATTCAATCATTGCACTAAATAGATTTGATTTATGACTCTCTCCGTAATAGAGATTCTACTGAGCTGTGGAAATTCCTTTGTTCGGTTTCCTCACTATGTTTTCCTTTACCGCCGAGCATGTGGTAAATCAGCACTTAAAATTGCAATTAACAATTTTATCGAACCCGGTTTGATCGCATACTGAGAAATTTACAGTAAACACTAACCATCTGAGCTACCACGGCTCTATACAAATACTTAATAGTATTTTTTATTTAACTTTCCTTATTTAGTATAGAACCTGTTTCTAAATAGGGGAAGTTAAATTCAATAACATTGTAACTTAAAGCATCAAAGTGGTTTAACACACAACTAAGCAATTGATGAGTTAACACATGCATTATTAACTTTAATGGTAACCTATTTATTATTCCAACTCCAATAAAGTATTTTCGATAACCAAAGTTACTGGAGGTATAAATAGAAATAATAAGTGTTTTCATTTCTAATTTGAATTATGTGCATCATACAGTTGAAGAGAATTTGTTAAAAATATTACATTCTATTTCTAGAATTGGAATTTGGATTCTTTTACTTATTATAATCTAGTCATCATCAATATATTAAAATCCACTACTGAACATAGGTGTATATATTTCCCCAAATATTGCCATAGTTGTCACACTTGGCAGGCAGGTTGGCAATTCAGATTTTTTTAGTTGTTATTAGGAAGATGTTGCTGCTCATCTTCCGTTTCAGTTCCCTTCTGTCGCCTCTAAAAACACTCACACGGCACAAGGTAATGAAAAATGAATGGGGTTGTGAATTCTTTTAAGCCGCCATTCACGGCGATACGCTATGGACCAATGTTTAACGACAATCCAACCTGGTGCCAAGTGGTGATAAAGCTTTAGATGGCTCGTATTAATCATGAAGTGGACTGGTACTTTTAGTATGCATACCCACCCTTATGTCAACGATGTCTCCAACTTTGTAAACTTTCATATAAGTGGATAGCGGTATGGTTCCATGTGTGCGGAACTTGCGGGCGAACAAGTCCCTAGTACCGCGACGATAACCCTTGGAATTCGTCATATTGACACCTGAAATCAAATGTATTGAGTTACAAACCGTACGCTGCACGTGGCCTCACATTTAAATCTTACTATAAACATTATGTTTTGTACTGATGGATTACTACTTCATGTATATTACAACACATTGTGGCTTAAAATTAGTACCACATGATATTTTATACCGTTTTAATATTTTAAAATTGATTATTAGCAATATATTCACCTTAACTTTACACTGCTTGGCCCTAGAGGCTAGAGAAAGAAAAGAAAAGAGGTTAGTTTGTCTTTGATGAGTGAAATAAATGTTCAAAGTTGCCATATACGAATAAAATTAAAAAACAACCGAGTATATTAATTTACTTATTATTCCGTGTTATTAATAAGTTAGAAGTTATATTATATAAAGATGTAACATTTGTTAAAGTTCAAAATTTGATGAAATATCGAAAGATTTGAAATCGAAAAGAAAGGTAATACTTAAATACGGACATTCTACTCATAATGAGGAATATTTTAAAGTTAAAGAAATCAGTATCACCTAAAGTTAAATAAATCAGTATTACGTAAACGAAGAAAGAACTAACGTCAAAATAATAAAATTAAGCAAAATACCTGACTTTGCGATCACTGGCGAATGTTGCTTGTAGGCACATTCGTGTTTGTTTAACCATCTGATTATGGCCGATAAATTGTGATTGTTTACAAATTATTGTTTCATAATTGATTGCGCTATCTATTTCATAATTATTTGCAATAATGATCATTTAAAAATTAAACAATAAATTGATTTCAGTTTTCCTTATTTACAATATTAAAGCTTTTGATTTAGCTACTGGACTGAAATGTATACAGTATTAATATCATGAGGTATAGGTATAGGTATAGGTAGTATAAACCTCTGCAGCGTGATGTAAGTAATATTGATTTGACCCCTATTGTTGACAATACTAATATTAATGATAAGGTTTGTAATTTTAATGACATAATTTTGAAGATATACAATAACCATGCCCCACTTAAACGCGTAAAGATAAAGCGTAACCTATCACCATGGATTACACGTGGTATAATGGAGTTAATGGGTCTGAGGGACAAAGCTAAGCGTAGGTATAAACGTCTCCCATCTGAAAATAACTTAAATCGTTTTAAAGTTTTACGAAACCACTGCAGTCGTCTGTGTTGGGATGCTAAAAAAGGCTACTTTTATGACTCTCTCCGTAATAGAGATTCTACTGAGCTGTGGAAATTCCTTTGTTCTGTTGGTGTCAGCAGGTAAATGATCTAAACTAACATTTCGCTACTCCTCCTATGACTTTAGATCCCTACATCAAATCAAACACATTACTCACATTGTCGCGTAACCTGAAAACACACGTTTTCCCTTTTCAACTTTCCCTTGTGACGGAGAAAGATGCCATCTATCCAAGCCATCACTTCATCTCCTGTTAGTAACGACGGTCTATGCTCGAAGATGATTATGCCAGTTCTACCTCTACTTCATCTTTTTCATATCGTGATTTAATTTCTTACTCACATATTTAATTTCTCCATGTCATCCCCATCTTTTCCTTCAGTTTGGAAACAAGCATATATAATTCCTTTACCTAAGGTTTCTAATACTTCTTCTTTATCTCAATTTCGTCCCATATCTATTGTACCCTTTATTTCTAAAGTTCTGGAACACATTATCCATTGGCAACTTTCTTTCTTCTTATCGTCTAACAATCGGTAAGACATGCAAGAAGTCGATGGATGCAGGTAGCTCAGAATCGTAATTTGGTGCATTCCTTGGGAGAGGTCTATGTTTTGCAATGGAATTGTGAAGGGCTATAATGAAAAATAAAATAATAAAATTTTAACAATGAACAATCAAGCCAAAGTTATGCAGCGGAACTGTAGAAGCATTGCTAATAAAAAAAGTGAATTAATGTATTTAATACAGAAATTCGGCAATTATATCTCACTTTCGGAGACTTGACTGTGACCAAACTTATCTTTCAACATTCCAGGATATACTTTTTAAAGAAACGATAGATTACGGCCTGGCCACGGGGATCGCCAGCACGAACAGCGAACCGACAGGCGGGGCGACACTTCGCGCGACGTGGTTTGAGGGCGACGGGCAGTCACGTTCGCCGCCGCCACGAGGATAGGCCGAGAGTAATATGTCTTTATCAAAGTTAACTCGATATTGCTTAAAAAGTAATCGTTTTTGGTTCAAGACATAATATTTGGAAGAGATGGTGGAGTACATGATTTGAATACGAATCGGGTGATAGATGGAGAATTCCACAAAAAGTACGAGAAGTACAGTATGTATCCAGAAAAATTTTTCGAGTAAACCAGAATGAGTGTCGAAACTTTCGATTATATTCTTGTTAATACTAACTACTAATTCCAAAGCTGCTAGCAGGCCTAGTAAGTATCTCAGCAATAAAAGTCAGCATTTTTTCGCGGCGAAAACAACTAAACTATTTTGTATCCTATACTATACGACGCGTCTGCCACTCGACTCCTTGCGTCGTACTGATTCAAAAAAAAAGCCTTTGTTTCAATCGCCCGCCGCGCCGCCAGTCGCCCGCACGGTTCGCTCGGTAAAATTCGGCGGTCGCTTCGCCACTCGCCGCTGCGCGTGGCTTGATCCGTACATTTCTATACATTTATTTTAGACGCTAGACGCCTCGTCGTTCGCACCGCGCGAATATTTGCTATGGCGAATGTCCCGTGGCCAGGCTGTTAGATGAATATGTCGGTGTGGCAATTTTAATTAACTCTTTTTATCTGTATCTGTCATTAGCATCAAGGACTATAGAAATAATGACCACTGCCGCTTAACTATGTTTTCTAAATATTTAGAATATGAAACATTTTCTGACTGTTTATAAATAATACATTAAATACACAATAATAATAATAAATAAGATATAAAGGCATGGCTTAAAGAACAAGCATCCAAGCTAAAAAGTCTTAATTTAAAAAACAAGGACAAGAACCATAGATAACACAAATAAGGAGAGGAGCAAGTCAAGGACTATGACTATAATTATACAATTAAAGCTAATCCACAAACTAGTAAGAAGTGCTGAGAAGTGCTAGCGCAAGCTAATCATTCGGGTAGAATCAGGTAGAATCTACTAGTCAGTGATGCCAACTTAGCAACTTTATAGCTAGATATAGCTATTTTTTGGTGACGGACAGCTACAACTTAAAGAAATTTGTAGCTAAACTTTTTAGCTACTTTTTCTAGCAACTTTTCATTTTATCATGAGACTTGAGGCTATCGAGATTCGTAGAGTAGGGTACCGAGTCTCGAAAGAAAAAATAAAAACTAAACGCGCATCTATGGTCATAGATGCTATGGTAGTGGTAGGCTTAGGTCGGTGTTGGCCGGGAATTCCCCGTTTCCTGCTGCGTTGCGACGGATTACTCACTAACTTACCACTAACCAAAATAGTACACGCTACTCGTATTCCACCTTGTGTTGTTTTGTTTTATCCATATAAACTAATTTTATTTGAAAATGGATTTATCTTCGAACAAAAAGCGTACGCACAGAAATATAGACCGAAGCGGGAAAATATGGACGAATTTAAAGGTTCGTTGAGTTTCATAACTCTGAACTCAATCCTCTGCATTAGTGACTCCCTCAGGAAAAGTGGTAAATGCTGCTATAACCGTGTTTTGCCTAAAGATGTACTGTATAAAATGGGCACCGCTAAAAAATATTCGGAAGTAACGACCAAAGACACTGAACCCCAAATATCGACATCTTTTTCTTTGATTGATTAATTTTTAACTTATTTTTTTTATTCAATAACGTACAGTCACGAGCAATAATATGTAAACAACATAAGACTATATTATATTATATTTATTGTTGTCTTTTGTGGCACAAATAGTTTTATTTCGGAACGCTTAGCGTGACAAAGTTTTATGTTGTTCACATATTATTGCTCGTGACTGTACACTGTTAACGTGGTAGAGCCATGCTGCAGCTATATTAGTAGTATAGTTGTAGCACGAATGGGTCAGCTCGACCAGGGAAGGACCACGCTCTCACAGAAAACCAGCGTAAAATAGCAGCTTAACACTGCTGTGCTTCGTATGGTGAGTGTAGAGAACCGGAGACCCTTTTTACTGGCAAAGAGGCAATCCATCTTAGTCCTCACGGTTGACAACGCATATGCATTTGAGTTTTTATTGAGGATAGATGTAGATGTCTATGGGGTCACAGTAACCACTTACCATCAGGTGGACTGTGTGCTCGTTTGTCACCCTATCCTATAAAAAAAACAAGACATTTTAAGGCTCTCTTGTTGGAAATTAAAAATGATTGTCAGAAATTGACATTTTATTGTAATCTACCTACGTACTGTAACATTTAGCTACTTCTAGCAACTTTATGGGGTAAAAAAGCTGGCTATCTAGCAACATTTTGAAAAATGTCTAGCAACTGGTGGCCTAAAGGTTTAGATACCAGGCGTAGATTGAGGATTGACTAGATAAAGCATTCACGTATGCTTTTGAGATAGAAATAGGCGGGAGGTACTTTCACTGGGTTACCAGATATTGTTCAATTTCCCCCGTTATGGGTTTATTTATATTCACGGCACTTACATTCATACAAAAAAAATAATTGTAACCATAAAAAATGTTCTTTTATAATTCAGATGATTAATTCATTTCTCTTGAAAATACATTCTGTGACTAAAAACTACGGGCGGAAACGGCGTAAAAACAGAATCATCATTCTGTATTCAACGGCGAAACGACGACTTTACTGGACATTCAATAAACTCTTTGGATTTTGACGGCACTAAGTGAAGACGCTACTAGCACTAAGTGTGATATTGCTAATAAATAACAATATGTTATGTATGTACTTAAATATTAATTAAGAATAAAAATACTAAATAACAAAAATTTCGTGGTTTTTTTTTACAAAAAAAAAATTCAATAATGTTTTAACATACCATTCCATCACAAGTTCAGTGCTGAACACAGACCTCCGAAAGGAAAGGCTTTCCACTTAGGTTTTGTAGTACAAAACACGGTAAAGAGGCTACTCCCGCGATTTCCTGCATGTTTTGCTAAGTTAGTGTCTTGTGTGCGGCAAGTTGTGGCGTACAAGAGAATTTGTCTTTACACGGAATGATATTACCCCGCGTCGTAAGCAATAATACAAGATGGGGATGGGGCAGCAGCACTTTCCCGATGAAAACTTAAAATAATAAATAACTGCGGTGGCCAACCAGCATAACGCGTATTTTCACGCAGGCGTGGCAACTATGGTAAAAGTCATCCTATGAGGATATCTAGGGAAGGCCTTTTTTAGGTGACTTATTTATGGTTAGGTGGCTTAATCATGTTACGTGATGGTTAAAGTGGTAAAATGTTTTAGTTAATATACGTTGTAAAGCATCACAAAGGGTTCGTTTTTGTAATATATTGGTATATAAAATAAAAACGAATGTTTTATAATATTCTATTTTAATTTACCATGCAGTGTAAGATTATCTGCTACCTCATATCATACCATGGGTGGTGTATGAGGCGACATAGGGAAACATCAAAGAAGATAATCAGCAGCATCTTCCTGATAACAGCTAAATAAAAAAAAAAACAGTGGTTGACAACCCGCTTTCCAAGCGTTAAAACTATGTCACATAACTATAATCATGTTTATGTTCAACAGTAGACTTTTGTATGACTGTAAAGATATATATTCTATTCAAATGAAAATATATAGAAATATAAAAAGGAAAAACAACTAATTTTTGTGTACTTACACAACATTTAGAAATATTAACAATGTTACATTAATTAAAACAAATGAAAACACAATTATATATTAAATATAATTCAATAACATTAAAATAAACATACGATTATTTATTAATTTTTCATCACTTTAATAAACAAATTTAACAAAATTTTTGTCTTCTTTCTAGAGCATTCGTTGTAATTCTTGGTTTGAGTAGCTTTAGAATTTCTGGTGCTGGTTGTTAGAATCGGATTAGAAGGGTATATGTATATATATATAGAACCTTTCACGGTAAATATTGCTCCAGTGAGAAGTTAGAACAAATATTGATCCACCTATTTTACGTATATACTCAGCTCTGCGTCGCGCAAAATAATATACTTTGATCAATCCTTGATGCGCGTGTGACGTCGGTGGATCTGTGGTTACTAATTTTCAACATACTCGTCAGCGATTTGACCAATATTTGTTGGTCCATCAACGTTCGAAAAAATCATACTGAATACGATTTCTTACATCCAGAATATATTTAACTTATATGCGACATTTACCTAAGCTAAGTGGATCCAGAGCCTAAACTGACATATAGGTACGCAAACACAAAGCGGCAACGTCGCGTTCTGCGTGTGACAGAGAACTATTTCGTTAGAGTAAGAAGGTAAAAAATATGCGTTAGCTGATACGTTGCGTTTGAGGATCAAACTGGCAAATTTGATTGCGGCAAGACGTTTGCGCGGGTTTTTGTTATCGTGTGAGTGGAGTAAATTTTCCAATCAGAAGATGATGGTGAGTATTTTATTATCTATATTTGATTATATATTTAGAAACTCGATATTATGTAGGTATTATATTAATGAGTTAATCCGGATGTGATCCCGGCTCAAATGAAGGGGGGCGGAGTAAAGACCGCCTCAGTGGAAACGCACCCCCTCATCCATGATCGACACGTGTGATAATAAATAGGTATTCACATAATAATACCTAAGGACTTACCTAACTACCTAGTACCTACCTACCTACCTACCAGTTTTTTTACCACCAAAAGAGTTGTGATTGTGTTTAGGTAGGTTAAATAACTGTGCTGCCTGCCAGAAGCCGAATCAGAATAATAAAAGTAGATAACCAATAACTATTTAACTGACCTTTTCGCTCTGTGGTTAGTAGCTCTGGATGCGGATCCTGAGGTCGTGGGTTCGATGTCCAAACATGCCAAACATTTGTGTGACGAACACTGATGTTTGCTCTGTGTCTAGGTGTTAAATAACTACCTACTTATCTATGTATTTCTCAGGCCTCCATACCTAGTACAGTAGGTTTCACAGAACACTAAGGGAGATCAGGGACTACTTATGTGTGAAATGTCCAGGATATTTATTTATTTTATTTAAGTACGTAAAAAGACTAAACATAGGTACCATATTTACAAAATTTCAGAAGTTTTGTTTAATGACGTCGCAGCATAAGATGGCGTCTTTGTCCGTCTTTCTGTCCGTCCGTCCGTCTGCCTGTCAAGACCCTTTATCTCGGGAAAGCGTGTAGGTATCGAATTAGAATTAAAATCATATACTCAGGTATACTTACGGCCGTGCATGTTGGTTTTATATGTAAAAATTAATTATAGGGTGGGTGCCCCTAATCCCAGCTATGCCCCTAATTCCAGCTTTTTCGCCTTTTTACTTCGTAAATAAGATTTCTAGTAGTCTTAACTATAAATATTGTCACCTAAACAATTTTCCGTAATTACATAAAGACTTTTTTAAGTTGTAGCACGAATGGGTCGGCTCGACCGGGGAAGGACCACGCTCTCACAGAATACCAGCGTAAAATAGCAGCTTAACGCTGCTGTGTTTCGTATGGTGAGTGTAGAGAACCGGAGACCCTTTTTACTGGAAATGAGGCATTCCATCTTAGTCCTCACGGGTGACAACGCATCTTTATTTTGTTTGATGTAGACGTCTATGGGCCGCAGCAACCACTTACCATGAGGAGGATTGTGTGCTCGTTTGTCACCCTTATCCTATAAAAAAATTGTTTGAACGTATAAAACTTAATTTCCATCTTATGAACATAAGCCCCTAGTATTTATGGTCGCATCAAATTTAGACAACAAAAGAACAAGTAATTATGCGCTTTTACATATTTCATTACACAAGGTTGTGTAATTTGTAAAATTATAATTTCGTTCGTCTTATGAATTTTAATTATCACTGATTAGGAAGGACTTCGGCGTGCCTTGCAATCAATGCGTTGCCGTGAGAACTATAATGTACATATTACAATATCTCAAGAGTTACAACATGTTTCGAATTTCTTCTTGTCTCCGTTATTACCTGGTTTTTTCGAGTCATCCTTGCCACTCCAATCAATGCATTGTTCGGCGGCGACTTTGTAGGGCATAGATATATGCCCTACAAAGAAAACTATATGGTAACCCATCAGACAACATTTTGGGCTGTTATAGACTATTTTTGTAAATTTATACGAAACTATGTCATAGGCTGATTATAGTATTTGTTAATAACTGAACTAATTTACTGTATTCCTCAATTTAAAAAATAAATAAATAGTATAATGTAGAAGTATTTCGTCTTTTGGACGTTAACATTAAATGGTATGAGATATTAAGAAAGAATTACTTAGAAATGGATTTCGAATAATTTGGCATCATAGATGTTTATATAAGTGCTAAATTATGAGAAGTAAAATCAATTAAAGTAAGTTTAAAAAAATATATTAATCAATCAACCTATGGGGAAGCCCGGAGTAAGTTGCAAGATTAAATTAATTGGCATCTTTCGTTTGCATTGTGCAAACGAAAGATGCCAATGCATGTCAATGCATGTCTTAGCACTGATTACAGAAGCTGTTCTGTGGAAGTTATTTTATTCGGTTTTTAATCTTTACTAAACGTTAATGTTTTGCTCTTTTAAATGTTTTAAGTAAAAGTTACAGCCTATATACGCATACGTCCCACTGCTGGGCACAGGCCTCCTCTTATTTCTGAGAGGATTTTAGGGCTAGGAAATGTCCGCCGCGCTGCCCCAATACGTGTTCGAAATATTTTTTCTTATTTCTCAGACATGCAGGTTTCCTCAACATGTTTTCCTTCACCGCCGAGCACGTGGTAAATCAGCACTCACAATTGCAATTAAAATTTTAATTGGCGCCGGCGGAGAACGAACCCGGGTTGCTCGCGTACTGTGAAATTTACAGCGAGCGCTTAGCCCCTGAGCTACAACGGCTTTGTGGTTTAAATAATACCTTAAATCTTTAAATTTAGAAAAACCCTTGAAATATATTCCATTTAAAATAAAAAGATCATTTTAATGGGTTCAGGAGTTTCTAAGAAATCAGTGGATATACATAAAAAAACATGCGCGTCGATTGTCGTGTTTGAAATTCTGCTAAAAAGAATGAAATCAATTTTATTATATAAAATATGCGATATTAAACATTTTGTTGTAATCCTTGTAAAATTATGCTTTTTTTTTTAAGATAAGGGTGACAAAAATGCAGATGCGTTGTCACTCGCGAGGATAAAGATGGAATACCTCGTTTCCAGTAAAAAGGGTCTCCGGTTCTCTACACTCACCATACGAAACACAGCAGCGTTAAGCTGCTATTTTACGCTGGTATTCTGTGAGAGCGTGGTCCTTCCCCGGTCGAGCCGACCCATTCGTGCTACAACTATACTACTAATATAGCTGCAGCATGGCTATACCACGTTAAAAACGCTTACTTTACATTATCTCATATATAGGCTTTTTGATTTGTATGAATATGACTATGACATAGTAATGCAGTTATTTTTGTTTAAATTTACAAGTTATTTATTTTCTTTTAGCGGAAATTAATGGGGCTGTAACTAGATATACGAAATGTATGGAGTGCACAATGTCAGCCGTCAGGCTGTTATTTATTTATTATTTGTATATGCTGTTATTATTTGGTGTAATGTACGTAATAAGAAGTATGTGCCTAATTTCAGCGGCGTAATATAAATCACGGTTGTCATAAACTGGAATAAATACCATTAATTAGATCATAACTTATTTTATACCTAAGGGAGTTATAATCAATTCGGCTGTTTTAAAATTAGTTTTAGATTTAAAAGTTTAGCAAAAGATGTACTAGCTTTTCTCTCTGACATTCGATGTATATTAAGAACACCTTATGTAATTATTCAATTATTTTTTGAGAAAGAAGAAAAAACAAGCAATAAATATAGTATATACAAGCAAAAACCATAACTTAGTAATACTAATTATAACTTGAAAATAGATGAAAAACTCATGACAAGGAATGTGGTTTAGGACCAGGCTTTGCGGCAGTCTATCTAGGAGGATGTTCAGTAGTGGACTTGTGTAAGGTTGTAATGACGATGATGATTAGAAAACTTGGATGATTAAACTATTAGAAATCGATGTACTACATTACATTTTATCATAATTTTTAACTAAGTAGAATACGATGATTTTTAACTAAGTAGAATACGATTACATTGCTGTGTTCCGCGCCCGCTCAGCGGTGAGCTCCGCCTGTACATAAATGAGCCCTAAGGTATGATCTAGACCGGGCGCGCCGCATGGAATCGCACAGAACAATTACAAAAGGAGATTCAAACATGTCAATACGAATTAACCCTACCCGGTTACCATAATACTTTTTAGTTCATAAATCAAATGCTGAAATGAAACTTATTAAGTAGTGAGTTGTGACATAAAAGTACCTATAAGTCAAGTTGCAACAAGGTTGCAATGTTATTATGTTTTTATAATTAATATTTTTTTTAATTTTATTTGTGGTTATGGTTTTGATTATTTAATTGTGAGGACTAAGTAAGTCAGGTTGAAATGTTATTGATTATGTTTCTTTAAAGTATATTTTTGAATCTTGTTTGAGATTATTGTTTTTTTTTATAAGATAAGGGTGACAAACGAGCACACAGTCCACCTGATGGTAAACGGTTGCTGTGGCCCATAGACATCTACATCTAAATCAAAATGCAGATGCGTTGTCACCCGTGAGGACTAAGATGGAATGCCTCGTTTACAGCGTTAAGGTGCTATTTTAAGCTGGTATTTTGTGAGTGTGTGGTCCTTCCCCGGTCGAGCCGACCCATTCGTGCTACAATTATACAATTAATATAGCTGCAGTATGGCTCTACAATGTAAAAATTTGATTTATTATGTTTTTATTCTGTTTTTAAATGTGTGTTTTGTTTTTGTATTTAATTGTTTAATTCTAGTGACTAGCGACTTAATAAGTAGTTCAGGTTGCAATTTTATCAATTATTATGTTTTTTATATATATTTTTAGTTTTGTTTGTGATTATTATTTTGATATAGTGAAACAGTGTTTTTGTTTTTAAAGTGCTTTAAATTAAAAAAAATTAAAACACTTCGAAATAATTTACACAGATTTTTATTATTTAAAGTTAATAATCTAAATGCCGATTTTCATATGTCTAACTTCAAAAATATAGGACTCATATAACCTTTCAAACCGCATTTCACCCCCTTATATTTATATACACAACATCTAACGTAAATAACGCACATCCTCAGACACCCCAATAGTATATTATGTTATAATCATAATACATACACTGAATTCTTAGTTAAACATGTTTATGCATTGATTATTTATTATTATTAACAATTTCATTGGTGCCGGCGGGGATCTAACCCGGGTGTGCATGTCTGAGAAATTAAAAAAAATATATATTTAGTAATGCCGGGTTTCCATGCTTGCCAAGCCTCGGCAAACGTCTTCAAGCCCCAAGCGTCCACAAATCTCGTTTGGCGTTTGGAAGTCGTTTCCATGCTTGTGAATGCGTCAGTGTGCTACGTAAACCCAAGCATGGCGGAAACCGAACTTGTGTCGGCTATTGCGTTTAGTTTAACATACTTTTATTTGAAATACAAGCAAAGTAATACAAAAACAAGGAATTTTTGGCTTTTAATTCTTTTACTGGCTTTCCCGTTAACTCGGCAAGACGACTCCAAGCATTTGCAACTTTCTTTTTTTTTTATGATTAGTCTGGTAATATTCCAGAAACGATAAACTCTCTTCGTTCGACCAGTCACTCATTTTAAACAAAGAACTAAACATGCGCTTGTCGCGAAATCACAATTTCTACTAAACGCGCACCAACGTGTGAATGCGTTGCAAGCGCTTGCCGCAAGCGCCCTTTGATCTGTGTCCAAAAACCGACACTAGCCCGGATCGGTGACAAGCGTCCACAAGCTCACGCAAGCCAAGCCAAACGCCCTCTTTACACACTTGTGCTTGTGGATGCTTGCCGAGACTTGGCAAGCGTGGAAACCCGGCATAAAGTTCACCAACACGCATTGGGGCAGCACGGCGGACATTTCCTTGCCTTAAAACCCTCTCAGAAATTAGAGGAGGCCTGTGCCCAGTAGTGGGACGTATATAGACTTTACTTTCTTTTACTTTTATAATTATATTATATTACAGACGAAATTTTAAATAAAAATAAAAAATAAGCAACCGACAACCTCCTAGGTTGACCTGCGAGATGTCAGTCTAACAAAACAAAACAGCCCAGAAAAACAGACTTTCCAACTGATATCTAAGAACAAAAAGTTTGTTTCGTTACCTATAGTAGGTACTGTTTTCTCGCAAATGTGTTGAAAAACGTTGTATGACACACATGCGTAAATTGGGATTAGAGTCGTCTACGAGTTTGTAAAAACCAACTTTCCACATAGTATCATAAGTACCTAACTATTTTTCTGTGTATAAGGAATAATTTATTTTGAGCTATAGAGGCGGTAATTACAAACCGCAGACGTAAAAGGAAACAATGTCAGTAATTGTGTAATTAATTCAGTAATAATAATTTAATTACAAAACTTATATTTTCATTTTTAAACGTATTTATAAAAATAATTAAAATGTGATAAATAAATTGCACCAATTTCATTGGTGCCGGCGGGGATCGAACTCGGGTTCATCGCGTACTGTGATACTTACAGCGAGCGCTAAACATCTGAACTACCACGGCTCTCAATGAACATCTTATAAATAAATAAATAATCAATAAAGATTTACAAAACAGTTTAATTATTTATTCGACGACTTTTGCGGCGGACAAACTAGGTATATTATGTAGGATTATCATAGATACCTACTGTTACTTTACCTACAACCTACAATACAACAAACTGTCACAAATCATTGCTGCGTCGTGGACACTAAAATGTAAACTTTAGGTAGGTACGTCGGTACTAAGAAAACAATCTTGATGGGTCACTTGTCTTGATAAAAACCTGTGTTTACGTTTAGTGATATTGAGTATACAACACAAACACACACAAACACTCACGCCTGTCATCCAGAGGGGTAGGCAGAGACTACGGACTTCCATTTGGCGCGATCCTGACACACCTCTCTCGCCTCCTTTACATCCATATAGCTACCCATACACGCTCGTCGGTTAAGGGTACTCCTAATCTGGCCCATTTTCAATGTATCGCCGATTTGGTCGATAAATCTTCGTCTAGGGCGTCCCTTCCCGACTCTGCCGTTCACTTCTGAAACATAAATTTACTTTGTCACTCTTTCCTCGTTCATTCTTTCTACATGACCAAACCACCGAAGCATTCCTTCTTTAATCTTGGTCACAACGTCATCTTGCAAACCACACTTTTCTCTTATCATACTATTTCTCACCCTGTCATTCAGATTCAGCCCTAGCATACTCCTTAATGACCGCATTTCTACAGCATTTATTCTATTCTCATGCTTCTTCTGCCAGACCCAACTTTCACTACCATACATTAAAGTAGGGACTAACACAGCACTATGAATTGCCATACGTACCTTCTTTGACACATTCTGACAACACGTAACATAATTAACGCACTTTGTGAAAGTAGTTTGTTCAGAATCGTTTACTGAATCGGTTTCTATCATTTTTAATATAGGTAATTTTTTATCCCAAAAATAATTGAAACTACGTAATTTACAGTCACGCCTAAACCTGTACAGTCAAAACAAACTGAAATGGACCGTAACTCAAGGCAATAAGACTTTTAAAAGTGAGTTTTACTTGTATAAATACAAATTCCGTCATTCAATACAAAATAAAGAAAATTGAACCTTATTTCAAGTACGTTAAAGTCTTTACAAATACAGAGTTTGGAGTGCCTTATAAAGGTCGCGGCGGCCAGGCCACTGACCTCCCAGATCAGCTGATTTGACGCCTCTTGACTTTTTTTATGGGGATGTATTAAATCATTAGTTTACTTTAGTGAGCCAACAAGTGCCGAGGACCTTTTTGTGACGATTTTAGAATAGTGAAAAATGACACTGAATTGCTTTCTAAATTATTTTCTTTCTTTTTTAAAACGTAACCTCCACACTAGGATTTTCTCTTGTATTGTGGGGGCAGTGTACAAACATAAATTGCACAAGGTCAAACATTCAGACCCGGAAAAATTATTTGTAGGCCATACAAATATTGTTCCGTGCGGGATTCGAGCCCGCGGTCCTTAGCGCTGCAACTCAATTGCTAAGCCACTGCGCCACGGAGCCGTTGTGGTTTAAATACAACGTTGCATGAGAGTTTAGGCTATCAGTAAGTTAAATATTTGATTCTTAAAATTATTGTAATCTTGATTCACATCTTTTAAACACGCCGTCTTTGAATTATGTTAGTTTTAGCAGTTCATTATTATTTACAAATACAATTAAAATATTATGCGAATTCAAAAAAAAAAACTAGCAAGTACCTACACCTAGCGTTCGTGGTTTTGTACGGTGACCACAACATTCTTCCGGAATTAGTATAACTAATTTAATAAATAATCAATGCATAAACATGTTTTAGTAAGAATATAATAATAATTAAAAATAATGTATTATGATTATAACATAATATACTAATTGGGGTGTCTGAGGATGCGCGTTAATTACGTTAGATTTTGTACATAAAAAAAGTAAGAACACAGGTTAGTAAGTATTTTAGAAAACAATTTATAGATAGGCTGAATTAATTATAATTATTATCTAAACATTATAAATGCGAAAGTTTGGATGTTTGGATGGATGGATGAATGGATGTACGTTACTCAATCATGCCAGAACGGTTGAAGGGATCTGGATGATATTTTGCTCAGAGATAGGTTTATATAACACATATGATACCGTTTATTCAGGTATTTTGTTTCTGTTGCATAATTTTGGAGTTACATGCGTTCGAAGCCGCTGGCAACAGCTAGTACGGACATAAACTGCGATGACTGTTCAAGTTCATGTGTCGGCGTCGTGAACTCTTGAGTGATCGCTGCATGAACACCCGGGGAAAACTCAACTTCCCTCTCCAATGAGTCATAAATGACTCACAGGAACGTATTACAATAAGTTCATGAGTCACAGGTGACTCATTTCTCAATACAACTTAAGGCACATTTGTTGATATGAACGTGACGTGATATTGTTTTAAATCATACGTGGACGTATAGTAAAAAACCTATTGTTTATAATAATAAAAGAAAACTTCGCAATTTTTTTTAAAGTTGTCATTTAATAACTACAATAAACTTGCTATAAATAAAACTCAAATAGTGAAGGTGAGGATTTTATTCAAAGAAAATATTATAAAATCAAGCATGTTTCTCATTATAACATTTTAAACTGAATGCCTTTTCACACCTTTTGCACTCAGTGTGTACTTGCTTAGCGTTTCTAGCCAATAATCCTTCATTTTTCAATTTGACATAGCAGTGCATCTATTTCGTACGAGTTTATTGTCGGCTTTTCGTGGTATTTCTTCCAGAGAATGTCCAGAATTGCTTGAAGAAGCAATTGAAGATCTTGGAAAGCTACAGGAGATTGAAGATCTTTGAGGAAGATTACTTTCTGTGGTTGATGCTGCAGGTCCAAGGAAATGTCGAACTAGATGTTCTTGGACTTGTAAAATTATTATATAAAATTATTATAATAAATTATATAATAGTTCGATTCTATAACTATCAATTTTGCAAATGCATCCTTAATTCTAGTGACTAGCGACTAATAAGTAAGTCAGGTTGCAATGTTATTGATTACTCTATGTTTCTTTGATAGATATTTTAGTTTTGTTTGTGATTATTATTTTGATATAGTGAAGCAGTGTTTTTGTTTTTCAAGTCCACCTTAGGCAATATTGTCGCTGCCACCGCCAAAGAAACGAAACGGCAACGTCGCGGATTTTTTCAGCCAATCCGATCGTTTGATGTGCTCTGATTGGCTCATTTAAATCGGATCAACATTTTGCGTAACTATCGCAAGGTGGATTTGTATATCAGATCAACTTCGGGGAACGCTAGTAAGTAGTCCCGTGAGTGTAGATGTTGATCCTGTCGGAGCAACATTAGTTACCAGAGATGCATATTGGATCAAGAAAAGGCGTCGGATCAACATACATTTTCGGATCAACAAAGTGCTCGCGTGAAGTCGCGTCTGATCAACATTTACCGTGAAGAGATCTCTATATATATATATATATATATATATATATATTATGCCTTGTATATAATATATTTTAATGGTATAAATAATAAGGTACAACTCCTAAATTATACTTAGATAGGTAATACTTATCTCTTGTCAAAAAGATCTTTGTTACATTATTTATGACAATTAACATTTATTTACACATTATTGTTTATAACACCTTTATAAAAGGGATTAAGGGTGGACTAAATATCCCATTGGTTGGCATTCCCAGTCAGGTTTACAATTATTATTGCATAATAAATTATTCATTTGTATATTTAGGTCAGGACTTTAAATTATTTATTTCTTTCTTTTATTTAAATCTTTATTTGCATAAAACATGGTAATACAGATAAAGTTCCAACATTTGTAAATGAGGATTCATGTTTAATCAATCCATCTATAAGTAAATATTTTGTTATTGTCATGCAACCAAATTATTACAGCTCTTAATAATACAGAATGTCAGCATTTGAAAATAAAATAAGCAATGCTAGTCAATGTTTAATACATACAGAACAATGTCAAAAATCATAACTACTAACAAGGTCAAACTTATATCACTTATGGAGAAACAACAAGATACAACAAGAAATTATAATATTTAAAAAAAATATCTTAATTATATTATAAATTACATAAGTTAAGTATATTTAGTCCACCTAAAACAATGAGGCTCATAATGTTTTGAGCATATACTGCTAAGTTTTGTTGGTTACCTATAATTCCTACCAGTAGCGATTATCCAACAGTTACGAATAGCTGATTCCTTAGAAAAGCTGTGAAATAATATATTTAAAAGAAATTAATATATTAAATATATAGCACACTTTAATATCAAGGCATTTAACAAAAAATAAATCAAGTATGGGTATCTGTGCATAAATACAATACCTATAACAATTAATACAATATCAATTGATTTAATTAAATAGCAAGTATATGTAAATGTATTGATAATATTACTCATACCAAACATTTAAAAAATGTATGTACATATTAAGCTTCAGATATTGTTAATTAATACATTTATAGTTTAACATAGTTATGTCCTCCACAGCTGAACATAGGCCTCCCACACAGTTTGTCTCCAAATAACTGCAGTTGCCAATTCTCCTGCCAAGCTAGGCAACTATCACAAAAACTATAACTTTTGACTTTTGATACTGACTAATGGTAACGGTAAGTATATCATCATCAAATTTTTTCTACATCATTAATTGAGAATATTATCTTATGTTGTTGTGTTATTGTGTACCTTAAGATTAAGACTTATTTATTTATTTATTATTTTATCTATGTTTATATTTATTTTTATATTAGTATGGCATATTTATTTATTTTTTAATAAATATTGTAATGTAATTGTTGCTAATGTATAATAGAATTAATGGAATGCAATAAAGTTTTGTGCATCTGATTTCAGGCAATGAAAAAAATGTTTATGTACTTGAATCCAAACATGTTTTCAAGTTGATACTTACATAATATTATTTGTGACGTCTATGTAATATGGAAAATGATTGAAGAGTTGTAGGGCAATAAGGAGTTTCCTTTAAAGCTGAACATTAAAGTGTATGTATATGTATAACATTATGTGATTTATATTTATAGACATAACTACTAAACACAATAACAATTATTATTCAACAATGCGAAAACATTATTGTACTCGCTGATATCCCTAAAGTTTCTATAATCCTACCAAATCAAAAAGTACACGTTTGTTATGACTTTTAAGCTTTCGTATGACCGTTCAAATTAAGGAGCATTATCATGAAGAATTTACAATTTGGGAGTCCAAATATTTGACAAAATACATCACAAAGTTCATTTAACACATGAAATGTTACACTTTA
This sequence comes from Parnassius mnemosyne, assembly GCA_963668995.1. Lineage (NCBI taxonomy): Eukaryota > Metazoa > Arthropoda > Insecta > Lepidoptera > Papilionidae > Parnassius > Parnassius mnemosyne. The sequence goes on from CAVLGL010000001.1 coordinate 68,877,141, forward strand.
TATTCAAAACAATAGATATTAATCAGTACAAGTAGCAAATGTAAGCACAAAACAAACTTACCGATGAAAGGTAATATTATCAATTTTTCGTTGACTGATGCTGTTGCATCCTAAACTGCTACAACTTACCACCTTTTTAACCTTACCTAATAACTAAAACCCACAAACAACACTAAATTCAATAACCTGTTTGCTTATAATATCAATGTTATTCACAAGAGCTTGACATCGTTAATGTCAAATAAAGGAGGGAAAACAATCAAAAACGCATACCTAGAAAAAGACAAGAAATATAGATTTGCTTCTCCCTTACTCTTATGTCTAACTATATACGTGCATTCCTTTCACACACTGATGTCGTCACGGAATGTTTAATCTATAAGATACAAAGTCTATGATACCAGGCCATAAACTCCAAAAAAAAATCTAGTAACTGGGTAAAGCTAGCAGTTGGCAACACTGCTACTAGTTAGTCTGTGAACTAAACTAAAATGCACAGAGTACCACTAAACTAAAATGTCATAACTCACAACTGCTCACAACTACAAAAGAGTACATATTTTAGAACAAGTTTTATTTTATTTTTATCTATTGATATGAATTAAAGGTGTATACATAATTAACTTGATAATTTAAGAAAAATGAACGCGTCACCAGGCAATATAATAATCAATTCATGTCAATATACACCCGTTTATGTGATACAGAATCCAAGCGTTAGTCCGGTAGGTGCATTTACTATTTATATTGTTGCTTGTGTGTTTACAAAGCTTTTTCAAAAGTTTTTAATTTTTAGACTAGATCATACGTCTTGGCACAAAGCGATGAATACTCACAAAAGCCAGTAGGTGACAGCTTAAAAAGCTTTTACGAAAATAGCGGCAAATTAGCAAATAACCTCCAGGAAAGCAAAAAGTGTGAGCCGAAGATACTTAAAAAAGTTGATAGTAGCATAGTGGGGAACAATTTGAAATTAGCAAGTTTTCTTTTACCTAAAAATGATACAAGTAAGCAGTATGTTGCACCAGTGAATAACATAGGAATAAAACCTATTGTATCTTCGTGTAACACACACACAATCACCAATGTAGTTAATACTGTACCGAAATTAGATATTAATAGGAAGATTGTGAAGTTAAAGAGCATCCCAAACAGTACAAAGACCTCATTCCAAGGAAGAAAGTTACCAAAGACAAAACCAAAAGAGAAGTAAGTTTATCATACAATGTTATAAATTTAAACCTATGAATAATTTTTAACCCATGTTTATTTTTTTATTTGGAATTTGAGATACATTTTACATGTTGTTTCTATGGTTGTGTATCTCATTACAACCCTATATTATGGCCCTTACAGCCTTAATAAGTAAAGCAAATATTATTCTGAAAGGCGCTAGAATTGTAAATGTCTGTTCTTATAGAATTTAAATGAGATTGAGATGAAGTCATGCTGCAGCTATGTTATGGACGCAGCACCAATGGGTTTGCTTGACTAGGGAAGGAGGACCACACTAACAGAATACCAAGGTGAAATAGCAACATAATACTGGTGTGTTTTGTATTTTAGTGTAGAGAATAGGAGAGCCTTTTTACCTGTGACAAGGTATTCCGTCTTGAGTCTACGGGCTACATTATTAACTGTGTGCTTGTTTGTCACACTTAATTGTATCTTCATATAATGTAAACAATACAGAAAATTGCTATATTTTCTACTTCTAAATTGTAATTTGATAATTATATTATTATATTGTAAACTATAACTTCTGTATAACAATACTATGCTATTTTTATATGATCCTATATGATTTGTTGTTGTAAGACGCAACAGAGGGAAACTGAAACATGAGATGGGCTTCTTCCGGATAACAACTCAAAATAATTATAAACTGTGGTTGCCAACCTTAACATTACAAGAATATTATCTATGGCAAATATCCCCCTAAAAAGGCAATCTATGGTTGACGCCTATGTTCGGCAGTGACCTTTGATAGTCTGTGATGAATGAATTATGTGGTGGTGTCCTAAGAGAATCTATCATGACATTTCATCCCAAGGTTATAAAAAGATCTCATAGTATTGAAAAACTAGTGATATAGCGATCTAAAGTAAAGTATATACATACCATGCTGGGCACAGGGCTCTTCTCATTTCTGACAGGTTTGAGGGCAAGGAAGTGTCTACCGCACTGCGTTGCATGGTGGTTGGCTTCACATGTCCTTGAAATATTTTTTTTTGTTTCCTCACAATGTCTTCCTTCAATGCCAGCATGTGGTAAATCAACACTTAAAATTGTAATTAACAATTTCATTGGTGCTGGTAGGGATCGAACCTGGGTTGCTTGCTGTGAAATTTACAGCAAACAGCCCCTGAGCTACCACAGCTGTATATAACCTTCTTGTTTATTTTAAATGTAAAATTACCAGACCAGCATGGCAAAATGGTTCACATATGTCATAGTTTTATGATAAAACAAGAAGAAGACTTATTACTTAATCTTATCATTAACCTGAACAAATCCAGATTTTTGATCCTAAATTAAGGATACAACAAGCTAAAAAAATTAATTATTATCAGCCTATAAACTTCTCCTATATATGGTCTTACCTCTTGTGGGAAAGATTTGCCATAATTACAATGCTTAACAGGTGGATTGGTGATGGCAATATATTGCAGGCATATATATATTTTCATTGATCAAAAATCTGGATTTGTTCAGGTTAATGATAAGATTAAGTAATAAGTCTTCTTCTTGTTTTATCATAAAACTATGACATATGTATCCAGGTGTTTGTGAAACACTCCCGAAAACAAAGACAGGTGATAGTACTAAGGATACCTTTGATCATGGGTCACAAATAAATTCAATCCCGAGGAAATGAAAATCATCTTTTCACAACATTTCATTAACTTTATTTACATTCCATCATGTCAGTATAGCTAAATGAAACGATAATTTCATAAAAGAGCAGCAGTGGAATTACTGAATTAACATCAGCTGGCTAGGGGTCAATGTAAGCATGGACGCTGAATTTGCGCGACCCGCTAGCTACCTAATAACTTACAACACTTGTCTAAATACCTAACTTATCTACTTAATCTACTATTTTGCCACTGTGCTTGCCTCCACCTAACCCCTTTATTCACAGGTTAAATAAACCAAATATCTGGTTCGATTCCCCGCTAATAAAAAAAATACTTAAATGAAATGTTAACAAGGTTAGAGCCATGCTTTTTTATCTATTGTGTAGGTATATGTTTATTATTCTGAAGTATTCTGTTATTTACCTATTCAGATGAGTTCAGTACTAAGTTATTTAAAAAAATTAGGTGTGAAACAGCTTACCGATCTAAATCTTATGAGATTCTCCAAAGCACATTAACATGTTGCCGTATTCACGAGCACTATAAACGTACCTACGCGTTAGGCATTATTAAAACAAAACGTAACAACAAGAATGTAATAAAGAAAACGATTGAACTGTCGCTCACGCGCACGTGATAGCCAACACGGAACTATCTCAAAAACTAAAATTAATAATTAATGCCGCCAAAACAAATGCGCACGACGCATTCGTCCTTGAAGCACTGAGCTACTACCACAGACCGTAAAACCCTTACGACATTGCCAATGTTTATTTTATTTATAAGTTTAGTTATCCCTAAGACTAGTCTTCATATGGAATTTAGAAGTTATGGTTGTCATTTTTAATACAGTTACACAGTCTATTGTACCCTGACGGAACAAGCAGTTCTTTACTACAAAAATTATATTGAAATTAATAAACTTACCTAATTGGGTACTCAGTACTCACACAATTATAAACACTATTTCATTGTTACCTTTGATTTTGTATAGGATATAATATAATTTAATAGTTAAAATCAATTGCAATTATGATCGACAGTTAATTTATCTATCAGAATTAATGTAAAAAATAATACTTTTACTTTATTTTAATTGACTTTCCATATTTAATCCGGCCAATACTTTGAATTGAAAAAGAGGTATGTCAAAATTATTAAAAATTACTTGCAAGTTTTATTATGATTGCCGTCTCTAATTCTTATGTCGCCGGCAAACTAAATTTCGGCGCAACATGTCAGCGTTGCCAACACCAATTTGTCAAATTCACCGAAAATTCATGACAAATTCCCCTCAATTTTATTTTAAGAAATGAATCAATTTTCAACTAATTTTATAAGATTTACTTTCTAATATAACATTTTTTTTCTTTAAACTTAAAAAATAAAGAAATAAAAAGCATTAAATGATACACAAAAGTTGCTGAAATAAATCCGAAAATTAAATGTCGTGCAATGAAGATAATTAAAAAAAGGGTGTCATTCGATATTCATAAGTAACTTAACAAAATGTTAAGATAGTTATTTCTTGAAAAAAGGTTCTGATTTCGCCCTGGCTATCGATTTTCAAAATCCCCGTATTATACTCGCATAATACCAATCCCCATAAAATCTCCAACCAACTTTAAATTCCCTGAAATTTCGGAAATTCCCCACATGTTGGCAAAGCTGACATGTGTAAATTCCACAGCGCGAGGCGACAGGAGCTGGCCGGGCGGCGATAGCGCTTGTGTGAAAGGGAAGAGTAGAGTGAGTAGGCATTGTTTCGCAACGAGCTAGATACAGGTCCCGTCACGTAAAAAGAACGCTGAGTGTGACAGTAGAGGGAGTGTGTCTACGCATGGGTACGGTCGCGTTCTAAAGTACTAAATGGTACTAGGCTATTGTTTTATAATATTATAGTAATTAATTATTTTATTGTAGAATCATAATAGGTACTTTACTAGCTAAGTACTTAGAAAATAATAATGTTTATTTGAGTGTTATATTTTTGTTTCTGTCGTAAAATATAAGGTAGTTTGTAAAAAAACTTAAGCTAAGGGTGACACGCCGCCCATTATATCATCTTGGGTGTTGGTGTTACTGGATGCTACTTCATCATCACTTTCATCTTCGCTTGAGCTTCCGTCATCAGGTCGAGCACATGGTAATTTTTTCGGTATTCTTCCTCAATATTTTTAACTACTACCAAAACATAACATACATAACATAAACACTCACGCCTGTCACCCAGAGGGGTAGGCAGAGACTACGGACTTCCATTTGGCGCGATCCTGACACACCTCTCTCGCCTCTTTCACATCCATATATCTACGCATACACGCTCGTCGGTTAAGGGTACTCCTAATCTGGCCCATTTTCAATGTATCGCCGATCTGGTCGATAAACCTTCGTCTAGGGCGTCCCTTCCCGACCCTGCCGTTCACTTCTGCAACATAAATTTGCTTTGTCACTCTTTCCTCGTTCATTCTTTCTACGTGACCAAACCACCGAAGCATTCCTTTCTTAATCCTTGTCACAACGTCATCTTGCAAACCACACTTTTCTCTTATTACACTATTTCTCACCCTGTCATTCAGATTCAGCCCTAGCATACTCCTTAAGGAACGCATTTCTACAGCATTTATTCTACTCTCATGCTTCTTCTGCCAGACCCAACTTTCACTACCATACATTAAAGTCGGTACTAACACAGCATTATGAATTGCCATACGTGCCTTAGTTGACACATTCTGACTCCTCACAATAGCGTGTAGAGCCCCATTCACTCTATTTCCTGCGTTCACTCGTCGTTCTATATCCTTATCATATCTACCATCCCTGCTAAATAAACATCCCAAATATACAAACTCATCCACTTGCTCAATCAACTCCCCTTGTATTCTTATTTTACATAAAGTTTTACTTTCTTCTCTTTCAAAAACCATCACTTTCGTCTTACTTGCGTTCACTTTCATACCCCTTTCTTTCAATGAACAATTCATTAAAGTAACCATCATTTGCAACTCGGCCGCCGACGATGCAAATATGACTTGATCATCGGCGTACAAAAGGCATTTGACGGTTGACTCACCCATTCTCAACCCACATTCTTCAACTTTCAAAGTTTGCAAACAACTGTCCATAAATAGGTTAAACAGCCACGGGGAAGCCACACATCCTGGGGGATGAGTCGCTCGCGTCCGTAGGCTTCGACCACCTAATCCTAGGCCCACCCTACACGTGTCCCCCGGGTGGTGCTAAACGAGCGACAAAGCCGAAACGACAGACTCGGCTCCTCGCCGTATGGTAGCGGCGTAAAATCTACCACCCCCTTAGTTCGCACCATGAGCCTAGTAGGATGTGTAACTACTACTACTAAGCACAATTTTCCCCATTCACCTTCTCCCATCATATTTACCATTTCGTTCACTAGTTCAGTCGTAAAACAATAGATATAAATAACTTTTCTCTCCTTCCTTTTTAAAACCATCGTCGCGAGTCGTGCAAAGAAAGCTGTGTGTGGGACTGTATTTTGGGAGTGAACAAAGCGAGGGAAGTATGAGGAAACAATAGCATGCGCGCACATCAATACTGGCGAGCATTCCCAATTTGATCGATAAATCGCACAGTGCGCAGGTTCAAGGCCAGCGTTCTTTTTACGTGACGGGACCTATAAGAGTTCGGCGTCTCCGAGAATATTGATCCCATTTTCAGCTGATTTTATTTTAATTTTCACTGCTGGTTTTATGATTAAGTATTTTCATGATTTTTTTATGAAATTATCGTTTCATTTAGCTGTACTAACATGATGGAGCGTGAATAAAATTAATAAAACATTGTGAAAAGATGATTATTTTTTCCTCGGGATCAAATTTATTTGTGACCCATGATGAAAGGTGTCCTTAGTACTATCATCTATCTTCGTTTTCGGGAGCGTTTCACAAACATCCTGTGTACTTACCATTTTATTGCCATAATAATTTTGCTGTCACTCCCATGACTGACATGATATTGGCAGAATTAAATTAAGAGTAACGAAAAAGTAAGAACAAGAAATTAAAAAAGCATCACACTATTACACAATCAATACAGTTTATAGTTATCATTAGAATAATATGTTTGATAACTGCGTCATTGGCTTAATGGTTGTAACCACGGCAGCTGATCAGGGGTCCCGGGTTTGAATCCTGGATTGAGCAATTCTCAGTAGCACCTCGGAGTCAGTAAGTAGGCGGTGTTACTCCCCATGCCTTGACAAACACCTAAAGCCGTTGATCCTGCACCTGATCTCTCCTGGTTGTGTCAGGTTTCCATTCCATCGGACAATGAAAGTGAGGGAATAGAGAGTGCACCTGTACTTGCGTACACAATCGTGCACTTTAATCCTATCCTGCATATTTGACTAATTTCCACTGAGACTGGCATTGTTGTTGTTGAGACATATTATATTTAAAAAATTTTAAAATTGTGGTTATTTCTTCCAGCTCTCAAAATCCTTCCAAACACACATCAGTGCAATTGTTAAAACTGGGTGAGACATACCACAGGTTAGTGTGACTTTTATGATAAAACTATTGTTTTCATCCATAAAAAATATATGTTTTCATATACTATGTATTCATCATACTTTGTATTATTTATTTGTTATATGGACAGCATTGACTGCTTCATTGGTCTAGTGGTTGTAAACATGATTGCTGAATATATGGTTCCAGGTTCGAATCCTAGCTAAAAATCAGTCATTGGCTTTTTCTGGAAAGAAATTCTCCCATGTACCTTAAACCGTTGCATGTACCGTAAAGCCGTTGGTTCCTCGCCAGATCTCTCTCCGGTTGTGTCCAATTATATTCCTATTGGACTATGAGAGGGAGGAAATACAGAGTGCACCTGTGTTTGCACATATACTTGGGTGCTATAATCCTGTCCTGTGCAGATAGTTAGTCTATGATGAGACTGGCCGCTGTAACTGAAATTCGGTCTAGAGGACATTAATTATATGGACAAGTAACATGAAAGTAATATTACCATAATTAATATTGTAGCCCACCACATCTACATCTGTACATAGGTATTGCCTCAGACTGCCTGAAAGCATGGTTCAGAGCCATTGGCGTCCATTAACTTCATCCATAACTTATCAGGTTGTCACTACATTTAGTTTGAGATTGCCTTACATTTTTCTTGCTAATAAGGCTACCACTAGAGATTCTTCCATAACATAGTGATTGTCCATACTTCGTGTCATAATATGGTCCATTGTTCATTACCACTTTAATTTATTCGTATATATTTTGAAACCCTTTATTCTTGATCAAGGATAGATCAAGGATAGAAAGAACAATGGCAGACTTTCATACATAAAATTAGTTGAGAAGGAATGGTAGCGTCTATATATCAAAAATATCTTAAAATGTTAAGCGTCAGTCCCCTAATAACTCTGTCGAAGAATTTTGTCCTGAGAAGGCATAAAAAAACGATATTTAGATTTGAACCTTTTTAGGTTATGTCTAGTCACTTGGAAAAAAATGCGTCCTATGGTTGTTTGTTGTTAGCTTAATACATTCTCTACATAATGTACCTACCTACATAATTAAGAGTTTTTAGATTATTGTATCTCTATTATATATTTGCATACTATAAATATATATTTCTGTCATGGCTCCGGGGCCTTTGTGTCATACAGTGACATTCTCAGAACGACTAGAACCCAGAGCCGTAAACACAGTAAAAAAAAAACAGTGACATTTTGTCTTAGCTAGTGTTACCATAACATAAAATGGAATTGTTACATTAGTGGTATGATTGAGATAATGAGTATTATTGTAGGAAGTTCTTTGTAAGAGACTTATTTTCAACCATATCACCTTTATTTTTATTATTACTGATGATATAGTTATTACTAATATTAACTTAATATAAAAATATTTTGTTTGTGTGTTGTATTGGTAGTCTTACAAAGTTATACGAAAATAGTATGAATATAGTAAATGGTAACACTTGAATAGAGAAAAATGATTAAAGTCATTTGATATTCCCAAAAATGTTTGTTTTTTTCTGTGGTTTTAATTAAATTTTTAATTAGAAAAGTAATAAAACTCATTTTATATATAACTTATTTATAGACGCAATAATTTACTACTACTATATACTAACTATTTTCCTGCCATTGTTCTTCATATGGGCCATGTCATTCACTTACATCAGGTGTGCTGTGTGCTCAGTTTTCCCCTTATTCTATATAAAAAAAAGTATTTAATATGACAGATCTAAAGAATACCCAACTAAGAGAAGCAACACTTTAGATGCCTCACATCTGGTAGTGTAGCAATTATATGAAATCTGTGAAGTTGTGAGTGGTGCTCAATATTATTTATTTATTTGACTTACCAACTAAGTGTACGTAACATTTCAGTTACATTTTGCTTAAACAATAACATTATCTATTATTTAGCACTCCCACATTGAAATAATTTTGACTAGAGTCAGGAAACTCATTTGGATTTTCAAAAATCTGCGTCACGTTATGCCAGATCAGCTATTAAGAAAGGTATACATTGCTCTGGCACAATCTGTCATAACGTATTGTATACTGGTATGGGGAGGTGCCACAAAAACAAAATTTTTAGATTTAGAAAGAGCCCAGAGGTTGCTCCTAAAAGTAATGTATTTTAAGTCCCACAGGTACTCTACAGTAGAACTTTACAGGTTAAGTGATTTACTTACGGTCAGAAAACTATACCTCTTAAAAATAACCTTGCACTTGCATAAGACACTCTCATATACTCCAGCTAACCTGGATAGAAGACGCAAAGATATTGTGGCATACTCCCCTAGGGTCCATACTGTTTTTGCCAGACGTCAGTATACCACACAATCAACATATATATATAATAAATTGAATTTTTAACTAAATATATACCCTATGTTGCTCCGTACAAGTAAACAAGCCTTAATAGAGTGGGTAAAAGCTCATACATATGAGGAAACTGAGCTTATCTTAATCAGTACCAGCTAAGTAAAACGCGTGCGCAAACACACACACACACACACACATACTTTTTAGCTGTCCACTATCTCTATCTCTTTTTCACTTCTGAATTTTATTTTTCTCTTATTTGGTATGGATTGGTCTCAATACTGTAAAGTAGCTTTAAGGGAAGCAACGAGGTAGTTTCAACACAAGTATTTTATAACTTACTGGAGCTACCTCAATTTATGTAATGCATGAAAATGTATTGAGGGAAACAATAAAAACAATCTATGTGTCTAAATTACCGGTGAGCCCAACACAGTGCTTTATTTTAATTCAAAATTTGAAGCAAATTATCATATTTTTTACAGTCTTAATCAGTTAAGTGATGACCAGATGAAAATAGTGAATCACGCTCTAAAAATATTTAGTGACCCTAAGAAAACACCCAAGGAGCCAGCTTATGACCCGATCACTAACACACGCTTTATATATAAGTAAGTTATTTACATTCCAATTTAAATTACATTTTTCAACCATTATTAATATCAAATCCATTATTTTATATGTGTTAAATACAAATAATATTAATAACTTATTTTTGACTTAACTTAGTGTTAAGTCAATAGGAAGTTAAGTCAAAAATAACGCCCTGAGGTACATGTGAAGATGTAGCTTCTTTGTATTTAGACATTTTTGGTTTAACTCCAGTTACATATGATATGCAGTACGCAAAGCGAGCTGTTGAACAATTTTTTATCAAATTTCAGAGTCCTATCACCAAAAGACTTGACTATAGTTGGTAAGAATAAATTAATATTTAAACAGAAGAGAGCAGAAGTTAAGAAAGATAATATTAAGAAAGAAGAAGAAGTTATATTTAAGAAGAAACCAGACAAAAAAGAAGTTAAACCTATAATAGAAAAAGAAATTCATGAAGAACCAGCAGCAGTGCTTGAGGTATTTAAAAAAAAAACTTAAAAAAAATAGTGAAAATGACTTCAAAAACAAAAATATTAAAGTATTGCAGAATTAAATCCCCAACTGCAGAAGCTATTATGTGGAAATTATATGAAACTCAAAAAAAAATTTTTTTGATATCAATTTTAATTTTTGAAAGGGGAATTAATTATACCCTCTTGGGGAGTTAAAGGAATATCAAAAGTTCAAGATAACAACAATATTGTCTTTTTTTATATTGAATTTAGGTGACATACAACACAGTTCACCTGATGGTAAGTGGATGCCGTGGCCCATAGACTATCTAGATCTATCTTCAATTAAGATTGAAAATTCAGATGCATTGTCAACACTGAGAACTAAGATTGAATGCCTCTGTTCAAGTAATAAGGGTCTCCTGTTCTCTACACTCACCATATGAAACACAGCAGTATTAGCCTTTTTTAAGCTAGTATTCTGTAAATGTGTGATCCTTCCCCAGTCGAGCCAACACAATCGTGCTACAACCATAACACAGCTGCGGCGTGGCTCTACCACGTCTAAATAGTTACTTTAAAAATCACATCTGAAGTATAATCTATTTAAAAAAAAAGGAAAAGCCATTAAAATCGATTAACTATTTCCGAGAAATCACTGAACATACATTAACGAAAATGTGTTGATGTATGTTCAGTGATTTCTTCTTCTTCGTCAAGAAAAAAATTACACCAAGACTTTAAATTTTTCCAAATCACTTTGTTCTGATGACGTTGAATATTATGTTACAGACAAAAGTGACCCGAAGCGGAAGAAAAGTGAAACTACCTAAACATCACACAACAGAAGAGGAAACGCCACACAAACCGAGAAAGAAGAATGGGACTATTGTTTCCTGCTTTCAGTGTTCCTTGGTAAGTTTTTCAGCTTATCAATCAGATATTGACCTAAGTCAGGGATAGCGAACCAAAGGCACAAGTTAAAGCTGAGCACTGCTGCCAAATCTCATTTGTTCGCACATCATGAGCAATCCCATCTGGGTCTGGCTGTGCAGTAATTAATAGACAACTGTAATCAGTTAATACTGAATATTGTAGTAATAAACTTCTTACTGTAACTCTATCAAAATAAATAAATATATTTTTTATAGAAGTCTGGTTCATTATCTTAATTGGCGCAGTCGGTAGGGACCCGTAAGACCAAGTATTATTTCGTGGCGAATAAAAGTTTTCGCAGAAAAATCGGTCGTACGTCTCAACGTTTTGATCGGGAAAAAACGAACATACACATTTATTAAGAAGCAAACCAACTTCAAGGACGGAGCACCAATATTCCAGAAGGAGCATGGGGAAAACTGCAGCACTGTGAGTAGATCTTCTTCACCAATCTGTATCTTCCTACCCTTCTTATTCTCCTATTTTGTGTGTGTTCATGTTCTGGTTTTTGTGGGATTAATTACGCCTAATTACTAGATAAATTCACACTTAGTTAATTATTCTAATTAGTTAAATAATTGAGGGATTTAAATTATTTCATTTAATTTCCTTATAAATTCACTTAATAATAATTGAAGAGTAATTTTTTATTTTGGTAGTGTATTATGTAACAAAAAAGAAAAAATGGAAAATTTAGTGAGAGTTCCTATGGAAATGGTTAAAATTATCCCTAATTTGGATGGTGACACTAGATTTTTACCACTCTTTATAAAAAAATGCGAGTACATACTCCATTCATTCCGAGGAAGCCAATTACAAAACGAATATTTATTCCACGTTATTTATTACAAGTAGATTATCCGGGGAAGCCGCGAACCTAGTCGGAGAACGGGATCATATTAATAATTGGGACGAATTAAAAAGATTACTAAGCCAACATTTTGGTCATCCTAGATCCGAGGAATGTTTGACTTTGGAACTCGAATCCTTAAAATTAAACCGTAATGAAAATTATCAGGAATTTTGTCACAGGATACAACACTTCATAAGTGTCTTATTTTAGTTGTGTATCGCTAGCAACGCAAAGTCCGGAATTTGCATTTGGAAAAATCTAAAATTAGGGGCTTTTTAGGTGCTAATTAGGTGCCAAATTTAAAAATTAGGTGCTCTAAAATTTTCACCGCAACGAACTGTTGAAATTTGCGTTGCTAGCAAAACGTCTCGCTAGCAACGCAATGAATTTATTAGATATACGATAAATATTAATAGCAAGGAATTAAGTGCTAATTAGGTGCTGCAAATATACGCAATAACTAGGCGCCCCTAATAAAAGTAAAGTCGTTATTCAGAACATAGCAGATGCAAAATTCAGATTTCCTGAAAATCAAAATAGAATCAAAATTGCTTTCAGAAAAAGTCCAAATTAGGGGCTTTTTAGGTGCTAATTAAATACCAAGTTTAAAAATTAGTTGCTCTAATATTTTCACCGCAACGAACCATTTAAAATTTGCGTTGCTGGCAAAACGTAAACTTTACCTGAACTAAAAGCTGTCTTTATGATAGACACTGGTAGTACTAGGTCATTTATCAGTCTAAAAAAATATTATAGTGATTCGGTACACTTAGAACCGTTTGAGGTTATTAGTACTCACGCTGCCAGTAAACACGGAGAAGTTGTCTACGCAAAGTTACCTAGTATCTTCCATAGCCCACAAAAACACAAGTTTTATGTATATAGTGTAGACGAAAGATACGGTGGGTTAATAGGTAGTGATCTCCTAAAATTGCTTGACGCTACCATTGACATGAAAAATCTCACTTTATATACAAATAATACTAATATCCCAATTATTTATTCACCGCCAATGAGAGAGACATATAATCTGCCTCCTCGCTGCGAATTAAGAGTTAAATTACCGGTCATCTTATTAAATGGTGAAGCTATTTTAAATTACGTACAGTTTACAGAAGGTATCCGAATGCCTGACGCGATAGTAAATTGCAAAGATGGTTTTGCCACCACAGTCATACAAAACTGCACAGACAGTAAATAAAAATTAGTGGTCACGTCACCATTTAAAGTTGAGATTTTTCATGACACATATAACAATAACTTGAATTTCACAGAAAGTAAAAGTAATCATTTAGATATATTACTAGAGGAAAACTTAAAAAAATTAAGACTAGATCACATGAACGAAGAAGAAAAAACGGTGATAGGTAAATTGTGTAGGGAATATAAGGATATATTCTATTGTGAGAACATACCGCTGTCTTTTACAAATGAGGTTAAGCATAAGATTAAGGCAAAGAATGAGGACCATATTAATATCAAAGCCCATAGATTACCACCTGCACAAACTAAAGAAATAAAACAGCAAGTAGAGAAAATGTTGCGAGATAATATTATCCAGGAGTCTCATTCTCCGTGGAGTGCACCGGTGCACTTAGTACCAAAAAAAAAATTAAACTAGGGGACGATATTTTTATGAAAACTACTAGGACAAGAAAAGCAAAAGATAAACCACGTTTTGAAAAAGCCAAAGTCATAGGGAAACCAAACCATAATATAATACCTGTTAAACTTAATAAGAGAAAAACTAGAGTAACTATAAAAAAAATATTAAACGTCCTCCACAGGTCGTGGCTAGTACTTCTGGCATTGGCAAAACTGTCCAACGGCCTAGATCTACAGAACCACGGACCAATGGACCATTTTGAAAACATTAGATTTAAAGTTGGTAGTAGAACAAATAGATATTAATAATGAACAATATAATTGCGTAAGTAAGATTATTAGTAATAATAGTGAACTTAGAGATGAATTTAGGGGGTTAATTAAACAAATAGAAACATCCATAGATAATAAATCCAAATAATAAAATACATCAGATTTTACCTATATCTAAAATAAGTAAACGAGCCATATTTAGTCCTTTAGGTTCCCTAGTTAAAGTTATCTCATGTAACTTAGATGAAGAAGACGCTAAGCACTTCGACCCACAAATAAGTCAGGTGAATAATAGAGAACATTTGGTCGAACACCGAGTCACTTTGCTACAACAAGCATTTAACAAGCTTTTTAATGCGTCGGAAGACATAAATTCGAATGTCAATCGTTTACAAAATCAGGAAATAGATTCTATACTTCATAAGGAAAGGTCTCTAAAAAATGTTGTTACAATATTAAATACCTTATATCAAATTTCAAACAATTTTCGAACAATTCTAGATGTAATACAAGAAATAGAAACAGCTATTGTTTTTAGTAAGTTACATACTTTACATTAATCAATCATAAATTCAACAAAACTATTAAATATGTTAATAAATATAGAAAAATATGCCAAATTGATTTACCCAGCAAATAAGGAAAATCTAATTAAGTTAGAAAGAAAAATAGTAGTTAAATCTTATGTCAATAGGAATAGTTTAGTTTTTGTATTAGATATCCCACTAATTGAACCAGACATATACACATACTACAAAATAATACCAATTCCAATATCGAATTCCGATGTTATCCACATCATAATCCCATCATATCCTTTTCTATTGGTGAAAAGATTGAAATACAGATCAGCGGTGAGTCCCTGTGAAGAAATCGACGATGAAAAATTTTTATGCCCAGAGGAAAGTCTCGCAGAGTATCCAGCTGAAAAATGTATTGAGCAAATAATGCAGATGAAAACTATCTACAGTAACTGCCAGCAACATAATATACGATTGGAGAATTTGAAAATTCAGAGGATCTTCAAAAACTATTGGCTATTGTATACCACTAAGGACTTGATAATAACTGAACACTGTCCAGAACATGTACAAAAATTCCAAGTGCAATGCACATATATAATGGTTTTTTTTTATAGGATAGGGTGACAAACGAGCACAGTCCACCTGATGGTAAGTGGTTGCTGTGGCCCATAGACATCTACATTTATCCTCTTTTGCGAATCAAAATATAGATGCGTTGTCACCCGTGAGGACTAGGATGGAATGCCTCATTTCCAGTAAAAAGGGCCTCCGGCCACCTGCACTCACCAAGCGAAACGCAGAGGTAAACCTCTACTTCGCGCTGGTATTCTGTGAGGTCGTGGTACCACCCCGGTTCGAGCCGGTCCATCCGTGCGACAGCAAAAGCTGCCGCCTGGCTCTACCACTGTTAATAATAGTATCTAATCACAAAGTTCACTATGAAGTATTATATTACGAACGAACGCGAGTGATTCTACGCTACGAAGTGTTCGGGCGCGGTTGTAACCACGAAGTAAAAATTATTTTACGGCACGTCTATGGTCACCTCATTAAACTTTTCTTTAGAAAAATGGCATATTGATACATAAAGGTCTGCCATCCCTGATCTAGGTTGAGAGTGTACATCTATACTAATATAATAAAGCGGAAGAGTTCTTTTGTTTGTTTAAACGCGCTAATCTCTGGAACTACCAGTCCGATTTGAAAAATTATATTTTATATATTATAGCCAGATTCATGTGGAATAGTATAAATTTTGTATATTATAGCCAGATTCATGTGGAATAGTATAGGCTATCTAGAATTAAGCTATATTACTCAGCTAGCCTTGAATATGGATATTTGTTAAGCAAGTCAGAAGAAAAACCACTCCCGAAATGATTTATCCGCGTACGCTGGTGTTATCGTTAGGTATACGTAAATACAATGTTCTAGAAAAATATAGACCTTTACTCCGTCTAAAAAAAGTCCGCGATACCATATGTCTATTTCTTATACATAAGCCATAATTTGGTATTTTGTGACAAAAAAATATTGAAAATTTAAGTGATTTATGAGCGTTATTATTAGGCATGGCCTATTTATCCTTACGAACGAAAGTTACTTCATCATCAAGACAATTTTATGAAGATAAACTTTGTTCTTTATACCATGTTATTTGGACGCATAGTTTAAGAGATAATGTAAAATTAAAATAATTCAATACTTGGCTGGGCGGGCGAACGACGCTTAAATCCTAGCCGTTATAAAATGCTTGAACTAGGTCATGTCGCGCACCTCGGACACGTGATGGCGCGGATGAAACCGCGAGGCACAGCTATTATCACATATATCCTTGAAATACTTTATTTATTTCTTAAATATATAGTTTTCTTCACTATGTTTTCCTTCACCATCAAGCACATGATAAATTGGCACTAAAAATTGCTATGAAAAATATAATTGATGCTGGCAAGGATGCTATAGATACTGATTTAACATAGAAAGCCCATAAAGATAGTCTATTAATTTTTACTAAGCTATAATCTTAAATTTTACTTTACGTAATCAATTCGAATTTGTTCCCCAGTGTTGCCAACATTAATTATAAGTTGAAGTGCTTTTAATGCTCAATAATGGTAAAAGTCGCCTCATTGCTCTTAAAAATAAAGTGGACTTGGAAAAAAGACGGCTCCATGGCGCAGTGGCTTAGCAATGAGTTGCTGCGCTGGGTGCCGCGGGTTCGAATCCCGCACGGAACAAGTATTTGTATGGCCTACAAATAATTGTTCCGGGTCTGGATGTTTGTCCTTGTGCAATTTGTGTTTGGTAAACTACCTCCACGATACATGAGAAAATCCTAGTGTAAGGGGTAACGATTTAAAAAAAAATTAGAGCATTTTTTTAAATAGCTCTAGTAGTAGTTTTTTTTAATTTACTTATTTTTTATTGTACACTGAAATACAGAAATGAATAGTGTACAATTTCTAAAAATTCACTCTTAAAAGTAATCTCATCCAAACAACCTTTGCATAGAGAACTGATGCAAACAAACAAACAACTGATGATGTAGGGTGTGTACTAAAAAAAAACTTATCATCAGAATACTCACTAGTTGTCCTAGAACTAAGGAAATTACTAGAGCTAATGACGTAAAGGTAAGGAAAAGCTAAACATAAAATCTAAACTTTCAGGAATTCAGCAGCCTATATCGTTTGCAAAGGCATTATGAGAATCATCCGACTCACATACCGGCGAAAATCCACTCGAATCTGTTCCACTGTCTCCTAGCTATTATTAAGAGCGGTTCAGAAGAGGATCGGGCGAACATTTTCATTCAGCAGTTGGAACAGTTGATTGCGAAGTTCAAGTCTTTATTGCCATGTCTTTTTAAGAAAGCAGATGGGCGGCACGAGGGTAATGAGGGCACGAAATTATGCACGATAAATGACGATATTGGCAGGTAACTTTAACCTTAACATTTATTTTCATTGTATTGGCGGTGTAAGAACATCCACTACCCCATATCACCCTGTGAGTTTTGTAAAAGACGAT
This sequence comes from Parnassius mnemosyne, assembly GCA_963668995.1. Classification (NCBI taxonomy): domain Eukaryota; kingdom Metazoa; phylum Arthropoda; class Insecta; order Lepidoptera; family Papilionidae; genus Parnassius; species Parnassius mnemosyne. The sequence continues at coordinate 68,895,113 of CAVLGL010000001.1, forward strand.
AGAGAGAAATTGAACCAGGAAATGGACAGTAGTATCTTCCTTTTTTCATAGAATAAGGGTGACAAACGAGCAGGGAGTTCACCTGATGGTAAGTGTTTGCTGTGGTCCATAGACATGTACATCTTTCTTCGTTTGCGAATTAAAATGCAGATGCGTTGTCAGCCGTGAGGACTAAGATAGAATGCATTTTTTCCAGTAAAAAGGGTCTCCGATTCTCTACACTCACCATACGTAACACAGCAGCATTAAGCTGCTATTTTACGCTGGTATTCTGTGAGAGCGTGATCCTACCCCGGTCGAGCCGACCCATAGGTGCTACAACTATACTACTAATATAGCTGCAGCATGGCTCTACCACGTAAAACATTTCCTGTTTGTTAACAGCTGTTGCTGTACAAATAAAACTGCATTTGCCAACCCGCTTGCCAAGCGTGGCAACTATGGGTAATATATAATATGAGGCTTAATGGTTATGGTATTTATTACAACCTGTCAAAGTCCACTGCTCAACATATGCCTCCCCCATAGATATAGATGTTACTAATATTTTAATAAAATAAAAAATAAAAAGATGGTGCTGCCCATCTTCTATTTCATTTGCGAATTATTGCATCTGTCGCCTCTTACGACACGTACAAACGTGCTCAAAGAGCGGTTTTAGATATCCGACTATTTCAATTTACGAGAAACCAAAGTTTTGTCAATTACAAAGCTATTTATATACAAATGTCTCAGAAGATACTCAGATCAGTCAGTATTGTGACATAATTACTTTTTTTTTAGGTTGTTTGGTATGAATCCCGGGAAGTACAACGTAAATATGGATGCATTAACTTGTGTTAAGGACACTGAAGGACACTGTAGACATAATCCAAAAACTAATCAATTAAATTCGGACTTAGACAAACCTTCACAAAGTTTGCTGTCAAGTAATATAGAAGACATAACTAATTCAAGAAGCGAAGTAGAAGATTGTGCAAGAATAAATTCTGTCGCGAAATGGCCCACTGTCACCAAACGAAACTGGAAGCAAAAACTGCAAAACTCGAACGCAAAAAAAGTGAAAATGGATTCTGAATGTGACTCGTCTATCGAATTAGTCATGGATGACTTCATTACGTTTAACGAAACCAATGAAACAGACCTATTACCTCAATGTGTTCCATTAGTAACCACTGAAGTAAATCAGGAACCTACAGTAGATAAAAGTTTGGATATTCTTAAAGATGAAACAAAAAAGCCATCGCATATTCAGTTCCACAGTACACACTTCGATATACGATCGTCGCCTATCAAACAATCGTCAACAGTTTTCTGTAAATTCCAAATCAATCCAGAAAAAATTCCAAAATATGAAGTTCAAATAATAAAGCCTCTTGATATAGAAAATGAATTTATACACGAAAATAACGCACAATCGAATACAGAATCTATAAATAGTAATGTAATATTCAATGAAAATATTGACTTACCAGCAAAAGGAACAGAAAATAATTTAGACTTTGTGAACAAAGATTGGACAATTTCTATGACAAACGAACAAACCGTAAACAATATTGAATCAAATACATTAATAGAACCAGCTTTATTGCACTTTAAATATGAAAGCTTAAATAAAAATACAGTTAACGATATAAACAATCAAAATGATAATTTGGTTTTAAACAATCTTACAAATCAAAACCAATCAGTATTAAATTTTTTGGACTCGTTAGGCAATGATTGTCTATCATACCCAGAGACTGAAATTAGAAATAATGCAGTTGATTTTCAACTAGACTTATTCTCATTTAATAATACATAGTTTTAAGACAAATTATTTGTACTGCAATTTTATAAAGAAAAAAATTCTTATTTTTAAATATATTGATTGATTTTAATGAACATAACATACTTTTATTATGTAATTTAAAAATTCTTCAACCTGTTTTGCTGGTAACTAGGTGTTCGCGCAAAACTCTGTTGTCGGAATCGACACCAGATGTCACTCGGCTCGGCGCGATTCCGGTCTGAAGTTCTTCCGAGCGTCACAGTGGCGCGCGGGTCGCAAGCGAGGGAGTCATCTGCCAGATGTGCTAATGTTTGCACGCTGTTAATTTTGTGCGGGAACCGCGGAATAGTTAGGGCGTCTAGTAAATATCCTGTCTAGGAATTATAACGCGCATTCCCTGTTTGGATAGCCTTTCCCGGGACTTATTGGGTCCGACTTAGAATCTGTATAAGTGCATTCGACAATATAAGCTAGTGCGGCCTCGGTATTTAGAACTGTTGCCACGCGAAACGGTAGTGACCTTTGACCTAGAAACTCCGGGCGTGTTTTGTGCGGTAACCTTATACCCCGCGATAGTTAGTGGCTTCTGTAAGCTAGTTAATCGTACGATAGAGTTAAGTGACTGGCATCGTGGTGAACCAAGAAAGTGACTGTGGATAACCTCGAAAGGCCCCCTCAAGTTGAAGCGGTGTCGACGCTCGGGCTGTTGCCGACGGCTAAGGTCTAGGTTCAATCACCATCAGTCACACCCAGATACACACCACATCACCATTCTTTCCCTTGCACTACACAACCACATGCGACCTGACCGACTCCGGAGGAACCAGTCGCCTTGGATAGAGGTAAGTGAACCCCGCCAAATTCCTTCCGGTCGACTGGCCGTAGTATAACGCTCCCCCATATATTTAGTGTAATTAGAGAACTTCCACGTGGCCTTAGGAGGCCCGACCTACGTTTGCTCGGGAAGTCTTCTGCTGATGGGCCCCGGGGGATTGGATCCTTTAAGGGAGCAACCGTAGGCCGTAACAAACTGGTAGCAGAGCGTGGTTCCGGGTTCGATTCCCGGTCGATCCCGACTATAGTGTTTGATAAACATTAACCAATTTTGGTGGCAGGGAGCGTTGGTGTGATTGGTTTAATTTGCATCTACAATCACGCCCGTCCGTAATACGTAAAAATATTTTTTTTGTACGTAATAATAGAATTATTTTCCTTTGTTGCTTTGTTGCTTGCCTTTTTTTTGGTTAGAGGGTAATTTGAAAAGCCGCGCCCTAGGTTGTGCAAGCGGGAGATTTTCTAGAGATATACGTCATGTAGGTAGATGGTTATTTTTACGTAATCGGTTAATTATCGTTGTCGGAGAGTTGTAGTGGATTACTTATCGAAGGTTCGATTTCCGAGCTAGGCATTTTTTGTTGATCGACCGTGATGTGTATCTTCGTTTATACTGTAAGTTGTATTTGAACTAAATAGTAGTAATTTGTATTTGCGCAATTTGAATTTAACTTGATTCGATCGCACTAGTATTTGTTATTTGTTAATTTGATTTGTGTCTTTTTTGTGCTAATTTGTATTTGGTTGATACGTAGCAAGTAGTTCGTATTTGTGTAATTTCTATTCAACGCGATTTGATAGGAACTGCATTTATTAACTGTTAATTTTTTGTTGTATTTTTTATTTGTTATCTTTGTAAACTGTGCTCAAGCCGCGTCGTAATTTGTCTTTAATAGTGATGACATCGCCCAAGCTACTGATCCGTTGTTTGCGGACTGAGCTACGCTGGGCCACAAGCGCCCATGCTTTGATAGGTCGACCGGATAGGGTCCATAACTTGATGAAGCGGTTCGAGCAGGTGGATGCTCGAAGGGCCGCAGTGGAGGAGGCTTACGCTGAGCTCGAGGATTCGGATGTGGAGAAGGGAGTCCTGGACTCCTGCTTCGCGGACTATGAGCAGTTCTTGTGGCTCACGGACGAGTTGATCGAGGCTGAAGGCAGGTATGCCGAGGAGGCGCGTGAAGCTCGGATGAGTAACCTGTCCGAGTCCTCTCTGAAGCAGCTTCAGCCGGAGCTGTTGGGACGACTCCCAACTCTGGACCTGCCAAAGTTCTCCGGGGTCCTTTCCGAATGGCTGACCTTCGTTGGTCTTTTCGACAGCCTAGTGGACGCCCGGAGTGACTTGACCCCGAGCCAAAAGATGGCGTACCTCCTGGCCTCACTGGAGGGGGAGGCCCTGGGCGTCGTCGGCCACTTGAAATTGTCGGACGACGCCTACCAGACTGCTCGGGACCTCCTAGCCAGAAGATACGCCAACGTCCGGCGAATTGCAGACGAGCATGTTAAGCAGCTTCTAAGCCTCCCGCTGCTTAGTGACCGGGCCAGACTGCGTCCGGACCTGTTGGATCCAGTCTTGGTGGCCTGTAATACTTTGAGGCGGCTGGGTTTACCAGTGGGCGAATGGGCTTTTTTGTTGCTCCGCATCGTGCTGTCCCGTCTACCTCTCGACCTGCGAATCCATTTTGAGGAGAGGTACGGCGGGGACGAGGCCTCCTATATTCCGCCCTTCTATGACCTGCTGCGGTTTTTGGAGGAGCAGTGCCGGCAGATCGAGAACGCGGCGGGCACCGTTGACGACTTGCGAGACGTGCCCAGTGAGAGGCTGAACCCGCCAGGCAAGTCGTCGTCAACCCCCCCCTGCTCCTATTGTCGAGCATCTGATCACCGGGTAACGTCGTGCCCGAAATTATTAGGTAAGCCGGTTCCAGCGAGGCGAACTATCGCCAAGGAGCGCCGCTGGTGCTGGTCATGTCTGGGAGGGCACCTCCAGCGAGACTGTCCGCATCGACGGCCCTGTCTGCATTGCCAGGGCAATCACCATGCCGTTTTGTGCCTGGGTGCGAACGGCATCTCCTCTCGGGGCTCTGCCAGGCCCTCGACCCCCACGGGCGGGGGCGCTCAGCCACGCCCTCTGCAGGGTGACTGTCGGCGCCCGCCGTCCAGCCACCAGGCCCCTAAGTTTGAAAGGAGTCCCTCCCCCGACCAGTCGGGGGGTAATTCCCCCAGGGGCGGGGGTGTCATCACCCCCCCTCAGCGTGTGGAGAGGAACTTCACGGCCACTCATCGGTCCGCTGGACCCTTCTCACTTCCGTTAGCTGAGTGGCCGCGACTGGTGTACCACTGTTCCCCATTTGATGGAGGCGGCCCTGTCTAGCTGCTGCCTTAGTTCCCACCACGGCCGCCTCCACTGAGCCTTAAGCCGTCAACGGTCCACTTGTCAAAATGTTCTGTTGCCGACGGCCTCAGTGAAGGCGTACAACCCGAGTGGCAACTGTTAAAGGTTGTGCTCTATTTATCTCGGGTTCACGCCATGTGGCCTCCCCTTGGTGGTGGGAAGATTAGGGTCCCCCTGTAGCGTTGAATCACGCTGTCAAGGGGTATTAGATTTGGTTTGGTCGAGCACTTAGTCAAAAAAAAAAATACTTGAATTAAAATTAAAAATTGCTTTGGGCTTTCCGCGAAATTCTCCTATTTGTAGCGGTTTAAATTAAAAGAATTGAATTTAATCTACTCCTTTAAATGCTACTGCATGTGTTTTGTACATATATTTAATCACTGTATTTGATTGTTGCGTTTGTTTGCTGAAAGGAAAATTTGAATTCATCTGAAATGGAATGGCGCACTATTTGAAAAATTATGTTTATGTTTAGGATAGTGTTTAATCATTTTTGTTTTCTAAGAAGTAGGGCTGTCCCTTACGTTATTGTTTTGTTTAATTTGCAAGTTGACCTATGCGCATCGGTGATTAATTTGGTTGAATTAATTCTGTAGTTGAACATTGATGCTTTTGAAAAATTTGTTGAAATATGAGCATAGGACTACTTGTCTAACAGGCTAGCTAGTTTTGGAGATTATCAGATTGAAATCAGCTGCCGCACTATTTTAGTAAATGATAATATGGTGGGTGGCCTGGCTAGGCCTACTTGTTGAAAATTCATACTAGGGACTATCTGTGCGTTTCGTTCGGCTCTCCACAGACGACGTTCATGTGGAATTTGTGGGTGCTCTCTGCACTGAAGCTTAGGAGGCCGCTCGAGGCCGCTTCGTGTCGCGTCACTGTTTGCAGAGCTGATCCGGTCGGATTGCGGAACTAATCATAGGGGCACAGATGGTGTTTGAAAGAGGTCGTCGGACTTCTGTCCAGTACAGGACTTATTAAAGTGCTGCGATGCCCAGGAGGGGCATCCAGTGGAGGCTGACCCTCCGGCTTGCCACATTAGGGATATCTTTGAGGCGTTGATTAGGGTTGCAAGACCTAATAGATTGCCTAAGGTGGCCTAGTTTGGTTGTAGATTCGGTCTTGCAACTTGCAGTCTCGACCTTGTCCCGCTGACCGGTTTGCTCGCGGACCTAAATCCTTATGTCCGGGACGGGGGTTTGTTCGCGCAAAACTCTGTTGTCGGAATCGACACCAGATGTCACTCGGCTCGGCGCGATTCCGGTCTGAAGTTCTTCCGAGCGTCACAGTGGCGCGCGGGTCGCAAGCGAGGGAGTCATCTGCCAGATGTGCTAATGTTTGCACGCTGTTAATTTTGTGCGGGAACCGCGGAATAGTTAGGGCGTCTAGTAAATATCCTGTCTAGGAATTATAACGCGCATTCCCTGTTTGGATAGCCTTTCCCGGGACTTATTGGGTCCGACTTAGAATCTGTATAAGTGCATTCGACAATATAAGCTAGTGCGGCCTCGGTATTTAGAACTGTTGCCACGCGAAACGGTAGTGACCTTTGACCTAGAAACTCCGGGCGTGTTTTGTGCGGTAACCTTATACCCCGCGATAGTTAGTGGCTTCTGTAAGCTAGTTAATCGTACGATAGAGTTAAGTGACTGGCATCGTGGTGAACCAAGAAAGTGACTGTGGATAACCTCGAAAGGCCCCCTCAAGTTGAAGCGGTGTCGACGCTCGGGCTGTTGCCGACGGCTAAGGTCTAGGTTCAATCACCATCAGTCACACCCAGATACACACCACATCACCATTCTTTCCCTTGCACTACACAACCACATGCGACCTGACCGACTCCGGAGGAACCAGTCGCCTTGGATAGAGGTAAGTGAACCCCGCCAAATTCCTTCCGGTCGACTGGCCGTAGTATAACGCTCCCCCATATATTTAGTGTAATTAGAGAACTTCCACGTGGCCTTAGGAGGCCCGACCTACGTTTGCTCGGGAAGTCTTCTGCTGATGGGCCCCGGGGGATTGGATCCTTTAAGGGAGCAACCGTAGGCCGTAACACTAGGAATTCTTAGTTTTAAGTGAAACCGCTGGTCCTACGCCTGATCATTCTCTGGTACTATCTGTTTACCATCTCATCGGACTAGGAGAGTAAGAATAGAATAGAATATAATCATTTTAATATTCAATATAGATTACAGTACATAATACTCTTAAAATAACCTAACTATACAACTTTTGCTTAATAAATTATTTAAATCTTTTGATAGATAAGGTCTGCAGCCAGCTCAGCTCCTCCCCATTTAAAAGCACACTGGTATTATTCACCTTTTTAACATTAGGTGTAGTGAATTTAATACATTTCGTTTTATTACTGTTCAAAAGCAAATTATTGATGTTAATCCAGTGTACTACTACTTTTGATATAACATTATTCATTCGTCATATTTCAATAATTGCCCTTTTAGTCGGAAAATATACGAAGTATCATCAGCAAATAATACTATATCATGGTTATTCCTTACCAAGTAAGGTAAGTCATTAATATAAACTAAGAGTAGAAAGGGACCAAGAACCTGAGCCCTGTGGAACACCCATAGATACTACCGATCCGGAAGAACTGCTTCCATTAATAACAACTGTTTGCGTTCTATTATTTAGACAGCGCTTAACTTATGTAAGCGCTGTTTTTTACACTATAAGCTACACCAATTCCTGATTAATGTCTCTTGGTGAATACAGTTGAAAGCCTTGGAAAGATCACAAAATATACCCAAAGCATCTTCTGAATTTTCTCATGCACAGAAAATATGTTTGATTAGCTCAACATCGGCATCAGTTGTCGAGCGACTACTTGTAAATCCAAACTGATTGTTATAGAGTAATTTATTTACATTAAATAAAAAACATTTCATCTAGAAGTTTTTTCAAAAGGTCTAAAATTAGTGGGGTCCAATGTACCGCCAGATTTAAATAAAGGAATAACTTTTCTATGTTTCATTAAATTAGGAAACACACCAGATTCGATACTAGCATTGAAAATAATAGCAAGTTGGGGTGCGATCGCATTTATTATAGACTCAATAACTTTAACAGAAATCCCCCATAGATCTGCTGTTTTCTTAATATCGATAGTTTTGAAATATTTTACAATATCACCTCATAATATTCTATGAAATTCAAATTCTTTTTTACAGACATTTACATTTTGTTTGAGTAATGACTCTGCGATAGGAGGGGAGGAATTGACTTTGTAGTCAAGATTGGAATGTCAGTAAAATATTGTTCAAAGGCCGTTGCAATGTCTTGGTCTGATTTCGTTAAATTATTATTAAAATTTAATTGAAAGTTTTAAGTTGTGTAGTTTCATCTTGCCAGTTTCACCATTGATTATACTCCTGTCATTTAATCATTTAATTTTTTTTTTTATAGTAATAGGGTGACTAAACGAGCACACAGTCCACCTGATGGTAAGTGGTTGCTGTGGCCCATAGACATCTACATCTATCTTCGCTTGCGAATTAAAATGCAGATGCGTTGTCAGCCGTTGGGACTAAGATAGAATGCCTCTTTTCCAGTAAAATGGGTCTCCGGTTCTCTACACTCACCATACGAAACACAGCAGCATTAAGCTGCTATTTTACGCTGGTATTCTGTGAGAGCGTGGTCCTTCCCCGGTCGAGCCGACCAATTTGTGCTACAACTATACTATTAATATAGCTGCAGCATGGCTCTACCACGTAAATTAGAGGCATTCTTAATTTTGTTTCTCAAATTTGTAAAATTTTATACATATTCTCTAAATGAAACACTATGATCATATAATCTTTAATTGTAAAGGTCGATATAACTTTTGTCCACTCCTATGGATTCCTACTGTCGCCTACTCATTAAACGATTTGCGACTGTTTAAAGACAGTTTTAGAAGTAAATGCTATATTAAATTCAAAACTATTTATTTTAAATAATGATCCATATAAATAGTATTGTTTTTATATGGAAGAAATGGCAGCTTTTTCACTATACTACTTCTAAATCTAAGCTATGTTCATTTATTGGAACAACTTTCTTAACTTACTGTATTTTGTGCATGTAAGGTAGCAAGTGATCGGAACTTAAATTTTGAATAATTAATTTATACAAGGGCTCAACATCAGTAAAAGTATTATCTATACAAGTTGCACTAGGCCCTGCAATACGTGTTGGCTCAAAGAACAAATTAACAAGGTTGTATGATTTGAGCAATGATCTAAACTTAATACTCATGAAAGAAGTTTCAAGGAGATTGATATTATTAAAGTCTTCACATACGACAACAGATTTATTCTGTTTATTAAGTTTAAGCAAAACTTCCTCCATTATTTTTTCAAAACAATTATACATAGAATGTGGGGGTCTGTAAACACTGACAACAATGAAGTGCTCGAACTCAATACGTGCCATTTCTACAGGGAATAAAGAGTGCACCTGTGCTTGCACATACACTCTGACACTATAATCCTGTCCTGCGCCGATGGCAAGTTTCCTTTGAAACTGACCGCCGTGACCGAAATTCGGTCTGAATGACATTATTATTATTAAAGCACCGACAAGAATAAACTAATAATAGTCAGAATCCAACTTCAGACAGAGACCAATCACAGACCGTGGCACCTGTGCCTTCAAAATATCAGAAATTGTCATTGTCTTTCACAGGAACAATGGAACCCCTATCTGTGTTTTAATTTACACACAAATAAGGCATGTCCATCTACATCATTTGTTCATTACAGCCCCAGTCCACTGGACTTGATACCACTGCTGAACATTGGTGTCTTCATAGATTGTTGCATGCCTGGCAGGTGGGTTTGTAACAGCAATTTTTTTTCTAGTTATCAATAAGACTCCCATCTCTTAGTTTCCATCTATCGTCTCTGAAGACACTCGTGGATGTTAGGAGGTAGTGGATATTCTTACAGCGCCATACATAATCCATGTACATATGTACTCTATGCTTATATGTGCTGATACAATCAAATAGTACTAGTAGTGCTGCGTTAAATGGGAATCCTGCGGCAAGTGCGACGGGTGCATGCTACAAAACCCGCTGAAAGTACCCACGACGGAATCACAGCACTGGATCCCACTTAACACAGCAGACACCCTTTATCAATGTAGTGTATTTGCAGTTAGCCAGTTAGGATCCTGATTAAGGCAGATTGAACGAGTCCAACTACACTAAGTTCTAACTAATTTATCATTGATATATTTTAGTTGTCGAAGAAAGCTGGTTCTAGGTTTGAAAACCAGCAACCCAACACTTATACACGCTTTTTTATTTTTAATAGTGCTTCTGAGTTTGATGTTGGTACCTTTCACATCCAATAATTTTTTTTTTAATTTTGCAGAGAAATCAATTTCATAATTATTGTTTGATTATTATCATTGATATCTTAACAATAAAAAAAATTATTTACTTATGTACAAGTTTATTGTTAGTTGATTCAAATACAATTAAGCTTGCAACACTGGCCTCTCATTCTTTCCTTCAAGGTTTTGATTTGTAAGAGCATATCCTGTGCCTCCTCTTTGCAGTGGTATTATATCTTTTTCTTTCAATGTATCACCCGTGAGAGGATGCAACCAATCCTTTTTTATTATTTTCTCAACACACTCCATGGTCACCACATGTCCAGTAGTTCTATCAAAGTAAAAAAATAAAAAAGCTTACTCAATATACACATTACAGACAGGATGCCATTTGTCAATTAACCTGCCAAGTGTGAGCATTAAGGCAAATTCTCCTTACAACAATAGAAGGCCATGTCTTGCCAATTTTAAAGATATCTTTAAAATTGGCAGGGAATTTTTTTGTAAATGGATAAGTGCTTGTAAACAAATTGCAGGAGAGGCATAAAAGAACTTTTTAATAAATGACAAAATTCATCAATCATCACAACAGCTGATGATTTTCATCATATTATGATAGTGTAATGTACTACCTTACACCTGTAACACACACAACGTAATATTATATATTAATACTAGTTTTAGAATAAGTAGATTAATATAAAAGACATAGCAAGAACAACATCTTTTCCATCGACATCTTCTCCGCATTACAACAGAATATTCTTTAAAGATTTTTTTAAATATTCATTTATAGGATAATGGGACCTGATCAAATTAAAAATCAATTAGGTTTCTCTGCAACAGTAACATCTTTGCTTGCTTGCAAAGATGTTGGAAAGAAGTGGTCTCGGCCTACCCCTACGGAAAAGAGGCATGATTATATTATGTATGTAGTAACATCTTTTAGAAAGATTTTATTAAAAATAAAAACGTCAGGTTGGTAAGCAGAAGGCTGAATTATTAAAGGATTTTGCTGTGCTAGGATATGACATGGTTATACCATCATTTATCAGATACAATGTTTTTGGCATTACTATAGTTGTACACAATAACATCCAGAGGGTGAAATAGTCAGCCTGTCACAACTACCACTTATCCTCTTGTTTGTTTTTTTTTTTTACTGTGAGCTTGTTTGTCACTCTTATGCTCAAATATGTACTATTCTGCTCAATTTTAAGATTCCTTTAAGTCTCATGGTGTTACAGTCACTTTCGATTTAAAGTGATAGCAACAGCATAAGACTTAATAACATCTTAAAATTGAGTAACGTTTGAGTTTTTGACCATTACTTATATAAATATAAAAGTAATAAATAAAGAAGATAGTAACCTGATTACTGCACACGGTACTGCATTGCTTAAAATATCATGTGTAACTGGGCACATATATCTGTTCTCCTTTGCAATCAATGACTTTTTGTCATCAGGGTCATTTACTAATGTCCACTTAACATCTATTAAATCCTTAATTTTTAATGGTTTACCACTGATGGGACAGTATACTGTAGGGTCTGGTTTTTCCATTTTTGAAATTTTGGCATCAGGTAGCTGAGAAGGCACCCAAAAGCTAGGCAACTCTTTATTCTTGCCATTTGCCAAATTTGAAATCGAACTTGAGGTCGTTGGATTGTTTTCTGAACTACTTCCACCATTATTTGAAATATTCTTTTCCCTGCTCATAAATTTAATCAAATTTGCTTCCTTTTCCGCTTCTGCCAGCTCTTTCTTTTCTGCCTCTTCTTTTTTCGATTGTTTTTCGTATTGCTTCAACTTTCTAGTGTACTCATTTTTCTTTGCTATGACATATTCCAATATAGCTTCTTTATCAAATAAATAACCATCTTTTGTAATAACGGGGTTTCTGCACGGTTGCAAAGTCAAGCTACAACAGTCAAAGTTTTTCACGGAATCTTTTCCAACTCTTTCGCTTTGAGTACCATATCCAGACGCAGCAGCGTCTTTCTTTTTCTCATGATACGTATATACGGCTCCAGCCGTACAGTTTCTGGCATGGCGAGTCATTATAAAAAGATATTTATTTTCAATCTATGCGTCAACAATATAATTATACGAATGACTGAAAACAAACTATCTCATGCTCATCTCAGCTTACTGAAGCTGAAGCTCTTACTGAAGAAGTGAAATTTACAATATAATAAATGTACACCGACAGGTGAAGAATGTAAAAAATGGATAAGAAATTTAGTACAATATTTTAATTTTATTAAAAATAACAATTAATTAAAATTTCATTGATAGCTTTTTTTTTTCCTACTTTGGCAACTTCCAATTGCAATGGATTCTGCCCAAAGAGTATAGTAACTGTCCTATACAGGAAATTCTGCCAGCGTCAAGTATTTTTTTTTTGGCCTGGTATCTAGACCTTTAGGCCAAGTCTTAAGTATTTTTATTCGGTTTATTGTAATTTCCCCACTCCTTCATAGTATACTGCTTCACAATATGTTGATGCGTCACATTGTGCAGTTCTTGGGAGATTTTGGCGGCAACTTGATCCAGCAGACAGCTGATAGTTGGTGATGGTATCTAAAGGTGCCTATGCAAACAAACAGCTTATGTTGAGAATCCATCACCATCAGAGCACTTGCTTCACTGTTTCCACTAATAGTTCACATGCGTAGACACTTAATACACAAAATCGCAACACTTTTACATATCAAAGTCCACTTCAAACCATTATTTAAACAATAATACAGGAGCAGCAAACCGCCGCCGATCAATTTCCCGCCAAAACTCCCAGCGTCAAGTATTTCATGAGCAGTGTTGCCAACCTCAAAAAAGTTAAAGACAACAACTCCCCTTAAAAAAATAACAGTAGAAAGCAGTAGGTAAAGAAAAAAAAGGCAGATTTCATAATTTTGCTCATATAATTACATAGTAAACAATTTTCTTAGTTACTGGAACTCACAAACATTGATATTTTTATAATCACAACAACAAAAAACAAAAATCAAAGTAAAATTATTTTTCAGTTTCATTTTCAATTGCCTCATCTTCAATATTTTCACACTCATTTTTATTTTTAAAATCATACATATTTTTTTGAATTTCTTCATGTGCCTTTCTGTTGCTTCAAATGAATAGCAATCGGTTATTTCGGATTTAGTGTGTAATACTCCTTTAATAGCTGTAGTCGATATTCTGTTGCGTAATTTGGTTTTCATAATATTTATAGCTAAAAATAACCTTTCCACGGTGGCGCTGCTATGTGGTAGGCACAAAAGCTTTTTTTACCAATTCACACAATGTAGGGAATGTTTGAGATTCGTCACCATTTCTTAATTCTTGTACATGTTTCCAAAAGTCGATAATATCGGGAGTTTTGTTTTGGTTGAAAGAAAAATCGACATTTCTTAACATTCGCCATTCTCTATCCAGTTCCGTTATATTATTTGGACAAATCTTTGGGAAGAAATAATGTAAATCTGCAATGGAAGGGAATTTCTTTTTTATTTCAGGATTCAGAATTGCTGTAGGATTTAGCATCTTCAGACATTTTAATGCTTAACGGTCTTTGTCGTCAAAAGGAAACCTTTTTAATATCTGTTTTGCAGCCTCCATATAAAACTCCTTACACTTTAAGTAAACATTTTTCAGCTGTTCTTCCTCTGATTCTCCTATTTCTCTCTTTCTTCTGATCAGATTTGGCACCATTCCACCAACGTATATATGTTGCAACGGTAAATGTTTCTGCTCACTCGAGAAGTAAAATTTTAGTTCCCTTTGTACAAAGCATTCCAAGATAGTTGTGTATGCGGTCAGTATTTTGTCGTATAGTAAATATAATTTCGGAGTCTCGGATTGCATTTCTTTATTGAGATCGGTAAATATAGGTAATGCAAATTTCAAAAACTCCAGGTACTATTCAGTTGTCGGTTCGAGAGCCTTGGAGAGAATTGATTGCGCAGAAAGTAATCTATCTACATGAACTGCAGCTTGAAAACACAATTTTATAGCTGGTAATTGTTCCAGAAGCCTATTTACTACATCAATAAGTGACAACCATCTGGTTTGGCTAGGGTGGAGCAATTTGTGTGGTTTAATATTTGTGAATGCTTGAAATGTTTTGAAATATCCAATACGTTTTGGAGAATTTTGTATATGATTATATACGTTTCTACAGAAATCTTCCACGCCCCTTGGCAATTTCTCACATGCGTATGATGCGCAAAGGTTAAAAGAATGACAAATGCACTTCATAGTAAAAAGGTGAGGTATGTCATTTTTAAACAAAGTGACCAATGAATGTTTATCTCCAAACATAACGTTAGCGCCATCAGAAGCAAAGCCTATCATGTTTGATTTGTAAGGAATATTTTTTCAACAAAATATTCTACTATTTTGCCATACAACGCTGTTGCTGTACCATCTACGATTGGTATTAAAGTCAGAAATCTATCTTCAACGCTGAAATCTAATTTTACTTTAAATGTTTTATCGAAGACTTATCTGTGCTTTCGTCAACAAGTAATGCAAAGCAATTGTTCTGTAACATCTCTATTATATTTTCTGCCCAGCTATATTAACAATAATAGCTCTAGCTTTTGTGCGGCTCATTGATAATTGTTCCGCAATTTTCGAATCTGGACATACAGCGCAAATCAATTTATTCAAATGAGATGCTATGTTAAAAGACAGATTATGCTCAGCAATAAAGCAGGCCATTTTTCTTCACCCGCTTTAGCTATAATTTTTGTATCTTGTGAGTTGGAAGCTGAGGTTAACATTGATGTCAGTTTTTGTTGTTTTTGTAATTTCAACCTATTCTTCGCGTGTTTTATTGAATCTTTGTGTCGTAACAGTTCGTGTATACCACATTTTCTGTCGGAATTACACGTAGAACAAAAGGAATAAATCTCACCTTTAGTGCTTTTCTTTAACCAGCCTTTGAACCTATCACCTTTTAACCACAAATTTACGAATTTCTGTTCATATTTCTCATTTTTCTTTTTAGGAGGACTTTTCCCAGTCGATGAACCACTACTCATTTTATCAAAAACGTTGTAATTATTGTTTTTTTTTAAATAGACGCCGCAATTCAAAGAAACTGTTCAAGGTGTTGTGACTATAAAACAATACGCAATACAATAGGCGTGTAGCTGTCATTCATAAATTGGGATTTCCCCGTGTATAAATATGATTGTCAAACACATATGTGTTCGGGAATTCCCTCGAATCCCGACTAAAGAAGATAATGCCATCTAGTGTCATTGCGTTTTATTACGTAGTGGTTATCAAAAAATGTTTGCATAGCAGTGTAATAGGTGGCGCTGAACGCTAGCTAAAAACAGTAGAAAATAGGAATGAAACAGAAAACATTGAAATCAATGTGAAAACAGCAAATCTACTGTTAAAACAGTAGGGTTGGTAACAGTGTTCATGAGAGTCACACAGAGTATTTACTAGTTTCCGTTTCCGTAGATGCGCTTACTTAACTTTATGTTACGAACTTACTTACCTATGTAGTTATTTTCGAATGAATTAACATTGTAATATTTTTACAAAATTATTTCTAATATAATAATATGGGTATAGGTAAGTGGCAAAGGTACTATAGTTTAATGTTATTAATGGATATGAAATCTAATAAAGTTTGAACAAAAGGAGTGTAAACTAAATTTAACAAAGACTTAAGATTTACAGGACGAGGAATGTTATTAGGAAGAAAATCGTATAATGAAACGGAGAGGTTAGGGCAGTTAAAAAATTTGTGATCGATCGTACCTTCGTCTAATCCACACTCACAAATTGAGCTATCTTTAATCTTAAGTTTTGCCAAAAATACAGGTGTACAATTGTGTCCCAATCTAATTCTACATATGACAGATGTGCTATGTTTGGAACCATTTCTAAATTTAAAAAACCATGGTTTGGAGGGGATGTCAGGTTGGAGTTCTGCATAATATTTACCGATAGACTTCTGAGTTTTTTTCCAAAGAGAGTTCCAATCTGACATCTGATGGATTTTCGCAAGAGAAATAAGGTCATGAGTATGTTATATGATGCATGAGGGTACCAGAAGTAGATGCTTGCTTTGCTAAGGAATCAACAAATTCGTTGTCACGTATGCCACTATGATTTAGCAGCCAAGCAAGTTTCAGGTTAAGACCTTGACAAAAACACCTATACAGTGCATCTTTTATTTCAAAAATAATTGGGAATTTCGATTTACTTCAAAACGGGTTAGATGAAATGCTTTGTAATGAATTATATGAGTCAGTAAAAACAATACATTTGTTAATTTTATGTGCTTATATAAATAAAATTGCTTCTAAAATAGCAACCGCTTCACCAGTGAAAATTGAAGTAGCATTTGAATTTTTAAAATTTAAAATAATTTTATATTTTGGTATCCAGACAGCTGAACCTACAAAACTATTATCGGAGAGTTTGGATGCATCAGTAAAAAGGGTCAACCAGCCTTCCCATTTTTCGCGTAATATACTTAGAAATTTTTCTTGGGCTACAGGGGAATTTTTAGTCACACCAAAATCTAATATAACTGGAGGATGATAACATAGAGCTTCAAATGGGTGTACGAATAGAGGATTAATCATACTTTGAAATATGGGAAATTTAAAGGTAAGTATCTTTTGGTAGCTTTTAAGGATACAGGGAACGTCTTTATGAGTCCAGTAGTTGTTATTCTTCAAACCAGAGTTTAAAGAATGCAGTTTAGAAAGCAGTGGGTGTGAAGATAGCTGAAATATTCGATATGTAAAGCGATCGGCAAGATACTGTCTACGTAGGTAAAGAGGAGGTTCGCCACATTCAATTTGTAGAGCATTTGATGGAGATGATTTCATGGCCCCCAAAATAATTCGTGAGCACTTGAGTTAGATTTTATCTAAAAGGTTAAGAGCTTATTTATTACGAGGTTCCAAGAGAAATGTACCGTAGTCAAAATGACTACGGATTAGAGCGTTATATAAAAGTTTTAAACAATATGGATGAGATCCCCACCAAACACCTGTCAGTGAACGAAGAATATTTACATTCTTTTCGCCTTTTTGGGCAATGAACGTTAAATGAGGAATACCTGTCATCTTGGAATCCAGAAAAACACCTAGGAATTTAACATTATCACTTGTCGGAATTATTTGTTTTTGTACTGAGATTGAAATATTGGGACAAAATCTTTTTCTAGAGAATATTACTACTCTACTCTTTGTAGGTGATAAGGATAGACCGTTATCAGTAAGTCAATTATTTAAGTAGAACAATGCAGAGTTAAGACGATAACTCAAGTCTGTAAAGTTCTTAGAAGAGTAATAAAGAGTTAGATCGTGAGCATATTGTAAGACTTTACAAAAGGAGTGAACAGAATGTTCGAGATTATGGGTGTATATGTTAAATAAAATAGGACTTAAAACAGAACCTTGTGGGAGGCCTCGCCATATCTGTCTAGGAGGGAGCAGTTTTCCTTGAACTCTTATACATATTGACCTTACTGAAGGTAAATTAAAAATAATGCGAGTAATTCTATGGGGAATATCCAAAAGAAGCATCTTTTCTTTGAGTAAAGGGAGGACAACGTTATCATAGGCTGATGATACATCTAGAAAAACAGCACCAACCGATTCTTCTCTGGAAAAAGCCGAGCGTATATCAGAGGTAAAAACAAACAAGCTATCAAGCGTGCTCAGTCCCTTTCGAAATCCAAACTGTGTATTGGCCAAGAGACCTTTATTTTCAACAAACCATTCTAGACGGTTTTAATTAAATGCTCCATTATTTTGCACAGAGTTGATGATAGTGCTATAGGGCGGTAACTATTACCATCACTAGGATTTTTGTCTGGTTTTAAGATGGGGATAATAATTTGCATTTTCCAATCATTAGGGACTATTCCCGTAATAAATATGTCATTAATTAAGTCTAGAAAAATTTGCTTAGATTTTGATCCCGCGTTAGAAATAAATGAGTATGGAATTCCGTCTATTCCTGGAGACGAATCTTTAAGGTGTTGAACAACCAATTCAAATTCTTCATTGGAGAAAAGTTCATTAAAACGTGAATTATTAATGTTTACTCCAAGTTGGGTTATCAATGGTTCACAATAACATAATTCCTTAAAGGAGGGAACCCAAGGAGGAGCAAGCTTATCGGCAAATAAATTGTACCAAATAGAGGAATCACATTGCGGTGAATAATTATCAACGTTATATGATCCGCGGAATTTCTTTATATTCTTCCATAATATAGAAGCACGAGAGCGGGGTGAAAGATTTTCACAAAACCTAAGCCAACCCGTCTTTTTTTTATGTGCTAACAGTTTTAATGTATGAGCAGCTATTTTTTTATAATTTAAAAAGTTTTCAATAGACGTATTGGAGGAGTATAGATGTTCAGCTTGTTTTCGTTTTTTAACACTGAGTGTGCATTCCTCATCCCACAATGGGGGAGAACAAATTTTGATAGGAGGCGAAATTTTTCGTGTGAAACATGAATCTGCGGTGAGTAAAAGATACTTAACAAAGTTTTTGTAGTTTGTCTCTATATCATTAGAGTCACTGTTATAAAATTTAGAGAGTACCGAATCTGATAATGATGAGAATTTAGCCCAGTCCGCTCCTTTTATATTATATTTTAACAGCGGAGAAAAAACTGATTGGTATTGAGCAGTTGGCTAATGAAAGTAATATTGGGTAATGATCACTACCATATGAGTGAGATAAAACTTTCCAATTAATACGTGATGTAAGATTTGGGGTACATAAAGTTAGATCAACAACACTTTTAGGATTTTGAGATGGACATACTCTCCTTGTTGGTGATCCATCATTTAAAATGCAAATATTAAATTCATCAAACAATTCCATTAAGAGATAGCCAAAAGTATCATTTCTGCATGAGCCACATGAGACATGGTGAGCATTAAAATCAACTAGTAATATAAAAGGAGGAGTAATAGATGAAATTATTAAGTTTAATTCAGTGATCAGTGATGGATGTGGGTGAGGAATATAGAAAGACAGGTATGTGATATCATTAAATTTGCAAGCTACAACGTTTAATTCCTCACTATGTTGAGGAAATGAAACCTTGATAAATGAATGTAATCTATTAATTAGGATTACAGCACCGGCGTAACCATCTTTCCTGTCTTCGCGAAGGCAGGCAAAACCAGGAATACGGAAGTGAGATTTCGGGTGAAGCCAAACTTCTGATAATGCTACAAGAAACGGGTTGTATTTGTTGATAAGATATATTAAATCGCCTTTTTTATGCTTAATACTGCGACAGTTCCATTGAAGAATCGTAGCCATGCTTATTTATATTATTTAAGAGCATCGATAGTTTCTCAAGAGACTGGGTTAAATTTGGAGGTAAACAGTGGTCGTCAAATTTCGAAATGATACACATAAGTGTGGATATAAGTAAGTCTATTAAATATTCATTTGGAGAAGTATGGTTTTGCTCATTATCTTTAGGGTAAGCATTTCCATTAGGAAGAGAACTTCTTGGGGTTTGGATCATGGATTCATGGGCTATATGGTCATACCCATGATCGGATGCTGGAGAACGTGGTTTCCTATTTATATAGAAAGTTTTTTTATATGAATTCTTATTACTCGTATTAGGAGATGGATTTAAAGGAGTTTTGCTTGCAATGTCGGAATAGGCTCGTTTGGATGGGCGGACTCTTACAGATGCTTCATCACAAGAGATATGTTCTTGGGACATAATTACTTTAATAGATTTTTGTCTATTAAATTTCGGACAGGATGAACTAATAGCTGCATGATTACCAGTACAGTGAAGACATGTGACCGAGGTAACTTCACATGATTCTCCATCATGTGGTTGTCCACATTTATAACAACGAGGCTTAGATCTGCATTTAGACTTAACATGACCGAAACGGCAGCAGTTATAACATTGTATTGTAGGTAAGAGGTAAGGTTCTACAGGATATGACGTGAAATAGGCAAAAACATGTGAGGGCAGTAATTTACCGGAGAACGTAATAACAATCGTTTGTGTTGGAATCCACTCAACAGAGTTATCTGCTTTAATAACTTTACGGTTTAGACGACGAGCGCGAATTATTTCCGTAGAAGAAGCAACTTCTGATGCAGAGACGAATTCATCCATACCTATATCGATTGGAACATCTCTAATGATACTCATCCTCGTAATAGCATAGGTAGGAATTACGACTACAAAATTTGCTTTAGCAAGTAATGGATTTACAACAAAATCGTTAGCTAGTTGGGGGGAAAAAAACTCAATAGAAATACGATTGTGTCCTATGCTCTTAACACCATTTTTTAAAATTCCCTGAATATTGTTTTGGTACAGAAATTGACCCACTTTAATTGGCTTAATTGTAGTTCCGGAGGAGTCATTACTGTCAGTCACTGTCATTACTATTATAGCGTTTCTTTTCTTCAGATAAAGGATGAACAAATTCATCAACATTCTGTACGGTTGCTGAAGGAAGAGAAGACACCTTTTTCTTCGGTTCTAAATTTAAGGATGATATATTATAGGCTTTGCGTTTCATTGGATTACCAGTATCGGACTGGTAAAATGTATTAGTAGGATAAGTGTTAATAAAAAAGTCGGGTGAAGATCCAGATTTTCCGGCATCATCCGGAGGATCTGAATCCTGTTCAATCTCTTCCATCCCCAGTAGATAAGCTAGCTACGAATAATAATAAACACTTACGTACAATAATTAGATTGAAATTTAGAAAAATATACCAATTCAAACGAAAATAACGTCGTTAATTTAAATTTTCTTGAGAAAATTTATTAAAGCCGTGTGACAACCTATCCGATAGCTTATTCGTTTGTGACTTGTGACCCCGTCAGGGTACATGTATTCTGTGCTTGTGACTAGCAGCTAGCAACATATTTATTTACCTATGCTTGTGACTCTTGGTTAGGGACATTCCGATAGGAGTAATAGTGTTCTGTGATTTCGATACTAGTAAATACGAGTACCTAGGTACTCAATACTTTTGATTCGATACCAAGTACTAATAGCATCGAATCTTGCGATACTTACTCGGTATTGAAACAAAAGCACTTGGTATCGAATCAGGTGAACCGAACCCGTCTGACTTCACCCGAGCCGAGACCGAGACAGAGAGCCGCAATTACACTAAAATTGTCACTGGTCCAGTCAGCAATAGCAGTGTTCAGCATTCAACAAGTGATTGTTTACGATTATGTTACGAGTTATTTAAGTTATTGTAGTCATCGGTTTATTGTTCCAATGTAATCATGGCACCATCAAAATCGGGGGATCCGTCGGACTTGACAAATTACAGACCAATTTCACTGGCTACTGTGGTGGCAAAGGTCCTGGACAGTTTGCTTGATGAACACTTATAAGTAGTCATATAAAATTTAATGATGCACAATTTGGTTTTCAACCAGGTCTGTCCACCGAAAGCGCTATTTTGTGTCTCAAGCAAACTGTCAAATACTACACTGATAGGAGCACTCCAGTCTTTGCCTGTTTTCTTGATTTGTCCAAGGCCTTCGATTTGGTGTCATATGACTTATTATGGAAAAAACTTCAAAGTGAGACTGATGTGCCGCACGAGTAGAGGTACGATTGTGGTATGAGCGGCAGACCAACTGTGTTAGATGAGTGAGCTCATACTCCGATGTGTATAGACTTGAATGTGGGGTGAGGCAAGGTGGTCTTACATCTCCTAGGCTTTTCACTATGTATATCAATGGCCTGATCGAGAAATTGAGCGGCACAAATGTAAGCTGTCATATTGATGGTGTTTGTGTTAACAACATAAGTTACGCAGACGATATGGTGCTACTCAGCCCTTCGATTGGTGCCATGCAGAAATTATTAAATATATGTGAAGCATATGCAGTGTCCCATGGACTCAGATACAATGTGAAAAAGAGCGAGTTTATGATGTTCAAGGCGGGAGTGAAATCCCGACCATTTGCGACTACCTTCACACTCAACAACTCACCTCTAAAGCGTGTCTCACATTTTAAGTATCTGAGTCACTGGGTCACCGAGGATCTGCGTGATAATATGGATATCGAGCGGGAACGTAGGACGCTGTCCATCAGGTAAACATATGGTGGCCCGTAGGTTTGCTCGTTGCAGTAGGCAGGTAAAGATTACTATTTTCAAAGCCTACTGCCAGTCTTTTTACACGGGCAACCTATGGACTACCTATACGCAACGGGTGTACAGCGCGTTGCGTGTCCAGTATAATAATGGGTTTAGGATGCTGATGAGGCTGCCGCGCTTTTTCAGCGCGTCAGTAATGTTTTCTGAAATGCACACTGATGGTTTCCACGCCATTATTAGAGAGCGTGCTGCATCGATGCTGAAACGTTTGCGTGGCAGCTCCAATAGCATTCTCAACACAATGGCAGATAGGTGGGACTCGCCGCTGCTTGAGCGCTGGATACGGCCACATGCCACGGTATAAGTCACCGGTACCCTCGTGGCGGCTGGTCTGAAACATCTCCATTTACATTTTGTCATCATTATTTATGTAAATTAATTTAATTACTAACACTATCATTTAAGTTATATTTCATTACTAACATTCTTGTATGGGTCCTGTGTTGCCTGAAATAAAGATATTTTATTTTATTTATTTATTTAAAATCATTGATATGGACATATTTTACCAAAACAAACGAAACAACTGCAAAATGTAAACAATGGTTTAAGTCGGTGAAATATTGTGGCAATACGTCTAACTTATTCAAGCATTCCAAATCTCATGGAATTACTGTGTTAAAGGCAAATTATAGAAAAAAACAAATAAAGGGACAAACGAAAGGTGGGATCTTCAACTTTTCACTAATTAATTTCATTAGGTTAGGTACTTAGGTTAGGTTCATAATAGTTCGTAAGTTTATTGGTTGGAACTATGCGATGTTATCTAAAGTGGCAGGGCAGAATAGATCGTTGTGGGAATTGAAACATTTGCTACGTTAATTTCATTAAAAAAATCTAAAAGTATCGATACATTAGGAGTATTTGAATGAGTAGTATCGAAAAATGAGTTGAGTACTACTGATATGAGTAGGTATCGATACTTTGATGGTATCGGAACATCTATAATCTTGGTAGAGAGTAATTGTGTTCTGTGGTTTGTGATAAGATTTTTTTAGGCTCGAGCACAGGGATAAAGCGTATATACTAGAACAGATCTAGGCACTAGGTAATAAACGAGACTAGGTTTCACCTGTTCCAGCTTTTAAAATACTTGATCCACCTAGTCTCACTGTGCCTACGCGTCGCACGGCACAACGCGGCGGCCCGCTCGACTTGAATCGATGAAGTAGAAGTACCGGCGCGGCAAAGCGAGATAGCATTTTGTTGCCATAGTTACTACTTAGTACTACTACTACTAGTACTTTGCCGCTCACTCGTGTTTGCCTAAATCATTCGTGTGTCAATCATTTGAATTTGAACTATATTTCAATGTGTATAAAACGCGCACTCGTGTTGTGCAAG